>CM036918.1:22022003-22622003 GCA_020800305.1 Porphyrio hochstetteri | reverse complement strand
GTTTCAAGGCAAGTGAAAGCCAACAGCCCTAGAATGAATGTTGCTGCTTGTGTGCTCCCTGGGGAGGTTTCAGGCCAGCTATGTGTTTCAGTGCTGGCTCCTTTGGTTTGGGAGCTATTGCTGGACGTTTGGCATGTTTGGCCTAAAATGCTCGTCCGGCCGAGAGAAATACTTCTTTTGCAATTCTGAAGGTTCCCAAGCAAGTGAAAGCCCACAGCCCTAGAATGAATGTTGTTGCTTGTGTGCTCGCTGGGGAGGTTTCAGGCCAGCTATGTGTTTCAGTGCTGGCTCCTTTGCTTTGGGAGCTATTGCTGGACGTTTGGCATGTTTGGCCTAAAATGCTCGTCCGGCCGAGAGAAAATCTTTTTTTGCTATGATAATGTTCCCAGGCAAGTGAAAGCCCACAGCCCTAGAATGAATGTTGCAGCTTGTGTGCTCCCTGGGGAGGTTTCAGGCCAGCTATGTGTTTCAGTGCTGGCTCCTTTGGTTTGGGAGCTATTGCTGGACGTTTGGCATGTTTAGCCCAAAATGCTCGTCCGGCCGAGAGAAAAATTATTTTTCATATGATGAAGTTTCCCAGGCAAGTGAAAGTCCACAGCCCTAGAATCAATGTTGCTGCTTGTGTGCTCCCTGGGGAGGTTTCAGGCCAGCTATGTGTTTCAGTGCTGGCTCCTTTGGTTTGGGAGCTATTGCTGGACGTTTGGCATGCTTGGCCTAAAATGCTCGTCCGGCAGAGAGAAACACTTTTTTTGCTATGATAATGTTCCCAGGCAAGTGAAAGCCCACAGCCCTAGAATGAATGTTGGTGTTTGTGTGCTCCCTGGGGAGGTTTCAGGCCAGCTATGTGTTTCAGTGCTGGCTCCTTTGGTTTGGGAGCTATTGCTGGACGTTTGGCATGTTTGGCCTAAAATGCTATTCCGGACGAGAGAAACACATTTATTGCAATGATGAATGATCCCAGGCAAGTGAAAGCCCACAGCTCTAGAATGAATGTTGCTGCTTGTGTGCTCCCTGGGGAGGTTTCAGGCCAGCTATGTGTTTCAGTGCTGGCTCCTTTGGTTTGGGAGCTATTGCTGCACGTTTGGCATGTTTGGCCTAAAATGCTCGTCTGGCTGAGAGAAACACTTTTTTTGTTATGATGAAGGTACCCAGGCAAGTGATAGCCCACAGCCCTAGAATGAATGTTGCTGCTTGTGTGCTCCCTGGGGAGGTTTCAGGCCAGCTATGTGTTTCAGTGCTGGCTCCTTTGCTTTGGGAGCTATTGCTGGACGTTTGGCATGTTTGGCCTAAAATGCTCGTACGGCCGAGATAAACACATTTATTGCAATGATGAATTACCCCAGGTAAGTGAAAGCCCACAGCCCTAGAATGAATGTTGCAGCTTGTGTGCTCCCTGGGGAGGTTTCAGGCCAGCTATGTGTTTCAGTGCTGGCTCCTTTGGTTTGGGAGCTATTGCTGGACGTTTGGCATGTTTAGCCTAAAATGCTCGTCCGGCCGAGAGAAAAATTATTTTTGATATGATGAAGTTTCCCAGGCAAGTGAAAGTCCACAGCCCTAGAATCAGTGTTGCTGTTTGTATGCTCCCTGGGGAGGTTTCAGGCCAGCTATGTGTTTCAGTGCTGGCTCCTTTGGTTTGGGAGCTATTGCTGGACGTTTGGCATGTTTGGCCTAAAATGCTCGTCCGGCTGAGAGAAAAAATTTTTTTGCTATGATAATTTTCCCAGGCAGTGAAAGCCGACAGCCCTAGAATGAATGTTGCTGCTTGTGTGCTCCCTGGGGAGGTTTGAGGCCAGCTATTTGTTTCAGTTCTGGCTTTTTTGGTTTGGGAGCTATTGCTGGACAATTTGCGTGTTTGGCCTAAAATTCTCGCCCGGCCGAGAGAAACAATTTTTTTATGATGAATGTTCCCGGTCAAGTGAAAGCCCACAGCCCTAGAATGAATGTTGCTGCTTGTGTGCTCCCTGGGGAGGTTTCAGGCCAGCTATGTGTTTCAGTGTTGGCTCCTTTGGTTTGGGAGCTATTGCTGGACGTTTGGCATGTTTGGACTAAAATGCTCGTCCGGCCGAGGGAAACACTTTTTTTGAAGTGATAATGTTCCCAGGCAAGTGAAAGCCCAGAGCCCTAGAATGAATGTTGCTGCTTGTGTGCTCCCTGGGGAGGTTTCAGGCCAGCTATGTGTTTCAGTGCTGGCTCCTTTGGTTTGGGAGCTATTGCTGGACGTTTGCCATGTTTGGCCTAAAATGCTCGTCCGGACGAGAGAAGCACATTTATTGAAACGATGTATGATCCCAGGCAAGTGAAAGCCCACAGCCCTAGAATGAATGTTGCTGCTTGTGTGCTCCCTGGGGAGGTTTCAGGCCAGCCATGTGTTTCAGTGCTGGCTCCTTTGGTTTGGGATCTATTGCTGGACATTTGGCATGTTTGGCCTAAAATGCTCGTCTGGCTGAGAGAAACACTTTTTTTGTTATGATGAAGGTACCCAGGCAAGTGAAAGCCCACAGCCCTAGAATGAATGTTGCTGCTTGTGTGCTCCCTGGGGAGGTTTCAGGCCAGCTATGTGTTTCAATGCTGGCTCCTTTGGTTTGGGAGCTATTGCTGGACGTTTGGTATGATTGGCCTAAAATGACGGTCCGGCCAAGAGAAACACATCTTTTGAAATGATGAAGGTTCCCAGGCAAGTGAAAGCCCACAGCACTAGAACGAATGTTGCTGCTTGTGTGCTCCCTGGGGAGGTTTCAGGCCAGCTATGTGTTTCAGTGCTGGCTCCTTTGGTTTGGGAGCTATTGCTGGACGTTTGGCATGTTTGGCCTAAAATGCTCGTCCGGCCGAGATAAACACATTTATTGCAATGATGAATTACCCCAGGTAAGTGAAAGCCCACAGCCCTAGAATGAATGTTGCAGCTTGTGTGCTCCCTGGGGAGGTTTCAGGCCAGCTATGTGTTTCAGTGCTGGCTCCTTTGGTTTGGGAGCTATTGCTGGACGTTTGGCATGTTTGGCCTAAAATGCTCGTCCGGCCGAGAGAAAAATTATTTTTGATATGATGAAGTTTCCCAGGCAAGTGAAAGTCCACAGCCCTAGAATCAGTGTTGCTGTTTGTGTGCTCCCTGGGGAGTTTTCAGGCCAGCTATGTGTTTCAGTGCTGGCTCCTTTGGTTTGGGAGCTATTGCTGGACGTTTGGCATGTTTGGCCTAAAATGCTCGTCCGGCCGAGAGAAACACTTTTTTTGCTATGATAATGTTCCCAGGCAGTGAAAGCCCACAGCCCTAGAATGAATGTTGCTGCTTGTGTGCTCCCTGGGGAGGTTTGAGGCCAGCTATTTGTTTCAGTTCTGGCTTTTTTGGTTTGGGAGCTATTGCTGGACAATTGGCTTGTTTGGCCTAAAATTCTCGCCCGGCCGAGAGAAACATTTTTTTTATGATGAAGGTTCCCGGGCAAGTGAAAGCCCACAGCCCTAGAATGAATGTTGCTGCTTGTGTTCACGCTGGGGAGGTTTCAGGCCAGCTATGTGTTTCAGAGCTGGCTCCTTTGGTTTGGGAGCTATTGCTGGACAATTTGCTAGTTTGGCCTAAAATTCTCGCCCGGCCGAGAGAAATATTTTTTGTTAGGATGACGGTTCCCGGGCAAGTGAAAGCCCACAGCCCTAGAATGAATGTTGCTGCTTGTGTTCACGCTGGGGAGGTTTCAGGCCAGCTATGTGTTTCAGTGCTGGCTCCTTTGGTTTGGGAGCTATTGCTGGACGTTTGGCATGTTTGGCCTAAAATGCTCGTCCGGCCGAGAGAAACACTTTTTTTGCTATGATAATGTTCCCAGGCAGTGAAAGCCCACAGCCCTAGAATGAATGTTGCTGCTTGTGTGCTCCCTGGGGAGGTTTCAGGCCAGCTATGTGTTTCAGTGCTGGCTCCTTTGGTTTGGGAGCTATTGCTGGACGTTTGGCATGTTTGGCCTAAAATGCTCGTCCGGCCGAGAGAAACACATTTATTGCAATGATGAATTACCCCAGGTAAGTGAAAGCCCACAGCCCTAGAATGAATGTTGCAGCTTGTGTGCTCCCTGGGGAGGTTTCAGGCCAGCTATGTGTTTCAGTGCTGGCTCCTTTGGTTTGGGAGCTATTGCTGGACGTTTGGCATGTTTAGCCTAAAATGCTCGTCCGGCCGAGAAAAAAATTATTTTTGATATGATGAAGGTTCCCAGGCAAGTGAAAGCCCACAGCCCTAGAATCAGTGTTGCTGTTTGTGTGCTCCCTGGGGAGGTTTCAGGCCAGCTATGTGTTTCAGTGCTGGCTCCTTTGGTTTGGGAGCTATTGCTGGACGTTTGGCATGTTTGGCCTAAAATGCTCGTCCGGCCGAGAGAAACACTTTTTTTGCTATGATAATGTTCCCAGGCAGTGAAAGCCCACAGCCCTAGAATGAATGTTGCTGCTTGTGTGCTCCCTGGGGAGGTTTCAGGCCAGCTATTTGTTTCAGTTCTGGCTTTTTTGGTTTGGGAGCTATTGCTGGACAATTTGCTTGTTTGGCCTAAAATTCTCGCCCGGCCGAGAGAAACATTTTTTTTATGATGAAGGTTCCCGGGCAAGTGAAAGCCCACAGCCCTAGAATGAATGTTGCTGCTTGTGTTCACTCTGGGGAGGTTTCAGGCCAGGTATGTGTTTCAGTGCTGGCTCCTTTGGTTTGGGAGCTATTGCTGGATGTTTGGCATGTTTGGCCTAAAATGCTATTCCGGACGAGAGAAACACATTTATTGCAATGATGAATGATCCCAGGCAAGTGAAAGCCCACAGCCCTAGAATGAATGTTGCTGCTTGTGTGCTCCCTGGGGAGGTTTCAGGCCAGCTATGTGTTTCAGTGCTGGCTCCTTTGGTTTGGGAGCTATTGCTGGACGTTTGGCATGTTTGGCCTAAAATGCTCGTCCGGCCGAGAGAAACATATTTTTTGTTATGACTACGGTTTCAAGGCAAGTGAAAGCCAACAGCCCTAGAATGAATGTTGCTGCTTGTGTGCTCCCTGGGGAGGTTTCAGGCCAGCTATGTGTTTCAGTGCTGGCTCCTTTGGTTTGGGAGCTATTGCTGGACGTTTGGCATGTTTGGCCTAAAATGCTTGTCCGGCCGAGAGAAACACTTTTTTTGATATGATGAAGGTTCCCAGGCAAGTGAAAGCCCACAGCCCTAGAATGAATGTTGCTGCTTGTGTGCTCCCTGGGGAGGTTTCAGGCCAGCTATGTGTTTCAGTGCTGGCTCCTTTGGTTTGGGAGCTATTGCTGGATGTTTGGCATGTTTGGCCTAAAATGCTATTCCGGACGAGAGAAACACATGTATTGCAATGATGAATGATCCCAGGTATGTGAAAGCCCACAGCCCTAGAATGAATGTTGCTGCTTGTGTGCTCCCTGGGGAGGTTTCAGGCCAGATATGTGTTTCAGTGCTGGCTCCTTTGGTTTGGGAGCTATTGCTGGACGTTTGGCATGTTTGGCCTAAAATGCTCGTCTGGCTGAGAGAAACACTTTTTTTTGATATGATAATGATGCCAGGCAAGTGAAAGCCCACAGCCCTAGAATGAATGTTGCTGCTTGTGTTCTCCCTGGGGAGGTTTCAGGCCAGCTATGTGTTTCAGTGCTGGCTCCTTTGGTTTGGGAGCTATTGCTGGACGTTTGGCATGTTTGGCCTAAAATGCTCGTCCGGCCGATAGAAAATCTTTTTTCGCTATGGTAATGTTCCCAGGCAAGTGAAAGCCCACAGCCCTAGAATGAATGTTGCTGCTTGTGTGCTCCCTGGGGAGGTTTCAGGCCAGCTATGTGTTTCAGTGCTGGCTCCTTTGGTTTGGGAGCTATTGCTGGACGTTTGGCATGTTTGGCCTAAAATGCTCGTCCGGCCGATAGAAAAATTATTTTTAATATGATGAAGTTTCCCAGGCAAGTGAAAGTCCACAGCCCTAGAATCAATGTTGCTGCTTGTGTGCTCCCTGGGGAGGTTTCAGGCCAGCTATGTGTTTCAGTGCTGGCTCCTTTGGTTTGGGAGCTATTGCTGGACGTTTGGCATGTTTGGCCTAAAATGCTCGTCCGGCAGAGAGAAACACTTTTTTTGCTATGATAATGTTCCCAGGCAAGTGAAAGCCCACAGCCCTAGAATGAATGTTGCTGCTTGTGTGCTCCCTGGGGAGGTTTCAGGCCAGCTATGTGTTTCAGTGCTGGCTCCTTTGGTTTGGGATCTATTGCTGGACGTTTGGCGTGTTTGGCCTAAAATGCTCGTCCGGACGAGAGAAAAATTTTTATTGTTATGATAATGTTCCCAGGCAAGTAAAAGCCCACAGCCCTAGAATGAATGTTGCTGCTTGTGTGCTCCCTTGGGAGGTTTCAGGCCAGCTATGTGTTTCAGTGGTTGCTCCTTTGCTTTGGGAGCTATTGCTGGACGTTTGGCATGTTTGGCCTAAAATGCTCGTCCGGCCGAGAGAAACATATTTTTTGTTATGACTACGGTTTCAAGGCAAGTGAAAGCCAACAGCCCTAGAATGAATGTTGCTGCTTGTGTGCTCCCTGGGGAGGTTTCAGGCCAGCTATGTGTTTCAGTGCTGGCTCCTTTGGTTTGGGAGCTATTGCTGGACGTTTGGCATGTTTGGCCTAAAATGCTCGTCCGGCCGAGAGAAACACTTTTTTTGCTATGATAATGATCCCAGGCAAGTGAAAGCCCAGAGCCCTAGAATGAATGTAACTCTTTCTGTGCTTCTTAAGGAGGTTTCAGGCCAGCTATGTGTTTCAGTGCTGGCTCCTTTGGTTTGGGAGCTATTGCTGGACGTTTGGCATGTTTGGCCTAAAATGCTCGTCTGGAAGAGAGAAACACTTTCTTGGCTATGATAATGTCAACAGGGAAGTGAAAGCCCAGAGCCCTAGAATGAATGTTACTGCTTGTGTGCTCCCTGGGGAGGTTTCAGGCCAGCTATGTGTTTCAGTGCTGGCTCCTTTGGTTTGGGAGCTATTGCTGGACGTTTGGCATGTTTGGCCTAAAATGCTCGTCCGGCCGAGAGAAAATCTTTTTTTGCTATGATAATGTTCCCAGGCAAGTGAAAGCCCACAGCCCTAGAATGAATGTTGCTGCTGGTGTGCTCCCTGGGGAGGTTTCAGGCCAGCTATGTGTTTCAGTGCTGGCTCCTTTGGTTTGGGAGCTATTGCTGGACGTTTGGCATGTTTGGCCTAAAATGCTCGTGTGGAAGAGAGAAACACTTTCTTGGCTATGATAATGTCAACAGGGAAGTGAAAGCCCACAGCCCTAGAATGAATGTTGCTGCTTGTGTGCTCCCTGGGGAGGTTTCAGGAGAACTATGTGTTTCAGTGCTGTCTCCTTTGGTTTGGGAGCTATTGCTGGACGTTTGGCATGTTTGGCCTAAAATGCTCGTCCATCTGAGAGAAACACGTTTTTTTGCTATGATGAAGGTTTCCAGGCAAGTGAAAGCCCACAGCCCTAGAATGAATGTCACTCTTGCTGTGCTCCTTAGGGAGTTTTCAGGCCAGCTATGTGTTTCAGTGCTGGCTCCTTTGGTTTGGGAGCTATTGCTGGACGTTTGGCATGTTTGGCCTAAAATGCTCGTCCGGCCGAGGTAAACACTTTTTTTGCTATGATAATGATCCCAGGCAAGTGAAAGCCCACAGCCCTAGAATGAATGTTGCTGCTTGTGTGCTCCCTGGGGAGGTTTCAGGCCAGCTATGTGTTTCAGTGCTGGCTCCTTTGCTTTGGGAGCTATTGCTGGACGTTTGGCATGTTTGGCCTAACATGCTTGTCCGGCCGAGAGAAACACTTTTTTTGCTATGATAATGTTCCCAGGCAAGTGAAAGCCCACAGCACTAGAACGAATGTTGCTGCTTGTGTGCTCCCTGGGGAGGTTTCAGGCCAGCTATGTGTTTCAGTGCTGGCTCCTTTGGTTTGGGAGCTATTGCTGGACGTTTGGCATGTTTGGCCTAAAATGCTCGTCCGGCCGAGAAAAACACATTTATTGCAATGATGAATTACCCCAGGTAAGTGAAAGCCCACAGCCCTAGAATGAATGTTGCAGCTTGTGTGCTCCCTGGGGAGGTTTCAGGCCAGCTATGTGTTTCAGTGCTGGCTCCTTTGGTTTGGGAGCTATTGCTGGACGTTTGGCATGTTTGGCCTAAAATGCTCGTCCGGCCGAGAGAAAAATTATTTTTGATATGATGAAGTTTCCCAGGCAAGTGAAAGTCCACAGCCCTAGAATCAGTGTTGCTGTTTGTGTGCTCCCTGGGGAGGTTTCAGGCCAGCTATGTGTTTCAGTGCTGGCTCCTTTGGTTTGGGAGCTATTGCTGGACGTTTGGCATGTTTGGCCTAAAATGCTCGTCCGGCCGAGAGAAACACTTTTTTTGCTATGATAATGTTCCCAGGCAGTGAAAGCCCACAGCCCTAGAATGAATGTTGCTGCTTGTGTGCTCCCTGGGGTGGTTTGAGGCCAGCTATTTGTTTCAGATCTGGCTTTTTTGGTTTGGGAGCTATTGCTGGACAATTGGCTTGTTTGGCCTAAAATTCTCGCCCGGCCGAGAGAAACATTTTTTTTATGATGAAGGTTCCCGGGCAAGTGAAAGCCCACAGCCCTAGAATGAATGTTGCTGCTTGTGTTCACGCTGGGGAGGTTTCAGGCCAGCTATGTGTTTCAGAGCTGGCTCCTTTGGTTTGGGAGCTATTGCTGGACAATTTGCTAGTTTGGCCTAAAATTCTCGCCCGGCCGAGAGAAATATTTTTTGTTAGGATGACGGTTCCCGGGCAAGTGAAAGCCCACAGCCCTAGAATGAATGTTGCTGCTTGTGTTCACGCTGGGGAGGTTTCAGGCCAGCTATGTGTTTCAGTGCTGGCTCCTTTGGTTTGGGAGCTATTGCTGGACGTTTGGCATGTTTGGCCTAAAATGCTCGTCCGGCCGAGAGAAACACTTTTTTTGCTATGATAATGTTCCCAGGCAAGTGAAAGCCCACAGCACTAGAACGAATGTTGCTGCTTGTGTGCTCCCTGGGGAGGTTTCAGGCCAGCTATGTGTTTCAGTGCTGGCTCCTTTGGTTTGGGAGCTATTGCTGGACGTTTGGCATGTTTGGCCTAAAATGCTCGTCCGGCCGAGAAAAACACATTTATTGCAATGATGAATTACCCCAGGTAAGTGAAAGCCCACAGCCCTAGAATGAATGTTGCAGCTTGTGTGCTCCCTGGGGAGGTTTCAGGCCAGCTATGTGTTTCAGTGCTGGCTCCTTTGGTTTGGGAGCTATTGCTGGACGTTTGGCATGTTTGGCCTAAAATGCTCGTCCGGCCGAGAGAAACACATTTATTGCAATGATGAATTACCCCAGGTAAGTGAAAGCCCACAGCCCTAGAATGAATGTTGCAGCTTGTGTGCTCCCTGGGGAGGTTTCAGGCCAGCTATGTGTTTCAGTGCTGGCTCCTTTGGTTTGGGAGCTATTGCTGGACGTTTGGCATGTTTAGCCTAAAATGCTCGTCCGGCCGAGAAAAAAATTATTTTTGATATGATGAAGTTTCCCAGGCAAGTGAAAGCCCACAGCCCTAGAATCAGTGTTGCTGTTTGTGTGCTCCCTGGGGAGGTTTCAGGCCAGCTATGTGTTTCAGTGCTGGCTCCTTTGGTTTGGGAGCTATTGCTGGACGTTTGGCATGTTT
The DNA here is from genome assembly GCA_020800305.1 of Porphyrio hochstetteri. NCBI lineage: Eukaryota > Metazoa > Chordata > Aves > Gruiformes > Rallidae > Porphyrio > Porphyrio hochstetteri. The sequence goes on along the minus strand of CM036918.1, from coordinate 22,612,352 downwards.
GGCCTAAAATGCTCGTCCGGCCGAGAGAAACACTTTTTTTGCTATGATAATGTTCCCAGGCAGTGAAAGCCCACAGCCCTAGAATGAATGTTGCTGCTTGTGTGCTCCCTGGGGAGGTTTGAGGCCAGCTATTTGTTTCAGTTCTGGCTTTTTTGGTTTGGGAGCTATTGCTGGACAATTTGCTTGTTTGGCCTAAAATTCTCGCCCGGCCGAGAGAAACATTTTTTTTATGATGAAGGTTCCCGGGCAAGTGAAAGCCCACAGCCCTAGAATGAATGTTGCTGCTTGTGTTCACTCTGGGGAGGTTTCAGGCCAGGTATGTGTTTCAGTGCTGGCTCCTTTGGTTTGGGATCTATTGCTGGATGTTTGGCATGTTTGGCCTAAAATGCTATTCCGGACGAGAGAAACACATTTATTGCAATGATGAATGATCCCAGGCAAGTGAAAGCCCACAGCCCTAGAATGAATGTTGCTGCTTGTGTGCTCCCTGGGGAGGTTTCAGGCCAGCTATGTGTTTCAGTGCTGGCTCCTTTGGTTTGGGAGCTATTGCTGGACGTTTGGCATGTTTGGCCTAAAATGCTTGTCCGGCCGAGAGAAACACTTTTTTTGATATGATGAAGGTTCCCAGGCAAGTGAAAGCCCACAGCCCTAGAATGAATGTTGCTGCTTGTGTGCTCCCTGGGGAGGTTTCAGGCCAGCTATGTGTTTCAGTGCTGGCTCCTTTGGTTTGGGAGCTATTGCTGGATGTTTGGCATGTTTGGCCTAAAATGCTATTCCGGACGAGAGAAACACATTTATTGCAATGATGAATGATCCCAGGTATGTGAAAGCCCACAGCCCTAGAATGAATGTTGCTGCTTGTGTGCTCCCTGGGGAGGTTTCAGGCCAGATATGTGTTTCAGTGCTGGCTCCTTTGGTTTGGGAGCTATTGCTGGACGTTTGGCATGTTTGGCCTAAAATGCTCGTCTGGCTGAGAGAAACACTTTTTTTTGATATGATAATGATGCCAGGCAAGTGAAAGCCCACAGCCCTAGAATGAATGTTGCTGCTTGTGTTCTCCCTGGGGAGGTTTCAGGCCAGCTATGTGTTTCAGTGCTGGCTCCTTTGGTTTGGGAGCTATTGCTGGACGTTTGGCATGTTTGGCCTAAAATGCTCGTCCGGCCGAGAGAAAATCTTTTTTTGCTATGATAATGTTCCCAGGCAAGTGAAAGCCCACAGCCCTAGAATGAATGTTGCTGCTTGTGTGCTCCCTGGGGAGGTTTCAGGCCAGCTATGTGTTTCAGTGCTGGCTCCTTTGGTTTGGGAGCTATTGCTGGACGTTTGGCATGTTTGGCCTAAAATGCTCGTCCGGCCGATAGAAAAATTATTTTTAATATGATGAAGTTTCCCAGGCAAGTGAAAGTCCACAGCCCTAGAATCAATGTTGCTGCTTGTGTGCTCCCTGGGGAGGTTTCAGGCCAGCTATGTGTTTCAGTGCTGGCTCCTTTGCTTTGGGAGCTATTGCTGGACGTTTGGCATGTTTGGCCTAAAATGCTCGTCCGGCCGAGAGAAACATATTTTTTGTTATGACTACGGTTTCAAGGCAAGTGAAAGCCAACAGCCCTAGAATGAATGTTGCTGCTTGTGTGCTCCCTGGGGAGGTTTCAGGCCAGCTATGTGTTTCAGTGCTGGCTCCTTTGGTTTGGGAGCTATTGCTGGACGTTTGGCATGTTTGGCCTAAAATGCTCGTCCGGCCGAGAGAAATACTTCTTTTGCAATTATGAAGGTTCCCAAGCAAGTGAAAGCCCACAGCCCTAGAATGAATGTTGTTGCTTGTGTGCTCGCTGGGGAGGTTTCAGGCCAGCTATGTGTTTCAGTGCTGGCTCCTTTGCGTTGGGAGCTATTGCTGGACGTTTGGCATGTTTGGCCTAAAATGCTCGTCCGGCCGAGAGAAAATCTTTTTTTGCTATGATAATGTTCCCAGGCAAGTGAAAGCCCACAGCCCTAGAATGAATGTTGCAGCTTGTGTGCTCCCTGGGGAGGTTTCAGGCCAGCTATGTGTTTCAGTGCTGGCTCCTTTGGTTTGGGAGCTATTGCTGGACGTTTGGCATGTTTAGCCCAAAATGCTCGTCCGGCCGAGAGAAAAATTATTTTTCATATGATGAAGTTTCCCAGGCAAGTGAAAGTCCACAGCCCTAGAATCAATGTTGCTGCTTGTGTGCTCCCTGGGGAGGTTTCAGGCCAGCTATGTGTTTCAGTGCTGGCTCCTTTGGTTTGGGAGCTATTGCTGGACGTTTGGCATGTTTGGCCTAAAATGCTATTCCGGACGAGAGAAACACATTTATTGCAATGATGAATGATCCCAGGCAAGTGAAAGCCCACAGCTCTAGAATGAATGTTGCTGCTTGTGTGCTCCCTGGGGAGGTTTCAGGCCAGCTATGTGTTTCAGTGCTGGCTCCTTTGGTTTGGGAGCTATTGCTGCACGTTTGGCATGTTTGGCCTAAAATGCTCGTCTGGCTGAGAGAAACACTTTTTTTGTTATGATGAAGGTACCCAGGCAAGTGATAGCCCACAGCCCTAGAATGAATGTTGCTGCTTGTGTGCTCCCTGGGGAGGTTTCAGGCCAGCTATGTGTTTCAGTGCTGGCTCCTTTGGTTTGGGAGCTATTGCTGGACGTTTGGCATGTTTGGCCTAAAATGACCGTCCGGTCAAGAGAAATACATCTTTTGAAATGATGAAGGTTCCCAGGCAAGTGAAAGCCCACAGCCCCAGAATGAATGTTGCTGCTGGTGTGCTCCCTGGGGAGGTTTCAGGCCAGCTATGTTTTTCATTGCTGGCTCTTTTGGTTTGGGAACTACTGCTGTATGTTTGGATTGATTGGCCTAAAATGCTTGTCCGGCCGAGAGAAACATTTTTTTTGCTATGATGAAGTTTCCCAGGCAAGTGAAAGCCCACAGCCCTAGAATGAATGTTGCTGCTTGTGTGCTCCCTGGGGAGGTCTCAGGCCAGCTATGTTTTTCAGTGCTGGCTCCTTTGGTTTGGGAGCTATTGCTGCACGTTTGGCATGTTTGGCCTAAAATGCTCGTCCGGCCGAGTGAAAAAATTTTTTGCTATGATAATGTTCCCAGTTAAGTGAAAGTCCACAGCCCTAGAATGAATGTTGCTGCTTGTGTGCTCCCTGGGGAGGTTTCAGGCCAGCTATGTGTTTCAGTGCTGGCTCCTTTGGTTTGGGAGCTATTGCTGGACGTTTGGCATGTTTGGACTAAAATGCTCGTCCGGCCGAGAGAAACACTTTTTTTGCTATGATAATGATCCCAGGCAAGTGAAAGCCCAGAGCCCTAGAATGAATGTAACTCTTTCTGTGCTTCTTAAGGAGGTTTCAGGCCAGCTATGTGTTTCAGTGCTGGCTCCTTTGGTTTGGGAGCTGTTGCTGGACGTTTGGCATGTTTGGCCTAAAATGCTCGTCTGGAAGAGAGAAACACTTTCTTGGCTATGATAATGTCAACAGGGAAGTGAAAGCCCACAGCCCTAGAATGAATGTTACTGCTTGTGTGCTCCCTGGGGAGGTTTCAGGCCAGCTATGTGTTTCAGTGCTGGCTCCTTTGGTTTGGGAGCTATTGCTGGACGTTTGGCATGTTTGGCCTAAAATGCTCGTCCGGCCGAGAGAAAATCTTTTTTTGCTATGATAATGTTCCCAGGCAAGTGAAAGCCCACAGCCCTATAATGAATGTTGCTGCTGGTGTGCTCCCTGGGGAGGTTTCAGGCCAGCTATGTGTTTCAGTGCTGGCTCCTTTGGTTTGGGAGCTATTGCTGGACGTTTGGCATGTTTGGCCTAAAATGCTCGTCTGGAAGAGAGAAACACTTTATTGCCTAAGATAATGTCAACAGGGAAGTGAAAGCCCACAGCCCTAGAATGAATGTTGCTGATTGTGTGCTCCCTGGGGAGGTTTCAGGCCAGCCATGTGTTTCAGTGCTGGCTCCTTTGGTTTGGGATCTATTGCTGGACGTTTGGCATGTTTGGCCTAAAATGCTCATCTGGCCGAGAGAAACAGTTTTTTTGTTATGATGAAGGTACCCAGGCAAGTGAAAGCCCACAGTCCTAGAATGAATGTTGCTGCTTGTGTGCTCCCTGGGGAGGTTTCAGGCCAGTTATGTGTTTCAGTGCTGGCTCCTTTGGTTTGGGAGCTATTGCTGGACGTTTGGCATGTTTGGCCTAAAATGCTCGTCCGGCCTAGAGAAACATATTTTCTGCTATGACTACGTTTCCCAGGCAAGTGAAAGCCCACAGCCCTAGAATGAATGTTGCTGCTTGTGTGCTCCCTGGGGAGGTTTCAGGCCAGCTATGTGTTTCAGTGCTGGCTCCTTTGGTTTGGGAGCTATTGCTGGACGTTTGGCATGTTTGGCCTAAAATGCTCGTCCGGTCGAGAGAAACGCTTTTTTTGCTATGATAATGATCCCAGGCAAGTGAAAGCCCACAGCCCTAGAATGAATGTTGCTGCTGGTGTGCTCCCTGGGGAGGTTTCAGGCCAGCTATGTTTTTCATTGCTGGCTCTTTTGGTTTGGGAACTACTGCTGTATGTTTGGATTGATTGGCCTAAAATGCTCGTCCGGCCGAGAGAAACATTTTTTTTGCTATGATGAAGTTTCCCAGGCAAGTGAAAGCCCACAGCCCTAGAATGAATGTTGCTGCTTGTGTGCTCCCTGGGGAGGTCTCAGGCCAGCTATGTTTTTCAGTGCTGGCTCCTTTGGTTTGGGAGCTATTGCTGCACGTTTGGCATGTTTGGCCTAAAATGCTCGTCCGGCCGAGTGAAAAAATTTTTTGCTATGATAATGTTCCCAGTTAAGTGAAAGTCCACAGCCCTAGAATGAATGTTGCTGCTTGTGTGCTCCCTGGGGAGGTTTCAGGCCAGCTATGTGTTTCAGTGCTGGCTCCTTTGGTTTGGGAGCTATTGCTGGACGTTTGGCATGTTTGGACTAAAATGCTCGTCCGGCCGAGAGAAACACTTTTTTTGCTATGATAATGATCCCAGGCAAGTGAAAGCCCAGAGCCCTAGAATGAATGTAACTCTTTCTGTGCTTCTTAAGGAGGTTTCAGGCCAGCTATGTGTTTCAGTGCTGGCTCCTTTGGTTTGGGAGCTATTGCTGGACGTTTGGCATGTTTGGCCTAAAATGCTCGTCTGGAAGAGAGAAACACTTTCTTGGCTATGATAATGTCAACAGGGAAGTGAAAGCCCAGAGCCCTAGAATGAATGTTACTGCTTGTGTGCTCCCTGGGGAGGTTTCAGGCCAGCTATGTGTTTCAGTGCTGGCTCCTTTGGTTTGGGAGCTATTGCTGGACGTTTGGCATGTTTGGCCTAAAATGCTCGTCCGGCCGAGAGAAAATCTTTTTTTGCTATGATAATGTTCCCAGGCAAGTGAAAGCCCACAGCCCTAGAATGAATGTTGCTGCTGGTGTGCTCCCTGGGGAGGTTTCAGGCCAGCTATGTGTTTCAGTGCTGGCTCCTTTGGTTTGGGAGCTATTGCTGGACGTTTGGCATGTTTGGCCTAAAATGCTCGTGTGGAAGAGAGAAACACTTTATTGGCTATGATAATGTCAACAGGGAAGTGAAAGCCCACAGCCCTAGAATGAATGTTGCTGCTTGTGTGCTCCCTGGGGAGGTTTCAGGAGAACTATGTGTTTCAGTGCTGTCTCCTTTGGTTTGGGAGCTATTGCTGGACGTTTGGCATGTTTGGCCTAAAATGCTCGTCCATCTGAGAGAAACACGTTTTTTTGCTATGATGAAGGTTTCCAGGCAAGTGAAAGCCCACAGCCCTAGAATGAATGTCACTCTTGCTGTGCTCCTTAGGGAGTTTTCAGGCCAGCTATGTGTTTCAGTGCTGGCTCCTTTGGTTTGGGAGCTATTGCTGGACGTTTGGCATGTTTGGCCTAAAATGCTCGTCCGGCCGAGGTAAACACTTTTTTTGCTATGATAATGATCCCAGGCAAGTGAAAGCCCACAGCCCTAGAATGAATGTTGCTGCTTGTGTGCTCCCTGGGGAGGTTTCAGGCCAGCTATGTGTTTCAGTGCTGGCTCCTTTGCTTTGGGAGCTATTGCTGGACGTTTGGCATGTTTGGCCTAACATGCTTGTCCGGCCGAGAGAAACACTTTTTTTGCTATGATAATGTTCCCAGGCAAGTGAAAGCCCACAGCCCTAGAATGAATTTTGCTGCTTGTGTGCTCCCTGGGGAGGTTTCAGGCGAGCTATGTGTTTCAGTGCTGGCTCCTTTGGTTTGGGAGCTATTGCTGGACGTTTGGCATGTTTGGCCTAAAATGCTCATCCGGCCGAGAGAAACACTTTTTTTGCTATGATGAATGTTCCCAGGCAAGTGAAAGACCACAGCCCTAGAATGAATGTTGCTGCTTATGTGCTCCCTGGGGAGGTTTCAGGCCAGCTATGTGTTTCAGTGCTGGCTCCTTTGGTTTGGGAGCTATTGCTGGACGTTTGGCATGTTTGGCATAAAATGCTCGTCTGGACGAGAGAAACACTTTTTTTGCTATGATAATGTTCCCAGGCAAGTGGAAGCCCACAGCCCTAGAATGAATGTCACTCTTTCTGTGCTCCTTAGGGAGGTTTCAGGCCAGGTATGTGTTTCAGTGCTGGCTCCTTTGGTTTGGGAGCTATTGCTGGACGTTTGGCATGTTTGGCCTAAAATGCTCGTCCGGCCGAGAGAAACACTTTTTTGCTATTAAAATGATCCCAGGCAAGTGAAAGCCCACAGCCCTAGAATGAATGTTGCTGCTTGTGTGCTCCCTGGGGAGGTTTCAGGCCAGCTATGTGTTTCAGTGCTGGCTCTTTTGGTTTTGGATCTATTGCTGGACGTTTGGCATGTTTGGCCTAAAATGATTGTCCGGCCGAGAGAAACACTTTTTTTGCTATGATAATGTTCCCAGGCAAGTGAAAGCCCACAGCCCTAGAATGAATGTTGCTGCTTGTGTGCTTCCTGGGGAGGTTTCAGGAGAACTATATGTTTCAGTGCTGTGTCCTTTGGTTTGGGAGCTATTGCTGGACGTTTGGCATGTTTGGCCTAAAATGCTCGTCCGGCCGAGAGAAACACTTTTTTGCTATTAAAATGATCCCAGGCAAGTGAAAGCTCACAGCCCTAGAATCAATGTTGCTGCTTGTGTGCTCCCTGGGGAGGTTTCAGGCCAGCTATGTGTTTCAGTGCTGGCTCCTTTGGTTTGGGAGCTATTGCTGGACGTTTGGCATGTTTGGCCTAAAATGCTCGTCCGGCCATGAGAAACACTTTTTTTGCTATGATAATGTCACCAGGCAAGTGAAAGCCCACAGCCCTAGAATGAATGATGCAGCTTGTGTGCTCCCTGGGGAGGTTTCAGGCCAGCTATGTGTTTCAGTGCTGGCTCCTTTGGTTTGGGAGCTGTTGCTGGATGTTTGACATTTCTGGCCTAAAATGCTCGTCCGGCCGAGAGAAACACTTTTTTTGCTATGATAATTTTTCCAGGCAAGCGAAAGCCCACAGCCCTAGAATGAATGTTGCTGCTTGTGTGCTCCCTGGGGAGGTTTCAGGCCAGCTATGTGTTTCAGTGCTGGCTCCTTTGGTTTGGGAGCTATTGCTGGACGTTTTGCATGTTTGGCCTAAAATGCTCGTCCGGCCGAGAGAAACACGTTTTTTTGCTATGATGAAGGTTTCCAGGCAAGTGAAAGCCCACAGCCCTAGAATGAATGTCACTCTTTCTGTTATCCTTAGGGAGGTTTCAGGCCAGCTATGTGTTTCAGTGCTGGCTCCTTTGGTTTGGGAGCTATTGCTGGACGTTTGGCATGTTTGGCCTAAAATGCTCGTCCGGCCGAGAGAAAATCTTTTTTTGCTATGATAATGTTCCCAGGCAAGTGAAAGCCCACAGCCCTAGAATGAATGTTGCTGCTGGTGTGCTCCCTGGGGAGGTTTCAGGCCAGCTATGTGTTTCAGTGCTGGCTCCTTTGGTTTGGGAGCTATTGCTGGACGTTTGGCATGTTTGGCCTAAAATGCTCGTCTGGAAGAGAGAAACACTTTATTGCCTAAGATAATGTCAACAGGGAAGTGAAAGCCCACAGCCCTAGAATGAATGTTGCTGATTGTGTGCTCCCTGGGGAGGTTTCAGGCCAGCCATGTGTTTCAGTGCTGGCTCCTTTGGTTTGGGATCTATTGCTGGACGTTTGGCATGTTTGGCCTAAAATGCTCGTCCGGCCCAGAGAAACACTTTTTTGCTAAGATAATGATCCCAGGCAAGTGAAAGCCCACAGCACTAGAATGAATGTTGCTGCTGGTGTGCTCCCTGGGGAGGTATCAGGAGAGCTATATGTTTCAGTGCTGGTTCCTCTGGTTTGGGAGCTATTGCTGGACGTTTGGCATGTTTGGCCTAAAATGCTCGTCCGGTCGAGAGAAACACATTTTTGCTATTAAAATGATCCCAGGCAAGTGAAAGCCCACAGCCCTAGAATGAATGTTTCTGCTTATGTGCTCCCTGGGGAGGTTTCAGGCCAGCTATGTGTTTCAGTGCTGGCTCCTTTGGTTTGGGAGCTATTGCTGGACGTTTGGCATGTTTGGCCTAAAATGCTCCTCCGGCCGAGTGAAACACTTTTTTGCCATGATAATGATCCCAGGCAAGTGAAAGTCCACAGCCCTAGATTGAATGTTGCTGCTTGTGTGCTCCCTGGGGAGGTTTCAGGCCAGCTATGTGTTTCGGTGCTGGCTCCTTTGGTTTTGGATCTATTGCTGGACGTTTGGCATGTTTGGCCTAAAATGATTGTCCGGCCTAGAGAAACACTTTTTTTGCTATGGTAATGTTCCCAGGCAAGTGAAAGCCCACAGCCCTAGAATGAATGTTGCTGCTTGTGTGCTCCCTGGGGAGGTTTCAGGCCAGCTATGTGTTTCAGTGCTGGCTCCTTTGGTTTGGGAGCTATTGCTGGACGTTTGGCATGTTTGGCCTAAAATGCTCGTCCGGCCGAGAGAAACACTTTTTTTACTATGATGAAATTTATCAGGAAAGTGAAAGCCCACAGCCCTAGACTGAATGTCACTCTTTCTGTGCTCCTTAGGGAGGTTTCAGGCCAGCTATGTGTTTCAGTGCTGGCTCCTTTGGTTTGGGATCTATTGCTGGACGTTTGGCATGTTTGGCCTAAAATGCTCGTCCAGCCGAGAGAAACACTTTTTTTGGTAAGATAATGATCCCAGGCAAGTGAAAGCCCACAGCCCTAGAATGAATGTTGCTGCTTGTGTGCTCCCTGGGGAGGTTTCAGGCGAGCTATGTGTTTCAGTGCTGGCTCCTTTGGTTTGGGAGCTATTGCTGGACGTTTGGCATGTTTGGCCTTTAGTGCTCGTCCGGCCGAGAGAAACATTTTTTTTGCTATGATGAATGTTCCCAGGCAAGTGAAAGCCCACAGCCCTAGAATGAATGTTGCTGCTTGTGTGCTCCCTGGGGAGGTTTCAGGCCAGCTATGTGTTTCAGTGCTGGCTCCTTTGGTTTGGGAGCTATTGCTGGACGTTTGGCATGTTTGGCCTAAAATGCTCGTCCGGCCGAGAGAAACACTTTTTTTGCTATGATAATGATCCCAGGCAAGTGAAAGCCCACAGCTCTAGAATGAATGTTGCTGCTTGTGTGCTCCCTGGGGAGGTTTCAGGCCAGCTATGTGTTTCAGTGCTGGCTCCTTTGGTTTGGGATCTATTGCTGGACGTTTGGCATGTTTGGCCTAATATGCTCGTCCGGCCGAGAGAAAAACTTTTTTTGCTAAGATAATGATCCCAGGCAAGTGAAAGCCCACAGCCCTAGAATGAATGTCACTCTTTCTGTGCTCCTTAGGGAGGTTACAGGCCAGCTATGTGTTTCGGTGCTGGCTCCTTTGGTTTTGGATCTATTGCTGGACGTTTGGCATGTTTGGCCTAAAATGATTGTCCGGCCTAGAGAAACACTTTTTTTGCTATGATAATGTTCCCAGGCAAGTGAAAGCCCACAGCCCTAGAATGAATGTTGCTGCTTGTGTGCTCCCTGGGGAGGTTTCAGGCCAGCTATGTGTTTCAGTGCTGGCTCCTTTGGTTTGGGAGCTATTGCTGGACGTTTGGCATGTTTGGCCTAAAATGCTCGTCCGGCCGAGAGAAACACTTTTTTTACTATGATGAAATTTATCAGGAAAGTGAAAGCCCACAGCCCTAGACTGAATGTCACTCTTTCTGTGCTCCTTAGGGAGGTTTCAGGCCAGCTATGTGTTTCAGTGCTGGCTCATTTTGTTTGGGAGCTATTGCTGGACGTTTGGCATGTTTGGCCTAAAATGCTCGTCCGGCCGAGAGAAACACTTTTTTTGCTGAGATAATGATCCCAGGCAAGTGAAAGCCCACAGCCCTAGAATGAATGTCAGTCTTTCTGTGCTCCCTGGGGAGGTTTCAGGCCAGCTATGTGTTTCAGTGCTGGCTCCTTTGGTTTGGGAGCTATTGCTGGACGTTTGGCATGTTTGGCCTAAAATGCTCGTCCGGCCGAGAGAAACACTTTTTTTGCTATGATAATGTTCCCAGGCAAGTGGAAGCCCACAGCCCTAGATTGAATGTCACTCTTTTTGTGCTCCTTAGGGAGGTTTCAGGCCTGCTATGTGTTTCAGTGCTGGCTCCTTTGGTTTGGGAGCTATTGCTGGACGTTTGGCATGTTTGGCCTAAAATGCTCGTCCGGCCGAGAGAAACACTTATTGCTATGATGAAGGTTTCCAGGCAAGTGAAAGCCCACAGCCCTAGAATGAATGTCACTCTTTCTGTTCTCCTTAGGGAGGTTTCAGGCCAGCTATGTGTTTCAGTGCTGGCTCCTTTGGTTTGGGAGCTATTGCTGGACGTTTGGCATGTTTGGCCTAAAATGCTCGTCCGGCCCAGAGAAACACTTTTTTGCTAAGATAATGATCCCAGGCAAGTGAAAGCCCACAGCACTAGAATGAATGTTGCTGCTGGTGTGCTCCCTGGGGAGGTTTCAGGAGAGCTATATGTTTCAGTGCTGGTTCCTCTGGTTTGGGAGCTATTGCTGGACGTTTGGCATGTTTGGCCTAAAATGCTCGTCCGGTCGAGAGAAACACATTTTTGCTATTAAAATGATCCCAGGCAAGTGAAAGCCCACAGCCCTAGAATGAATGTTTCTGCTTATGTGCTCCCTGGGGAGGTTTCAGGCCAGCTATGTGTTTCAGTGCTGGCTCCTTTGGTTTGGGAGCTATTGGTGGACGTTTGGCATGTTTGGCCTAAAATGCTCCTCCGGCCGAGTGAAACACTTTTTTGCCATGATAATGATCCCAGGCAAGTGAAAGTCCACAGCCCTAGATTGAATGTTGCTGCTTGTGTGCTCCCTGGGGAGGTTTCAGGCCAGCTATGTGTTTCGGTGCTGGCTCCTTTGGTTTTGGATCTATTGCTGGACGTTTGGCATGTTTGGCCTAAAATGATTGTCCGGCCTAGAGAAACACTTTTTTTGCTATGATAATGTTCCCAGGCAAGTGAAAGCCCACAGCCCTAGAATGAATGTTGCTGCTTGTGTGCTCCCTGGGGAGGTTTCAGGCCAGCTATGTGTTTCAGTGCTGGCTCCTTTGGTTTGGGAGCTATTGCTGGACGTTTGGCATGTTTGGCCTAAAATGCTCGTCCGGCCGAGAGAAACACTTTTTTTACTATGATGAAATTTATCAGGAAAGTGAAAGCCCACAGCCCTAGACTGAATGTCACTCTTTCTGTGCTCCTTAGGGAGGTTTCAGGCCAGCTATGTGTTTCAGTGCTGGCTCATTTTGTTTGGGAGCTATTGCTGGACGTTTGGCATGTTTGGCCTAAAATGCTCGTCCGGCCGAGAGAAACACTTTTTTTGCTCTGATGAAGGTTCCCAGGCAAGTGAAAGCCCACAGCCCTAGAATGAATGTTGCTGCTTGTGTGCTCCCTGGGGAGGTTTCAGGCCAGCTATGTGTTTCAGTGCTGGCTCCTTTGGTTTGGGAGCTATTGCTGGACGTTTGGCATGTTTGGCCTAAAATGCTCGTCCGGCCGAGAGAAACACTTTTTTTGCTATGATAATGTTCCCAGGAAAGTGAAAGCCCACAGCCCTAGAATGAATGTTGCTGCTTGTGTGCTCCCTGGGGAGGTTTCAGGCCAGCTATGTGTTTCTGTGCTGGCTCCTTTGGTTTGGGAGCTATTGCTGGACGTTTGGCATGTTTGGCCTAAAATGCTCGTCCGGCCGAGAGAAACACTTTTTTTGCTCTGATGAAGGTTCCCAGGCAAGTGAAAGGCCACAGCCCTAGAATGAATGTTGCTGCTTGTGTGCTCCCTGGGGAGGTTTCAGGCCAGCTATGTGTTTCAGTGCTGGGTCCTTTGGTTTGGGAGCTATTGCTGGACGTTTGGCATGTTTGGCCTAAAATGCTCGTCCAGCCGAGAGAAACACTTTTTTTGGTAAGATAATGATCCCAGGCAAGTGAAAGCCCACAGCCCTAGAATGAATGTTGCTGCTTGTGTGCTCCCTGGGGAGGTTTCAGGCGAGCTATGTGTTTCAGTGCTGGCTCCTTTGGTTTGGGAGCTATTGCTGGACGTTTGGCATGTTTGGCCTTTAATGCTCGTCCGGCCGAGAGAAACATTTTTTTTGCTATGATGAATGTTCCCAGGCAAGTGAAAGCCCACAGCCCTAGAATGAATGTTGCTGCTTGTGTGCTCCCTGGGGAGGTTTCAGGCCAGCTATGTGTTTCAGTGCTGGCTCCTTTGGTTTGGGAGCTATTGCTGGACGTTTGGCATGTTTGGCCTAAAATGCTCGTCCGGCCGAGAGAAACACTTTTTTTGCTATGATAATGATCCCAGGCAAGTGAAAGCCCACAGCTCTAGAATGAATGTTGCTGCTTGTGTGCTCCCTGGGGAGGTTTCAGGCCAGCTATGTGTTTCAGTGCTGGCTCCTTTGGTTTGGGAGCTATTGCTGGACGTTTGGCATGTTTGGCCTAAAATGCTTGTCCGGCCGAGAGAAACATTTTTCTTGCTATGATAATGTTCCCAGGCAAGTGAAAGCCCACAGCCCTAGAATGAATGTTGCTGCTTGTGTGCTCCCTGGGGAGGTTTCAGGCCAGCTATGTGTTTCAGTGCTGGCTCCTTTGGTTTGGGATCTATTGCTGGACGTTTGGCATGTTTGGCCTAATATGCTCGTCCGGCCGAGAGAAAAACTTTTTTTTGCTAAGATAATGATCCCAGGCAAGTGAAAGCCCACAGCCCTAGAATGAATGTCACTCTTTCTGTGCTCCTTAGGGAGGTTACAGGCCAGCTATGTGTTTCGGTGCTGGCTCCTTTGGTTTTGGATCTATTGCTGGACGTTTGGCATGTTTGGCCTAAAATGATTGTCCGGCCTAGAGAAACACTTTTTTTGCTATGATAATGTTCCCAGGCAAGTGAAAGCCCACAGCCCTAGAATGAATGTTGCTGCTTGTGTGCTCCCTGGGGAGGTTTCAGGCCAGCTATGTGTTTCAGTGCTGGCTCCTTTGGTTTGGGAGCTATTGCTGGACGTTTGGCATGTTTGGCCTAAAATGCTCGTCCGGCCGAGAGAAACACTTTTTTTACTATGATGAAATTTATCAGGAAAGTGAAAGCCCACAGCCCTAGACTGAATGTCACTCTTTCTGTGCTCCTTAGGGAGGTTTCAGGCCAGCTATGTGTTTCAGTGCTGGCTCATTTTGTTTGGGAGCTATTGCTGGACGTTTGGCATGTTTGGCCTAAAATGCTCGACCGGCCGAGAGAAACACTTTTTTTGCTCTGATGAAGGTTCCCAGGCAAGTGAAAGCCCACAGCCCTAGAATGAATGTTGCTGCTTGTGTGCTCCCTGGGGAGGTTTCAGGCCAGCTATGTGTTTCTTGCTGGCTCCTTTGGTTTGGGAGCTATTGCTGGACTTTTGGCATGTTTGGCCTAAAATGCTCGTCCGGCCGAGAGAAACACTTTTTTTGCTGAGATAATGATCCCAGGCAAGTGAAAGCCCACAGCCCTAGAATGAATGTCAGTCTTTCTGTGCTCCCTGGGGAGGTTTCAGGCCAGCTATGTGTTTCAGTGCTGGCTCCTTTGGTTTGGGAGCTATTGCTGGACGTTTGGCATGTTTGGCCTAAAATGCTCGTCCGGCCGAGAGAAACACTTTTTTTGCTATGATAATGTTCCCAGGCAAGTGAAAGCCCACAGCCCTAGAATGAATGTTGCTGCTTGTGTGCTCCCTGGGGAGGTTTCAGGCCAGCTATGTGTTTCTGTGCTGGCTCCTTTGGTTTGGGAGCTATTGCTGGACGTTTGGCATGTTTGGCCTAAAATGCTCGTCCGGCCGAGAGAAACACTTTTTTTGCTCTGATGAAGGTTCCCAGGCAAGTGAAAGCCCACAGCCCTAGAATGAATGTTGCTGCTTGTGTGCTCCCTGGGGAGGTTTCAGGCCAGCTATGTGTTTCAGTGCTGGGTCCTTTGGTTTGGGAGCTATTGCTGGACGTTTGGCATGTTTGGCCTAAAATGCTCGTCCGGCCGAGAGAAACACATTTTTTGCTATGATAATGTTCCCAGGAAAGTGAAAGCTCACAGCCCTACAATGAATGTTGCTGCTTGTGTGCTCGCTGGGGAGGTTTCAGGCCAGCTATGTGTTTCAGTGCTGGCTCCTTTGGTTTGGGATCTATTGCTGGACGTTTGGCATGTTTGGCCTAATATGATCGTCCGGCCGAAACATTTTTTTTGCTATGATGAATGTTCCCAGGCAAGTGAAAGCCCACAGCCCTAGAATGAATGTTGCTGCTTGTGTGCTCCCTGGGGAGGTTTCAGGCCAGCTATGTGTTTCAGTGCTGGCTCCTTTGCTTTGGGAGCTATTGCTGGACGTTTGGCATGTTTGGCCTAAAATGCTCGTCCGGCCGAGAGAAACACTTTTCTTGCTATGATAATGATCCCAGGCAAGTGAAAGCCCACAGCTCTAGAATGAATGTTGCTGCTTGTGTGCTCCCTGGGGAGGTTTCAGGCCAGCTATGTGTTTCAGTGCTGGCTCCTTTGGTTTGGGAGCTATTGCTGGACGTTTGGCATGTTTGGCCTAAAATGCTTGTCCGGCCGAGAGAAACATTTTTCTTGCTATGATAATGTTCCCAGGCAAGTGAAAGCCCACAGCACTAGAATGAATGTTGCTGCTTGTGTGCTCCCTGGGGAGGTTTCAGGCCAGCTATGTGTTTCAGTGCTGGCTCCTTTGGTTTGGGATCTATTGCTGGACGTTTGGCATGTTTGGCCTAATATGCTCTTCCGGCCGAAACACTTTTTTTGCTATGATGAAGGTTCCCAGGCAAGTGAAAGCCCACAGCCCTAGAATGAATGTTGCTGCTTGTGTGCTCCCTGGGGAGGTTTCAGGCCAGCTATGTGTTTCAGTGCTGGCTCCTTTGGTTTGGGAGCTATTTCTGGACGTTTGGCATGTTTGGCCTAAAATGCTCGTCCGGCCGAGAGAAACACGTTTTTTTGCTATGATGAAGGTTTCCAGGCAAGTGAAAGCCCACAGCCCTAGAATGAATGTCACTCTTCCTGTTATCCTTAGGGAGGTTTCAGGCCAGCTATGTGTTTCAGTGCTGGCTCCTTTGGTTTGGGAGCTATTGCTGGACGTTTGGCATGTTTGGCCTAAAATGCTCGTCCGGCCGAGAGAAACACTTTTTTGCTAAGATAATGATCCCAGGCAAGTGAAAGCCCTCAGCCCTAGAATGAATGTTGCTGCTGGTGTGCTCCCTGGGGAGGTTTCAGGAGAGCTATATGTTTCAGTGCTGGTTCCTCTGGTTTGGGAGCTATTGCTGGACGTTTGGCATGTTTGGCCTAAAATGCTCCTCCGGCCGAGTGAAACACTTTTTTCCCATGATAATGATCCCAGGCAAGTGAAAGCCCACAGCCCTAGATTGAATGTTGCTGCTTGTGTGCTCCCTGGGGAGGTTTCAGGCCAGCTATGTGTTTCGGTGCTGGCTCCTTTGGTTTTGGATCTATTGCTGGACGTTTGGCATGTTTGGCCTAAAATGATTGTCCGGCCGAGAGAAACACTTTTTTTGCTATGATAATGTTCCCAGGCAAGTGAAAGCCCACAGCCCTAGAATGAATGTTGCTGCTTGTGTGCTCCCTGGGGAGGTTTCAGGCGAGCTATGTGTTTCAGTGCTGGCTCCTTTGGTTTGGGAGCTATTGCTGGACGTTTGGCATGTTTGGCCTAAAATGCTCGACCGGCCGAGAGAAACACTTTTTTTGCTCTGATGAAGGTTCCCAGGCAAGTGAAAGCCCACAGCCCTAGAATGAATGTTGCTGCTTGTGTGCTCCCTGGGGAGGTTTCAGGCCAGCTATGTGTTTCTTGCTGGCTCCTTTGGTTTGGGAGCTATTGCTGGACTTTTGGCATGTTTGGCCTAAAATGCTCGTCCGGCCGAGAGAAACACTTTTTTTGCTGAGATAATGATCCCAGGCAAGTGAAAGCCCACAGCCCTAGAATGAATGTCAGTCTTTCTGTGCTCCCTGGGGAGGTTTCAGGCCAGCTATGTGTTTCAGTGCTGGCTCCTTTGGTTTGGGAGCTATTGCTGGACGTTTGGCATGTTTGGCCTAAAATGCTCGTCCGGCCGAGAGAAACACTTTTTTTGCT
The DNA here is from genome assembly GCA_020800305.1 of Porphyrio hochstetteri. Classification (NCBI taxonomy): domain Eukaryota; kingdom Metazoa; phylum Chordata; class Aves; order Gruiformes; family Rallidae; genus Porphyrio; species Porphyrio hochstetteri. The sequence goes on along the minus strand of CM036918.1, from coordinate 22,595,769 downwards.
ATGATAATGTTCCCAGGCAAGTGAAAGCCCACAGCCCTAGAATGAATGTTGCTGCTTGTGTGCTCCCTGGGGAGGTTTCAGGCCAGCTATGTGTTTCAGTGCTGGCTCCTTTGGTTTGGGAGCTATTGCTGGACGTTTGGCATGTTTGGCCTAAAATGCTCGTCCGGCCGAGAGAAACACTTTTTTTGCTCTGATGAAGGTTCCCAGGCAAGTGAAAGGCCACAGCCCTAGAATGAATGTTGCTGCTTGTGTGCTCCCTGGGGAGGTTTCAGGCCAGCTATGTGTTTCAGTGCTGGCTCCTTTGGTTTGGGAGCTATTGCTGGACGTTTGGCATGTTTGGCCTAAAATGCTCGTCCGGCCGAGAGAAACACTTTTTTTGCTATGATAATGTTCCCAGGAAAGTGAAAGCTCACAGCCCTACAATGAATGTTGCTGCTTGTGTGCTCGCTGGGGAGGTTTCAGGCCAGCTATGTGTTTCAGTGCTGGCTCCTTTGGTTTGGGATCTATTGCTGGACGTTTGGCATGTTTGGCCTAATATGCTCGTCCGGCCGAAACATTTTTTTTGCTATGATGAATGTTCCCAGGCAAGTGAAAGCCCACAGCCCTAGAATGAATGTTGCTGCTTGTGTGCTCCCTGGGGAGGTTTCAGGCCAGCTATGTGTTTCAGTGCTGGCTCCTTTGGTTTGGGAGCTATTGCTGGACGTTTGGCATGTTTGGCCTAAAATGCTCGTCCGGCCGAGAGAAACACTTTTTTTGCTATGATAATGATCCCAGGCAAGTGAAAGCCCACAGCTCTAGAATGAATGTTGCTGCTTGTGTGCTCCCTGGGGAGGTTTCAGGCCAGCTATGTGTTTCAGTGCTGGCTCCTTTGGTTTGGGAGCTATTGCTGGACGTTTGGCATGTTTGGCCTAAAATGCTTGTCCGGCCGAGAGAAACATTTTTCTTGCTATGATAATGTTCCCAGGCAAGTGAAAGCCCACAGCCCTAGAATGAATGTTGCTGCTTGTGTGCTCCCTGGGGAGGTTTCAGGCCAGCTATGTGTTTCAGTGCTGGCTCCTTTGGTTTGGGATCTATTGCTGGACGTTTGGCATGTTTGGCCTAATATGCTCTTCCGGCCGAAACACTTTTTTTGCTATGATGAAGGTTCCCAGGCAAGTGAAAGCCCACAGCCCTAGAATGAATGTTGCTGCTTGTGTGCTCCCTGGGGAGGTTTCAGGCCAGCTATGTGTTTCAGTGCTGGCTCCTTTGGTTTGGGAGCTATTGCTGGACGTTTGGCATGTTTGGCCTAAAATGCTCGTCCGGCCGAGAGAAACACGTTTTTTTGCTATGATGAAGGTTTCCAGGCAAGTGAAAGCCCACAGCCCTAGAATGAATGTCACTCTTTCTGTTATCCTTAGGGAGGTTTCAGGCCAGCTATGTGTTTCAGTGCTGGCTCCATTGGTTTGGGAGCTATTGCTGGACGTTTGGCATGTTTGGCCTAAAATGCTCGTCCGGCCGAGAGAAACACTTTTTTGCTAAGATAATGATCCCAGGCAAGTGAAAGCCCACAGCCCTAGAATGAATGTTGCTGCTGGTGTGCTCCCTGGGGAGGTTTCAGGAGAGCTATATGTTTCAGTGCTGGTTCCTCTGGTTTGGGAGCTATTGCTGGACGTTTGGCATGTTTGGCCTAAAATGCTCCTCCGGCCGAGTGAAACACTTTTTTCCCATGATAATGATCCCAGGCAAGTGAAAGCCCACAGCCCTAGATTGAATGTTGCTGCTTGTGTGCTCCCTGGGGAGGTTTCAGGCCAGCTATGTGTTTCGGTGCTGGCTCCTTTGGTTTTGGATCTATTGCTGGACGTTTGGCATGTTTGGCCTAAAATGATTGTCCGGCCGAGAGAAACACTTTTTTTGCTATGATAATGTTCCCAGGCAAGTGAAAGCCCACAGCCCTAGAATGAATGTTGCTGCTTGTGTGCTCCCTGGGGAGGTTTCAGGCGAGCTATGTGTTTCAGTGCTGGCTCCTTTGGTTTGGGAGCTATTGCTGGACGTTTGGCATGTTTGGCCTAAAATGCTCATCCGGCCGAGAGAAACACTTTTTTTGCTATGATGAATGTTCCCAGGCAAGTGAAAGACCACAGCCCTAGAATGAATGTTGCTGCTTGTGTGCTCCCTGGGGAGGTTTCAGGACAGCTATGTGTTTCAGTGCTGGCTCCTTTGGTTTGGGAGCTATTGCTGGACCTTTGGCATGTTTGGCCGAAAATGCTCGTCTGGACGAGAGAAACACTTTTTTTGCTATGATAATGTTCCCAGGCAAGTGGAAGCCCGCAGCCCTAGATTGAATGTCACTCTTTTTGTGCTCATTAGGGAGGTTTCAGGCCTGCTATGTGTTTCAGTGCTGGCTCCTTTGGTTTGGGAGCTATTGCTGGACGTTTGGCATGTTTGGCCTAAAATGCTCGTCCGGCCGAGAGAAACACTTTTTGCTATGATGAAGGTTTCCAGGCAAGTGAAAGCCCACAGCCCTAGAATGAATGTCACTCTTTCTGTTCTCCCTAGGGAGGTTTCAGGCCAGCTATGTGTTTCAGTGCTGGCTCCTTTGGTTTGGGAGCTATTGCTGGACGTTTGGCATGTTTGGCCTAAAATGCTCCTCCGGCCGAGTGAAACACTTTTTTGCCATGATAATGATCCCAGGCAAGTGAAAGTCCACAGCCCTAGATTGAATGTTGCTGCTTGTGTGCTCCCTGGGGAGGTTTCAGGCCAGCTATGTGTTTCGGTGCTGGCTCCTTTGGTTTTGGATCTATTGCTGGACGTTTGGCATGTTTGGCCTAAAATGATTGTCCGGCCTAGAGAAACACTTTTTTTGCTATGATAATGTTCCCAGGCAAGTGAAAGCCCACAGCCCTAGAATGAATGTTGCTGCTTGTGTGCTCCCTGGGGAGGTTTCAGGCCAGCTATGTGTTTCAGTGCTGGCTCCTTTGGTTTGGGAGCTATTGCTGGACGTTTGGCATGTTTGGCCTAAAATGCTCGTCCGGCCGAGAGAAACACTTTTTTTGCTATGATAATGTTCCCAGGCAAGTGAAAGCCCACAGCCCTAGAATGAATGTTGCTGCTTGTGTGCTCCCTGGGGAGGTTTCAGGCCAGCTATGTGTTTCTGTGCTGGCTCCTTTGGTTTGGGAGCTATTGCTGGACGTTTGGCATGTTTGGCCTAAAATGCTCGTCCGGCCGAGAGAAACACTTTTTTTGCTCTGATGAAGGTTCCCAGGCAAGTGAAAGGCCACAGCCCTAGAATGAATGTTGCTGCTTGTGTGCTCCCTGGGGAGGTTTCAGGCCAGCTATGTGTTTCAGTGCTGGGTCCTTTGGTTTGGGAGCTATTGCTGGACGTTTGGCATGTTTGGCCTAAAATGCTCGTCCGGCCGAGAGAAACACTTTTTTTGCTATGATAATGTTCCCAGGAAAGTGAAAGCTCACAGCCCTACAATGAATGTTGCTGCTTGTGTGCTCGCTGGGGAGGTTTCAGGCCAGCTATGTGTTTCAGTGCTGGCTCCTTTGGTTTGGGATCTATTGCTGGACGTTTGGCATGTTTGGCCTAAAATGCTCGTCCAGCCGAGAGAAACACTTTTTTTGGTAAGATAATGATCCCAGGCAAGTGAAAGCCCACAGCCCTAGAATGAATGTCAGTCTTTCTGTGCTCCTTAGGGAGGTTTCAGGCCAGCTATGTGTTTCAGTGCTGGCTCCTTTGGTTTGGGAGCTATTGCTGGACGTTTGGCATGTTTGGCCTAAAATGCTCGTCCGGCCGAGAGAAACACTTTTTTTGCTATGATAATGATCACAGGCAAGTGAAAGCCCACAGCCCTAGAATGAATGTTGCTGCTTGTGTGCTCCCTGGGGAGGTTTCAGGCGAGCTATGTGTTTCTGTGCTGGCTCCTTTGGTTTGGGAGCTATTGCTGGACGTTTGGCATGTTTGGCCTAAAATGCTCGTCCGGCCGAGAGAAAAACTTTTTTTGCTAAGATAATGATCCCAGGCAAGTGAAAGCCCACAGCCCTAGAATGAATGTCACTCTTTCTGTGCTCCTTAGGGAGGTTACAGGCCAGCTATGTGTTTCAGTGCTGGCTCCTTTGGTTTGGGAGCTATTGCTGGACGTTTGGCATGTTTGGCCTAAAATGCTCGTCCGGCCGAGAGAAACACTTTTTTTGCTATGATAATGTTCCCAGGCAAGTGAAAGCCCACAGCCCTAGAATGAATGTTGCTGCTTGTGTGCTCCCTGGGGAGGTTTCAGGCCAGCTATGTGTTTCAGTGCTGGCTCCTTTGGTTTGGGAGCTATTGCTGGACTTTTGGCATGTTTGGCCTAAAATGCTTGTCCGGCCGAGAGAAACATTTTTTTTGCTACGATAATGTTCCCAGGCAAGTGAAAGCCCACAGCCCTAGAATGAATGTTGCTGCTTGTGTGCTCCCTGGGGAGGTTTCAGGCCAGCTATGTGTTTCAGTGCTGCCTCCCTTGGTTTGGGAGCTATTGCGGGACGTTTGGCATGTTTGGCCTAAAATGCTCCTCCGGCCGAAAGAAACACTTATTTTGCTCTGATGAAGGTTCCCAGGCAAGTGAAAGCCCACAGCCCTAGAATGAATGTTGCTGCTTGTGTGCTCCCTGGGGAGGTTTCAGGCCAGCTATGTGTTTCAGTGCTGGCTCCTTTGGTTTGGGAGCTATTGCTGGACGTTTGGCATGTTTGGCCTAAAATGCTCGTCCGGCCGAGAGAAACACTTTTTTTGCTCTGATGAAGGTTCCCAGGCAAGTGAAAGGCCACAGCCCTAGAATGAATGTTGCTGCTTGTGTGCTCCCTGGGGAGGTTTCAGGCCAGCTATGTGTTTCAGTGCTGGGTCCTTTGGTTTGGGAGCTATTGCTGGACGTTTGGCATGTTTGGCCTAAAATGCTCGTCCGGCCGAGAGAAACACTTTTTTTTGGTAAGATAATGATCCCAGGCAAGTGAAAGCCCACAGCCCTAGAATGAATGTCAGTCTTTCTGTGCTCCTTAGGGAGGTTTCAGGCCAGCTATGTGTTTCAGTGCTGGCTCCTTTGGTTTGGGAGCTATTGCTGGACGTTTGGCATGTTTGGCCTAAAATGCTCGTCCGGCCGAGAGAAACACTTTTTTTGCTCTGATGAAGGTTCCCAGGCAAGTGAAAGCCCACAGCCCTAGAATGAATGTTGCTGCTTGTGTGCTCCCTGGGGAGGTTTCAGGCCAGCTATGTGTTTCAGTGCTGGCTCCTTTGGTTTGGGAGCTATTGCTGGACGTTTGGCATGTTTGGCCTAAAATGCTCGTCCGGCCGAGAGAAACACTTTTTTTGCTATGATAATGTTCCCAGGAAAGTGAAAGCTCACAGCCCTACAATGAATGTTGCTGCTTGTGTGCTCGCTGGGGAGGTTTCAGGCCAGCTATGTGTTTCAGTGCTGGCTCCTTTGGTTTGGGAGCTATTGCTGGACGTTTGGCATGTTTGGCCTAAAATGCTCGTCCAGCCGAGAGAAACACTTTTTTTGGTAAGATAATGATCCCAGGCAAGTGAAAGCCCACAGCCCTAGAATGAATGTCAGTCTTTCTGTGCTCCTTAGGGAGGTTTCAGGCCAGCTATGTGTTTCAGTGCTGGCTCCTTTGGTTTGGGAGCTATTGCTGGACGTTTGGCATGTTTGGCCTAAAATGCTCGTCCGGCCGAGAGAAACACTTTTTTTGCTATGATAATGATCACAGGCAAGTGAAAGCCCACAGCCCTAGAATGAATGTTGCTGCTTGTGTGCTCCCTGGGGAGGTTTCAGGCGAGCTATGTGTTTCTGTGCTGGCTCCTTTGGTTTGGGAGCTATTCCTGGACGTTTGGCATGTTTGGCCTAAAATGCTCGTCCGGCCGAGAGAAAAACTTTTTTTGCTAAGATAATGATCCCAGGCAAGTGAAAGCCCACAGCCCTAGAATGAATGTCACTCTTTCTGTGCTCCTTAGGGAGGTTACAGGCCAGCTATGTGTTTCAGTGCTGGCTCCTTTGGTTTGGGAGCTATTGCTGGACGTTTGGCATGTTTGGCCTAAAATGCTCGTCCGGCCGAGAGAAACACTTTTTTTGCTATGATAATGTTCCCAGGCAAGTGAAAGCCCACAGCCCTAGAATGAATGTTGCTGCTTGTGTGCTCCCTGGGGAGGTTTCAGGCCAGCTATGTGTTTCAGTGCTGGCTCCTTTGGTTTGGGAGCTATTGCTGGACTTTTGGCATGTTTGGCCTAAAATGCTTGTCCGGCCGAGAGAAACATTTTTTTTGCTACGATAATGTTCCCAGGCAAGTGAAAGCCCACAGCCCTAGAATGAATGTTGCTGCTTGTGTGCTCCCTGGGGAGGTTTCAGGCCAGCTATGTGTTTCAGTGCTGCCTCCCTTGGTTTGGGAGCTATTGCGGGACGTTTGGCATGTTTGGCCTAAAATGCTCCTCCGGCCGAAAGAAACACTTATTTTGCTCTGATGAAGGTTCCCAGGCAAGTGAAAGCCCACAGCCCTAGAATGAATGTTGCTGCTTGTGTGCTCCCTGGGGAGGTTTCAGGCCAGCTATGTGTTTCAGTGCTGGCTCCTTTGGTTTGGGAGCTATTGCTGGACGTTTGGCATGTTTGGCCTAAAATGCTCGTCCGGCCGAGAGAAACACTTTTTTTGCTCTGATGAAGGTTCCCAGGCAAGTGAAAGGCCACAGCCCTAGAATGAATGTTGCTGCTTGTGTGCTCCCTGGGGAGGTTTCAGGCCAGCTATGTGTTTCAGTGCTGGGTCCTTTGGTTTGTGAGCTATTGCTGGACGTTTGGCATGTTTGGCCTTAAATGCTCGTCCGGCCGAGAGAAACACTTTTTTTGGTAAGATAATGATCCCAGGCAAGTGAAAGCCCACAGCCCTAGAATGAATGTCAGTCTTTCTGTGCTCCTTAGGGAGGTTTCAGGCCAGCTATGTGTTTCAGTGCTGGCTCCTTTGGTTTGGGAGCTATTGCTGGACGTTTGGCATGTTTGGCCTAAAATGCTCGTCCGGCCGAGAGAAACACTTTTTTTGCTATGATAATGATCACAGGCAAGTGAAAGCCCACAGCCCTAGAATGAATGTTGCTGCTTGTGTGCTCCCTGGGGAGGTTTCAGGCGAGCTATGTGTTTCAGTGCTGGCTCCTTTGGTTTGGGAGCTATTGCTGGACGTTTGGCATGTTTGGCCTAAAATGCTCGTCCGGCCGAGAGAAACATTTTTTTGCTATGATGAATGTTCCCAGGCAAGTGAAAGCCCACAGGCCTAGAATGAATGTTGCTGCTTGTGTGCTCCCTGGAGAGGTTTCAGGCCAGCTATGTGTTTCAGTGCTGGCTCCTTTGGTTTGGGAGCTATTGCTGGACGTTTGGCATGTTTGGCCTAAAATGCTCGTCCGGCCGAGAGAAAAACTTTTTTTGCTATGATAATGATCCCAGGCAAGTGAAAGCCCACAGCCCTAGAATGAATGTTGCTGCTTGTGTGCTCCCTGGGGAGGTTTCAGGCCAGCTATGTGTTTCAGTGCTGGCTCCTTTGGTTTGGGATCTATTGCTGGACGTTTGGCATGTTTGGCCTAATATGCTCGTCCGGCCGAAACACTTTTTTTGCTATGATGAAGGTTCCCAGGCAAGTGAAAGCCCACAGCCCTAGAATGAATGTTGCTGCTTGTGTGCTCCCTGGGGAGGTTTCAGGCCAGCTATGTGTTTCAGTGCTGGCTCCTTTGGTTTGGGAGCTATTGCTGGACGTTTGGCATGTTTGGCCTAAAATGCTCGTCCGGCCGAGAGAAAAACTTTTTTTGCAATGATGAATGTTCCCAGGCAAGTGAAAGCCCACAGCCCTAGAATGAATGTTGCTAATTGTTTGCTCCCTGGGGAGGTTTCAGGCCAGCTATGTGTTTCAGTGCTGGCTCCTTTGGTTTGGGAGCTATTGCTGGACTTTTGGCATGTTTGGCCTAAAATGCTTGTCCGGCCGAGAGAAACATTTTTTTTCTATGATGAATGTTCCCAGGCAAGTGAAAGCCCACAGCCCTAGAATGAATGTTGCTGCTTGTGTGCTCCCTGGGGAGGTTTCAGGCCAGCTATGTGTTTCAGTGCTGCCTCCCTTGGTTTGATAGCTATTGCGGGACGTTTGGCATGTTTGGCCTAAAATGCTCATCCGGCCGAGAGAAACACTTTTTTTGCTCTGATGAAGGTTCCCAGGCAAGTGAAAGACCACAGCCCTAGAATGAATGTTGCTGCTTGTGTGCTCCCTGGGGAGGTTTCAGGCCAGCTATGTGTTTCAGTGCTGGCTCCTTTGGTTTGGGAGCTATTGCTGGACGTTTGGCATGTTTGGCCTAAAATGCTCGTCCGGCTGAGAGAAACACTTTTTTTGCAATGATGAATGTTCCCAGGCAAGTGAAAGCCCACAGCCCTAGAATGAATGTTGCTGCTTGTGTGCTCCCTGGGGAGGTTTCAGGCCAGCTATGTGTTTCAGTGCTGGCTCCTTTGCTTTGGGAGCTATTGCTGGACGTTTGGCATGTTTGGCCTAAAATGCTCGTCCGGCCGAGAGAAACACTTTTTTTGCTCTGATGAAGGTTCCCAGGGAAGTGAAAGCCCACAGCCCTAGAATGAATGTTGCTGCTTGTGTGCTCCCTGGGGAGGTTTCAGGCCAGCTATGTGTTTCAGTGCTGGCTCCTTTGGTTTGTGAGCTATTGCTGGACCTTTGGCATGTTTGGCCTAAAATGCTCGTCCGGCTGAGAGAAACACTTTTTTTGCTATGATAATGATCCCAGGCAAGTGAAAGCCCACAGCCCTATAATGAATGTTGCTGCATGCGTGCTCCCTGGGGAGGTTTCAGGCCAGCTATGTGTTTCAGTACTGGCTCCTTTGGTTTGGGAGCTATTGGTGGACGTTTGGCATGTTTGGCCTAAAATGCTTGTCCGGCCGAGAGAAACATTTTTCTTGCTATGATAATGTTCCCAGGCAAGTGAAAGCCCACAGCCCTAGAATGAATGTTGCTGCTTGTGTGCTCCCTGGGGAGGTTTCAGGCCGGCTATGTGTTTCAGTGCCGGCTCCTTTGGTTTGGGATCTATTGCTGGACGTTTGGCATGTTTGGCCTAAAATGCTCGTCCGGCCGAGAGAAACACTTTTTTTGGTAAGATAATGATCCCAGGCAAGTGAAAGCCCACAGCCCTAGAATGAATGTCAGTCTTTCTGTGCTCCTTAGGGAGGTTTCAGGCCAGCTATGTGTTTCAGTGCTGGCTCCTTTGGTTTGGGAGCTATTGCTGGACGTTTGGCATGTTTGGCCTAAAATGCTCGTCCGGCCGAGAGAAACACTTTTTTTGCTATGATAATGATCACAGGCAAGTGAAAGCCCACAGCCCTAGAATGAATGTTGCTGCTTGTGTGCTCCCTGGGGAGGTTTCAGGCCAGCTATGTGTTTCAGTGCTGGCTCCTTTGGTTTGGGAGCTATTGCTGGACGTTTGGCATGTTTGGCCTAAAATGCTCGTCCGGCCGAGAGAAACACTTTTTTTGCTCTGATGAAGGTTCCCAGGCAAGTGAAAGCCCACAGCCCTAGAATGAATGTTGCTGCTTGTGTGCTCCCTGGGGAGGTTTCAGGCCAGCTATGTGTTTCAGTGCTGGCTCCTTTGGTTTGGGAGCTATTGCTGGACGTTTGGCATGTTTGGCCTAAAATGCTCGTCCGGCCGAGAGAAACACTTTTTTTGCTATGATAATGTTCCCAGGAAAGTGAAAGCTCACAGCCCTACAATGAATGTTGCTGCTTGTGTGCTCGCTGGGGAGGTTTCAGGCCAGCTATGTGTTTCAGTGCTGGCTCCTTTGGTTTGGGAGCTATTGCTGGACGTTTGGCATGTTTGGCCTAAAATGCTCGTCCAGCCGAGAGAAACACTTTTTTTGGTAAGATAATGATCCCAGGCAAGTGAAAGCCCACAGCCCTAGAATGAATGTCAGTCTTTCTGTGCTCCTTAGGGAGGTTTCAGGCCAGCTATGTGTTTCAGTGCTGGCTCCTTTGGTTTGGGAGCTATTGCTGGACGTTTGGCATGTTTGGCCTAAAATGCTCGTCCGGCCGAGAGAAACACTTTTTTTGCTATGATAATGATCACAGGCAAGTGAAAGCCCACAGCCCTAGAATGAATGTTGCTGCTTGTGTGCTCCCTGGGGAGGTTTCAGGCGAGCTATGTGTTTCTGTGCTGGCTCCTTTGGTTTGGGAGCTATTCCTGGACGTTTGGCATGTTTGGCCTAAAATGCTCGTCCGGCCGAGAGAAAAACTTTTTTTGCTAAGATAATGATCCCAGGCAAGTGAAAGCCCACAGCCCTAGAATGAATGTCACTCTTTCTGTGCTCCTTAGGGAGGTTACAGGCCAGCTATGTGTTTCAGTGCTGGCTCCTTTGGTTTGGGAGCTATTGCTGGACGTTTGGCATGTTTGGCCTAAAATGCTCGTCCGGCCGAGAGAAACACTTTTTTTGCTATGATAATGTTCCCAGGCAAGTGAAAGCCCACAGCCCTAGAATGAATGTTGCTGCTTGTGTGCTCCCTGGGGAGGTTTCAGGCCAGCTATGTGTTTCAGTGCTGGCTCCTTTGGTTTGGGAGCTATTGCTGGACTTTTGGCATGTTTGGCCTAAAATGCTTGTCCGGCCGAGAGAAACATTTTTTTTGCTACGATAATGTTCCCAGGCAAGTGAAAGCCCACAGCCCTAGAATGAATGTTGCTGCTTGTGTGCTCCCTGGGGAGGTTTCAGGCCAGCTATGTGTTTCAGTGCTGCCTCCCTTGGTTTGGGAGCTATTGCGGGACGTTTGGCATGTTTGGCCTAAAATGCTCCTCCGGCCGAAAGAAACACTTATTTTGCTCTGATGAAGGTTCCCAGGCAAGTGAAAGCCCACAGCCCTAGAATGAATGTTGCTGCTTGTGTGCTCCCTGGGGAGGTTTCAGGCCAGCTATGTGTTTCAGTGCTGGCTCCTTTGGTTTGGGAGCTATTGCTGGACGTTTGGCATGTTTGGCCTAAAATGCTCGTCCGGCCGAGAGAAACACTTTTTTTGCTCTGATGAAGGTTCCCAGGCAAGTGAAAGGCCACAGCCCTAGAATGAATGTTGCTGCTTGTGTGCTCCCTGGGGAGGTTTCAGGCCAGCTATGTGTTTCAGTGCTGGGTCCTTTGGTTTGTGAGCTATTGCTGGACGTTTGGCATGTTTGGCCTTAAATGCTCGTCCGGCCGAGAGAAACACTTTTTTTGGTAAGATAATGATCCCAGGCAAGTGAAAGCCCACAGCCCTAGAATGAATGTCAGTCTTTCTGTGCTCCTTAGGGAGGTTTCAGGCCAGCTATGTGTTTCAGTGCTGGCTCCTTTGGTTTGGGAGCTATTGCTGGACGTTTGGCATGTTTGGCCTAAAATGCTCGTCCGGCCGAGAGAAACACTTTTTTTGCTATGATAATGATCACAGGCAAGTGAAAGCCCACAGCCCTAGAATGAATGTTGCTGCTTGTGTGCTCCCTGGGGAGGTTTCAGGCGAGCTATGTGTTTCAGTGCTGGCTCCTTTGGTTTGGGAGCTATTGCTGGACGTTTGGCATGTTTGGCCTAAAATGCTCGTCCGGCCGAGAGAAACATTTTTTTGCTATGATGAATGTTCCCAGGCAAGTGAAAGCCCACAGGCCTAGAATGAATGTTGCTGCTTGTGTGCTCCCTGGAGAGGTTTCAGGCCAGCTATGTGTTTCAGTGCTGGCTCCTTTGGTTTGGGAGCTATTGCTGGACGTTTGGCATGTTTGGCCTAAAATGCTCGTCCGGCCGAGAGAAAAACTTTTTTTGCTATGATAATGATCCCAGGCAAGTGAAAGCCCACAGCCCTAGAATGAATGTTGCTGCTTGTGTGCTCCCTGGGGAGGTTTCAGGCCAGCTATGTGTTTCAGTGCTGGCTCCTTTGGTTTGGGATCTATTGCTGGACGTTTGGCATGTTTGGCCTAATATGCTCGTCCGGCCGAAACACTTTTTTTGCTATGATGAAGGTTCCCAGGCAAGTGAAAGCCCACAGCCCTAGAATGAATGTTGCTGCTTGTGTGCTCCCTGGGGAGGTTTCAGGCCAGCTATGTGTTTCAGTGCTGGCTCCTTTGGTTTGGGAGCTATTGCTGGACGTTTGGCATGTTTGGCCTAAAATGCTCGTCCGGCCGAGAGAAAAACTTTTTTTGCAATGATGAATGTTCCCAGGCAAGTGAAAGCCCACAGCCCTAGAATGAATGTTGCTAATTGTTTGCTCCCTGGGGAGGTTTCAGGCCAGCTATGTGTTTCAGTGCTGGCTCCTTTGGTTTGGGAGCTATTGCTGGACTTTTGGCATGTTTGGCCTAAAATGCTTGTCCGGCCGAGAGAAACATTTTTTTTCTATGATGAATGTTCCCAGGCAAGTGAAAGCCCACAGCCCTAGAATGAATGTTGCTGCTTGTGTGCTCCCTGGGGAGGTTTCAGGCCAGCTATGTGTTTCAGTGCTGCCTCCCTTGGTTTGATAGCTATTGCGGGACGTTTGGCATGTTTGGCCTAAAATGCTCATCCGGCCGAGAGAAACACTTTTTTTGCTCTGATGAAGGTTCCCAGGCAAGTGAAAGACCACCGCCCTAGAATGAATGTTGCTGCTTGTGTGCTCCCTGGGGAGGTTTCAGGCCAGCTATGTGTTTCAGTGCTGGCTCCTTTGGTTTGGGAGCTATTGCTGGACGTTTGGCATGTTTGGCCTAAAATGCTCGTCCGGCTGAGAGAAACACTTTTTTTGCAATGATGAATGTTCCCAGGCAAGTGAAAGCCCACAGCCCTAGAATGAATGTTGCTGCTTGTGTGCTCCCTGGGGAGGTTTCAGGCCAGCTATGTGTTTCAGTGCTGGCTCCTTTGCTTTGGGAGCTATTGCTGGACGTTTGGCATGTTTGGCCTAAAATGCTCGTCCGGCCGAGAGAAACACTTTTTTTGCTCTGATGAAGGTTCCCAGGGAAGTGAAAGCCCACAGCCCTAGAATGAATGTTGCTGCTTGTGTGCTCCCTGGGGAGGTTTCAGGCCAGCTATGTGTTTCAGTGCTGGCTCCTTTGGTTTGTGAGCTATTGCTGGACCTTTGGCATGTTTGGCCTAAAATGCTCGTCCGGCTGAGAGAAACACTTTTTTTGCTATGATAATGATCCCAGGCAAGTGAAAGCCCACAGCCCTATAATGAATGTTGCTGCATGCGTGCTCCCTGGGGAGGTTTCAGGCCAGCTATGTGTTTCAGTACTGGCTCCTTTGGTTTGGGAGCTATTGGTGGACGTTTGGCATGTTTGGCCTAAAATGCTTGTCCGGCCGAGAGAAACATTTTTCTTGCTATGATAATGTTCCCAGGCAAGTGAAAGCCCACAGCCCTAGAATGAATGTTGCTGCTTGTGTGCTCCCTGGGGAGGTTTCAGGCCGGCTATGTGTTTCAGTGCCGGCTCCTTTGGTTTGGGATCTATTGCTGGACGTTTGGCATGTTTGGCCTAAAATGCTCGTCCGGCCGAGAGAAACACTTTTTTTGGTAAGATAATGATCCCAGGCAAGTGAAAGCCCACAGCCCTAGAATGAATGTCAGTCTTTCTGTGCTCCTTAGGGAGGTTTCAGGCCAGCTATGTGTTTCAGTGCTGGCTCCTTTGGTTTGGGAGCTATTGCTGGACGTTTGGCATGTTTGGCCTAAAATGCTCGTCCGGCCGAGAGAAACACTTTTTTTGCTATGATAATGATCACAGGCAAGTGAAAGCCCACAGCCCTAGAATGAATGTTGCTGCTTGTGTGCTCCCTGGGGAGGTTTCAGGCCAGCTATGTGTTTCAGTGCTGGCTCCTTTGGTTTGGGAGCTATTGCTGGACGTTTGGCATGTTTGGCCTAAAATGCTCGTCCGGCCGAGAGAAACATTTTTTTGCTATGATGAATGTTCCCAGGCAAGTGAAAGCCCACAGCCCTAGAATGAATGTTGCTGCTTGTGTGCTCCCTGGAGAGGTTTCAGGCCAGCTATGTGTTTCAGTGCTGGCTCCTTTGGTTTGGGAGCTATTGCTGGACGTTTGGCATGTTTGGCCTAAAATGCTCGTCCGGCCGAGAGAAACACTTTTTTTGCTATGATAATGATCCCAGGCAAGTGAAAGCCCACAGCTCTAGAATGAATGTTGCTGCTTGTGTGCTCCCTGGGGAGGTTTCAGGCCAGCTATGTGTTTCAGTGCTGGCTCCTTTGGTTTGGGAGCTATTGCTGGACGTTTGGCATGTTTGGCCTAAAATGCTTGTCCGGCCGAGAGAAACATTTTTCTTGCTATGATAATGTTCCCAGGCAAGTGAAAGCCCACAGCCCTAGAATGAATGTTGCTGCTTGTGTGCTCCCTGGGGAGGTTTCAGGCCAGCTATGTGTTTCAGTGCTGGCTCCTTTGGTTTGGGATCTATTGCTGGACGTTTGGCATGTTTGGCCTAATATGCTCGTCCGGCCGAAACACTTTTTTTGCTATGATGAAGGTTCCCAGGCAAGTGAAAGCCCACAGCCCTAGAATGAATGTTGCTGCTTGTGTGCTCCCTGGGGAGGTTTCAGGCCAGCTATATGTTTCAGTGCTGGCTCCTTTGGTTTGGGAGCTATTGCTGGACGTTTGGCATGTTTGGCCTAAAATGCTCGTCCGGCCGAGAGAAACACTTTTTTTGCAATGATGAATGATCCCAGGCAAGTGAAAGCCCACAGCCCTAGAATGAATGTTGCTGCTTGTGTGCTCCCTGGGGAGGTTTCAGGCCAGCTATGTGTTTCAGTGCTGGCTCCTTTGGTTTGGGAGCTATTGCTGGACGTTTGGCATGTTTGGCCTTAAATGCTCGTCCGGCCGAGACAAACTTTTTTTGCAATGATTAATGTTCCCAGGCAAGTGAAAGATCACAGCCCTAGAATGAATGTTGCTGCTTGTTTGCTCCCTGGGGAGGTTTCAGGCCAGCTATGTGTTTCAGTGCTGGCTCCTTTGGTTTGGGAGCTATTGCTGGACCTTTGGCATGTTTGGCCTAAAATGCTCGTCCGGATGAGAGGAACAATTTTTTTGCAATAATGAATATTCCCAGGGAAGTGAAAGCCCACAGCCCTAGAATGAATGTTGCTGCTTGTGTGCTCCCTGGGGAGGTTTCAGGCCAGCTATGTGTTTCAGTGCTGGCTCCTTTGGTTTGGGAGCTATTGCTGGACGTTTGGCATGTTTGGCCTAAAATGCTCGACCGGCCGAGAGAAACACTTTTTTTGCAATGATGAATGTTCCCAGGGAAGTGAAAGCCCACAGCCCTAGAATGAATGTTGCTGCTTGTTTGCTCCCTGGGGAGGTTTCAGGCCAGCTATGTGTTTCAGTGCTGGCTCCTTTGGTTTGGGAGCTATTGCTGGACGTTTGGCATGTTTGGCCTAAAATGCTCGTCCGGCTGAGAGAAACACTTTTTTTGCAATGATGAATGTTCCCAGGCAAGTGAAAGCCCACAGCCCTAGAATGAATGTTGCTGCTTGTGTGCTCCCTGGGGAGGTTTCAGGCCAGCTATGTGTTTCAGTGCTGGCTCCTTTGGTTTGGGAGCTATTGCTGGACGTTTGGCATGTTTGGCCTAAAATGCTCGTCCGGCTGAGAGAAATAATTTTTTTGCAATGATGAAGGTTCCCAGGCAAGTGAAAGCCCACAGCCCTAGAATGAATGTTGCTGCTTGTGTGCTCCCTGGGGAGGTTTCAGGCCAGCTATGTGTTTCAGTGCTGGCTCCTTTGGTTTGGGAGCTATTGCTGGACGTTTGGCATGTTTGGCCTAAAATGCTCCTCCGGCCGAGAGAAACACTTATTTTGCTCTGATGAAGGTTCCCAGGCAAGTGAAAGCCCACAGCTCTAGAATGAATGTTGCTGCTTGTGTGCTCCCTGTGGAGGTTTCAGGCCAGCTATGTGTTTCAGTGCTGGCTCCTTTGGTTTGGGAGCTATTGCTGGACGTTTGGCATGTTTGGCCTAAAATGCTCGTCCGGCCGAGAGAAACACTTTTTTTGCTCTGATGAAGGTTCCCAGGCAAGTGAAAGCCCACAGCCCTAGAAGGAATGTTGCTGCTTGTGTGCTCCCTGGGGAGGTTTCAGGCCAGCTATGTGTTTCAGTGCTGGCTCCTTTGGTTTGGGAGCTATATCTGGACGTTTGGCATGTTTGGCCTAAAATGCTCGTCCGGCCGAGAGAAACACTTTTTTTGCAATGATGAATGATCCCAGGCAAGTGAAAGCCCACAGCCCTAGAATGAATGTTGCTGCTTGTGTGCTCCCTGGGGAGGTTTCAGGCCAGCTATGTGTTTCAGTGCTGGCTCCTTTGGTTTGGGAGCTATTGCTGGACGTTTGGCATGTTTGGCCTAAAATGCTCGTCCGGCCCAGAGAAACACTTATTTTGCATTGATGAAGGTTCCCAGGTAAGTGAAAGCCCACAGCCCTAGAATGAATGTTGCTGCTTGTGTGCTCCCTGGGGAGGTTTCAGGCCAGCTATGTGTTTCAGTGCTGGCTCCTTTGGTTTGGGAGCTATTGCTGGACGTTTGGCATGTTTGGCCTAAAATGCTCGTCCGGACGAGAGAAACACTTTTTTTGCAATGATGAATGATCCCAGGCAAGTGAAAGCCCACAGCCCTAGAATGAATGTTGCTGCTTGTTTGCTCCCTGGGGAGGTTTCAGGCCAGCTATGTGTTTCAGTGCTGGCTCCTTTGGTTTGGGAGCTATTGCTGGACGTTTGGCATGTTTGGCCTAAAATGCTCGTCCGGCCGAGAGAAACACTTTTTTTGCTCTGATGAATGCTCCCAGGCAAGTGAAAGCCCACAGCCCTAGAATGAATGTTGCTGCTTGTGTGCTCCCTGGGGAGGTTTCAGGCCAGCTATGTGTTTCAGTGCTGGCTCCTTTGGTTTGGGAGCTATTGCTGGACGTTTGGCATGTTTGGCCTAAAATTCTCGTCCGGATGAGAGGAACAGTTTTTTTTGCAATAATGAATTTTCCCAGGCAAGTGAAAGCCCACAGCCCTAGAATGAATGTTGCTGCTTGTGTGCTCCCTGGGGAGGTTTCAGGCCAGCTATGTGTTTCAGTGCTGGCTCCTTTGGTTTGGGAGCTATTGCTGGACGTTTGGCATGTTTGGCCTAAAATGCTCGAGCGGTCGAGAGAAACACTTTTTTTGCAATGATGAATGTTCCCAGGCAAGTGAAAGCCCACAGCCCTAGAATGAATGTTGCTGCTTGTTTGCTCCCTGGGGAGGTTTCAGGCCAGCTATGTGTTTCAGTGCTGGCTCCTTTGGTTTGGGAGCTATTGCTGGACGTTTGGCATGTTTGGCCTAAAATGCTCGTCCGGCCCAGAGAAACACTTATTTTGCATTGATGAAGGTTCCCAGGCAAGTGAAAGCCCACAGCCCTAGAATGAATGTTGCTGCTTTTGTGCTCCCTGGGGAGGTTTCAGGCCGGCTATGTGTTTCTGTGCTGGCTCCTTTGGTTTGGGAGCTATATCTGGACGTTTGGCATGTTTGGCCTAAAATGCTCGTCCGGCCGAGAGAAACACTTTTTTTGCAATGATGAATGAGCCCAGGCAAGTGAAAGCCCACAGCCCTAGAATGAATGTTGCTGCTTGTGTGCTCCCTGGGGAGGTTTCAGGCCAGATATGTGTTTCAGTGCTGGCTCCTTTGGTTTGGGAGCTATTGCTGGACGTTTGGCATGTTTGGCCTAAAATGCTCGTCCGGATGAGAGGAACAGTTTTTTTGCAATAATGAATTTTCCCAGGCAAGTGAAAGCCCACAGCCCTAGAATGAATGTTGCTGCTTGTGTGCTCCCTGGGGAGGTTTCAGGCCAGCTATGTGTTTCAGTGCTGGCTCCTTTGGTTTGGGATCTATTGCTGGACGTTTGGCATGTTTGGCCTTAAATGCTCGTTCGGCCGAGACAAACTTTTTTTGCAATGATTAATGTTCCCAGGCAAGTGAAAGATCACAGCCCTAGAATGAATGTTGCTGCTTGTGTGCTCCCTGGGGAGGTTTCAGGACAGCTATGTGTTTCAGTGCTGGCTCCTTTGGTTTGGGAGCTATTGCTGGACCTTTGGCATGTTTGGCCTAAAATGCTCGTCCGGATGAGAGAAACACTTTTTTTGCAATGATGAATGTTCCCAGGGAAGTGAAAGCCCACAGCCCTAGAATGAATGTTGCTGCTTGTTTGCTCCCTGGGGAGGTTTCAGGCCAGCTATGTGTTTCAGTGCTGGCTCCTTTGGTTTGGGAGCTATTGCTGGACGTTTGGCATGTTTGGCCTAAAATGCTCGTCCGGCTGAGAGAAACACTTTTTTTGCAATGATTAATGTTCCCAGGCAAGTGAAAGATCACAGCCCTAGAATGAATGTTGCTGCTTGTTTGCTCCCTGGGGAGGTTTCAGGCCGGATATGTGTTTCAGTGCTGGCTCCTTTGGTTTGGGAGCTATTGCGGGACGTTTGGCATGTTTGGCCTAAAATGCTCCTCCGGCCCAGAGAAACACTTTTTTGCTATGATGAATGTTCCCAGGCAAGTGAAAGCCCACAGCCCTAGAATGAATGTTGCTGCTTGTGTGCTCCCTGGGGAGGTTTCAGGCCAGCTATGTGTTTCAGTGCTGGCTCTTTTGGTTTGGGAGCTATTGCTGCACGTTTTGCATTTTTGGCCTAAAATGCTCGTCCAGCCGAGAGAAACAATTTTTTGCTATGATAATGTTCCCAGTCAAGTGAATGTCCACAGCCCTAGAATGAATGTTGCTGCATGTGTGCTCCCTGGGGAGGTTTCAGGCCAGCTATGTGTTTCAGTGCTGGCTCCTTTGCTTTGGGAGCTATTGCTGGACGTTTGGCATGTTTGGCCTAAAATGCTCCTCCGGCCCAGAGAAACACTTTTTTGCTATGATGAATGTTCCCAGGCAAGTGAAAGCCCACAGCCCTAGAATGAATGTTGCTGCTTGTGTGCTCCCTGGGGAGGTTTCAGGCCAGCTATGTGTTTCAGTGCTGGCTCTTTTGGTTTGGGAGCTATTGCTGCACGTTTTGCATTTTTGGCCTAAAATGCTCGTCCAGCCGAGAGAAACAATTTTTTGCTATGATAATGTTCCCAGTCAAGTGAATGTCCACAGCCCTAGAATGAATGTTGCTGCTTGTGTGCTCCCTGGGGAGGTTTCAGGCCAGCTATGTGTTTCAGTGCTGGCTCCTTTGCTTTGGGAGCTATTGCTGGACGTTTGGCATGTTTGGCCTAAAATGCTCCTCCGGCCCAGAGAAACACTTTTTTTGCTCTGATGAATGTTCCCAGGCAAGTGAAAGCCCACAGCCCTAGAATGAATGTTGCTGCTTGTGTGCTCCCTGGGGAGGTTTCAGGCCAGCTATGTGTTTCAGTGCTGGCTCCTTTGGTTTGGGAGCTATTGCTGGACGTTTGGCATGTTTGGCCTAAAATGCTCGTCCGGCCGAGAGAAACACTTTTTTTGCAATGATGAACGATCCCAGGCAAGTGAAAGCCCACAGCCCTAGAATGAATGTTGCTGCTTGTGTGCTCCCTGGGGAGGTTTCAGGCCAGCTATGTGTTTCAGTGCTGGCTCCTTTGGTTTGGGATCTATTGCTGGACGTTTGGCATGTTTGGCCTTAAATGCTCGTTCGGCCGAGACAAACTTTTTTTGCAATGATTAATGTTCCCAGGCAAGTGAAAGATCACAGCCCTAGAATGAATGTTGCTGCTTGTGTGCTCCCTGGGGAGGTTTCAGGACAGCTATGTGTTTCAGTGCTGGCTCCTTTGGTTTGGGAGCTATTGCTGGACCTTTGGCATGTTTGGCCTAAAATGCTCGTCCGGATGAGAGAAACACTTTTTTTGCAATGATGAATGTTCCCAGGGAAGTGAAAGCCCACAGCCCTAGAATGAATGTTGCTGCTTGTTTGCTCCCTGGGGAGGTTTCAGGCCAGCTATGTGTTTCAGTGCTGGCTCCTTTGGTTTGGGAGCTATTGCTGGACGTTTGGCATGTTTGGCCTAAAATGCTCGTCCGGCTGAGAGAAACACTTTTTTTGCAATGATTAATGTTCCCAGGCAAGTGAAAGATCACAGCCCTAGAATGAATGTTGCTGCTTGTTTGCTCCCTGGGGAGGTTTCAGGCCGGATATGTGTTTCAGTGCTGGCTCCTTTGGTTTGGGAGCTATTGCGGGACGTTTGGCATGTTTGGCCTAAAATGCTCGTCCGGCCCAGAGAAACACTTTTTTGCTATGATGAATGTTCCCAGGCAAGTGAAAGCCCACAGCCCTAGAATGAATGTTGCTGCTTGTGTGCTCCCTGGGGAGGTTTCAGGCCAGCTATGTGTTTCAGTGCTGGCTCTTTTGGTTTGGGAGCTATTGCTGCACGTTTTGCATTTTTGGCCTAAAATGCTCGTCCAGCCGAGAGAAACAATTTTTTGCTATGATAATGTTCCCAGTCAAGTGAATGTCCACAGCCCTAGAATGAATGTTGCTGCATGTGTGCTCCCTGGGGAGGTTTCAGGACAGCTATGTGTTTCAGTGCTGGCTCCTTTGGTTTGGGAGCTATTGCGGGACGTTTGGCATGTTTGGCCTTAAATGCTCGTCTGGCCGAGACAAACTTTTTTGCAATGATGAATGTTCCCAGGCAAGTGAAAGCCCACAGCCCTAGAATGAATGTTGCTGCTTGTGTGCTCCCTGGGGAGGTTTCAGGACAGCTATGTGTTTCAGTGCTGGCTCCCTTGGTTTGGGAGCTATTGCGGGACGCTTGGCATGTTTGGCCTAAAATGCTCCTCCGGCCGAGAGAAACACTTATTTTGCTCTGATGAAGGTTCCCAGGCAAGTGAAAGCCCACAGCTCTAGAATGAATGTTGCTGCTTGTGTGCTCCCTGTGGAGGTTTCAGGCCAGCTATGTGTTTCAGTGCTGGCTCCTTTGGTTTGGGAGCTATTGCTGGACGTTTGGCATGTTTGGCCTAAAATGCTCGTCCGGCCGAGAGAAACACTTTTTTTGCTCTGATGAAGGTTCCCAGGCAAGTGAAAGCCCACAGCCCTAGAATGAATGTTGCTGCATGTGTGCTCCCTGGGGAGGTTTCAGGCCAGCTATGTGTTTCAGTGCTGGCTCCTTTGGTTTGGGAGCTATATCTGGACGTTTGGCATGTTTGGCCTAAAATGCTCGTCCGGCTGAGAGAAATAATTTTTTTGCAATGATGAATGTTCCCAGGCAAGTGAAAGCCCACAGCCCTAGAATGAATGTTGCTGCTTGTGTGCTCCCTGGGGAGGTTTCAGGCCAGCTATGTGTTTCAGTGCTGGCTCCTTTGGTTTGGGAGCTATTGCTGGACGTTTGGCATGTTTGGCCTAAAATGCTCGTCCGGCCGAGAGAAACACTATTTTTGCAATGATGAATGTTCCCAGGCAAGTGAAAGCCCACAGCCCTAGAATGAATGTTGCTGCTTGTGTGCTCCCTGGGGAGGTTTCAGGCCAGCTATGTTTTTCAGTGCTGGCTCCTTTGGTTTGGGAGCTATTGCTGGACGTTTGGCATGTTTGGCCTAAAATGCTCGTCCGGCCGAGAGAAACACTTTTTTTGCAATGATGAATGTTCCCAGGCAAGTGAAAGCCCACAGCCCTAGAATGAATGTTGCTGCTTGTGTGCTCCCTGGGGAGGTTTCAGGCCAGCTATGTGTTTCAGTGCTGGCTCCTTTGGTTTGGAAGCTATTGCTGGACGTTTGGCATGTTTGGCCTAAAATGCTCGTCCGGCCCAGAGAAACCCTTATTTTGAATTGATGAAGGTTCCCAGGTAAGTGAAAGCCCACAGCCCTAGAATGAATGTTGCTGCTTGTGTGCTCCCTGGGGAGGTTTCAGGCCAGCTATGTGTTTCAGTGCTGGCTCCTTTGGTTTGGGAGCTATGGCTGGACGTTTGGCATGTTTGGCCTAAAATGCTCGTCCGGCCGAGAGAAATACTTTTTTTGCAATGATGAATGATCCCAGGCAAGTGAAAGCCCACAGCCCTAGAATGAATGTTGCTGCTTGTGTGCTCCCTGGGGAGGTTTCAGGCCAGCTATGTGTTTCAGTGCTGGCTCCTTTGGTTTGGGATCTATTGCTGGACGTTTGGCATGTTTGGCCTTAAATGCTCGTCCGGCCGAGACAAACTTTTTTTGCAATGATGAATGTTCCCAGGCAAGTGAAAGATCACAGCCCTAGAATGAATGTTGCTGCTTGTTTGCTCCCTGGGGAGGTTTCAGGCCAGCTATGTGTTTCAGTGCTGGCTCCTTTGGTTTGGGAGCTATTGCTGGACGTTTGGCATGTTTGGCCTAAAATGCTCGTCCGGCCCAGAGAAACACTTTTTTTGCTCTGATGAATGTTCCCAGGCAAGTGAAAGCCCACAGCCCTAGAATGAATGTTGCTGCTTGTGTGCTCCCTGGGGAGGTTTCAGGCCAGCTATGTGTTTCAGTGCTGGCTCCTTTGGTTTGGGAGCTATTGCTGGACCTTTGGCATGTTTGGCCTAAAATGCTCGTCCGGATGAGAGGAACAATTTTTTTGCAATAATGAATATTCCCAGGGAAGTGAAAGCCCACAGCCCTAGAATGAATGTTGCTGCTTGTGTGCTCCCTGGGGAGGTTTCAGGCCAGCTATGTGTTTCAGTGCTGGCTCCTTTGGTTTGGGAGCTATTGCTGGACGTTTGGCATGTTTGGCCTAAAATGCTCGACCGGCCGAGAGAAACACTTTTTTTGCAATGATGAATGTTCCCAGGGAAGTGAAAGCCCACAGCCCTAGAATGAATGTTGCTGCTTGTTTGCTCCCTGGGGAGGTTTCAGGCCAGCTATGTGTTTCAGTGCTGGCTCCTTTGGTTTGGGAGCTATTGCTGGACGTTTGGCATGTTTGGCCTAAAATGCTCGTCCGGCTGAGAGAAACACTTTTTTTGCAATGATGAATGTTCCCAGGCAAGTGAAAGCCCACAGCCCTAGAATGAATGTTGCTGCTTGTGTGCTCCCTGGGGAGGTTTCAGGCCAGCTATGTGTTTCAGTGCTGGCTCCTTTGGTTTGGGAGCTATTGCTGGACGTTTGGCATGTTTGGCCTAAAATGCTCGTCCGGCTGAGAGAAATAATTTTTTTGCAATGATGAAGGTTCCCAGGCAAGTGAAAGCCCACAGCCCTAGAATGAATGTTGCTGCTTGTGTGCTCCCTGGGGAGGTTTCAGGCCAGCTATGTGTTTCAGTGCTGGCTCCTTTGGTTTGGGAGCTATTGCTGGACGTTTGGCATGTTTGGCCTAAAATGCTCGTCCGGCCCAGAGAAACACTTTTTTTGCTCTGATGAATGCTCCCAGGCAAGTGAAAGCCCACAGCCCTAGAATGAATGTTGCTGCTTGTGTGCTCCCTGGGGAGGTTTCAGGCCAGCTATGTGTTTCAGTGCTGGCTCCTTTGGTTTGGGAGCTATTGCTGGACGTTTGGCATGTTTGGCCTAAAATTCTCGTCCGAATGAGAGGAACAGTTTTTTTGCAATAATGAATTTTCCCAGGCAAGTGAAAGCCCACAGCCCTAGAATGAATGTTGCTGCTTGTGTGCTCCCTGGGGAGGTTTCAGGCCAGCTATGTGTTTCAGTGCTGGCTCCTTTGGTTTGGGAGCTATTGCTGGACGTTTGGCATGTTTGGCCTAAAATGCTCGAGCGGTCGAGAGAAACACTTTTTTTGCAATGATGAATGTTCCCAGGCAAGTGAAAGCCCACAGCCCTAGAATGAATGTTGCTGCTTGTTTGCTCCCTGGGGAGGTTTCAGGCCAGCTATGTGTTTCAGTGCTGGCTCCTTTGGTTTGGGAGCTATTGCTGGACGTTTGGCATGTTTGGCCTAAAATGCTCGTCCGGCCCAGAGAAACACTTATTTTGCATTGATGAAGGTTCCCAGGCAAGTGAAAGCCCACAGCCCTAGAATGAATGTTGCTGCTTTTGTGCTCCCTGGGGAGGTTTCAGGCCAGCTATGTGTTTCTGTGCTGGCTCCTTTGGTTTGGGAGCTATATCTGGACGTTTGGCATGTTTGGCCTAAAATGCTCGTCCGGCCGAGAGAAACACTTTTTTTGCAATGATGAATGATCCCAGGCAAGTCAAAGCCCACAGCCCTAGAATGAATGTTGCTGCTTGTGTGCTCCCTGGGGAGGTTTCAGGCCAGCTATGTGTTTCAGTGCTGGCTCCTTTGGTTTGGGAGCTATTGCTGGACGTTTGGCATGTTTGGCCTAAAATGCTCGTCCGGATGAGAGGAACAGTTTTTTTGCAATAATGAATTTTCCCAGGGAAGTGAAAGCCCACAGCCCTAGAATGAATGTTGCTGCTTGTGTGCTCCCTGGGGAGGTTTCAGGCCAGCTATGTGTTTCAGTGCTGGCTCCTTTGGTTTGGGAGCTATTGCTGGACGTTTGGCATGTTTGGCCTAAAATTCTCGTCCGGATGAGAGGAACAGTTTTTTTGCAATAATGAATTTTCCCAGGGAAGTGAAAGCCCACAGCCCTAGAATGAATGTTGCTGCTTGTGTGCTCCCTGGGGAGGTTTCAGGCCAGCTATGTGTTTCAGTGCTGGCTCCTTTGGTTTGGCAGCTATTGCTGGACGTTTGGCATGTTTGGCCTAAAATGCTCGAGCGGTCGAGAGAAACACTTTTTTTTGCAATGATGAATGTTCCCAGGCAAGTGAAAGCCCACAGCCCTAGAATGAATGTTGCTGCTTGTTTGCTCCCTGGGGAGGTTTCAGGCCAGCTATGTGTTTCAGTGCTGGCTCCTTTGGTTTGGGAGCTATTGCTGGACGTTTGGCATGTTTGGCCTAAAATGCTCGTCCGGCCCAGAGAAACACTTATTTTGCATTGATGAAGGTTCCCAGGCAAGTGAAAGCCCACAGCCCTAGAATGAATGTTGCTGCTTTTGTGCTCCCTGGGGAGGTTTCAGGCCAGCTATGTGTTTCTGTGCTGGCTCTTTTGGTTTGGGAGCTATATCTGGACGTTTGGCATGTTTGGCCTAAAATGCTCGTCCGGCCGAGAGAAACACTTTTTTTGCAATGATGAATGATCCCAGGCAAGTGAAAGCCCACAGCCCTAGAATGAATGTTGCTGCTTGTGTGCTCCCTGGGGAGGTTTCAGGCCAGCTATGTGTTTCAGTGCTGGCTCCTTTGGTTTGGGAGCTATTGCTGGACCTTTGGCATGTTTGGCCTAAAATGCTCGTCCGGATGAGAGGAACAATTTTTTTGCAATAATGAATATTCCCAGGGAAGTGAAAGCCCACAGCCCTAGAATGAATGTTGCTGCTTGTGTGCTCCCTGGGGAGGTTTCAGGCCAGCTATGTGTTTCAGTGCTGGCTCCTTTGGTTTGGGAGCTATTGCTGGACGTTTGGCATGTTTGGCCTAAAATGCTCGTCCGGCCGAGAGAAACACTATTTTTGCAATGATGAAGGTTCCCAGGCAAGTGAAAGCCCACAGCCCTAGAATGAATGTTGCTGCTTGTGTGCTCCCTGGGGAGGTTTCAGGCCAGCTATGTGTTTCAGTGCTGGCTCCTTTGGTTTGGGATCTATATCTGGACGTTTGGCATGTTTGGCCTAAAATGCTCGTCCGGCCGAGAGAAACACTTTTTTTGCAATGATGAAGGTTCCCAGGCAAGTGAAAGCCCACAGCCCTAGAATGAATGTTGCTGCTTGTTTGCTCCCTGGGGAGGTTTCAGGCCAGCTATGTGTTTCAGTGCTGGCTCCTTTGGTTTGGGAGCTATTGCTGGACGTTTGGCATGTTTGGCCTAAAATGCTCCTCCGGCCCAGAGAAACACTTTTTTTGCTCTGATGAATGTTCCCAGGCAAGTGAAAGCCCACAGCCCTAGAATGAATGTTGCTGCTTGTGTGCTCCCTGGGGAGGTTTCAGGCCAGCTATGTGTTTCAGTGCTGGCTCCTTTGGTTTGGGAGCTATTGCTGGACGTTTGGCATGTTTGGCCTAAAATGCTCGTCCGGCCGAGAGAAACACTTTTTTTGCAATGATGAATGATCCCAGGCAAGTGAAAGCCCACAGCCCTAGAATGAATGTTGCTGCTTGTGTGCTCCCTGGGGAGGTTTCAGGCCAGCTATGTGTTTCAGTGCTGGCTCCTTTGGTTTGGGAGCTATTGCTGGACGTTTGGCATGTTTGGCCTAAAATGCTCGTCCGGCTGAGAGAAACACTTTTTTTGCAATCATGAATGTTCCCAGGGAAGTGAAAGATCACAGCCCTAGAATGAATGTTGCTGCTTGTTTGCTCCCTGGGGAGGTTTCAGGCCGGATATGTGTTTCAGTGCTGGCTCCTTTGGTTTGGGAGCTATTGCGGGACGTTTGGCATGTTTGGCCTAAAATGCTCGTCCGGCTGAGAGAAACACTTTTTTTGCAATGATTAATGTTCCCAGGCAAGTGAAAGATCACAGCCCTAGAATGAATGTTGCTGCTTGTTTGCTCCCTGGGGAGGTTTCAGGCCGGATATGTGTTTCAGTGCTGGCTCCTTTGGTTTGGGAGCTATTGCGGGACGTTTGGCATGTTTGGCCTAAAATGCTCGTCCGGCCCAGAGAAACACTTTTTTGCAATGATGAATGTTCCCAGGCAAGTGAAAGCCCACAGCCCTAGAATGAATGTTGCTGCTTGTGTGCTCCCTGGGGAGGTTTCAGGCCAGCTATGTGTTTCAGTGCTGGCTCTTTTGGTTTGGGAGCTATTGCTGCACGTTTTGCATTTTTGGCCTAAAATGCTCGTCCAGCCGAGAGAAACAATTTTTTGCTATGATAATGTTCCCAGTCAAGTGAATGTCCACAGCCCTAGAATGAATGTTGCTGCATGTGTGCTCCCTGGGGAGGTTTCAGGCCAGCTATGTGTTTCAGTGCTGGCTCCTTTGGTTTGGGAGCTATTGCTGGACCTTTGGCATGTTTGGCCTAAAATGCTCGTCCGGATGAGAGGAACAATTTTTTTGCAATAATGAATATTCCCAGGGAAGTGAAAGCCCACAGCCCTAGAATGAATGTTGCTGCTTGTGTGCTCCCTGGGGAGGTTTCAGGCCAGCTATGTGTTTCAGTGCTGGCTCCTTTGGTTTGGGAGCTATTGCTGGACGTTTGGCATGTTTGGCCTAAAATGCTCGTCCGGCCGAGAGAAACACTATTTTTGCAATGATGAAGGTTCCCAGGCAAGTGAAAGCCCACAGCCCTAGAATGAATGTTGCTGCTTGTGTGCTCCCTGGGGAGGTTTCAGGCCAGCTATGTGTTTCAGTGCTGGCTCCTTTGGTTTGGGATCTATATCTGGACGTTTGGCATGTTTGGCCTAAAATGCTCGTCCGGCCGAGAGAAACACTTTTTTTGCAATGATGAAGGTTCCCAGGCAAGTGAAAGCCCACAGCCCTAGAATGAATGTTGCTGCTTGTGTGCTCCCTGGGGAGGTTTCAGGCCAGCTATGTGTTTCAGTGCTGGCTCCTTTGGTTTGGGAGCTATTGCTGGACGTTTGGCATGTTTGGCCTAAAATGCTCCTCCGGCCCAGAGAAACACTGTTTTTGCTCTGATGAATGTTCCCAGGCAAGTGAAAGCCCACAGCCCTAGAATGAATGTTGCTGCTTGTGTGCTCCCTGGGGAGGTTTCAGGCCAGCTATGTGTTTCAGTGCTGGCTCCTTTGGTTTGGGAGCTATTGCGGGACGTTTGGCATGTTTGGCCTTAAATGCTCGTCTGGCCGAGACAAACTTTTTTGCAATGATGAATGTTCCCAGGCAAGTGAAAGCCCACAGCCCTAGAATGAATGTTGCTGCTTGTGTGCTCCCTGGGGAGGTTTCAGGCCAGCTATGTGTTTCAGTGCTGGCTCCTTTGGTTTGGAAGCTATTGCTGGACGTTTGGCATGTTTGGCCTAAAATGCTCGTCCGGCCCAGAGAAACCCTTATTTTGAATTGATGAAGGTTCCCAGGTAAGTGAAAGCCCACAGCCCTAGAATGAATGTTGCTGCTTGTGTGCTCCCTGGGGAGGTTTCAGGCCAGCTATGTGTTTCAGTGCTGGCTCCTTTGGTTTGGGAGCTATTGCTGGACGTTTGGCATGTTTGGCCTAAAATGCTCGTCCGGCCGAGAGAAACACTTTTTTTGCTCTGATGAAGGTTCCCAGGCAAGTGAAAGCCCACAGCCCTAGAATGAATGTTGCTGCATGTGTGCTCCCTGGGGAGGTTTCAGGCCAGCTATGTGTTTCAGTGCTGGCTCCTTTGGTTTGGGAGCTATATCTGGACGTTTGGCATGTTTGGCCTAAAATGCTCGTCCGGCTGAGATAAATAATTTTTTTGCAATGATGAATGTTCCCAGGCAAGTGAAAGCCCACAGCCCTAGAATGAATGTTGCTGCTTGTGTGCTCCCTGGGGAGGTTTCAGGCCAGCTATGTGTTTCAGTGCTGGCTCCTTTGGTTTGGGAGCTATTGCTGGACGTTTGGCATGTTTGGCCTAAAATGCTCGTCCGGCCGAGAGAAACACTATTTTTGCAATGATGAATGTTCCCAGGCAAGTGAAAGCCCACAGCCCTAGAATGAATGTTGCTGCTTGTGTGCTCCCTGGGGAGGTTTCAGGCCAGCTATGTGTTTCAGTGCTGGCTCCTTTGGTTTGGGAGCTATTGCTGGACGTTTGGCATGTTTGGCCTAAAATGCTCGTCCGGCCGAGAGAAACACTTTTTTTGCAATGATGAATGTTCCCAGGCAAGTGAAAGCCCACAGCCCTAGAATGAATGTTGCTGCTTGTGTGCTCCCTGGGGAGGTTTCAGGCCAGCTATGTGTTTCAGTGCTGGCTCCTTTGGTTTGGAAGCTATTGCTGGACGTTTGGCATGTTTGGCCTAAAATGCTCGTCCGGCCCAGAGAAACCCTTATTTTGAATTGATGAAGGTTCCCAGGTAAGTGAAAGCCCACAGCCCTAGAATGAATGTTGCTGCTTGTGTGCTCCCTGGGGAGGTTTCAGGCCAGCTATGTGTTTCAGTGCTGGCTCCTTTGGTTTGGGAGCTATTGCTGGACGTTTGGCATGTTTGGCCTAAAATGCTCGTCCGGCCGAGAGAAATACTTTTTTTGCAATGATGAATGATCCCAGGCAAGTGAAAGCCCACAGCCCTAGAATGAATGTTGCTGCTTGTGTGCTCCCTGGGGAGGTTTCAGGCCAGCTATGTGTTTCAGTGCTGGCTCCTTTGGTTTGGGATCTATTGCTGGACGTTTGGCATGTTTGGCCTTAAATGCTCGTCCGGCCGAGACAAACTTTTTTTGCAATGATGAATGTTCCCAGGCAAGTGAAAGATCACAGCCCTAGAATGAATGTTGCTGCTTGTTTGCTCCCTGGGGAGGTTTCAGGCCAGCTATGTGTTTCAGTGCTGGCTCCTTTGGTTTGGGAGCTATTGCTGGACGTTTGGCATGTTTGGCCTAAAATGCTCGTCCGGCCCAGAGAAACACTTTTTTTGCTCTGATGAATGTTCCCAGGCAAGTGAAAGCCCACAGCCCTAGAATGAATGTTGCTGCTTGTGTGCTCCCTGGGGAGGTTTCAGGCCAGCTATGTGTTTCAGTGCTGGCTCCTTTGGTTTGGGAGCTATTGCTGGACCTTTGGCATGTTTGGCCTAAAATGCTCGTCCGGATGAGAGGAACAATTTTTTTTCAATAATGAATATTCCCAGGGAAGTGAAAGCCCACAGCCCTAGAATGAATGTTGCTGCTTGTGTGCTCCCTGGGGAGGTTTCAGGCCAGCTATGTGTTTCAGTGCTGGCTCCTTTGGTTTGGGAGCTATTGCTGGACGTTTGGCATGTTTGGCCTAAAATGCTCGACCGGCCGAGAGAAACACTTATTTTGCAATGATGAATGTTCCCAGGGAAGTGAAAGCCCACAGCCCTAGAATGAATGTTGCTGCTTGTTTGCTCCCTGGGGAGGTTTCAGGCCAGCTATGTGTTTCAGTGCTGGCTCCTTTGGTTTGGGAGCTATTGCTGGACGTTTGGCATGTTTGGCCTAAAATGCTCGTCCGGCTGAGAGAAACACTTTTTTTGCAATGATGAATGTTCCCAGGCAAGTGAAAGCCCACAGCCCTAGAATGAATGTTGCTGCTTGTGTGCTCCCTGGGGAGGTTTCAGGCCAGCTATGTGTTTCAGTGCTGGCTCCTTTGGTTTGGGAGCTATTGCTGGACGTTTGGCATGTTTGGCCTAAAATGCTCGTCCGGCTGAGAGAAATAATTTTTTTGCAATGATGAAGGTTCCCAGGCAAGTGAAAGCTCACAGCCCTAGAATGAATGTTGCTGCTTGTGTGCTCCCTGGGGAGGTTTCAGGCCAGCTATGTGTTTCAGTGCTGGCTCCTTTGGTTTGGGAGCTATTGCTGGACGTTTGGCATGTTTGGCCTAAAATGCTCGTCCGGCCCAGAGAAACACTTTTTTTGCTCTGATGAATGCTCCCAGGCAAGTGAAAGCCCACAGCCCTAGAATGAATGTTGCTGCTTGTGTGCTCCCTGGGGAGGTTTCAGGCCAGCTATGTGTTTCAGTGCTGGCTCCTTTGGTTTGGGAGCTATTGCTGGACGTTTGGCATGTTTGGCCTAAAATTCTCGTCAGAATGAGAGGAACAGTTTTTTTGCAATAATGAATTTTCCCAGGCAAGTGAAAGCCCACAGCCCTAGAATGAATGTTGCTGCTTGTGTGCTCCCTGGGGAGGTTTCAGGCCAGCTATGTGTTTCAGTGCTGGCTCCTTTGGTTTGGGAGCTATTGCTGGACGTTTGGCATGTTTGGCCTAAAATGCTCGAGCGGTCGAGAGAAACACTTTTTTTGCTCTGATGAATGTTCCCAGGCAAGTGAAAGCCCACAGCCCTAGAATGAATGTTGCTGCTTGTTTGCTCCCTGGGGAGGTTTCAGGCCAGCTATGTGTTTCAGTGCTGGCTCCTTTGGTTTGGGAGCTATTGCTGGACGTTTGGCATGTTTGGCCTAAAATGCTCGTCCGGCCCAGAGAAACACTTATTTTGCATTGATGAAGGTTCCCAGGCAAGTGAAAGCCCACAGCCCTAGAATGAATGTTGCTGCTTTTGTGCTCCCTGGGGAGGTTTCAGGCCAGCTATGTGTTTCAGTGCTGGCTCCTTTGGTTTGGGAGCTATATCTGGACGTTTGGCATGTTTGGCCTAAAATGCTCGTCCGGCCGAGAGAAACACTTTTTTTGCAATGATGAATGATCCCAGGCAAGTGAAAGCCCACAGCCCTAGAATGAATGTTGCTGCTTGTGTGCTCCCTGGGGAGGTTTCAGGCCAGCTATGTGTTTCAGTGCTGGCTCCTTTGGTTTGGGAGCTATTGCTGGACGTTTGGCATGTTTGGCCTAAAATGCTCGTCCGGATGAGAGGAACAGTTTTTTTGCAATAATGAATTTTCCCAGGGAAGTGAAAGCCCACAGCCCTAGAATGAATGTTGCTGCTTGTGTGCTCCCTGGGGAGGTTTCAGGCCAGCTATGTGTTTCAGTGCTGGCTCCTTTGGTTTGGGAGCTATTGCTGGACGTTTGGCATGTTTGGCCTAAAATTCTCGTCCGGATGAGAGGAACAGTTTTTTTGCAATAATGAATTTTCCCAGGGAAGTGAAAGCCCACAGCCCTAGAATGAATGTTGCTGCTTGTGTGCTCCCTGGGGAGGTTTCAGGCCAGCTATGTGTTTCAGTGCTGGCTCCTTTGGTTTGGCAGCTATTGCTGGACGTTTGGCATGTTTGGCCTAAAATGCTCGAGCGGTCGAGAGAAACACTTTTTTTTGCAATGATGAATGTTCCCAGGCAAGTGAAAGCCCACAGCCCTAGAATGAATGTTGCTGCTTGTTTGCTCCCTGGGGAGGTTTCAGGCCAGCTATGTGTTTCAGTGCTGGCTCCTTTGGTTTGGGAGCTATTGCTGGACGTTTGGCATGTTTGGCCTAAAATGCTCGTCCGGCCCAGAGAAACACTTATTTTGCATTGATGAAGGTTCCCAGGCAAGTGAAAGCCCACAGCCCTAGAATGAATGTTGCTGCTTTTGTGCTCCCTGGGGAGGTTTCAGGCCAGCTATGTGTTTCTGTGCTGGCTCTTTTGGTTTGGGAGCTATATCTGGACGTTTGGCATGTTTGGCCTAAAATGCTCGTCCGGCCGAGAGAAACACTTTTTTTGCAATGATGAATGATCCCAGGCAAGTGAAAGCCCACAGCCCTAGAATGAATGTTGCTGCTTGTGTGCTCCCTGGGGAGGTTTCAGGCCAGCTATGTGTTTCAGTGCTGGCTCCTTTGGTTTGGGAGCTATTGCTGGACCTTTGGCATGTTTGGCCTAAAATGCTCGTCCGGATGAGAGGAACAATTTTTTTGCAATAATGAATATTCCCAGGGAAGTGAAAGCCCACAGCCCTAGAATGAATGTTGCTGCTTGTGTGCTCCCTGGGGAGGTTTCAGGCCAGCTATGTGTTTCAGTGCTGGCTCCTTTGGTTTGGGAGCTATTGCTGGACGTTTGGCATGTTTGGCCTAAAATGCTCGTCCGGCCGAGAGAAACACTATTTTTGCAATGATGAAGGTTCCCAGGCAAGTGAAAGCCCACAGCCCTAGAATGAATGTTGCTGCTTGTGTGCTCCCTGGGGAGGTTTCAGGCCAGCTATGTGTTTCAGTGCTGGCTCCTTTGGTTTGGGATCTATATCTGGACGTTTGGCATGTTTGGCCTAAAATGCTCGTCCGGCCGAGAGAAACACTTTTTTTGCAATGATGAAGGTTCCCAGGCAAGTGAAAGCCCACAGCCCTAGAATGAATGTTGCTGCTTGTGTGCTCCCTGGGGAGGTTTCAGGCCAGCTATGTGTTTCAGTGCTGGCTCCTTTGGTTTGGGAGCTATTGCTGGACGTTTGGCATGTTTGGCCTAAAATGCTCCTCCGGCCCAGAGAAACACTTTTTTTGCTCTGATGAATGTTCCCAGGGAAGTGAAAGCCCACAGCCCTAGAATGAATGTTGCTGCTTGTGTGCTCCCTGGGGAGGTTTCAGGCCAGCTATGTGTTTCAGTGCTGGCTCCTTTGGTTTGGGAGCTATTGCTGGACCTTTGGCATGTTTGGCCTAAAATGCTCGTCCGGCGGAGAGAAACACTTTTTTTGCAATGATGAAGGTTCCCAGGCAAGTGAAAGCCCACAGCCCTAGAATGAATGTTGCTGCTTGTGTGCTCCCTGGGGAGGTTTCAGGCCAGCTATGTGTTTCAGTGCTGGCTCCTTTGGTTTGGGAGCTATTGCTGGACGTTTGGCATGTTTGGCCTAAAATGCTCCTCCGGCCCAGAGAAACACTTTTTTGCTCTGATGAATGTTCCCAGGCAAGTGAAAGCCCACAGCCCTAGAATGAATGTTGCTGCTTGTGTGCTCCCTGGGGAGGTTTCAGGCCAGCTATGTGTTTCAGTGCTGGCTCCTTTGGTTTGGGAGCTATTGCTGGACGTTTGGCATGTTTGGCCTAAAATGCTCGTCCGGCCGAGAGAAACACTTTTTTTGCAATGATGAATGATCCCAGGCAAGTGAAAGCCCACAGCCCTAGAATGAATGTTGCTGCTTGTGTGCTCCCTGGGGAGGTTTCAGGCCAGCTATGTGTTTCAGTGCTGGCTCCTTTGGTTTGGGATCTATTGCTGGACGTTTGGCATGTTTGGCCTTAAATGCTCGACCGGCCGAGACAAACTTTTTTTGCAATGATTAATGTTCCCAGGCAAGTGAAAGATCACAGCCCTAGAATGAATGTTGCTGCTTGTGTGCTCCCTGGGGAGGTTTCAGGACAGCTATGTGTTTCAGTGCTGGCTCCTTTGGTTTGGGAGCTATTGCTGGACCTTTGGCATGTTTGGCCTAAAATGCTCGTCCGGATGAGAGAAACACTTTTTTTGCAATGATGAATGTTCCCAGGGAAGTGAAAGCCCACAGCCCTAGAATGAATGTTGCTGCTTGTTTGCTCCCTGGGGAGGTTTCAGGCCAGCTATGTGTTTCAGTGCTGGCTCCTTTGGTTTGGGAGCTATTGCTGGACGTTTGGCATGTTTGGCCTAAAATGCTCGTTCGGCTGAGAGAAACACTTTTTTTGCAATGATTAATGTTCCCAGGCAAGTGAAAGATCACAGCCCTAGAATGAATGTTGCTGCTTGTTTGCTCCCTGGGGAGGTTTCAGGCCGGATATGTGTTTCAGTGCTGGCTCCTTTGGTTTGGGAGCTATTGCGGGACGTTTGGCATGTTTGGCCTAAAATGCTCGTCCGGCTGAGAGAAACACTTTTTTTGCAATGATTAATGTTCCCAGGCAAGTGAAAGATCACAGCCCTAGAATGAATGTTGCTGCTTGTTTGCTCCCTGGGGAGGTTTCAGGCCGGATATGTGTTTCAGTGCTGGCTCCTTTGGTTTGGGAGCTATTGCGGGACGTTTGGCATGTTTGGCCTAAAATGCTCGTCCGGCCCAGAGAAACACTTTTTTGCAATGATGAATGTTCCCAGGCAAGTGAAAGCCCACAGCCCTAGAATGAATGTTGCTGCTTGTGTGCTCCCTGGGGAGGTTTCAGGCCAGCTATGTGTTTCAGTGCTGGCTCTTTTGGTTTGGGAGCTATTGCTGCACGTTTTGCATTTTTGGCCTAAAATGCTCGTCCAGCCGAGAGAAACAATTTTTTGCTATGATAATGTTCCCAGTCAAGTGAATGTCCACAGCCCTAGAATGAATGTTGCTGCATGTGTGCTCCCTGGGGAGGTTTCAGGCCAGCTATGTGTTTCAGTGCTGGCTCCTTTGGTTTGGGAGCTATTGCTGGACCTTTGGCATGTTTGGCCTAAAATGCTCGTCCGGATGAGAGGAACAATTTTTTTGCAATAATGAATATTCCCAGGGAAGTGAAAGCCCACAGCCCTAGAATGAATGTTGCTGCTTGTGTGCTCCCTGGGGAGGTTTCAGGCCAGCTATGTGTTTCAGTGCTGGCTCCTTTGGTTTGGGAGCTATTGCTGGACGTTTGGCATGTTTGGCCTAAAATGCTCGTCCGGCCGAGAGAAACACTATTTTTGCAATGATGAAGGTTCCCAGGCAAGTGAAAGCCCACAGCCCTAGAATGAATGTTGCTGCTTGTGTGCTCCCTGGGGAGGTTTCAGGCCAGCTATGTGTTTCAGTGCTGGCTCCTTTGGTTTGGGATCTATATCTGGACGTTTGGCATGTTTGGCCTAAAATGCTCGTCCGGCCGAGAGAAACACTTTTTTTGCAATGATGAAGGTTCCCAGGCAAGTGAAAGCCCACAGCCCTAGAATGAATGTTGCTGCTTGTGTGCTCCCTGGGGAGGTTTCAGGCCAGCTATGTGTTTCAGTGCTGGCTCTTTTGGTTTGGGAGCTATTGCTGCACGTTTTGCATTTTTGGCCTAAAATGCTCGTCCAGCCGAGAGAAACAATTTTTTGCTATGATAATGTTCCCAGTCAAGTGAATGTCCACAGCCCTAGAATGAATGTTGCTGCATGTGTGCTCCCTGGGGAGGTTTCAGGACAGCTATGTGTTTCAGTGCTGGCTCCTTTGGTTTGGGAGCTATTGCGGGACGCTTGGCATGTTTGGCCTTAAATGCTCGTCTGGCCGAGACAAACTTTTTTGCAATGATGAATGTTCCCAGGCAAGTGAAAGCCCACAGCCCTAGAATGAATGTTGCTGCTTGTGTGCTCCCTGGGGAGGTTTCAGGCCAGCTATGTGTTTCAGTGCTGGCTCCCTTGGTTTGGGAGCTATTGCGGGACGCTTGGCATGTTTGGCCTAAAATGCTCCTCCGGCCGAGAGAAACACTTTTTTTGCTCTGATGAAGGTTCCCAGGCAAGTGAAAGCCCACAGCCCTAGAATGAATGTTGCTGCATGTGTGCTCCCTGGGGAGGTTTCAGGCCAGCTATGTGTTTCAGTGCTGGCTCCTTTGGTTTGGGAGCTATATCTGGACGTTTGGCATGTTTGGCCTAAAATGCTCGTCCGGCTGAGAGAAATAATTTTTTTGCAATGATGAATGTTCCCAGGCAAGTGAAAGCCCACAGCCCTAGAATGAATGTTGCTGCTTGTGTGCTCCCTGGGGAGGTTTCAGGCCAGCTATGTGTTTCAGTGCTGGCTCCTTTGGTTTGGGAGCTATTGCTGGACGTTTGGCATGTTTGGCCTAAAATGCTCGTCCGGCCGAGAGAAACACTTTTTTTGCAATGATTAATGTTCCCAGGCAAGTGAAAGATCACAGCCCTAGAATGAATGTTGCTGCTTGTTTGCTCCCTGGGGAGGTTTCAGGCCGGATATGTGTTTCAGTGCTGGCTCCTTTGGTTTGGGAGCTATTGCGGGACGTTTGGCATGTTTGGCCTAAAATGCTCGTCCGGCTGAGAGAAACACTTTTTTTGCAATGATTAATGTTCCCAGGCAAGTGAAAGATCACAGCCCTAGAATGAATGTTGCTGCTTGTTTGCTCCCTGGGGAGGTTTCAGGCCGGATATGTGTTTCAGTGCTGGCTCCTTTGGTTTGGGAGCTATTGCGGGACGTTTGGCATGTTTGGCCTAAAATGCTCGTCCGGCCCAGAGAAACACTTTTTTGCAATGATGAATGTTCCCAGGCAAGTGAAAGCCCACAGCCCTAGAATGAATGTTGCTGCTTGTGTGCTCCCTGGGGAGGTTTCAGGCCAGCTATGTGTTTCAGTGCTGGCTCTTTTGGTTTGGGAGCTATTGCTGCACGTTTTGCATTTTTGGCCTAAAATGCTCGTCCAGCCGAGAGAAACAATTTTTTGCTATGATAATGTTCCCAGTCAAGTGAATGTCCACAGCCCTAGAATGAATGTTGCTGCATGTGTGCTCCCTGGGGAGGTTTCAGGCCAGCTATGTGTTTCAGTGCTGGCTCCTTTGGTTTGGGAGCTATTGCTGGACCTTTGGCATGTTTGGCCTAAAATGCTCGTCCGGATGAGAGGAACAATTTTTTTGCAATAATGAATATTCCCAGGGAAGTGAAAGCCCACAGCCCTAGAATGAATGTTGCTGCTTGTGTGCTCCCTGGGGAGGTTTCAGGCCAGCTATGTGTTTCAGTGCTGGCTCCTTTGGTTTGGGAGCTATTGCTGGACGTTTGGCATGTTTGGCCTAAAATGCTCGTCCGGCCGAGAGAAACACTATTTTTGCAATGATGAAGGTTCCCAGGCAAGTGAAAGCCCACAGCCCTAGAATGAATGTTGCTGCTTGTGTGCTCCCTGGGGAGGTTTCAGGCCAGCTATGTGTTTCAGTGCTGGCTCCTTTGGTTTGGGATCTATATCTGGACGTTTGGCATGTTTGGCCTAAAATGCTCGTCCGGCCGAGAGAAACACTTTTTTTGCAATGATGAAGGTTCCCAGGCAAGTGAAAGCCCACAGCCCTAGAATGAATGTTGCTGCTTGTGTGCTCCCTGGGGAGGTTTCAGGCCAGCTATGTGTTTCAGTGCTGGCTCTTTTGGTTTGGGAGCTATTGCTGCACGTTTTGCATTTTTGGCCTAAAATGCTCGTCCAGCCGAGAGAAACAATTTTTTGCTATGATAATGTTCCCAGTCAAGTGAATGTCCACAGCCCTAGAATGAATGTTGCTGCATGTGTGCTCCCTGGGGAGGTTTCAGGACAGCTATGTGTTTCAGTGCTGGCTCCTTTGGTTTGGGAGCTATTGCGGGACGTTTGGCATGTTTGGCCTTAAATGCTCGTCTGGCCGAGACAAACTTTTTTGCAATGATGAATGTTCCCAGGCAAGTGAAAGCCCACAGCCCTAGAATGAATGTTGCTGCTTGTGTGCTCCCTGGGGAGGTTTCAGGACAGCTATGTGTTTCAGTGCTGGCTCCCTTGGTTTGGGAGCTATTGCGGGACGCTTGGCATGTTTGGCCTAAAATGCTCCTCCGGCCGAGAGAAACACTTATTTTGCTCTGATGAAGGTTCCCAGGCAAGTGAAAGCCCACAGCTCTAGAATGAATGTTGCTGCTTGTGTGCTCCCTGTGGAGGTTTCAGGCCAGCTATGTGTTTCAGTGCTGGCTCCTTTGGTTTGGGAGCTATTGCTGGACGTTTGGCATGTTTGGCCTAAAATGCTCGTCCGGCCGAGAGAAACACTTTTTTTGCTCTGATGAAGGTTCCCAGGCAAGTGAAAGCCCACAGCCCTAGAATGAATGTTGCTGCATGTGTGCTCCCTGGGGAGGTTTCAGGCCAGCTATGTGTTTCAGTGCTGGCTCCTTTGGTTTGGGAGCTATATCTGGACGTTTGGCATGTTTGGCCTAAAATGCTCGTCCGGCTGAGAGAAATAATTTTTTTGCAATGATGAATGTTCCCAGGCAAGTGAAAGCCCACAGCCCTAGAATGAATGTTGCTGCTTGTGTGCTCCCTGGGGAGGTTTCAGGCCAGCTATGTGTTTCAGTGCTGGCTCCTTTGGTTTGGGAGCTATTGCTGGACGTTTGGCATGTTTGGCCTAAAATGCTCGTCCGGCCGAGAGAAACACTATTTTTGCAATGATGAATGTTCCCAGGCAAGTGAAAGCCCACAGCCCTAGAATGAATGTTGCTGCTTGTGTGCTCCCTGGGGAGGTTTCAGGCCAGCTATGTGTTTCAGTGCTGGCTCCTTTGGTTTGGGAGCTATATCTGGACGTTTGGCATGTTTGGCCTAAAATGCTCGTCCGGCTGAGAGAAATAATTTTTTTGCAATGATGAATGTTCCCAGGCAAGTGAAAGCCCACAGCCCTAGAATGAATGTTGCTGCTTGTGTGCTCCCTGGGGAGGTTTCAGGCCAGCTATGTGTTTCAGTGCTGGCTCCTTTGGTTTGGGAGCTATTGCTGGACGTTTGGCATGTTTGGCCTAAAATGCTCGTCCGGCCGAGAGAAACACTATTTTTGCAATGATGAATGTTCCCAGGCAAGTGAAAGCCCACAGCCCTAGAATGAATGTTGCTGCTTGTGTGCTCCCTGGGGAGGTTTCAGGCCAGCTATGTGTTTCAGTGCTGGCTCCTTTGGTTTGGGAGCTATTGCTGGACGTTTGGCATGTTTGGCCTAAAATGCTCGTCCGGCCGAGAGAAACACTTTTTTTGCAATGATGAATGTTCCCAGGCAAGTGAAAGCCCACAGCCCTAGAATGAATGTTGCTGCTTGTGTGCTCCCTGGGGAGGTTTCAGGCCAGCTATGTGTTTCAGTGCTGGCTCCTTTGGTTTGGAAGCTATTGCTGGACGTTTGGCATGTTTGGCCTAAAATGCTCGTCCGGCCCAGAGAAACCCTTATTTTGAATTGATGAAGGTTCCCAGGTAAGTGAAAGCCCACAGCCCTAGAATGAATGTTGCTGCTTGTGTGCTCCCTGGGGAGGTTTCAGGCCAGCTATGTGTTTCAGTGCTGGCTCCTTTGGTTTGGGAGCTATTGCTGGACGTTTGGCATGTTTGGCCTAAAATGCTCGTCCGGCCGAGAGAAACACTTTTTTTGCAATGATGAATGATCCCAGGCAAGTGAAAGCCCACAGCCCTAGAATGAATGTTGCTGCTTGTGTGCTCCCTGGGGAGGTTTCAGGCCAGCTATGTGTTTCAGTGCTGGCTCCTTTGGTT
Source organism: Porphyrio hochstetteri (assembly GCA_020800305.1). NCBI lineage: Eukaryota > Metazoa > Chordata > Aves > Gruiformes > Rallidae > Porphyrio > Porphyrio hochstetteri. The sequence continues at coordinate 22,556,424 of CM036918.1, read as the reverse complement.
TGGGATCTATTGCTGGACGTTTGGCATGTTTGGCCTTAAATGCTCGTCCGGCCGAGACAAACTTTTTTTGCAATGATGAATGTTCCCAGGCAAGTGAAAGATCACAGCCCTAGAATGAATGTTGCTGCTTGTTTGCTCCCTGGGGAGGTTTCAGGCCAGCTATGTGTTTCAGTGCTGGCTCCTTTGGTTTGGGAGCTATTGCTGGACGTTTGGCATGTTTGGCCTAAAATGCTCGTCCGGCCCAGAGAAAAACTTTTTTTGCTCTGATGAATGTTCCCAGGCAAGTGAAAGCCCACAGCCCTAGAATGAATGTTGCTGCTTGTGTGCTCCCTGGGGAGGTTTCAGGCCAGCTATGTGTTTCAGTGCTGGCTCCTTTGGTTTGGGAGCTATTGCTGGACCTTTGGCATGTTTGGCCTAAAATGCTCGTCCGGATGAGAGGAACAATTTTTTTGCAATAATGAATATTCCCAGGGAAGTGAAAGCCCACAGCCCTAGAATGAATGTTGCTGCTTGTGTGCTCCCTGGGGAGGTTTCAGGCCAGCTATGTGTTTCAGTGCTGGCTCCTTTGGTTTGGGAGCTATTGCTGGACGTTTGGCATGTTTGGCCTAAAATGCTCGACCGGCCGAGAGAAACACTTTTTTTGCAATGATGAATGTTCCCAGGGAAGTGAAAGCCCACAGCCCTAGAATGAATGTTGCTGCTTGTTTGCTCCCTGGGGAGGTTTCAGGCCAGCTATGTGTTTCAGTGCTGGCTCCTTTGGTTTGGGAGCTATTGCTGGACGTTTGGCATGTTTGGCCTAAAATGCTCGTCCGGCTGAGAGAAACACTTTTTTTGCAATGATGAATGTTCCCAGGCAAGTGAAAGCCCACAGCCCTAGAATGAATGTTGCTGCTTGTGTGCTCCCTGGGGAGGTTTCAGGCCAGCTATGTGTTTCAGTCCTGGCTCCTTTGGTTTGGGAGCTATTGCTGGACGTTTGGCATGTTTGGCCTAAAATGCTCGTCCGGCTGAGAGAAATAATTTTTTTGCAATGATGAAGGTTCCCAGGCAAGTGAAAGCCCACAGCCCTAGAATGAATGTTGCTGCTTGTGTGCTCCCTGGGGAGGTTTCAGGCCAGCTATGTGTTTCAGTGCTGGCTCCTTTGGTTTGGGAGCTATATCTGGACGTTTGGCATGTTTGGCCTAAAATGCTCGTCCGGCCGAGAGAAACACTATTTTTGCAATGATGAAGGTTCCCAGGCAAGTGAAAGCCCACAGCCCTAGAATGAATGTTGCTGCTTGTGTGCTCCCTGGGGAGGTTTCAGGCCAGCTATGTGTTTCAGTGCTGGCTCCTTTGGTTTGGGAGCTATATCTGGACGTTTGGCATGTTTGGCCTAAAATGCTCGTCCGGCCGAGAGAAACACTTTTTTTGCAATGATGAATGATCCCAGGCAAGTGAAAGCCCACAGCCCTAGAATGAATGTTGCTGCTTGTGTGCTCCCTGGGGAGGTTTCAGGCCAGCTATGTGTTTCAGTGCTGGCTCCTTTGGTTTGGGAGCTATTGCTGGACGTTTGGCTTGTTTGGCCTAAAATGCTCGTCCGGCCCAGAGAAACACTTATTTTGCATTGATGAAGGTTCCCAGGTAAGTGAAAGCACACAGCCCTAGAATGAATGTTGCTGCTTGTGTGCTCCCTGGGGAGGTTTCAGGCCAGCTATGTGTTTCAGTGCTGGCTCCTTTGGTTTGGGAGCTATTGCTGGACGTTTGGCATGTTTGGCCTAAAATGCTCGTCCGGCCCAGAGAAACACTTTTTTTGCTCTGATGAATGCTCCCAGGCAAGTGAAAGCCCACAGCCCTAGAATGAATGTTGCTGCTTGTGTGCTCCCTGGGGAGGTTTCAGGCCAGCTATGTGTTTCAGTGCTGGCTCCTTTGGTTTGGGAGCTATTGCTGGACGTTTGGCATGTTTGGCCTAAAATTCTCGTCCGGATGAGAGGAACAGTTTTTTTGCAATAATGAATTTTCCCAGGCAAGTGAAAGCCCACAGCCCTAGAATGAATGTTGCTGCTTGTGTGCTCCCTGGGGAGGTTTCAGGCCAGCTATGTGTTTCAGTGCTGGCTCCTTTGGTTTGGGAGCTATATCTGGACGTTTGGCATGTTTGGCCTAAAATGCTCGTCCGGCCGAGAGAAACACTTTTTTTGCAATGATTAATGTTCCCAGGCAAGTGAAAGATCACAGCCCTAGAATGAATGTTGCTGCTTGTTTGCTCCCTGGGGAGGTTTCAGGCCGGATATGTGTTTCAGTGCTGGCTCCTTTGGTTTGGGAGCTATTGCGGGACGTTTGGCATGTTTGGCCTAAAATGCTCGTCCGGCTGAGAGAAACACTTTTTTTGCAATGATTAATGTTCCCAGGCAAGTGAAAGATCACAGCCCTAGAATGAATGTTGCTGCTTGTTTGCTCCCTGGGGAGGTTTCAGGCCGGATATGTGTTTCAGTGCTGGCTCCTTTGGTTTGGGAGCTATTGCGGGACGTTTGGCATGTTTGGCCTAAAATGCTCGTCCGGCCCAGAGAAACACTTTTTTGCAATGATGAATGTTCCCAGGCAAGTGAAAGCCCACAGCCCTAGAATGAATGTTGCTGCTTGTGTGCTCCCTGGGGAGGTTTCAGGCCAGCTATGTGTTTCAGTGCTGGCTCTTTTGGTTTGGGAGCTATTGCTGCACGTTTTGCATTTTTGGCCTAAAATGCTCGTCCAGCCGAGAGAAACAATTTTTTGCTATGATAATGTTCCCAGTCAAGTGAATGTCCACAGCCCTAGAATGAATGTTGCTGCATGTGTGCTCCCTGGGGAGGTTTCAGGCCAGCTATGTGTTTCAGTGCTGGCTCCTTTGGTTTGGGAGCTATTGCTGGACCTTTGGCATGTTTGGCCTAAAATGCTCGTCCGGATGAGAGGAACAATTTTTTTGCAATAATGAATATTCCCAGGGAAGTGAAAGCCCACAGCCCTAGAATGAATGTTGCTGCTTGTGTGCTCCCTGGGGAGGTTTCAGGCCAGCTATGTGTTTCAGTGCTGGCTCCTTTGGTTTGGGAGCTATTGCTGGACGTTTGGCATGTTTGGCCTAAAATGCTCGTCCGGCCGAGAGAAACACTATTTTTGCAATGATGAAGGTTCCCAGGCAAGTGAAAGCCCACAGCCCTAGAATGAATGTTGCTGCTTGTGTGCTCCCTGGGGAGGTTTCAGGCCAGCTATGTGTTTCAGTGCTGGCTCCTTTGGTTTGGGATCTATATCTGGACGTTTGGCATGTTTGGCCTAAAATGCTCGTCCGGCCGAGAGAAACACTTTTTTTGCAATGATGAAGGTTCCCAGGCAAGTGAAAGCCCACAGCCCTAGAATGAATGTTGCTGCTTGTGTGCTCCCTGGGGAGGTTTCAGGCCAGCTATGTGTTTCAGTGCTGGCTCTTTTGGTTTGGGAGCTATTGCTGCACGTTTTGCATTTTTGGCCTAAAATGCTCGTCCAGCCGAGAGAAACAATTTTTTGCTATGATAATGTTCCCAGTCAAGTGAATGTCCACAGCCCTAGAATGAATGTTGCTGCATGTGTGCTCCCTGGGGAGGTTTCAGGACAGCTATGTGTTTCAGTGCTGGCTCCTTTGGTTTGGGAGCTATTGCGGGACGTTTGGCATGTTTGGCCTTAAATGCTCGTCTGGCCGAGACAAACTTTTTTGCAATGATGAATGTTCCCAGGCAAGTGAAAGCCCACAGCCCTAGAATGAATGTTGCTGCTTGTGTGCTCCCTGGGGAGGTTTCAGGACAGCTATGTGTTTCAGTGCTGGCTCCCTTGGTTTGGGAGCTATTGCGGGACGCTTGGCATGTTTGGCCTAAAATGCTCCTCCGGCCGAGAGAAACACTTATTTTGCTCTGATGAAGGTTCCCAGGCAAGTGAAAGCCCACAGCTCTAGAATGAATGTTGCTGCTTGTGTGCTCCCTGTGGAGGTTTCAGGCCAGCTATGTGTTTCAGTGCTGGCTCCTTTGGTTTGGGAGCTATTGCTGGACGTTTGGCATGTTTGGCCTAAAATGCTCGTCCCGCCGAGAGAAACACTTTTTTTGCTCTGATGAAGGTTCCCAGGGAAGTGAAAGCCCACAGCCCTAGAATGAATATTGCTGCATGTGTGCTCCCTGGGGAGGTTTCAGGCCAGCTATGTGTTTCAGTGCTGGCTCCTTTGGTTTGGGAGCTATATCTGGACGTTTGGCATGTTTGGCCTAAAATGCTCGTCCGGCTGAGAGAAATAATTTTTTTGCAATGATGAATGTTCCCAGGCAAGTGAAAGCCCACAGCCCTAGAATGAATGTTGCTGCTTGTGTGCTCCCTGGGGAGGTTTCAGGCCAGCTATGTGTTTCAGTGCTGGCTCCTTTGGTTTGGGAGCTATTGCTGGACGTTTGGCATGTTTGGCCTAAAATGCTCGTCCGGCCGAGAGAAACACTATTTTTGCAATGATGAATGTTCCCAGGCAAGTGAAAGCCCACAGCCCTAGAATGAATGTTGCTGCTTGTGTGCTCCCTGGGGAGGTTTCAGGCCAGCTATGTGTTTCAGTGCTGGCTCCTTTGGTTTGGGAGCTATTGCTGGACGTTTGGCATGTTTGGCCTAAAATGCTCGTCCGGCCGAGAGAAACACTTTTTTTGCAATGATGAATGTTCCCAGGCAAGTGAAAGCCCACAGCCCTAGAATGAATGTTGCTGCTTGTGTGCTCCCTGGGGAGGTTTCAGGCCAGCTATGTGTTTCAGTGCTGGCTCCTTTGGTTTGGAAGCTATTGCTGGACGTTTGGCATGTTTGGCCTAAAATGCTCGTCCGGCCCAGAGAAACCCTTATTTTGAATTGATGAAGGTTCCCAGGTAAGTGAAAGCCCACAGCCCTAGAATGAATGTTGCTGCTTGTGTGCTCCCTGGGGAGGTTTCAGGCCAGCTATGTGTTTCAGTGCTGGCTCCTTTGGTTTGGGAGCTATTGCTGGACGTTTGGCATGTTTGGCCTAAAATGCTCGTCCGGCCGAGAGAAACACTTTTTTTGCAATGATGAATGATCCCAGGCAAGTGAAAGCCCACAGCCCTAGAATGAATGTTGCTGCTTGTGTGCTCCCTGGGGAGGTTTCAGGCCAGCTATGTGTTTCAGTGCTGGCTCCTTTGGTTTGGGAGCTATTGCTGGACGTTTGGCATGTTTGGCCTTAAATGCTCGTCCGGCCGAGACAAACTTTTTTTGCAATGATGAATGTTCCCAGGCAAGTGAAAGATCACAGCCCTAGAATGAATGTTGCTGCTTGTTTGCTCCCTGGGGAGGTTTCAGGCCAGCTATGTGTTTCAGTGCTGGCTCCTTTGGTTTGGGAGCTATTGCTGGACGTTTGGCATGTTTGGCCTAAAATGCTCGTCCGGCCCAGAGAAAAACTTTTTTTGCTCTGATGAATGTTCCCAGGCAAGTGAAAGCCCACAGCCCTAGAATGAATGTTGCTGCTTGTGTGCTCCTTGGGGAGGTTTCAGGCCAGCTATGTGTTTCAGTGCTGGCTCCTTTGGTTTGGGAGCTATTGCTGGACCTTTGGCATGTTTGGCCTAAAATGCTCGTCCGGATGAGAGGAACAATTTTTTTGCAATAATGAATATTCCCAGGGAAGTGAAAGCCCACAGCCCTAGAATGAATGTTGCTGCTTGTGTGCTCCCTGGGGAGGTTTCAGGCCAGCTATGTGTTTCAGTGCTGGCTCCTTTGGTTTGGGAGCTATTGCTGGACGTTTGGCATGTTTGGCCTAAAATGCTCGACCGGCCGAGAGAAACACTTTTTTTGCAATGATGAATGTTCCCAGGGAAGTGAAAGCCCACAGCCCTAGAATGAATGTTGCTGCTTGTTTGCTCCCTGGGGAGGTTTCAGGCCAGCTATGTGTTTCAGTGCTGGCTCCTTTGGTTTGGGAGCTATTGCTGGACGTTTGGCATGTTTGGCCTAAAATGCTCGTCCGGCTGAGAGAAACACTTTTTTTGCAATGATGAATGTTCCCAGGCAAGTGAAAGCCCACAGCCCTAGAATGAATGTTGCTGCTTGTGTGCTCCCTGGGGAGGTTTCAGGCCAGCTATGTGTTTCAGTCCTGGCTCCTTTGGTTTGGGAGCTATTGCTGGACGTTTGGCATGTTTGGCCTAAAATGCTCGTCCGGCTGAGAGAAATAATTTCTTTGCAATGATGAAGGTTCCCAGGCAAGTGAAAGCCCACAGCCCTAGAATGAATGTTGCTGCTTGTGTGCTCCCTGGGGAGGTTTCAGGCCAGCTATGTGTTTCAGTGCTGGCTCCTTTGGTTTGGGAGCTATATCTGGACGTTTGGCATGTTTGGCCTAAAATGCTCGTCCGGCCGAGAGAAACACTATTTTTGCAATGATGAAGGTTCCCAGGCAAGTGAAAGCCCACAGCCCTAGAATGAATGTTGCTGCTTGTGTGCTCCCTGGGGAGGTTTCAGGCCAGCTATGTGTTTCAGTGCTGGCTCCTTTGGTTTGGGAGCTATATCTGGACGTTTGGCATGTTTGGCCTAAAATGCTCGTCCGGCCGAGAGAAACACTTTTTTTGCAATGATGAATGATCCCAGGCAAGTGAAAGCCCACAGCCCTAGAATGAATGTTGCTGCTTGTGTGCTCCCTGGGGAGGTTTCAGGCCAGCTATGTGTTTCAGTGCTGGCTCCTTTGGTTTGGGAGCTATTGCTGGACGTTTGGCATGTTTGGCCTAAAATGCTCGTCCGGCCCAGAGAAACACTTATTTTGCATTGATGAAGGTTCCCAGGTAAGTGAAAGCACACAGCCCTAGAATGAATGTTGCTGCTTGTGTGCTCCCTGGGGAGGTTTCAGGCCAGCTATGTGTTTCAGTGCTGGCTCCTTTGGTTTGGGAGCTATTGCTGGACGTTTGGCATGTTTGGCCTAAAATGCTCGTCCGGCCCAGAGAAACACTTTTTTTGCTCTGATGAATGCTCCCAGGCAAGTGAAAGCCCACAGCCCTAGAATGAATGTTGCTGCTTGTGTGCTCCCTGGGGAGGTTTCAGGCCAGCTATGTGTTTCAGTGCTGGCTCCTTTGGTTTGGGAGCTATTGCTGGACGTTTGGCATGTTTGGCCTAAAATTCTCGTCCGGATGAGAGGAACAGTTTTTTTGCAATAATGAATTTTCCCAGGCAAGTGAAAGCCCACAGCCCTAGAATGAATGTTGCTGCTTGTGTGCTCCCTGGGGAGGTTTCAGGCCAGCTATGTGTTTCAGTGCTGGCTCCTTTGGTTTGGGAGCTATTGCTGGACGTTTGGCATGTTTGGCCTAAAATGCTCGAGCGGTCGAGAGAAACACTTTTTTGCAATGATGAATGTTCCCAGGCAAGTGAAAGCCCACAGCCCTAGAATGAATGTTGCTGCTTGTTTGCTCCCTGGGGAGGTTTCAGGCCAGCTATGTGTTTCAGTGCTGGCTCCTTTGGTTTGGCAGCTATTGCTGGACGTTTGGCATGTTTGGCCTAAAATGCTCGTCCGGCCCAGAGAAACACTTATTTTGCATTGATGAAGGTTCCCAGGCAAGTGAAAGCCCACAGCCCTAGAATGAATGTTGCTGCTTTTGTGCTCCCTGGGGAGGTTTCAGGCCAGCTATGTGTTTCTGTGCTGGCTCCTTTGGTTTGGGAGCTATATCTGGACGTTTGGCATGTTTGGCCTAAAATGCTCGTCCGGCCGAGAGAAACACTTTTTTTGCAATGATGAATGATCCCAGGCAAGTGAAAGCCCACAGCCCTAGAATGAATGTTGCTGCTTGTGTGCTCCCTGGGGAGGTTTCAGGCCAGCTATGTGTTTCAGTGCTGGCTCCTTTGGTTTGGGATCTATTGCTGGACGTTTGGCATGTTTGGCCTAAAATGCTCGTCCGGCCGAGAGAAACACTTTTTTTGCTCTGATGAAGGTTCCCAGGGAAGTGAAAGCCCACAGCCCTAGAATGAATGTTGCTGCATGTGTGCTCCCTGGGGAGGTTTCAGGCCAGCTATGTGTTTCAGTGCTGGCTCCTTTGGTTTGGGAGCTATATCTGGACGTTTGGCATGTTTGGCCTAAAATGCTTGTCCGGCTGAGAGAAATAATTTTTTTGCAATGATGAATGTTCCCAGGCAAGTGAAAGCCCACAGCCCTAGAATGAATGTTGCTGCTTGTGTGCTCCCTGGGGAGGTTTCAGGCCAGCTATGTGTTTCAGTGCTGGCTCCTTTGGTTTGGGAGCTATTGCTGGACGTTTGGCATGTTTGGCCTAAAATGCTCGTCCGGCCGAGAGAAACACTATTTTTGCAATGATGAAGGTTCCCAGGCAAGTGAAAGCCCACAGCCTTAAAAGGAATGTTGCTGCTTTTGTGCTCCCTGGGGAGGTTTCAGGCCAGCTATGTGTTTCAGTGCTGGCTCCTTTGGTTTGGGAGCTATATCTGGACGTTTGGCATGTTTGGCCTAAAATGCTCGTCCGGCCGAGAGAAACACTTTATTTGCAATGATGAATGATCCCAGGCAAGTGAAAGCCCACAGCCCTAGAATGAATGTTGCTGCTTGTGTGCTCCCTGGGGAGGTTTCAGGCCAGCTATGTGTTTCAGTGCTGGCTCCTTTGGTTTGGGAGCTATTGCTGGACGTTTGGCATGTTTGGCCTAAAATGCTCGTCCGGCCCAGAGAAACACTTATTTTGCATTGATGAAGGTTCCCAGGTAAGTGAAAGCCCACAGCCCTAGAATGAATGTTGCTGCTTGTGTGCTCCCTGGGGAGGTTTCAGGCCAGCTATGTGTTTCAGTGCTGGCTCCTTTGGTTTGGGAGCTATTGCTGGACGTTTGGCATGTTTGGCCTAAAATGCTCGTCCGGCCGAGAGAAATACTTTTTTTGCAATGATGAATGATCCCAGGCAAGTGAAAGCCCACAGCCCTAGAATGAATGTTGCTGCTTGTGTGCTCCCTGGGGAGGTTTCAGGCCAGCTATGTGTTTCAGTGCTGGCTCCTTTGGTTTGGGATCTATTGCTGGACGTTTGGCATGTTTGGCCTTAAATGCTCGTCCGGCCGAGACAAACTTTTTTTGCAATGATTAATGTTCCCAGGCAAGTGAAAGATCACAGCCCTAGAATGAATGTTGCTGCTTGTTTGCTCCCTGGGGAGGTTTCAGGCCAGCTATGTGTTTCAGTGCTGGCTCCTTTGGTTTGGGAGCTATTGCTGGACGTTTGGCATGTTTGGCCTAAAATGCTCCTCCGGCCCAGAGAAACACTTTTTTTGCTCTGATGAATGTTCCCAGGCAAGTGAAAGCCCACAGCCCTAGAATGAATGTTGCTGCTTGTGTGCTCCCTGGGGAGGTTTCAGGCCAGCTATGTGTTTCAGTGCTGGCTCCTTTGGTTTGGGATCTATTGCTGGACGTTTGGCATGTTTGGCCTTAAATGCTCGTCCGGCCGAGACAAACTTTTTTTGCAATGATTAATGTTCCCAGGCAAGTGAAAGATCACAGCCCTAGAATGAATGTTGCTGCTTGTGTGCTCCCTGGGGAGGTTTCAGGCCAGCTATGTGTTTCAGTGCTGGCTCCTTTGGTTTGGGATCTATTGCTGGACGTTTGGCATGTTTGGCCTAAAATGCTCGTCCGGATGAGAGGAACAATTTTTTTGCAATAATGAATATTCCCAGGAAAGTGAAAGCCCACAGCCCTAGAATGAATGTTGCTGCTTGTGTGCTCCCTGGGGAGGTTTCAGGCCAGCTATGTGTTTCAGTGCTGGCTCCTTTGGTTTGGGAGCTATTGCTGGACGTTTGGCATGTTTGGCCTAAAATGCTCGTCCGGATGAGAGGAACAATTTTTTTGCAATAATGAATATTCCCAGGGAAGTGAAAGCCCACAGCCCTAGAATGAATGTTGCTGCTTGTGTGCTCCCTGGGGAGGTTTCAGGCCAGCTATGTGTTTCAGTGCTGGCTCCTTTGGTTTGGGAGCTATTGCTGGACGTTTGGCATGTTTGGCCTAAAATGCTCGTCCGGCCCAGAGAAACACTTTTTTTGCTCTGATGAATGCTCCCAGGCAAGTGAAAGCCCACAGCCCTAGAATGAATGTTGCTGCTTGTGTGCTCCCTGGGGAGGTTTCAGGCCAGCTATGTGTTTCAGTGCTGGCTCCTTTGGTTTGGGAGCTATTGCTGGACGTTTGGCATGTTTGGCCTAAAATTCTCGTCCGGATGAGAGGAACAGTTTTTTTGCAATAATGAATTTTACAAGGGAAGTGAAAGCCCACAGCCCTAGAATGAATGTTGCTGCTTGTGTGCTCCCTGGGGAGGTTTCAGGCCAGCTATGTGTTTCAGTGCTGGCTCCTTTGGTTTGGGAGCTATTGCTGGACGTTTGGCATGTTTGGCCTAAAATGCTCGAGCGGTCGAGAGAAACACTTTTTTTGCAATGATGAATGTTCCCAGGCAAGTGAAAGCCCACAGCCCTAGAATGAATGTTGCTGCTTGTTTGCTCCCTGGGGAGGTTTCAGGCCAGCTATGTGTTTCAGTGCTGGCTCCTTTGGTTTGGGAGCTATTGCTGGACGTTTGGCATGTTTGGCCTAAAATGCTCGTCCGGCCCAGAGAAACACTTATTTTGCATTGATGAAGGTTCCCAGGCAAGTGAAAGCCCACAGCCCTAGAATGAATGTTGCTGCTTTTGTGCTCCCTGGGGAGGTTTCAGGCCAGCTATGTGTTTCTGTGCTGGCTCCTTTGGTTTGGGAGCTATATCTGGACGTTTGGCATGTTTGGCCTAAAATGCTCGTCCGGCCGAGAGAAACACTTTTTTTGCAATGATGAATGATCCCAGGCAAGTGAAAGCCCACAGCCCTAGAATGAATGTTGCTGCTTGTGTGCTCCCTGGGGAGGTTTCAGGCCAGCTATGTGTTTCAGTGCTGGCTCCTTTGGTTTGGGAGCTATTGCTGGACCTTTGGCATGTTTGGCCTAAAATGCTCGTCCGGATGAGAGGAACAATTTTTTTGCAATAATGAATATTCCCAGGGAAGTGAAAGCCCACAGCCCTAGAATGAATGTTGCTGCTTTTTTGCTCCCTGGGGAGGTTTCAGGCCAGCTATGTGTTTCAGTGCTGGCTCCTTTGGTTTGGGAGCTATTGCTGGACGTTTGGCATGTTTGGCCTAAAATGCTCGACCGGCCGAGAGAAACACTTTTTTTGCTCTGATGAAGGTTCCCAGGCAAGTGAAAGCCCACAGCCCTAGAATGAATGTTGCTGCATGTGTGCTCCCTGGGGAGGTTTCAGGCCAGCTATGTGTTTCAGTGCTGGCTCCTTTGGTTTGGGAGCTATTGCTGGACGTTTGGCATGTTTGGCCTAAAATGCTCGTCCGGCCGAGAGAAATACTTTTTTTGCAATGATGAATGATCCCAGGCAAGTGAAAGCCCACAGCCCTAGAATGAATGTTGCTGCTTGTGTGCTCCCTGGGGAGGTTTCAGGCCAGCTATGTGTTTCAGTGCTGGCTCCTTTGGTTTGGGATCTATTGCTGGACGTTTGGCATGTTTGGCCTTAAATGCTCGTCCGGCCGAGACAAACTTTTTTTGCAATGATTAATGTTCCCAGGCAAGTGAAAGATCACAGCCCTAGAATGAATGTTGCTGCTTGTTTGCACCCTGGGGAGGTTTCAGGCCAGCTATGTGTTTCAGTGCTGGCTCCTTTGGTTTGGGAGCTATTGCTGGACGTTTGGCATGTTTGGCCTAAAATGCTCCTCCGGCCCAGAGAAACACTTTTTTTGCTCTGATGAATGTTCCCAGGCAAGTGAAAGCCCACAGCCCTAGAATGAATGTTGCTGCTTGTGTGCTCCCTGGGGAGGTTTCAGGCCAGCTATGTGTTTCAGTGCTGGCTCGTTTGGTTTGGGATCTATTGCTGGACGTTTGGCATGTTTGGCCTTAAATGCTCGTCCGGATGAGAGGAACAATTTTTTTGCAATAATGAATATTCCCAGGGAAGTGAAAGCCCACAGCCCTAGAATGAATGTTGCTGCTTGTGTGCTCCCTGGGGAGGTTTCAGGCCAGCTATGTGTTTCAGTGCTGGCTCCTTTGGTTTGGGAGCTATTGCTGGACGTTTGGCATGTTTGGCCTAAAATGCTCGTCCGGCCCAGAGAAACACTTTTTTTGCTCTGATGAATGCTCCCAGGCAAGTGAAAGCCCACAGCCCTAGAATGAATGTTGCTGCTTGTGTGCTCCCTGGGGAGGTTTCAGGCCAGCTATGTGTTTCAGTGCTGGCTCCTTTGGTTTGGGAGCTATTGCTGGACGTTTGGCATGTTTGGCCTAAAATTCTCGTCCGGATGAGAGGAACAGTTTTTTTGCAATAATGAATTTTCCAAGGGAAGTGAAAGCCCACAGCCCTAGAATGAATGTTGCTGCTTGTGTGCTCCCTGGGGAGGTTTCAGGCCAGCTATGTGTTTCAGTGCTGGCTCCTTTGGTTTGGGAGCTATTGCTGGACGTTTGGTATGTTTGGCCTAAAATGCTCGAGCGGTCGAGAGAAACACTTTTTTTGCAATGATGAATGTTCCCAGGCAAGTGAAAGCCCACAGCCCTAGAATGAATGTTGCTGCTTGTTTGCTCCCTGGGGAGGTTTCAGGCCAGCTATGTGTTTCAGTGCTGGCTCCTTTGGTTTGGGAGCTATTGCTGGACGTTTGGCATGTTTGGCCTAAAATGCTCGTCCGGCCCAGAGAAACACTTATTTTGCATTGATGAAGGTTCCCAGGCAAGTGAAAGCCCACAGCCCTAGAATGAATGTTGCTGCTTTTGTGCTCCCTGGGGAGGTTACAGGCCAGCTATGTGTTTCTGTGCTGGCTCCTTTGGTTTGGGAGCTATATCTGGACGTTTGGCATGTTTGGCCTAAAATGCTCGTCCGGCCGAGAGAAACACTTTTTTTGCAATGATGAATGATCCCAGGCAAGTGAAAGCCCACAGCCCTAGAATGAATGTTGCTGCTTGTGTGCTCCCTGGGGAGGTTTCAGGCCAGCTATGTGTTTCAGTGCTGGCTCCTTTGGTTTGGGAGCTATTGCTGGACCTTTGGCATGTTTGGCCTAAAATGCTCGTCCGGATGAGAGGAACAATTTTTTTGCAATAATGAACATTCCCAGGGAAGTGAAAGCCCACAGCCCTAGAATGAATGTTGCTGCTTGTGTGCTCCCTGGGGAGGTTTCAGGCCAGCTATGTGTTTCAGTGCTGGCTCCTTTGGTTTGGAAGCTATTGCTGGACGTTTGGCATGTTTGGCCTAAAATGCTCGACCGGCCGAGAGAAACACTTTTTTTGCAATGATGAATGTTCCCAGGGAAGTGAAAGCCCACAGCCCTAGAATGAATGTTGCTGCTTTTTTGCTCCCTGGGGAGGTTTCAGGCCAGCTATGTGTTTCAGTGCTGGCTCCTTTGGTTTGGGAGCTATTGCTGGACGTTTGGCATGTTTGGCCTAAAATGCTCGTCCGGCCGAGAGAAACACTTTTTTTGCTCTGATGAAGGTTCCCAGGCAAGTGAAAGCCCACAGCCCTAGAATGAATGTTGCTGCATGTGTGCTCCCTGGGGAGGTTTCAGGCCAGCTATGTGTTTCAGTGCTGGCTCCTTTGGTTTGGGAGCTATATCTGGACGTTTGGCATGTTTGGCCTAAAATGCTCGTCCGGCTCAGAGAAATAATTTTTTTGCAATGATGAATGTTCCCAGGCAAGTGAAAGCCCACAGCCCTAGAATGAATGTTGCTGCTTGTGTGCTCCCTGGGGAGGTTTCAGGCCAGCTATGTGTTTCAGTGCTGGCTCCTTTGGTTTGGGAGCTATTGCTGGACGTTTGGCATGTTTGGCCTAAAATGCTCGTCCGGCCGAGAGAAACACTATTTTTGCAATGATGAAGGTTCCCAGGCAAGTGAAAGCCCACAGCCCTAGAATGAATGTTGCTGCTTGTGTGCTCCCTGGGGAGGTTTCAGGCCAGCTATGTGTTTCAGTGCTGGCTCCTTTGGTTTTGGAGCTATATCTGGACGTTTGGCATGTTTGGCCTAAAATGCTCGTCCGGCCGAGAGAAACACTTTTTTTGCAAAGATGAATGATCCCAGGCAAGTGAAAGCCCACAGCCCTAGAATGAATGTTGCTGCTTGTGTGGTCCCTGGGGAGGTTTCAGTCCAGTTATGTGTTTCAGTGCTGGCTCCTTTGGTTTGGGAGCTATTGCTGGACGTTTGGCATGTTTGGCCTAAAATGCTCGTCCGGCCCAGAGAAACACTTTTTTTGCAATGATTAATGTTCCCAGGCAAGTGAAAGCCCACAGCCCTAGAATGAATGTTGCTGCTTGTGTGCTCCCTGGGGAGGTTTCAGGACAGCTATGTGTTTCAGTGCTGGCTCCTTTGGTTTGGGAGCTATTGCTGGACCTTTGGCATGTTTGGCCTAAAATGCTCGTCCGGATGAGAGAAACACTTTTTTTGCAATGATGAATGTTCCCAGGGAAGTGAAAGCCCACAGCCCTAGAATGAATGTTGCTGCTTGTTTGCTCCCTGGGGAGGTTTCAGGCCAGCTATGTGTTTCAGTGCTGGCTCCTTTGGTTTGGGAGCTATTGCTGGACGTTTGGCATGTTTGGCCTAAAATGCTCGTCCGGCCGAGAGAAATACTTTTTTTGCAATGATGAATGATCCCAGGCAAGTGAAAGCCCACAGCCCTAGAATGAATGTTGCTGCTTGTGTGCTCCCTGGGGAGGTTTCAGGCCAGCTATGTGTTTCAGTGCTGGCTCCTTTGGTTTGGGATCTATTGCTGGACGTTTGGCATGTTTGGCCTTAAATGCTCGTCCGGCCGAGACAAACTTTTTTTGCAATGATTAATGTTCCCAGGCAAGTGAAAGATCACAGCCCTAGAATGAATGTTGCTGCTTGTGTGCTCCCTGGGGAGGTTTCAGGCCAGCTATGTGTTTCAGTGCTGGCTCCTTTGGTTTGGGATCTATTGCTGGACGTTTGGCATGTTTGGCCTAAAATGCTCGTCCGGATGAGAGGAACAATTTTTTTGCAATAATGAATATTCCCAGGAAAGTGAAAGCCCACAGCCCTAGAATGAATGTTGCTGCTTGTGTGCTCCCTGGGGAGGTTTCAGGCCAGCTATGTGTTTCAGTGCTGGCTCCTTTGGTTTGGGAGCTATTGCTGGACGTTTGGCATGTTTGGCCTAAAATGCTCGTCCGGATGAGAGGAACAATTTTTTTGCAATAATGAATATTCCCAGGGAAGTGAAAGCCCACAGCCCTAGAATGAATGTTGCTGCTTGTGTGCTCCCTGGGGAGGTTTCAGGCCAGCTATGTGTTTCAGTGCTGGCTCCTTTGGTTTGGGAGCTATTGCTGGACGTTTGGCATGTTTGGCCTAAAATGCTCGTCCGGCCCAGAGAAACACTTTTTTTGCTCTGATGAATGCTCCCAGGCAAGTGAAAGCCCACAGCCCTAGAATGAATGTTGCTGCTTGTGTGCTCCCTGGGGAGGTTTCAGGCCAGCTATGTGTTTCAGTGCTGGCTCCTTTGGTTTGGGAGCTATTGCTGGACGTTTGGCATGTTTGGCCTAAAATTCTCGTCCGGATGAGAGGAACAGTTTTTTTGCAATAATGAATTTTCCAAGGGAAGTGAAAGCCCACAGCCCTAGAATGAATGTTGCTGCTTGTGTGCTCCCTGGGGAGGTTTCAGGCCAGCTATGTGTTTCAGTGCTGGCTCCTTTGGTTTGGGAGCTATTGCTGGACGTTTGGTATGTTTGGCCTAAAATGCTCGAGCGGTCGAGAGAAACACTTTTTTTGCAATGATGAATGTTCCCAGGCAAGTGAAAGCCCACAGCCCTAGAATGAATGTTGCTGCTTGTTTGCTCCCTGGGGAGGTTTCAGGCCAGCTATGTGTTTCAGTGCTGGCTCCTTTGGTTTGGGAGCTATTGCTGGACGTTTGGCATGTTTGGCCTAAAATGCTCGTCCGGCCCAGAGAAACACTTATTTTGCATTGATGAAGGTTCCCAGGCAAGTGAAAGCCCACAGCCCTAGAATGAATGTTGCTGCTTTTGTGCTCCCTGGGGAGGTTACAGGCCAGCTATGTGTTTCTGTGCTGGCTCCTTTGGTTTGGGAGCTATATCTGGACGTTTGGCATGTTTGGCCTAAAATGCTCGTCCGGCCGAGAGAAACACTTTTTTTGCAATGATGAATGATCCCAGGCAAGTGAAAGCCCACAGCCCTAGAATGAATGTTGCTGCTTGTGTGCTCCCTGGGGAGGTTTCAGGCCAGCTATGTGTTTCAGTGCTGGCTCCTTTGGTTTGGGAGCTATTGCTGGACCTTTGGCATGTTTGGCCTAAAATGCTCGTCCGGATGAGAGGAACAATTTTTTTGCAATAATGAACATTCCCAGGGAAGTGAAAGCCCACAGCCCTAGAATGAATGTTGCTGCTTGTGTGCTCCCTGGGGAGGTTTCAGGCCAGCTATGTGTTTCAGTGCTGGCTCCTTTGGTTTGGGAGCTATTGCTGGACGTTTGGCATGTTTGGCCTAAAATGCTCGACCGGCCGAGAGAAACACTTTTTTTGCAATGATGAATGTTCACAGGGAAGTGAAAGCCCACAGCCCTAGAATGAATGTTGCTGCTTTTTTGCTCCCTGGGGAGGTTTCAGGCCAGCTATGTGTTTCAGTGCTGGCTCCTTTGGTTTGGGAGCTATTGCTGGACGTTTGGCATGTTTGGCCTAAAATGCTCGTCCGGCCGAGAGAAACACTTTTTTTGCTCTGATGAAGGTTCCCAGGCAAGTGAAAGCCCACAGCCCTAGAATGAATGTTGCTGCATGTGTGCTCCCTGGGGAGGTTTCAGGCCAGCTATGTGTTTCAGTGCTGGCTCCTTTGGTTTGGGAGCTATATCTGGACGTTTGGCATGTTTGGCCTAAAATGCTCGTCCGGCTCAGAGAAATAATTTTTTTGCAATGATGAAGGTTCCCAGGCAAGTGAAAGCCCACAGCCCTAGAATGAATGTTGCTGCTTGTGTGCTCCCTGGGGAGGTTTCAGGCCAGCTATGTGTTTCAGTGCTGGCTCCTTTGGTTTGGGAGCTATTGCTGGACGTTTGGCATGTTTGGCCTAAAATGCTCGTCCGGCCGAGAGAAACACTATTTTTGCAATGATGAAGGTTCCCAGGCAAGTGAAAGCCCACAGCCCTAGAATGAATGTTGCTGCTTGTGTGCTCCCTGGGGAGGTTTCAGGCCAGCTATGTGTTTCAGTGCTGGCTCCTTTGGTTTTGGAGCTATATCTGGACGTTTGGCATGTTTGGCCTAAAATGCTCGTCCGGCCCAGAGAAACACTTTTTTTGCAATGATTAATGTTCCCAGGCAAGTGAAAGCCCACAGCCCTAGAATGAATGTTGCTGCTTGTGTGCTCCCTGGGGAGGTTTCAGGACAGCTATGTGTTTCAGTGCTGGCTCCTTTGGTTTGGGAGCTATTGCTGGACCTTTGGCATGTTTGGCCTAAAATGCTCGTCCGGATGAGAGAAACACTTTTTTTGCAATGATGAATGTTCCCAGGGAAGTGAAAGCCCACAGCCCTAGAATGAATGTTGCTGCTTGTTTGCTCCCTGGGGAGGTTTCAGGCCAGCTATGTGTTTCAGTGCTGGCTCCTTTGGTTTGGGAGCTATTGCTGGACGTTTGGCATGTTTGGCCTAAAATGCTCGTCCGGCTGAGAGAAACACTTTTTTTGCAATGATGAATGTTCCCAGGCAAGTGAAAGCCCACAGCCCTAGAATGAATGTTGCTGCTTGTGTGCTCCCTGGGGAGGTTTCAGGCCAGCTATGTGTTTCTGTGCTGGCTCCTTTGGTTTGGGAGCTATATCTGGACGTTTGGCATGTTTGGCCTAAAATGCTCGTCCGGCCGAGAGAAACACTTTTTTTGCAATGATGAATGATCCCAGGCAAGTGAAAGCCCACAGCCCTAGAATGAATGTTGCTGCTTGTGTGCTCCCTGGGGAGGTTTCAGGCCAGCTATGTGTTTCAGTGCTGGCTCCTTTGGTTTGGGAGCTATTGCTGGACCTTTGGCATGTTTGGCCTAAAATGCTCGTCCGGATGAGAGGAACAATTTTTTTGCAATAATGAATATTCCCAGGGAAGTGAAAGCCCACAGCCCTAGAATGAATGTTGCTGCTTGTGTGCTCCCTGGGGAGGTTTCAGGCCAGCTATGTGTTTCAGTGCTGGCTCCTTTGGTTTGGGAGCTATTGCTGGACGTTTGGCATGTTTGGCCTAAAATGCTCGACCGGCCGAGAGAAACACTTTTTTTGCAATGATGAATGTTCCCAGGGAAGTGAAAGCCCACAGCCCTAGAATGAATGTTGCTGCTTTTTTGCTCCCTGGGGAGGTTTCAGGCCAGCTATGTGTTTCAGTGCTGGCTCCTTTGGTTTGGGAGCTATTGCTGGACGTTTGGCATGTTTGGCCTAAAATGCTCGTCCGGCCGAGAGAAACACTTTTTTTGCTCTGATGAAGGTTCCCAGGCAAGTGAAAGCCCACAGCCCTAGAATGAATGTTGCTGCATGTGTGCTCCCTGGGGAGGTTTCAGGCCAGCTATGTGTTTCAGTGCTGGCTCCTTTGGTTTGGGAGCTATTGCTGGACGTTTGGCATGTTTGGCCTAAAATGCTCGTCCGGCCGAGAGAAACACTATTTTTGCAATGATGAAGGTTCCCAGGCAAGTGAAAGCCCACAGCCCTAGAATGAATGTTGCTGCTTGTGTGCTCCCTGGGGAGGTTTCAGGCCAGCTATGTGTTTCAGTGCTGGCTCCTTTGGTTTTGGAGCTATATCTGGACGTTTGGCATGTTTGGCCTAAAATGCTCGTCCGGCCGAGAGAAACACTTTTTTTGCAAAGATGAATGATCCCAGGCAAGTGAAAGCCCACAGCCCTAGAATGAATGTTGCTGCTTGTGTGGTCCCTGGGGAGGTTTCAGTCCAGTTATGTGTTTCAGTGCTGGCTCCTTTAGTTTGGGAGCTATTGCTGGACGTTTGGCATGTTTGGCCTAAAATGCTCGTCCGGCCGAGAGAAACACTTTTTTTGCAATGATTAATGTTCCCAGGCAAGTGAAAGCCCACAGCCCTAGAATGAATGTTGCTGCTTGTGTGCTCCCTGGGGAGGTTTCAGGCCAGCTATGTGTTTCAGTGCTGGCTCCTTTGGTTTGGGAGCTATTGCTGGACGTTTGGCATGTTTGGCCTAAAATGCTCGTCCGGCCCAGAGAAACACTTTTTTTGCTCTGATGAATGTTCCCAGGCAAGTGAAAGCCCACAGCCCTAGAATGAATGTTGCTGCTTGTGTGCTCCCTGGGGAGGTTTCAGGCCAGCTATGTGTTTCAGTGCTGGCTCCTTTGGTTTGGGAGCTATTGCTGGACGTTTGGCATGTTTGGCCTAAAATGCTCGTCCGGATGAGAGGAACAATTTTTTTGCAATAATGAATATTCCCAGGAAAGTGAAAGGCCACAGCCCTAGAATGAATGTTGCTGCTTGTGTGCTCCCTGGGGAGGTTTCATGCCAGCTATGTGTTTCAGTGCTGGCTCCTTTGGTTTGGGAGCTATTGCTGGACGTTTGGCATGTTTGGCCTAAAATGCTCGTCCGGCCGAGAGAAACACTTATTTTGCAATGATGAAGGTTCCCAGGCAAGTGAAAGGCCACAGCCCTAGAATGAATGTTGCTGCTTGTGTGCTCCCTGGGGAGGTTTCAGGCCAGCTATGTGTTTCAGTGCTGGCTCCTTTGGTTTGGGAGCTATTGCTGGACGTTTGGCATGTTTGGCCTAAAATGCTCGTCCGGATGAGAGGAACAATTTTTTTGAAATAATGAATATTCCCAGGGAAGTGAAAGCCCACAGCCCTAGAATGAATGTTGCTGCTTGTGTGCTCCCTGGGGAGGTTTCAGGCCAGCTATGTGTTTCAGTGCTGGCTCCTTTGGTTTGGGAGCTATTGCTGGACGTTTGGCATGTTTGGCCTAAAATGCTCGTCCGGCCGAGAGAAACACTTTTTTTGCTCTGATGAAGGTTCCCAGGCAAGTGAAAGCCCACAGCCCTAGAATGAATGTCGCTGCATGTGTGCTCCCTGGGGAGGTTTCAGGCCAGCTATGTGTTTCAGTGCTGGCTCCTTTGGTTTGGGAGCTATATCTGGACGTTTGGCATGTTTGGCCTAAAATGCTCGTCCGGCTGAGAGAAATAATTTTTTTCAATGATGAATGTTCCCAGGCAAGTGAAAGCCCACAGCCCTAGAATGAATGTTGCTGCTTGTGTGCTCCCTGGGGAGGTTTCAGGCCAGCTATGTGTTTCAGTGCTGGCTCCTTTGGTTTGGGAGCTATTGCTGGACGTTTGGCATGTTTGGCCTAAAATGCTCGTCCGGATGAGAGGAACAATTTTTTTGCAATAATGAATATTCCCAGGAAAGTGAAAGCCCACAGCCCTAGAATGAATGTTGCTGCTTGTGTGCTCCCTGGGGAGGTTTCAGGCCAGCTATGTGTTTCAGTGCTGGCTCCTTTGGTTTGGGAGCTATTGCTGGACGTTTGGCATGTTTGGCCTAAAATGCTCGTCCGGATGAGAGGAACAATTTTTTTGCAATAATGAATATTCCCAGGGAAGTGAAAGCCCACAGCCCTAGAATGAATGTTGCTGCTTGTGTGCTCCCTGGGGAGGTTTCAGGCCAGCTATGTGTTTCAGTGCTGGCTCCTTTGCTTTGGGAGCTATTGCTGGACGTTTGGCATGTTTAGCCTAAAATGCTCGACCGGCCGAGAGAAACACTTTTTTTGAAATGATGAATGTTCCCAGGCAAGTGAAAGCCCACAGCCCTAGAATGAATGTTGCTGCTTGTGTGCTCCCTGGGGAGGTTTCAGGCCAGCTATGTGTTTCAGTGCTGGCTCCTTTGGTTTGGGAGCTATTGCTGGACGTTTGGCATGTTTGGCCTAAAATGCTCGTCCGGCCCAGAGAAACACTTTTTTTGCTCTGATGAATGTTCCCAGGCAAGTGAAAGCCCACAGCCCTAGAATGAATGTTGCTGCTTGTGTGCTCCCTGGGGAGGTTTCAGGCCAGCTATGTGTTTCAGTGCTGGCTCCTTTGGTTTGGGAGCTATTGCTGGACGTTTGGCATGTTTGGTCTTAAATGCTCGTCCGGCTGAGAGAAACACTTTTTTTGCAATGATGAATGTTCCCAGGCAAGTAAAAGATCACAGCCCTAGAATGAATGTTGCTGCTTGTTTGCTCCCTGGGGAGGTTTCAGGCCAGCTATGTGTTTCAGTGCTGGCTCCTTTGGTTTGGTAGCTATTGCTGGACGTTTGGCATGTTTGGCCTAAAATGCTCGTCCGGCCCAGAGAAACACTTTTTTTGCTCTGATGAATGCTCCCAGGCAAGTGAAAGCCCACAGCCCTAGAATGAATGTTGCTGCTTGTGTGCTCCCTGGGGAGGTTTCAGGCCAGCTATGTGTTTCAGTGCTGGCTCCTTTGGTTTGGGAGCTATTGCTGGACGTTTGGCATGTTTGGCCTAAAATTCTCGTCCGGATGAGAGGAACAGTTTTTTTGCAATAATGAATTTTCCCAGGGAAGTGAAAGCCCACAGCCCTAGAATGAATGTTGCTGCTTGTGTGCTCCCTGGGGAGGTTTCAGGCCAGCTATGTGTTTCAGTGCTGGCTCCTTTGGTTTGGGAGCTATTGCTGGACGTTTGGCATGTTTGGCCTAAAATGCTCGTCCGGCTGAGAGAAACACTTTTTTTGCATTGATGAATGTTCCCAGGCAAGTGAAAGCCCACAGCCCTAGAATGAATGTTGCTGCTTGTGTGCTCCCTGGGGAGGTTTCAGGCCAGCTATGTGTTTCAGTGCTGGCTCCTTTGGTTTGGGAGCTATTGCTGGACGTTTGGCATGTTTGGCCTAAAATGCTCGTCCGGCCGAGAGAAACACTTTTTTTGCTCTGATGAAGGTTCCCAGGCAAGTGTAAGCCCACAGCCCTAGAATGAATGTTGCTGCATGTGTGCTCCCTGGGGAGGTTTCAGGCCAGCTATGTGTTTCAGTGCTGGCTCCTTTGGTTTGGGAGCTATATCTGGACGTTTGGCATGTTTGGCCTAAAATGCTCGTCCGGCTGAGAGAAATAATTTTTTTCAATGATGAATGTTCCCAGGCAAGTGAAAGCCCACAGCCCTAGAATGAATGTTGCTGCTTGTGTGCTCCCTGGGGAGGTTTCAGGCCAGCTATGTGTTTCAGTGCTGGCTCCTTTGGTTTGGGAGCTATTGCTGGACGTTTGGCATGTTTGGCCTAAAATGCTCGTCCGGCCGAGAGAAACACTATTTTTGCAATGATGAAGGTTCCCAGGCAAGTGAAAGCCCACAGCCCTAGAATGAATGTTGCTGCTTGTGTGCTCCCTGGGGAGGTTTCAGGCCAGCTATGTGTTTCAGTGCTGGCTCCTTTGGTTTGGGAGCTATTGCTGGACGTTTGGCATGTTTGGCCTAAAATGCTCGTCCGGATGAGAGGAACAATTTTTTTGCAATAATGAATATTCCCAGGAAAGTGAAAGCCCACAGCCCTAGAATGAATGTTGCTGCTTGTGTGCTCCCTGGGGAGGTTTCAGGCCAGCTATGTGTTTCAGTGCTGGCTCCTTTGGTTTGGGAGCTATTGCTGGACGTTTGGCATGTTTGGCCTAAAATGCTCGACCGGCCGAGAGAAACACTTTTTATGAAATGATGAATGTTCCCAGGGAAGTGAAAGCCCACAGCCCTAGAATGAATGTTGCTGCTTGTGTGCTCCCTGGGGAGGTTTCAGGCCAGCTATGTGTTTCAGTGCTGGCTCCTTTGGTTTGGGAGCTATTGCTGGACGTTTGGCATGTTTGGTCTTAAATGCTCGTCCGGCTGAGAGAAACACTTTTTTTGCAATGATGAATGTTCCCAGGCAAGTAAAAGATCACAGCCCTAGAATGAATGTTGCTGCTTGTTTGCTCCCTGGGGAGGTTTCAGGCCAGCTATGTGTTTCAGTGCTGGCTCCTTTGGTTTGGTAGCTATTGCTGTACGTTTGGCATGTTTGGCCTAAAATGCTCGTCCGGCCCAGAGAAACACTTTTTTTGCTCTGATGAATGCTCCCAGGCAAGTGAAAGCCCACAGCCCTAGAATGAATGTTGCTGCTTGTGTGCTCCCTGGGGAGGTTTCAGGCCAGCTATGTGTTTCAGTGCTGGCTCCTTTGGTTTGGGAGCTATTGCTGGACGTTTGGCATGTTTGGCCTAAAATTCTCGTCCGGATGAGAGGAACAGTTTTTTTGCAATAATGAATTTTCCCAGGGAAGTGAAAGCCCACAGCCCTAGAATGAATGTTGCTGCTTGTGTGCTCCCTGGGGAGGTTTCAGGCCAGCTATGTGTTTCAGTGCTGGCTCCTTTGGTTTGGGAGCTATTGCTGGACGTTTGGCATGTTTGGCCTAAAATGCTCGAGCGGTCGAGAGAAACACTTTTTTTGCAATGATGAATGTTCCCAGGCAAGTGAAAGCCCACAGCCCTAGAATGAATGTTGCTGCTTGTTTGCTCCCTGGGGAGGTTTCAGGCCAGCTATGTGTTTCAGTGCTGGCTCCTTTGGTTTGGGAGCTATTGCTGAACGTTTGGCATGTTTGGCCTAAAATGCTCGTCCGGCCGAGAGAAACACTTTTTTTGCTCTGATGAAGGTTCCCAGGCAAGTGAAAGCCCACAGCCCTAGAATGAATGTTGCTGCATGTGTGCTCCCTGGGGAGGTTTCAGGCCAGCTATGTGTTTCAGTGCTGGCTCCTTTGGTTTGGGAGCTATATCTGGACGTTTGGCATGTTTGGCCTAAAATGCTCGTCCGGCCGAGAGAAACACTTTTTTTGCAATGATGAAGGTTCCCAGGCAAGTGAAAGCCCACAGCCCTAGAATGAATGTTGCTGCTTGTGTGCTCCCTGGGGAGGTTTCAGGCCAGCTATGTGTTTCAGTGCTTGCTCCTTTGGTTTGGGATCTATTGCTGGACGTTTGGCATGTTTGGCCTAAAATGCTCGTCCGGCCGAGAGAAACACTTATTTTGCAATGATGAAGGTTCCCAGGCAAGTGAAAGGCCACAGCCCTAAAATGAATGTTGCTGCTTGTGTGCTCCCTGGGGAGGTTTCAGGCCAGCTATGTGTTTCAGTGCTGGCTCCTTTGGTTTGGGAGCTATTGCTGGACGTTTGGCATGTTTGGCCTAAAATGCTCGTCCGGATGAGAGGAACAATTTTTTTGAAATAATGAATATTCCCAGGGAAGTGAAAGCCCACAGCCCTAGAATGAATGTTGCTGCTTGTGTGCTCCCTGGGGAGGTTTTAGGCCAGCTATGTGTTTCAGTGCTGGCTCCTTTGGTTTGGGAGCTATATCTGGACGTTTGGCATGTTTGGCCTAAAATGCTCGTCCGGCCCAGAGAAACACTTTTTTTGCAATGATGAAGGTTCCCATGCAAGTGAAAGCCCACAGCCCTAGAATGAATGTTGCTGCTTGTGTGCTCCCTGGGGAGGTTTCAGGCCAGCTATGTGTTTCAAAGCTGGCTCCTTTGGTTTGGGAGCTATATCTGGACGTTTGGCATGTTTGGCCTAAAATGCTCGTACGGATGAGAGGAACAATTTTTTTGCAATAATGAATATTACCAGGGAAGTGAAAGCCCACAGCCCTAGAATGAATGTTGCTGCTTGTGTGCTCCCTGGGGAGGTTTCAGGCCAGCTATGTGTTTCAGTGGCTCCTTTGGTTTGGGAGCTATTGCTGGACGTTTGGCATGTTTGGCCTAAAATGCTTGACCGGCCGAGAGAAACACTTTTTTTGTTATGATGAAGGTTCCCAGGCAAGTGAAAGCCCACAGCCCTAGAATGAATGTTGCTGCATGTGTGCTCCCTGGGGAGGTTTCAGGCCAGCTATGTGTTTCAGTGCTGGCTCCTTTGGTTTGGGAGCCAGTGCTGGACGTTTGGCATGTTTGGCCTAAAATGCTCGTCCGGCCGAGAGAAACACTTTTTTTGCAATGATGAAGGTTCCCAGGCAAGTGAAAGCCCACAGCCCTAGAATGAATGTTGCTGCTTGTGTGCTCCCTGGGGAGGTTTCAGGCCAGCTATGTGTTTCAGTGCTGGCTCCTTTGGTTTGGGAGCTATTGCTGGACGTTTGGCATGTTTGGCCTAAAATGCTCGTCCGGCCCAGAGAAACACTTATTTTGCAATGATGAAGGTTCCCAGGCAAGTGAAAGCCCACAGCCCTAGAATGAATGTTGCTGCTTGTGTGCTCCCTGGGGAGGTTTCAGGCCAGCTATGTGTTTCAGTGCTGGCTCCTTTGGTTTGGGAGCTATTGCTGGACCTTTGGCATGTTTGGCCTAAAATGCTCGTCCGGCTGAAACACTTTTTTTGCATTGATGAATGTTCCCAGGCAAGTGAAAGCCCACAGCCCTAGAATGAATGTTGCTGCTTGTGTGCTCCCTGGGGAGGTTTCAGGCCAGCTATGTGTTTCAGTGCTGGCTCCTTTGGTTTGGGAGCTATTGCTGGACGTTTGGCATGTTTGGCCTAAAATGCTCGTCCGGCCGAGAGAAACACTATTTTTGCAATGATGAAGGTTCCCAGGCAAGTGAAAGCCCACAGCCCTAGAATGAATGTTGCTGCTTGTGTGCTCCCTGGGGAGGTTTCAGGCCAGCTATGTGTTTCAGTGCTGGCTCCTTTGGTTTGGGAGCTATTGCTGGACGTTTGGCATGTTTGGCCTAAAATGCTCGTCCGGCCGAGAGAAACACTATTTTTGCAATGATGAAGGTTCCCAGGCAAGTGAAAGCCCACAGCCCTAGAATGAATGTTGCTGCTTGTGTGCTCCCTGGGGAGGTTTCAGGCCAGCTATGTGTTTCAGTGCTGGCTCCTTTGGTTTGGGAGCTATTGCTGGACGTTTGGCATGTTTGGCCTAAAATGCTCGTCCGGCCGAGAGAAACACTATTTTTGCAATGATGAAGGTTCCCAGGCAAGTGAAAGCCCACAGCCCTAGAATGAATGTTGCTGCTTGTGTGCTCCCTGGGGAGGTTTCAGGCCAGCTATGTGTTTCAGTGCTGGCTCCTTTGGTTTGGGAGCTATTGCTGGACGTTTGGCATGTTTGGCCTAAAATGCTCGTCCGGATGAGAGGAACAATTTTTTTGCAATAATGAATATTCCCAGGAAAGTGAAAGCCCACAGCCCTAGAATGAATGTTGCTGCTTGTGTGCTCCCTGGGGAGGTTTCAGGCCAGCTATGTGTTTCAGTGCTGGCTCCTTTGGTTTGGGAGCTATTGCTGGACGTTTGGCATGTTTGGCCTAAAATGCTCGACCGGCCGAGAGAAACACTTTTTTTGAAATGATGAATGTTCCCAGGGAAGTGAAAGCCCACAGCCCTAGAATGAATGTTGCTGCTTGTGTGCTCCCTGGGGAGGTTTCAGGCCAGCTATGTGTTTCAGTGCTGGCTCCTTTGGTTTGGGAGCTATTGCTGGACGTTTGGCATGTTTGGCCTTAAATGCTCGTCCGGCTGAGAGAAACACTTTTTTTGCAATGATGAATGTTCCCAGGCAAGTAAAAGATCACAGCCCTAGAATGAATGTTGCTGCTTGTTTGCTCCCTGGGAGGTTTCAGGCCAGCTATGTGTTTCAGGGCTGGCTCCTTTGGTTTGGGAGCTATTGCTGGACGTTTGGCATGTTTGGCCTAAAATGCTCGTCCGGCCCAGAGAAACACTTTTTTTGCTCTGATGAATGCTCCCAGGCAAGTGAAAGCCCACAGCCCTAGAATGAATGTTGCTGCTTGTGTGCTCCCTGGGGAGGTTTCAGGCCAGCTATGTGTTTCAGTGCTGGCTCCTTTGGTTTGGGAGCTATTGCTGGACGTTTGGCATGTTTAGCCTAAAATTCTCGTCCGGATGAGAGGAACAGTTTTTTTGAAATAATGAATTTTCGCAGGGAAGTGAAAGCCCACAGCCCTAGAATGAATGTTGCTGCTTGTGTGCTCCCTGGGGAGGTTTCAGGCCAGCTATGTGTTTCAGTGCTGGCTCCTTTGGTTTGGGAGCTATTGCTGGACGTTTGGCATGTTTGGCCTAAAATGCTCGACCGGCCGAGAGAAACACTTTTTTTGAAATGATGAATGTTCCCAGGGAAGTGAAAGCCCACAGCCCTAGAATGAATGTTGCTGCTTGTGTGCTCCCTGGGGAGGTTTCAGGCCAGCTATGTGTTTCAGTGCTGGCTCCTTTGGTTTGGGAGCTATTGCTGGACGTTTGGCATGTTTGGCCTAAAATGCTCGTCCGGCCCAGAGAAACACTTTTTTTGCTCTGATGAATGCTCCCAGGCAAGTGAAAGCCCACAGCCCTAGAATGAATGTTGCTGCTTGTGTGCTCCCTGGGGAGGTTTCAGGCCAGCTATGTGTTTCAGTGCTGGCTCCTTTGGTTTGGGAGCTATTGCTGGACGTTTGGCATGTTTGGCCTAAAATTCTCGTCCGGATGAGAGGAACAGTTTTTTTGCAATAATGAATTTTCCCAGGGAAGTGAAAGCCCACAGCCCTAGAATGAATGTTGCTGCTTGTGTGCTCCCTGGGGAGGTTTCAGGCCAGCTATGTGTTTCAGTGCTGGCTCCTTTGGTTTGGGAGCTATTGCTGGACGTTTGGCATGTTTGGCCTAAAATGCTCGAGCGGTCGAGAGAAACACTTTTTTTGCAATGATGAATGTTCCCAGGCAAGTGAAAGCCCACAGCCCTAGAATGAATGTTGCTGCTTGTTTGCTCCCTGGGGAGGTTTCAGGCCAGCTATGTGTTTCAGTGCTGGCTCCTTTGGTTTGGGAGCTATTGCTGAACGTTTCGCATGTTTGGCCTAAAATGCTCGTCCGGCCGAGAGAAACACTTTTTTTGCTCTGATGAATGTTCCCAGGCAAGTGAAAGCCCACAGCCCTAGAATGAATGTTGCTGCTTGTGTGCTCCCTGGGGAGGTTTCAGGCCAGCTATGTGTTTCAGTGCTGGCTCCTTTGGTTTGGGAGCTATTGCTGGACGTTTGGCATGTTTGGCCTAAAATGCTCGTCCGGCCGAGAGAAACACTTATTTTGCAATGATGAAGGTTCCCAGGCAAGTGAAAGGCCACAGCCCTAGAATGAATGTTGCTGCTTGTGTGCTCCCTGGGGAGGTTTCAGGCCAGCTATGTGTTTCAAAGCTGGCTCCTTTGGTTTGGGAGCTATTGCTGGACGTTTGGCATGTTTGGCCTAAAATGCTCGTCCGGATGAGAGGAACAATTTTTTTGCAATAATGAATATTACCAGGGAAGTGAAAGCCCACAGCCCTAGAATGAATGTTGCTGCTTGTGTGCTCCCTGGGGAGGTTTCAGGCCAGCTATGTGTTTCAGTGGCTCCTTTGGTTTGGGAGCTATTGCTGGACGTTTGGCATGTTTGGCCTAAAATGCTTGACCGGCCGAGAGAAACACTTTTTTTGTTATGATGAAGGTTCCCAGGCAAGTGAAAGCCCACAGCCCTAGAATGAATGTTGCTGCATGTGTGCTCCCTGGGGAGGTTTCAGGCCAGCTATGTGTTTCAGTGCTGGCTCCTTTGGTTTGGGAGCTATTGCTGGACGTTTGGCATGTTTGGCCTAAAATGCTCGTCCGGCCGAGAGAAACACTTTTTTTGCAATGATGAAGGTTCCCAGGCAAGTGAAAGCCCACAGCCCTAGAATGAATGTTGCTGCTTGTGTGCTCCCTGGGGAGGTTTCAGGCCAGCTATGTGTTTCAGTGCTGGCTCCTTTGGTTTGGGAGCTATTGCTGGACGTTTGGCATGTTTGGCCTAAAATGCTCGTCCGGCCCAGAGAAACACTTATTTTGCAATGATGAAGGTTCCCAGGCAAGTGAAAGCCCACAGCCCTAGAATGAATGTTGCTGCTTGTGTGCTCCCTGGGGAGGTTTCAGGCCAGCTATGTGTTTCAGTGCTGGCTCCTTTGGTTTGGGAGCTATTGCTGGACCTTTGGCATGTTTGGCCTAAAATGCTCGTCCGGCTGAAACACTTTTTTTGCATTGATGAATGTTCCCAGGCAAGTGAAAGCCCACAGCCCTAGAATGAATGTTGCTGCTTGTGTGCTCCCTGGGGAGGTTTCAGGCCAGCTATGTGTTTCAGTGCTGGCTCCTTTGGTTTGGGAGCTATTGCTGGACGTTTGGCATGTTTGGCCTAAAATGCTCGTCCGGCCGAGAGAAACACTATTTTTGCAATGATGAAGGTTCCCAGGCAAGTGAAAGCCCACAGCCCTAGAATGAATGTTGCTGCTTGTGTGCTCCCTGGGGAGGTTTCAGGCCAGCTATGTGTTTCAGTGCTGGCTCCTTTGGTTTGGGAGCTATTGCTGGACGTTTGGCATGTTTGGCCTAAAATGCTCGTCCGGCCGAGAGAAACACTATTTTTGCAATGATGAAGGTTCCCAGGCAAGTGAAAGCCCACAGCCCTAGAATGAATGTTGCTGCTTGTGTGCTCCCTGGGGAGGTTTCAGGCCAGCTATGTGTTTCAGTGCTGGCTCCTTTGGTTTGGGAGCTATTGCTGGACGTTTGGCATGTTTGGCCTAAAATGCTCGTCCGGCCGAGAGAAACACTATTTTTGCAATGATGAAGGTTCCCAGGCAAGTGAAAGCCCACAGCCCTAGAATGAATGTTGCTGCTTGTGTGCTCCCTGGGGAGGTTTCAGGCCAGCTATGTGTTTCAGTGCTGGCTCCTTTGGTTTGGGAGCTATTGCTGGACGTTTGGCATGTTTGGCCTAAAATGCTCGTCCGGATGAGAGGAACAATTTTTTTGCAATAATGAATATTCCCAGGAAAGTGAAAGCCCACAGCCCTAGAATGAATGTTGCTGCTTGTGTGCTCCCTGGGGAGGTTTCAGGCCAGCTATGTGTTTCAGTGCTGGCTCCTTTGGTTTGGGAGCTATTGCTGGACGTTTGGCATGTTTGGCCTAAAATGCTCGACCGGCCGAGAGAAACACTTTTTTTGAAATGATGAATGTTCCCAGGGAAGTGAAAGCCCACAGCCCTAGAATGAATGTTGCTGCTTGTGTGCTCCCTGGGGAGGTTTCAGGCCAGCTATGTGTTTCAGTGCTGGCTCCTTTGGTTTGGGAGCTATTGCTGGACGTTTGGCATGTTTGGCCTTAAATGCTCGTCCGGCTGAGAGAAACACTTTTTTTGCAATGATGAATGTTCCCAGGCAAGTAAAAGATCACAGCCCTAGAATGAATGTTGCTGCTTGTTTGCTCCCTGGGAGGTTTCAGGCCAGCTATGTGTTTCAGGGCTGGCTCCTTTGGTTTGGGAGCTATTGCTGGACGTTTGGCATGTTTGGCCTAAAATGCTCGTCCGGCCCAGAGAAACACTTTTTTTGCTCTGATGAATGCTCCCAGGCAAGTGAAAGCCCACAGCCCTAGAATGAATGTTGCTGCTTGTGTGCTCCCTGGGGAGGTTTCAGGCCAGCTATGTGTTTCAGTGCTGGCTCCTTTGGTTTGGGAGCTATTGCTGGACGTTTGGCATGTTTGGCCTAAAATTCTCGTCCGGATGAGAGGAACAGTTTTTTTGAAATAATGAATTTTCGCAGGGAAGTGAAAGCCCACAGCCCTAGAATGAATGTTGCTGCTTGTGTGCTCCCTGGGGAGGTTTCAGGCCAGCTATGTGTTTCAGTGCTGGCTCCTTTGGTTTGGGAGCTATTGCTGGACGTTTGGCATGTTTGGCCTAAAATGCTCGACCGGCCGAGAGAAACACTTTTTTTGAAATGATGAATGTTCCCAGGGAAGTGAAAGCCCACAGCCCTAGAATGAATGTTGCTGCTTGTGTGCTCCCTGGGGAGGTTTCAGGCCAGCTATGTGTTTCAGTGCTGGCTCCTTTGGTTTGGGAGCTATTGCTGGACGTTTGGCATGTTTGGCCTAAAATGCTCGTCCGGCCCAGAGAAACACTTTTTTTGCTCTGATGAATGCTCCCAGGCAAGTGAAAGCCCACAGCCCTAGAATGAATGTTGCTGCTTGTGTGCTCCCTGGGGAGGTTTCAGGCCAGCTATGTGTTTCAGTGCTGGCTCCTTTGGTTTGGGAGCTATTGCTGGACGTTTGGCATGTTTGGCCTAAAATTCTCGTCCGGATGAGAGGAACAGTTTTTTTGCAATAATGAATTTTCCCAGGGAAGTGAAAGCCCACAGCCCTAGAATGAATGTTGCTGCTTGTGTGCTCCCTGGGGAGGTTTCAGGCCAGCTATGTGTTTCAGTGCTGGCTCCTTTGGTTTGGGAGCTATTGCTGGACGTTTGGCATGTTTGGCCTAAAATGCTCGAGCGGTCGAGAGAAACACTTTTTTTGCAATGATGAATGTTCCCAGGCAAGTGAAAGCCCACAGCCCTAGAATGAATGTTGCTGCTTGTTTGCTCCCTGGGGAGGTTTCAGGCCAGCTATGTGTTTCAGTGCTGGCTCCTTTGGTTTGGGAGCTATTGCTGAACGTTTCGCATGTTTGGCCTAAAATGCTCGTCCGGCCGAGAGAAACACTTTTTTTGCTCTGATGAATGTTCCCAGGCAAGTGAAAGCCCACAGCCCTAGAATGAATGTTGCTGCTTGTGTGCTCCCTGGGGAGGTTTCAGGCCAGCTATGTGTTTCAGTGCTGGCTCCTTTGGTTTGGGAGCTATTGCTGGACGTTTGGCATGTTTGGCCTAAAATGCTCGTCCGGCCGAGAGAAACACTTATTTTGCAATGATGAAGGTTCCCAGGCAAGTGAAAGGCCACAGCCCTAGAATGAATGTTGCTGCTTGTGTGCTCCCTGGGGAGGTTTCAGGCCAGCTATGTGTTTCAGTGCTGGCTCCTTTGGTTTGGGAGCTATTGCTGGACGTTTGGCATGTTTGGCCTAAAATGCTCGTCCGGCCGAGAGAAACACTTTTTTTGCAATGATGAAGGTTCCCAGGCAAGTGAAAGCCCACAGCCCTAGAATGAATGTTGCTGCTTGTGTGCTCCCTGGGGAGGTTTCAGGCCAGCTATGTGTTTCAGTGCTTGCTCCTTTGGTTTGGGATCTATTGCTGGACGTTTGGCATGTTTGGCCTAAAATGCTCGTCCGGCCGAGAGAAACACTTATTTTGCAATGATGAAGGTTCCCAGGCAAGTGAAAGGCCACAGCCCTAAAATGAATGTTGCTGCTTGTGTGCTCCCTGGGGAGGTTTCAGGCCAGCTATGTGTTTCAGTGCTGGCTCCTTTGGTTTGGGAGCTATTGCTGGACGTTTGGCATGTTTGGCCTAAAATGCTCGTCCGGATGAGAGGAACAATTTTTTTGAAATAATGAATATTCCCAGGGAAGTGAAAGCCCACAGCCCTAGAATGAATGTTGCTGCTTGTGTGCTCCCTGGGGAGGTTTTAGGCCAGCTATGTGTTTCAGTGCTGGCTCCTTTGGTTTGGGAGCTATATCTGGACGTTTGGCATGTTTGGCCTAAAATGCTCGTCCGGCCCAGAGAAACACTTTTTTTGCAATGATGAAGGTTCCCAGGCAAGTGAAAGCCCACAGCCCTAGAATGAATGTTGCTGCTTGTGTGCTCCCTGGGGAGGTTTCAGGCCAGCTATGTGTTTCAAAGCTGGCTCCTTTGGTTTGGGTGCTATTGCTGGACGTTTGGCATGTTTGGCCTAAAATGCTCGTCCGGATGAGAGGAACAATTTTTTTGCAATAATGAATATTCCCAGGGAAGTGAAAGCCCACAGCCCTAGAATGAATGTTGCTGCTTGTGTGCTCCCTGGGGAGGTTTCAGGCCAGCTATGTGTTTCAGTGCTGGCTCCTTTGGTTTGGGAGCTATTGCTGGACGTTTGGCATGTTTGGCCTAAAATGCTCGTCCGGCCGAGAGAAACACTTTTTTTGCAATGATGAAGGTTCCCAGGCAAGTGAAAGCCCACAGCCCTAGAATGAATGTTGCTGCTTGTGTGCTCCCTGGGGAGGTTTCAGGCCAGCTATGTGTTTCAGTGCTGGCTCCTTTGGTTTGGGAGCTATTGCTGGACGTTTGGCATGTTTGGCCTAAAATGCTCGTCCGGCCCAGAGAAACACTTATTTTGCAATGATGAAGGTTCCCAGGCAAGTGAAAGCCCACAGCCCTAGAATGAATGTTGCTGCTTGTGTGCTCCCTGGGGAGGTTTCAGGCCAGCTATGTGTTTCAGTGCTGGCTCCTTTGGTTTGGGAGCTATTGCTGGACGTTTGGCATGTTTGGCCTAAAATGCTCGTCCGGCTGAGAGAAACACTTTTTTTGCATTGATGAATGTTCCCAGGCAAGTGAAAGCCCACAGCCCTAGAATGAATGTTGCTGCTTGTGTGCTCCCTGGGGAGGTTTCAGGCCAGCTATGTGTTTCAGTGCTGGCTCCTTTGGTTTGGGAGCTATTGCTGGACGTTTGGCATGTTTGGCCTAAAATGCTCGTCCGGCCGAGAGAAACACTTTTTTTGCTCTGATGAAGGTTCCCAGGCAAGTGAAAGCCCACAGCCCTAGAATGAATGTTGCTGCTTGTGTGCTCCCTGGGGAGGTTTCAGGCCAGCTATGTGTTTCAGTGCTGGCTCCTTTGGTTTGGGAGCTATATCTGGACGTTTGGCATGTTTGGCCTAAAATGCTCGTCCGGCAGAGAGAAATAATTTTTTTCAATGATGAATGTTCCCAGGCAAGTGAAAGCCCACAGCCCTAGAATGAATGTTGCTGCTTGTGTGCTCCCTGGGGAGGTTTCAGGCCAGCTATGTGTTTCAGTGCTGGCTCCTTTGGTTTGGGAGCTATTGCTGGACGTTTGGCATGTTTGGCCTAAAATGCTCGTCCGGCCGAGAGAAACACTATTTTTGCAATGATGAAGGTTCCCAGGCAAGTGAAAGCCCACAGCCCTAGAATGAATGTTGCTGCTTGTGTGCTCCCTGGGGAGGTTTCAGGCCAGCTATGTGTTTCAGTGCTGGCTCCTTTGGTTTGGGAGCTATTGCTGGACGTTTGGCATGTTTGGCCTAAAATGCTCGTCCGGATGAGAGGAACAATTTTTTTGCAATAATGAATATTCCCAGGAAAGTGAAAGCCCACAGCCCTAGAATGAATGTTGCTGCTTGTGTGCTCCCTGGGGAGGTTTCAGGCCAGCTATGTGTTTCAGTGCTGGCTCCTTTGGTTTGGGAGCTATTGCTGGACGTTTGGCATGTTTGGCCTAAAATGCTCGACCGGCCGAGAGAAACACTTTTTTTGAAATGATGAATGTTCCCAGGGAAGTGAAAGCCCACAGCCCTAGAATGAATGTTGCTGCTTGTGTGCTCCCTGGGGAGGTTTCAGGCCAGCTATGTGTTTCAGTGCTGGCTCCTTTGGTTTGGGAGCTATTGCTGGACGTTTGGCATGTTTGGCCTAAAATTCTCGTCCGGATGAGAGGAACAGTTTTTTTGCAATAATGAATTTTCCCAGGGAAGTGAAAGCCCACAGCCCTAGAATGAATGTTGCTGCTTGTGTGCTCCCTGGGGAGGTTTCAGGCCAGCTATGTGTTTCAGTGCTGGCTCCTTTGGTTTGGGAGCTATTGCTGGACGTTTGGCATGTTTGGCCTAAAATGCTCGTCCGGCCGAGAGAAACACTATTTTTGCAATGATGAAGGTTCCCAGGCAAGTGAAAGCCCACAGCCCTAGAATGAATGTTGCTGCTTGTGTGCTCCCTGGGGAGGTTTCAGGCCAGCTATGTGTTTCAGTGCTGGCTCCTTTGGTTTGGGAGCTATATCTGGACGTTTGGCATGTTTGGCCTAAAATGCTCGTCCGGCCGAGAGAAACACTTTTTTTGCAATGATGAATGATCCCAGGCAAGTGAAAGCCCACAGCCCTAGAATGAATGTTGCTGCTTCTGTGCTCCCTGGGGAGGTTTCAGGCCAGCTATGTGTTTCAGTGCTGGCTCCTTTGGTTTGGGAGCTATTGCTGGACGTTTGGCATGTTTGGCCTAAAATGCTTGACCGGCCGAGAGAAACACTTTTTTTGCAATGATGAATGTTCCCAGGCAAGTGAAAGATCACAGCCCTAGAATGAATGTTGCTGCTTGTGTGCTCCCTGGGGAGGTTTCAGGCCAGCTATGTGTTTCAGTGCTGGCTCCTTTGGTTTGGGAGCTATTGCTGGACGTTTGGCATGTTTGGCCTAAAATGCTCGTCCGGCCCAGAGAAACACTTTTTTTGCTCTGATGAATGTTCCCAGGCAAGTGAAAGCCCACAGCCCTAGAATGAATGTTGCTGCTTGTGTGCTCCCTGGGGAGGTTTCAGGCCAGCTATGTGTTTCAGTGCTGGCTCCTTTGGTTTGGGAGCTATTGCTGGACGTTTGGCATGTTTGGCCTAAAATGCTCGACCGGCCGAGAGAAACACTTTTTTTGCAATGATGAATGTTCCCAGGGAAGTGAAAGCCCACAGCCCTAGAATGAATGTTGCTGCTTGTGTGCTCCCTGGGGAGGTTTCAGGCCAGCTATGTGTTTCAGTGCTGGCTCCTTTGGTTTGGGAGCTATTGCTGGACGTTTGGCATGTTTGGCCTAAAATGCTCGTCCGGCCGAGAGAAACACTTTTTTTGCAATGATGAATGTTCCCAGGCAAGTGAAAGATCAGAGCCCTAGAATGAATGTTGCTGCTTGTGTGCTCCCTGGGGAGGTTTCAGGCCAGCTATGTGTTTCAGTGCTGGCTCCTTTGGTTTGGGAGCTATTGCTGGACGTTTGGCATGTTTGGCCTAAAATGCTCGTCCGGCCGAGAGTAACACTTTTTTTGCTCTGATGAATGCTCCCAGGCAAGTGAAAGCCCACAGCCCTAGAATGAATGTTGCTGCTTGTGTGCTCCCTGGGGAGGTTTCAGGCCAGCTATGTGTTTCTGTGCTGGCTCCTTTGGTTTGGGAGCTATATCTGGACGTTTGGCATGTTTGGCCTAAAATGCTCGTCCGGCCGAGACAAACTTTTTTTGCAATCATTAATGTTCCCAGGCAAGTGAAAGATCACAGCCCTAGAATGAATGTTGCTGCTTGTGTGCTCCCTGGGGAGGTTTCAGGCCAGCTATGTGTTTCAGTGCTGGCTCCTTTGGTTTGGGAGCTATTGCTGGACGTTTGGCATGTTTGGCCTAAAATGCTCGTCCGGCCCAGAGAAACACTTTTTTTGCTCTGATGAATGTTCCCAGGCAAGTGAAAGCCCACAGCCCTAGAATGAATGTTGCTGCTTGTGTGCTCCCTGGGGAGGTTTCAGGCCAGCTATGTGTTTCAGTGCTGGCTCCTTTGGTTTGGGAGCTATTGCTGGACGTTTGGCATGTTTGGCCTAAAATGCTCGTCCGGCCGAGAGAAACACTTTTTTTGCAAAGATGAATGATCCCAGGCAAGTGAAAGCCCACAGCCCTAGAATGAATGTTGCTGCTTGTGTGCTCCCTGGGGAGGTTTCAGGCCAGCTATGTGTTTCAGTGCTGGCTCCTTTGGTTTGGGAGCTATTGCTGGACGTTTGGCATGTTTGGCCTTAAATGCTCGTCCGGCCGAGACAAACTTTCTTTGCAATGATTAATGTTCCCAGGCAAGTGAAAGATCACAGCCCTAGAATGAATGTTGCTGCTTGTGTGCTCCCTGGGGAGGTTTCAGGCCAGCTATGTGTTTCAGTGCTGGCTCCTTTGGTTTGGGAGCTATTGCTGGAAGTTTGGCATGTTTGGCCTAAAATGCTCGTCCGGCCCAGAGAATCACTTTTTTTGCAATGATGAATGTTCCCAGGCAAGTGAAAGCCCACAGCCCTAGAATGAATGTTGCTGCTTGTGTGCTCCCTGGGGAGGTTTCAGGCCAGCTATGTGTTTCAGTGCTGGCTCCTTTGGTTTGGGAGCTATTGCTGGACGTTTGGCATGTTTGGCCTAAAATGCTCGACCGGCCGAGAGAAACACTTTTTTTGCAATGATGAATGTTCCCAGGGAAGTGAAAGCCCACAGCCCTAGAATGAATGTTGCTGCTTGTGTGCTCCCTGGGGAGGTTTCAGGCCAGCTATGTGTTTCAGTGCTGGCTCCTTTGGTTTGGGAGCTATTGCTGGACGTTTGGCATGTTTGGCCTAAAATGCTCGTCCGGCCGAGAGAAACACTTTTTTTGCAATGATGAATGTTCCCAGGCAAGTGAAAGATCAGAGCCCTAGAATGAATGTTGCTGCTTGTTTGCTCCCTGGGGAGGTTTCAGGCCAGCTATGTGTTTCAGTGCTGGCTCCTTTGGTTTGGGAGCTATTGCTGGACGTTTGGCATGTTTGGCCTAAAATGCTCGTCCGGCCGAGAGTAACACTTTTTTTGCTCTGATGAATGCTCCCAGGCAAGTGAAAGCCCACAGCCCTAGAATGAATGTTGCTGCTTGTGTGCTCCCTGGGGAGGTTTCAGGCCAGCTATGTGTTTCTGTGCTGGCTCCTTTGGTTTGGGAGCTATATCTGGACGTTTGGCATGTTTGGCCTAAAATGCTCGTCCGGCCGAGACAAACTTTTTTTGCAATCATTAATGTTCCCAGGCAAGTGAAAGATCACAGCCCTAGAATGAATGTTGCTGCTTGTGTGCTCCCTGGGGAGGTTTCAGGCCAGCTATGTGTTTCAGTGCTGGCTCCTTTGGTTTGGGAGCTATTGCTGGACGTTTGGCATGTTTGGCCTAAAATGCTCGTCCGGCCCAGAGAAACACTTTTTTTGCTCTGATGAATGTTCCCAGGCAAGTGAAAGCCCACAGCCCTAGAATGAATGTTGCTGCTTGTGTGCTCCCTGGGGAGGTTTCAGGCCAGCTATGTGTTTCAGTGCTGGCTCCTTTGGTTTGGGAGCTATTGCTGGACGTTTGGCATGTTTGGCCTAAAATGCTCGTCCGGCCGAGAGAAACACTTTTTTTGCAAAGATGAATGATCCCAGGCAAGTGAAAGCCCACAGCCCTAGAATGAATGTTGCTGCTTGTGTGCTCCCTGGGGAGGTTTCAGGCCAGCTATGTGTTTCAGTGCTGGCTCCTTTGGTTTGGGATCTATTGCTGGACGTTTGGCATGTTTGGCCTTAAATGCTCGTCCGGCCGAGACAAACTTTTTTTGCAATGATTAATGTTCCCAGGCAAGTGAAAGATCACAGCCCTAGAATGAATGTTGCTGCTTGTGTGCTCCCTGGGGAGGTTTCAGGCCAGCTATGTGTTTCAGTGCTGGCTCCTTTGGTTTGGGAGCTATTGCTGGACGTTTGGCATGTTTGGCCTAAAATGCTCGTCCGGCCCAGAGAAACACTTTTTTTGCTCTGATGAATGTTCCCAGGCAAGTGAAAGCCCACAGCCCTAGAATGAATGTTGCTGCTTGTGTGCTCCCTGGGGAGGTTTCAGGCCAGCTATGTGTTTCAGTGCTGGCTCCTTTGGTTTGGGAGCTATTGCTGGACGTTTGGCATGTTTGGCCTAAAATGCTCGTCCGGCCGAGAGAAACACTTATTTTGCAATGATGAAGGTTCCCAGGCAAGTGAAAGGCCACAGCCCTAGAATGAATGTTGCTGCTTGTGTGCTCCCTGGGGAGGTTTCAGGCCAGCTATGTGTTTCAGTGCTGGCTCCTTTGGTTTGGGAGCTATTGCTGGACGTTTGGCATGTTTGGCCTAAAATGCTCGTCCGGCCGAGAGAAACACTTTTTTTGCAAAGATGAATGATCCCAGGCAAGTGAAAGCCCACAGCCCTAGAATGAATGTTGCTGCTTGTGTGCTCCCTGGGGAGGTTTCAGGCCAGCTATGTGTTTCAGTGCTGGCTCCTTTGGTTTGGGATCTATTGCTGGACGTTTGGCATGTTTGGCCTTAAATGCTCGTCCGGCCGAGACAAACTTTTTTTGCAATGATTAATGTTCCCAGGCAAGTGAAAGATCACAGCCCTAGAATGAATGTTGCTGCTTGTTTGCTCCCTGGGGAGGTTTCAGGCCAGCTATGTGTTTCAGTGCTGGCTCCTTTGGTTTGGGAGCTATTGCTGGACGTTTGGCATGTTTGGCCTAAAATGCTCGTCCGGCCCATAGAATCACTTTTTTTGCAATGATGAAGGTTCCCAGGCAAGTGAAAGCCCACAGCCCTAGAATGAATGTTGCTGCTTGTGTGCTCCCTGGGGAGGTTTCAGGCCAGCTATGTGTTTCAGTGCTGGCTCCTTTGGTTTGGGAGCTATTGCTGGACGTTTGGCATGTTTGGCCTAAAATGCTCGTCCGGATGAGAGGAACAATTTTTTTGCAATAATGAATATTCCCAGGGAAGTGAAAGCCCACAGCCCTAGAATGAATGTTGCTGCTTGTGTGCTCCCTGGGGAGGTTTCAGGCCAGCTATGTGTTTCAGTGCTGGCTCCTTTGGTTTGGGAGCTATTGCTGGACGTTTGGCATGTTTGGCCTAAAATGCTCGTCCGGCCGAGAGAAACACTTTTTTTGCAATGATGAATGTTCCCAGGCAAGTGAAAGATCACAGCCCTAGAATGAATGTTGCTGCTTGTTTGCTCCCTGGGGAGGTTTCAGGCCAGCTATGTGTTTCAGTGCTGGCTCCTTTGGTTTGGGAGCTATTGCTGGACGTTTGGCATGTTTGGCCTAAAATGCTCGTCCGGCCCTGAGAAACACTTTTTTTGCTCTGATGAATGCTCCCAGGCAAGTGAAAGCCCACAGCCCTAGAATGAATGTTGCTGCTTGTGTGCTCCCTGGGGAGGTTTCAGGCCAGCTATGTGTTTCTGTGCTGGCTCCTTTGGTTTGGGAGCTATATCTGGACGTTTGGCATGTTTGGCCTAAAATGCTCGTCCGGCCGAGAGAAACACTTTTTTTGCAATGATGAATGATCCCAGGCAAGTGAAAGCCCACAGCCCTAGAATGAATGTTGCTGCTTGTGTGCTCCCTGGGGAGGTTTCAGGCCAGCTATGTGTTTCAGTGCTGGCTCCTTTGGTTTGGGATCTATTGCTGGACGTTTGGCATGTTTGGCCTTAAATGCTCGTCCGGCCGAGACAAACTTGTTTTGCAATGATTAATGTTCCCAGGCAAGTGAAAGATCACAGCCCTAGAATGAATGTTGCTGCTTGTGTGCTCCCTGGGGAGGTTTCAGGCCAGCTATGTGTTTCAGTGCTGGCTCCTTTGGTTTGGGAGCTATTGCTGGACGTTTGGCATGTTTGGCCTAAAATGCTCGTCCGGCCCAGAGAAACACTTTTTTTGCTCTGATGAATGTTCCCAGGCAAGTGAAAGCCCACAGCCCTAGAATGAATGTTGCTGCTTGTGTGCTCCCTGGGGAGGTTTCAGGCCAGCTATGTGTTTCAGTGCTGGCTCCTTTGGTTTGGGAGCTATTGCTGGACGTTTGGCATGTTTGGCCTAAAATGCTCGTCCGGCCGAGAGAAACACTTATTTTGCAATGATGAAGGTTCCCAGGCAAGTGAAAGGCCACAGCCCTAGAATGAATGTTGCTGCTTGTGTGCTCCCTGGGGAGGTTTCAGGCCAGCTATGTGTTTCAGTGCTGGCTCCTTTGGTTTGGGAGCTATTGCTGGACGTTTGGCATGTTTGGCCTAAAATGCTCGTCCGGCCTAGGTAAACACTTTTTTTGCAATGATGAAGGTTCCCAGGCAAGTGAAAGCCCACAGCCCTAGAATGAATGTTGCTGCTTGTGTGCTCCCTGGGGAGGTTTCAGGCCAGCTATGTGTTTCAAAGCTGGCTCCTTTGGTTTGGGTGCTATTGCTGGACGTTTGGCATGTTTGGCCTAAAATGCTCGTCCGGATGAGAGGAACAATTTTTTTGCAATAATGAATATTCCCAGGGAAGTGAAAGCCCACAGCCCTAGAATGAATGTTGCTGCTTGTGTGCTCCCTGGGGAGGTTTCAGGCCAGCTATGTGTTTCAGTGCTGGCTCCTTTGGTTTGGGAGCTATTGCTGGACGTTTGGCATGTTTGGCCTAAAATGCTTGACCGGCCGAGAGAAACACTTTTTTTGTTATGATGAAGGTTCCCAGGCAAGTGAAAGCCCACAGCCCTAGAATGAATGTTGCTGCATGTGTGCTCCCTGGGGAGGTTTCAGGCCAGCTATGTGTTTCAGTGCTGGCTCCTTTGGTTTGGGAGCTATT
Source organism: Porphyrio hochstetteri (assembly GCA_020800305.1). NCBI lineage: Eukaryota > Metazoa > Chordata > Aves > Gruiformes > Rallidae > Porphyrio > Porphyrio hochstetteri. The sequence continues at coordinate 22,515,591 of CM036918.1, read as the reverse complement.
GCTGGACGTTTGGCATGTTTGGCCTAAAATGCTCGTCCGGCCGAGAGAAACACTTTTTTTGCAATGATGAATGTTCCCAGGCAAGTGAAAGCCCACAGCCCTAGAATGAATGTTGCTGCTTGTGTGCTCCCTGGGGAGGTTTCAGGCCAGCTATGTGTTTCAGTGCTGGCTCCTTTGGTTTGGGAGCTATTGCTGGACGTTTGGCATGTTTGGCCTAAAATGCTCGTCCGGCCGAGAGAAACACTTATTTTGCAATGATGAAGGTTCCCAGGCAAGTGAAAGCCCACAGCCCTAGAATGAATGTTGCTGCTTGTGTGCTCCCTGGGGAGGTTTCAGGCCAGCTATGTGTTTCAGTGCTGGCTCCTTTGGTTTGGGAGCTATTGCTGGACGTTTGGCCTCTTTGGCCTAAAATGCTCGTCCGGCCGAGAGAAACACTTTTTTTGCTATGATGAAGGTTCCCAGGCAAGTGAAAGCCCACAGCCCTAGAATGAATGTTGCTGCTTGTGTGCTCCCTGGGGAGGTTTCAGGCCAGCTATGTGTTTCAGTGCTGGCTCCTTTGGTTTGGGAGCTATTGCTGGACGTTTGGCATGTTTGGCCTAAAATGCTCGTCCGGCCGAGAGAAACACTTTTTTTGCAATGATGAAGGTTCCCAGGCAAGTGAAAGCCCACAGCCCTAGAATGAATGTTGCTGCTTGTGTGCTCCCTGGGGAGGTTTCAGGCCAGCTATGTGTTTCAGTGCTGGCTCCTTTGGTTTGGGAGCTATTGCTGGACATTTGGCATGTTTGGCCTAAAATGCTCGTCCGGATGAGAGGAACAATTTTTTTGCAATAATGAATATTCCCAGGAAAGTGAAAGCCCACAGCCCTAGAATGAATGTTGCTGCTTGTGTGCTCCCTGGGGAGGTTTCAGGCCAGCTATGTGTTTCAGTGCTGGCTCCTTTGGTTTGGGAGCTATTGATGGACGTTTGGCATGTTTGGCCTAAAATGCTCGACCGGCCGAGAGAAACACTTTTTTTGAAATGATGAATGTTCCCAGGGAAGTGAAAGCCCACAGCCCTAGAATGAATGTTGCTGCTTGTTTGCTCCCTGGGGAGGTTTCAGGCCAGCTATGTGTTTCAGTGCTGGCTCCTTTGGTTTGGGAGCTATTGCTGGACGTTTGGCATGTTTGGCCTAAAATGCTCGTCCGGCCCAGAGAAACACTTTTTTTGCTCTGATGAATGCTCCCAGGCAAGTGAAAGCCCACAGCCCTAGAATGAATGTTGCTGCTTGTTTGCTCCCTGGGGAGGTTTCAGGCCAGCTATGTGTTTCTGTGCTGGCTCCTTTGGTTTGGGAGCTATTGCTGGACGTTTGGCATGTTTGGCCTAAAATGCTCGTCCGGCCCAGAGAAACACTTATTTTGCATTGATGAAGGTTCCCAGGCAAGTGAAAGCCCACAGCCCTAGAATGAATGTTGCTGCTTTTGTGCTCCCTGTGGAGGTTTCAGGCCAGCTATGTGTTTCTGTGCTGGCTCCTTTGGTTTGGGAGCTATATCTGGACGTTTGGCATGTTTGGCCTAAAATGCTCGTCCGGCCGAGAGAAACACTTTTTTTGCAATGATGAATGATCCCAGGCAAGTGAAAGCCCACAGCCCTAGAATGAATGTTGCTGCTTGTGTGCTCCCTGGGGAGGTTTCAGGCCAGCTATGTGTTTCAGTGCTGGCTCCTTTGGTTTGGGAGCTATTGCTGGACCTTTGGCATGTTTGGCCTAAAATGCTCGTCCGGATGAGAGAAACACTTTTTTTGCAATGATGAATGTTCCCAGGGAAGTGAAAGCCCACAGCCCTAGAATGAATGTTGCTGCTTGTTTGCTCCCTGGGGAGGTTTCAGGCCAGCTATGTGTTTCAGTGCTGGCTCCTTTGCTTTGGGAGCTATTGCTGGACGTTTGGCATGTTTGGCCTAAAATGCTCGTCCGGCCGAGAGAAACACTTTTTTTGCTCTGATGAAGGTTCCCAGGCAAGTGAAAGCCCACAGCCCTAGAATGAATGTTGCTGCATGTGTGCTCCCTGGGGAGGTTTCAGGCCAGCTATGTGTTTCAGTGCTGGCTCCTTTGGTTTGGGAGCTATATCTGGACGTTTGGCATGTTTGGCCTAAAATGCTCGTCCGGCTGAGAGAAATAATTTTTTTGCAATGATGAATGTTCCCAGGCAAGTGAAAGCCCACAGCCCTAGAATGAATGTTGCTGCTTGTGTGCTCCCTGGGGAGGTTTCAGGCCAGCTATGTGTTTCAGTGCTGGCTCCTTTGGTTTGGGAGCTATTGCTGGACGTTTGGCATGTTTGGCCTAAAATGCTCGTCCGGCCGAGAGAAACACTATTTTTGCAATGATGAAGGTTCCCAGGCAAGTGAAAGCCCACAGCCCTAGAATGAATGTTGCTGCTTGTGTGCTCCCTGGGGAGGTTTCAGGCCAGCTATGTGTTTCAGTGCTGGCTCCTTTGGTTTGGGAGCTATATCTGGACGTTTGGCATGTTTGGCCTAAAATGCTCGTCCGGCCGAGAGGAACAATTTTTTTGCAATAATGAATATTCCCAGGGAAGTGAAAGCCCACAGCCCTAGAATGAATGTTGCTGCTTGTGTGCTCCCTGGGGAGGTTTCAGGCCAGCTATGTGTTTCAGTGCTGGCTCCTTTGGTTTGGGAGCTATTGCTGGACGTTTGGCATGTTTGGCCTAAAATGCTCGACCGGCCGAGAGAAACACTTTTTTTGCAATGATGAATGTTCCCAGGGAAGTGAAAGCCCACAGCCCTAGAATGAATGTTGCTGCTTGTGTGCTCCCTGGGGAGGTTTCAGGCCAGCTATGTGTTTCAGTGCTGGCTCCTTTGGTTTGGGAGCTATTGCTGGACGTTTGGCATGTTTGGCCTAAAATGCTCGTCCGGCCGAGAGAAACACTTTTTTTGCAATGATGAATGTTCCCAGGCAAGTGAAAGATCACAGCCCTAGAATGAATGTTGCTGCTTGTGTGCTCCCTGGGGAGGTTTCAGGCCAGCTATGTGTTTCTGTGCTGGCTCCTTTGGTTTGGGATCTATTGCTGGACGTTTGGCATGTTTGGCCTTAAATGCTCGTCCGGCCGAGACAAACTTTTTTTGCAATGATTAATGTTCCCAGGCAAGTGAAAGATCACAGCCCTAGAATGAATGTTGCTGCTTGTTTGCTCCCTGGGGAGGTTTCAGGCCAGCTATGTGTTTCAGTGCTGGCTCCTTTGGTTTGGGAGCTATTGCTGGACGTTTGGCATGTTTGGCCTAAAATGCTCGTCCGGCCCAGAGAAACACTTTTTTTGCAATGATGAATGTTCCCAGGCAAGTGAAAGCCCACAGCCCTAGAATGAATGTTGCTGCTTGTGTGCTCCCTGGGGAGGTTTCAGGCCAGCTATGTGTTTCAGTGCTGGCTCCTTTGGTTTGGGAGCTATTGCTGGACGTTTGGCATGTTTGGCCTAAAATGCTCGTCCGGATGAGAGGAACAATTTTTTTGCAATAATGAATATTCCCAGGCAAGTGAAAGCCCACAGCCCTAGAATGAATGTTGCTGCTTATGTGCTCCCTGGGGAGGTTTCAGGCCAGCTATGTGTTTCAGTGCTGGCTCCTTTGGTTTGGGAGCTATTGCTGGACGTTTGGCATGTTTGGCCTAAAATGCTCGACCGGCCGAGAGAAACACTTTTTTTGCAATGATGAATGTTCCCATGGAAGTGAAAGCCCACAGCCCTAGAATGAATGTTGCTGCTTGTGTGCTCCCTGGCGAGGTTTCAGGCCAGCTATGTGTTTCAGTGCTGGCTCCTTTGGTTTGGGAGCTATTGCTGGACGTTTGGCATGTTTGGCCTAAAATGCTCGTCCGGCCGAGAGAAACACTTTTTTTGCAATGATGAATGTTCCCAGGCAAGTGAAAGATCACAGCCCTAGAATGAATGTTGCTGCTTGTGTGCTCCCTGGGGAGGTTTCAGGCCAGCTATGTGTTTCTGTGCTGGCTCCTTTGGTTTGGGAGCTATTGCTGGACGTTTGGCATGTTTGGCCTAAAATGCTCGTCCGGCCCAGAGAAACACTTTTTTTGCTCTGATGAATGCTCCCAGGCAAGTGAAAGCCCACAGCCCTAGAATGAATGTTGCTGCTTGTGTGCTCCCTGGGGAGGTTTCAGGCCAGCTATGTGTTTCTGTGCTGGCTCCTTTGGTTTGGGAGCTATATCTGGACGTTTGGCATGTTTGGCCTAAAATGCTCGTCCGGCCGAGAGAAACACTTTTTTTGCAATGATGAATGATCCCAGGCAAGTGAAAGCCCACAGCCCTAGAATGAATGTTGCTGCTTGTGTGCTCCCTGGGGAGGTTTCAGGCCAGCTATGTGATTCAGTGCTGGCTCCTTTGGTTTGGGATCTATTGCTGGACGTTTGGCATGTTTGGCCTTAAATGCTCGTCCGGCCGAGACAAACTTTTTTTGCAATGATTAATGTTCCCAGGCAAGTGAAAGATCACAGCCCTAGAATGAATGTTGCTGCTTGTTTGCTCCCTGGGGAGGTTTCAGGCCAGCTATGTGTTTCAGTGCTGGCTCCTTTGGTTTGGGAGCTATTGCTGGACGTTTGGCATGTTTGGCCTAAAATGCTCGTCCGGCCCAGAGAAACACTTTTTTTGCAATGATGAATGTTCCCAGGCAAGTGAAAGCCCACAGCCCTAGAATGAATGTTGCTGCTTGTGTGCTCCCTGGGGAGGTTTCAGGCCAGCTATGTGTTTCAGTGCTGGCTCCTTTGGTTTGGGAGCTATTGCTGGACGTTTGGCATGTTTGGCCTAAAATGCTCGTCCGGATGAGAGGAACAATTTTTTTGCAATAATGAATATTCCCAGGCAAGTGAAAGCCCACAGCCCTAGAATGAATGTTGCTGCTTATGTGCTCCCTGGGGAGGTTTCAGGCCAGCTATGTGTTTCAGTGCTGGCTCCTTTGGTTTGGGAGCTATTGCTGGACGTTTGGCATGTTTGGCCTAAAATGCTCGACCGGCCGAGAGAAACACTTTTTTTGCAATGATGAATGTTCCCAGGGAAGTGAAAGCCCACAGCCCTAGAATGAATGTTGCTGCTTGTGTGCTCCCTGGGGAGGTTTCAGGCCAGCTATGTGTTTCAGTGCTGGCTCCTTTGGTTTGGGAGCTATTGCTGGACGTTTGGCATGTTTGGCCTAAAATGCTCGTCCGGCCGAGAGAAACACTTTTTTTGCAATGATGAATGTTCCCAGGCAAGTGAAAGATCACAGCCCTAGAATGAATGTTGCTGCTTGTGTGCTCCCTGGGGAGGTTTCAGGCCAGCTATGTGTTTCAGTGCTGGCTCCTTTGGTTTGGGAGCTATTGCTGGACGTTTGGCATGTTTGGCCTAAAATTCTCGTCCGGATGAGAGGAACAGTTTTTTTGCAATAATGAATTTTCCCAGGCAAGTGAAAGCCCACAGCCCTAGAATGAATGTTGCTGCTTGTGTGCTCCCTGGGGAGTTTTCAGGCCAGCTATGTGTTTCAGTGCTGGCTCCTTTGGTTTGGGAGCTATTGCTGGACGTTTGTCATGTTTGGCCTTAAATGCTCGTCCGGCCGAGACAAACTTTTTTTGCAATGATTAATGTTCCACGGCAAGTGAAAGATCACAGCCCTAGAATGAATGTTGCTGCTTGTGTGCTCCCTGGGGAGGTTTCAGGCCAGCTATGTGTTTCAGTGCTGCCTCCTTTGGTTTGGGAGCTATTGCTGGACGTTTGGCATGTTTGGCCTAAAATGCTCGTCCGGCCCAGAGAAACACCTATTTTGCATTGATGAAGGTTCCCAGGCAAGTGAAAGCCCACAGCCCTAGAATGAATGTTGCTGCTTTTGTGCTCCCTGGGGAGGTTTCAGGCCAGCTATGTGTTTCAGTGCTGGCTCCTTTGGTTTGGGAGCTATATCTGGACGTTTGGCATGTTTGGCCTAAAATGCTCGACCGGCCGAGAGAAACACTTTTTTTGCAATGATGAATGTTCCCAGGGAAGTGAAAGCCCACAGCCCTAGAATGAATGTTGCTGCTTGTGTGCTCCCTGGGGAGGTTTCAGGCCAGCTATGTGTTTCAGTGCTGGCTCCTTTGGTTTGGGAGCTATTGCTGGACGTTTGGCATGTTTGGCCTAAAATGCTCGTCCGGCCGAGAGAAACACTTTTTTTGCAATGATGAATGTTCCCAGGCAAGTGAAAGATCACAGCCCTAGAATGAATGTTGCTGCTTGTGTGCTCCCTGGGGAGGTTTCAGGCCAGCTATGTGTTTCTGTGCTGGCTCCTTTGGTTTGGGAGCTATATCTGGACGTTTGGCATGTTTGGCCTAAAATGCTCGTCCGGCCGAGAGAAACACTTTTTTTGCAATGATGAATGATCCCAGGCAAGTGAAAGCCCACAGCCCTAGAATGAATGTTGCTGCTTGTGTGCTCCCTGGGGAGGTTTCAGGCCAGCTATGTGTTTCAGTGCTGGCTCCTTTGGTTTGGGAGCTATTGCTGGACGTTTGGCATGTTTGGCCTAAAATGCTCGTCCGGATGAGAGGAACAATTTTTTTGCAATAATGAATATTCCCAGGGAAGTGAAAGCCCACAGCCCTAGAATGAATGTTGCTGCTTGTGTGCTCCCTGGGGAGGTTTCAGGCCAGCTATGTGTTTCAGTGCTGGCTCCTTTGGTTTGGGAGCTATTGCTGGACGTTTGGCATGTTTGGCCTAAAATGCTCGTCCGGCCGAGAGAAACACTTTTTTTGCAATGATGAATGATCCCAGGCAAGTGAAAGCCCACAGCCCTAGAATGAATGTTGCTGCTTGTGTGCTCCCTGGGGAGGTTTCAGGCCAGCTATGTGTTTCAGTGCTGGCTCCTTTGGTTTGGGATCTATTGCTGGACGTTTGGCATGTTTGGCCTAAAATGCTCGTCCGGATGAGAGGAACAATTTTTTTGCAATAATGAATATTCCCAGGAAAGTGAAAGCCCACAGCCCTAGAATGAATGTTGCTGCTTGTGTGCTCCCTGGGGAGGTTTCAGGCCAGCTATGTGTTTCAGTGCTGGCTCCTTTGGTTTGGGAGCTATTGCTGGACGTTTGGCATGTTTGGCCTAAAATGCTCGTCCGGCCGAGAGAAACACTTATTTTGCAATGATGAAGGTTCCCAGGCAAGTGAAAGGCCACAGCCCTAGAATGAATGTTGCTGCTTGTGTGCTCCCTGGGGAGGTTTCAGGCCAGCTATGTGTTTCAGTGCTGGCTCCTTTGGTTTGGGAGCTATTGCTGGACGTTTGGCATGTTTGGCCTAAAATGCTCGTCCGGATGAGAGGAACAATTTTTTTGAAATAATGAATATTCCCAGGGAAGTGAAAGCCCACAGCCCTAGAATGAATGTTGCTGCTTGTGTGCTCCCTGGGGAGGTTTCAGGCCAGCTATGTGTTTCAGTGCTGGCTCCTTTGGTTTGGGAGCTATTGCTGGACGTTTGGCATGTTTGGCCTAAAATGCTCGTCCGGCCGAGAGAAACACTTTTTTTGCTCTGATGAAGGTTCCCAGGCAAGTGAAAGCCCACAGCCCTAGAATGAATGTCGCTGCATGTGTGCTCCCTGGGGAGGTTTCAGGCCAGCTATGTGTTTCAGTGCTGGCTCCTTTGGTTTGGGAGCTATATCTGGACGTTTGGCATGTTTGGCCTAAAATGCTCGTCCGGCTGAGAGAAATAATTTTTTTCAATGATGAATGTTCCCAGGCAAGTGAAAGCCCACAGCCCTAGAATGAATGTTGCTGCTTGTGTGCTCCCTGGGGAGGTTTCAGGCCAGCTATGTGTTTCAGTGCTGGCTCCTTTGGTTTGGGAGCTATTGCTGGACGTTTGGCATGTTTGGCCTAAAATGCTCGTCCGGATGAGAGGAACAATTTTTTTGCAATAATGAATATTCCCAGGAAAGTGAAAGCCCACAGCCCTAGAATGAATGTTGCTGCTTGTGTGCTCCCTGGGGAGGTTTCAGGCCAGCTATGTGTTTCAGTGCTGGCTCCTTTGGTTTGGGAGCTATTGCTGGACGTTTGGCATGTTTGGCCTAAAATGCTCGTCCGGATGAGAGGAACAATTTTTTTGCAATAATGAATATTCCCAGGGAAGTGAAAGCCCACAGCCCTAGAATGAATGTTGCTGCTTGTGTGCTCCCTGGGGAGGTTTCAGGCCAGCTATGTGTTTCAGTGCTGGCTCCTTTGCTTTGGGAGCTATTGCTGGACGTTTGGCATGTTTAGCCTAAAATGCTCGACCGGCCGAGAGAAACACTTTTTTTGAAATGATGAATGTTCCCAGGCAAGTGAAAGCCCACAGCCCTAGAATGAATGTTGCTGCTTGTGTGCTCCCTGGGGAGGTTTCAGGCCAGCTATGTGTTTCAGTGCTGGCTCCTTTGGTTTGGGAGCTATTGCTGGACGTTTGGCATGTTTGGCCTAAAATGCTCGTCCGGCCCAGAGAAACACTTTTTTTGCTCTGATGAATGTTCCCAGGCAAGTGAAAGCCCACAGCCCTAGAATGAATGTTGCTGCTTGTGTGCTCCCTGGGGAGGTTTCAGGCCAGCTATGTGTTTCAGTGCTGGCTCCTTTGGTTTGGGAGCTATTGCTGGACGTTTGGCATGTTTGGTCTTAAATGCTCGTCCGGCTGAGAGAAACACTTTTTTTGCAATGATGAATGTTCCCAGGCAAGTAAAAGATCACAGCCCTAGAATGAATGTTGCTGCTTGTTTGCTCCCTGGGGAGGTTTCAGGCCAGCTATGTGTTTCAGTGCTGGCTCCTTTGGTTTGGTAGCTATTGCTGGACGTTTGGCATGTTTGGCCTAAAATGCTCGTCCGGCCCAGAGAAACACTTTTTTTGCTCTGATGAATGCTCCCAGGCAAGTGAAAGCCCACAGCCCTAGAATGAATGTTGCTGCTTGTGTGCTCCCTGGGGAGGTTTCAGGCCAGCTATGTGTTTCAGTGCTGGCTCCTTTGGTTTGGGAGCTATTGCTGGACGTTTGGCATGTTTGGCCTAAAATTCTCGTCCGGATGAGAGGAACAGTTTTTTTGCAATAATGAATTTTCCCAGGGAAGTGAAAGCCCACAGCCCTAGAATGAATGTTGCTGCTTGTGTGCTCCCTGGGGAGGTTTCAGGCCAGCTATGTGTTTCAGTGCTGGCTCCTTTGGTTTGGGAGCTATTGCTGGACGTTTGGCATGTTTGGCCTAAAATGCTCGTCCGGCTGAGAGAAACACTTTTTTTGCATTGATGAATGTTCCCAGGCAAGTGAAAGCCCACAGCCCTAGAATGAATGTTGCTGCTTGTGTGCTCCCTGGGGAGGTTTCAGGCCAGCTATGTGTTTCAGTGCTGGCTCCTTTGGTTTGGGAGCTATTGCTGGACGTTTGGCATGTTTGGCCTAAAATGCTCGTCCGGCCGAGAGAAACACTTTTTTTGCTCTGATGAAGGTTCCCAGGCAAGTGTAAGCCCACAGCCCTAGAATGAATGTTGCTGCATGTGTGCTCCCTGGGGAGGTTTCAGGCCAGCTATGTGTTTCAGTGCTGGCTCCTTTGGTTTGGGAGCTATATCTGGACGTTTGGCATGTTTGGCCTAAAATGCTCGTCCGGCTGAGAGAAATAATTTTTTTCAATGATGAATGTTCCCAGGCAAGTGAAAGCCCACAGCCCTAGAATGAATGTTGCTGCTTGTGTGCTCCCTGGGGAGGTTTCAGGCCAGCTATGTGTTTCAGTGCTGGCTCCTTTGGTTTGGGAGCTATTGCTGGACGTTTGGCATGTTTGGCCTAAAATGCTCGTCCGGCCGAGAGAAACACTATTTTTGCAATGATGAAGGTTCCCAGGCAAGTGAAAGCCCACAGCCCTAGAATGAATGTTGCTGCTTGTGTGCTCCCTGGGGAGGTTTCAGGCCAGCTATGTGTTTCAGTGCTGGCTCCTTTGGTTTGGGAGCTATTGCTGGACGTTTGGCATGTTTGGCCTAAAATGCTCGTCCGGATGAGAGGAACAATTTTTTTGCAATAATGAATATTCCCAGGAAAGTGAAAGCCCACAGCCCTAGAATGAATGTTGCTGCTTGTGTGCTCCCTGGGGAGGTTTCAGGCCAGCTATGTGTTTCAGTGCTGGCTCCTTTGGTTTGGGAGCTATTGCTGGACGTTTGGCATGTTTGGCCTAAAATGCTCGACCGGCCGAGAGAAACACTTTTTATGAAATGATGAATGTTCCCAGGGAAGTGAAAGCCCACAGCCCTAGAATGAATGTTGCTGCTTGTGTGCTCCCTGGGGAGGTTTCAGGCCAGCTATGTGTTTCAGTGCTGGCTCCTTTGGTTTGGGAGCTATTGCTGGACGTTTGGCATGTTTGGTCTTAAATGCTCGTCCGGCTGAGAGAAACACTTTTTTTGCAATGATGAATGTTCCCAGGCAAGTAAAAGATCACAGCCCTAGAATGAATGTTGCTGCTTGTTTGCTCCCTGGGGAGGTTTCAGGCCAGCTATGTGTTTCAGTGCTGGCTCCTTTGGTTTGGTAGCTATTGCTGGACGTTTGGCATGTTTGGCCTAAAATGCTCGTCCGGCCCAGAGAAACACTTTTTTTGCTCTGATGAATGCTCCCAGGCAAGTGAAAGCCCACAGCCCTAGAATGAATGTTGCTGCTTGTGTGCTCCCTGGGGAGGTTTCAGGCCAGCTATGTGTTTCAGTGCTGGCTCCTTTGGTTTGGGAGCTATTGCTGGACCTTTGGCATGTTTGGCCTAAAATGCTCGTCCGGATGAGAGGAACAATTTTTTTGCAATAATGAATATTCCCAGGGAAGTGAAAGCCCACAGCCCTAGAATGAATGTTGCTGCTTGTGTGCTCCCTGGGGAGGTTTCAGGCCAGCTATGTGTTTCAGTGCTGGCTCCTTTGGTTTGGGAGCTATTGCTGGACGTTTGGCATGTTTGGCCTAAAATGCTCGTCCGGCCGAGAGAAACACTTTTTTTGCAATGATGAATGATCCCAGGCAAGTGAAAGCCCACAGCCCTAGAATGAATGTTGCTGCTTGTGTGCTCCCTGGGGAGGTTTCAGGCCAGCTATGTGTTTCAGTGCTGGCTCCTTTGGTTTGGGATCTATTGCTGGACGTTTGGCATGTTTGGCCTAAAATGCTCGTCCGGATGAGAGGAACAATTTTTTTTGCAATAATGAATATTCCCAGGAAAGTGAAAGCCACAGCCCTAGAATGAATGTTGCTGCTTGTGTGCTCCCTGGGGAGGTTTCAGGCCAGCTATGTGTTTCAGTGCTGGCTCCTTTGGTTTGGGAGCTATTGCTGGACGTTTGGCATGTTTGGCCTAAAATGCTCGTCCGGATGAGAGGAACAATTTTTTTGCAATAATGAATATTCCCAGGGAAGTGAAAGCCCACAGCCCTAGAATGAATGTTGCTGCTTGTGTGCTCCCTGGGGAGGTTTCAGGCCAGCTATGTGTTTCAGTGCTGGCTCCTTTGGTTTGGGAGCTATTGCTGGACGTTTGGCATGTTTGGCCTAAAATGCTCGACCGGCCGAGAGAAACACTTTTTTTGCAATGATGAATGTTACCAGGGAAGTGAAAGCCCACAGCCCTAGAATGAATGTTGCTGCTTGTGTGCTCCCTGGGGAGGTTTCAGGCCAGCTATGTGTTTCAGTGCTGGCTCCTTTGGTTTGGGAGCTATTGCTGGACGTTTGGCATGTTTGGCCTAAAATGCTCGTCCGGCCGAGAGAAACACTATTTTTGCAAAGATGAATGTTCCTAGGCAAGTGAAAGGTCACAGCCCTAGAATGAATGTTGCTGCTTGTTTGCTCCCTGGGGAGGTCTCAGGCCAGCTATGTGTTTCAGTGCTGGCTCCTTTGGTTTGGGATCTATTGCTGGACGTTTGGCATGTTTGGCCTAAAATGCTCGTCCGGCCGAGAGAAACACTTATTTTGCAATGATGAAGGTTCCCAGGCAAGTGAAAGGCCACAGCCCTAGAATGAATGTTGCTGCTTGTGTGCTCCCTGGGGAGGTTTCAGGCCAGCTATGTGTTTCAGTGCTGGCTCCTTTGGTTTGGGAGCTATTGCTGGACGTTTGGCATGTTTGGCCTAAAATGCTCGTCCGGATGAGAGGAACAATTTTTTTGAAATAATGAATATTCCCAGGGAAGTGAAAGCCCACAGCCCTAGAATGAATGTTGCTGCTTGTGTGCTCCCTGGGGAGGTTTCAGGCCAGCTATGTGTTTCAGTGCTGGCTCCTTTGGTTTGGGAGCTATTGCTGGACGTTTGGCATGTTTGGCCTAAAATGCTCGTCCGGCCGAGAGAAACACTTTTTTTGCTCTGATGAAGGTTCCCAGGCAAGTGAAAGCCCACAGCCCTAGAATGAATGTCGCTGCATGTGTGCTCCCTGGGGAGGTTTCAGGCCAGCTATGTGTTTCAGTGCTGGCTCCTTTGGTTTGGGAGCTATATCTGGACGTTTGGCATGTTTGGCCTAAAATGCTCGTCCGGCTGAGAGAAATAATTTTTTTCAATGATGAATGTTCCCAGGCAAGTGAAAGCCCACAGCCCTAGAATGAATGTTGCTGCTTGTGTGCTCCCTGGGGAGGTTTCAGGCCAGCTATGTGTTTCAGTGCTGGCTCCTTTGGTTTGGGAGCTATTGCTGGACGTTTGGCATGTTTGGCCTAAAATGCTCGTCCGGATGAGAGGAACAATTTTTTTGCAATAATGAATATTCCCAGGAAAGTGAAAGCCCACAGCCCTAGAATGAATGTTGCTGCTTGTGTGCTCCCTGGGGAGGTTTCAGGCCAGCTATGTGTTTCAGTGCTGGCTCCTTTGGTTTGGGAGCTATTGCTGGACGTTTGGCATGTTTGGCCTAAAATGCTCGTCCGGATGAGAGGAACAATTTTTTTGCAATAATGAATATTCCCAGGGAAGTGAAAGCCCACAGCCCTAGAATGAATGTTGCTGCTTGTGTGCTCCCTGGGGAGGTTTCAGGCCAGCTATGTGTTTCAGTGCTGGCTCCTTTGCTTTGGGAGCTATTGCTGGACGTTTGGCATGTTTAGCCTAAAATGCTCGACCGGCCGAGAGAAACACTTTTTTTGAAATGATGAATGTTCCCAGGCAAGTGAAAGCCCACAGCCCTAGAATGAATGTTGCTGCTTGTGTGCTCCCTGGGGAGGTTTCAGGCCAGCTATGTGTTTCAGTGCTGGCTCCTTTGGTTTGGGAGCTATTGCTGGACGTTTGGCATGTTTGGCCTAAAATGCTCGTCCGGCCCAGAGAAACACTTTTTTTGCTCTGATGAATGTTCCCAGGCAAGTGAAAGCCCACAGCCCTAGAATGAATGTTGCTGCTTGTGTGCTCCCTGGGGAGGTTTCAGGCCAGCTATGTGTTTCAGTGCTGGCTCCTTTGGTTTGGGAGCTATTGCTGGACGTTTGGCATGTTTGGTCTTAAATGCTCGTCCGGCTGAGAGAAACACTTTTTTTGCAATGATGAATGTTCCCAGGCAAGTAAAAGATCACAGCCCTAGAATGAATGTTGCTGCTTGTTTGCTCCCTGGGGAGGTTTCAGGCCAGCTATGTGTTTCAGTGCTGGCTCCTTTGGTTTGGTAGCTATTGCTGGACGTTTGGCATGTTTGGCCTAAAATGCTCGTCCGGCCCAGAGAAACACTTTTTTTGCTCTGATGAATGCTCCCAGGCAAGTGAAAGCCCACAGCCCTAGAATGAATGTTGCTGCTTGTGTGCTCCCTGGGGAGGTTTCAGGCCAGCTATGTGTTTCAGTGCTGGCTCCTTTGGTTTGGGAGCTATTGCTGGACGTTTGGCATGTTTGGCCTAAAATTCTCGTCCGGATGAGAGGAACAGTTTTTTTGCAATAATGAATTTTCCCAGGGAAGTGAAAGCCCACAGCCCTAGAATGAATGTTGCTGCTTGTGTGCTCCCTGGGGAGGTTTCAGGCCAGCTATGTGTTTCAGTGCTGGCTCCTTTGGTTTGGGAGCTATTGCTGGACGTTTGGCATGTTTGGCCTAAAATGCTCGTCCGGCTGAGAGAAACACTTTTTTTGCATTGATGAATGTTCCCAGGCAAGTGAAAGCCCACAGCCCTAGAATGAATGTTGCTGCTTGTGTGCTCCCTGGGGAGGTTTCAGGCCAGCTATGTGTTTCAGTGCTGGCTCCTTTGGTTTGGGAGCTATTGCTGGACGTTTGGCATGTTTGGCCTAAAATGCTCGTCCGGCCGAGAGAAACACTTTTTTTGCTCTGATGAAGGTTCCCAGGCAAGTGTAAGCCCACAGCCCTAGAATGAATGTTGCTGCATGTGTGCTCCCTGGGGAGGTTTCAGGCCAGCTATGTGTTTCAGTGCTGGCTCCTTTGGTTTGGGAGCTATATCTGGACGTTTGGCATGTTTGGCCTAAAATGCTCGTCCGGCTGAGAGAAATAATTTTTTTCAATGATGAATGTTCCCAGGCAAGTGAAAGCCCACAGCCCTAGAATGAATGTTGCTGCTTGTGTGCTCCCTGGGGAGGTTTCAGGCCAGCTATGTGTTTCAGTGCTGGCTCCTTTGGTTTGGGAGCTATTGCTGGACGTTTGGCATGTTTGGCCTAAAATGCTCGTCCGGCCGAGAGAAACACTATTTTTGCAATGATGAAGGTTCCCAGGCAAGTGAAAGCCCACAGCCCTAGAATGAATGTTGCTGCTTGTGTGCTCCCTGGGGAGGTTTCAGGCCAGCTATGTGTTTCAGTGCTGGCTCCTTTGGTTTGGGAGCTATTGCTGGACGTTTGGCATGTTTGGCCTAAAATGCTCGTCCGGATGAGAGGAACAATTTTTTTGCAATAATGAATATTCCCAGGAAAGTGAAAGCCCACAGCCCTAGAATGAATGTTGCTGCTTGTGTGCTCCCTGGGGAGGTTTCAGGCCAGCTATGTGTTTCAGTGCTGGCTCCTTTGGTTTGGGAGCTATTGCTGGACGTTTGGCATGTTTGGCCTAAAATGCTCGACCGGCCGAGAGAAACACTTTTTATGAAATGATGAATGTTCCCAGGGAAGTGAAAGCCCACAGCCCTAGAATGAATGTTGCTGCTTGTGTGCTCCCTGGGGAGGTTTCAGGCCAGCTATGTGTTTCAGTGCTGGCTCCTTTGGTTTGGGAGCTATTGCTGGACGTTTGGCATGTTTGGTCTTAAATGCTCGTCCGGCTGAGAGAAACACTTTTTTTGCAATGATGAATGTTCCCAGGCAAGTAAAAGATCACAGCCCTAGAATGAATGTTGCTGCTTGTTTGCTCCCTGGGGAGGTTTCAGGCCAGCTATGTGTTTCAGTGCTGGCTCCTTTGGTTTGGTAGCTATTGCTGGACGTTTGGCATGTTTGGCCTAAAATGCTCGTCCGGCCCAGAGAAACACTTTTTTTGCTCTGATGAATGCTCCCAGGCAAGTGAAAGCCCACAGCCCTAGAATGAATGTTGCTGCTTGTGTGCTCCCTGGGGAGGTTTCAGGCCAGCTATGTGTTTCAGTGCTGGCTCCTTTGGTTTGGGAGCTATTGCTGGACGTTTGGCATGTTTGGCCTAAAATTCTCGTCCGGATGAGAGGAACAGTTTTTTTGCAATAATGAATTTTCCCAGGGAAGTGAAAGCCCACAGCCCTAGAATGAATGTTGCTGCTTGTGTGCTCCCTGGGGAGGTTTCAGGCCAGCTATGTGTTTCAGTGCTGGCTCCTTTGGTTTGGGAGCTATTGCTGGACGTTTGGCATGTTTGGCCTAAAATGCTCGAGCGGTCGAGAGAAACACTTTTTTTGCAATGATGAATGTTCCCAGGCAAGTGAAAGCCCACAGCCCTAGAATGAATGTTGCTGCTTGTTTGCTCCCTGGGGAGGTTTCAGGCCAGCTATGTGTTTCAGTGCTGGCTCCTTTGGTTTGGGAGCTATTGCTGAACGTTTGGCATGTTTGGCCTAAAATGCTCGTCCGGCCGAGAGAAACACTTTTTTTGCTCTGATGAAGGTTCCCAGGCAAGTGAAAGCCCACAGCCCTAGAATGAATGTTGCTGCATGTGTGCTCCCTGGGGAGGTTTCAGGCCAGCTATGTGTTTCAGTGCTGGCTCCTTTGGTTTGGGAGCTATATCTGGACGTTTGGCATGTTTGGCCTAAAATGCTCGTCCGGCTGAGAGAAATAATTTTTTTGCAATGATGAATGTTCCCAGGCAAGTGAAAGCCCACAGCCCTAGAATGAATGTTGCTGCTTGTGTGCTCCCTGGGGAGGTTTCAGGCCAGCTATGTGTTTCAGTGCTGGCTCCTTTGGTTTGGGAGCTATTGCTGGACCTTTGGCATGTTTGGCCTAAAATGCTCGTCCGGCCCAGAGAAACACTTTTTTTGCTCTGATGAATGTTCCCAGGCAAGTGAAAGCCCACAGCCCTAGAATGAATGTTGCTGCTTGTGTGCTCCCTGGGGAGGTTTCAGGCCAGCTATGTGTTTCAGTGCTGGCTCCTTTGGTTTGGGAGCTATTGCTGGACGTTTGGCATGTTTGGCCTAAAATGCTCGTCCGGCCGAGAGAAACACTTATTTTGCAATGATGAAGGTTCCCAGGCAAGTGAAAGGCCACAGCCCTAGAATGAATGTTGCTGCTTGTGTGCTCCCTGGGGAGGTTTCAGGCCAGCTATGTGTTTCAGTGCTGGCTCCTTTGGTTTGGGAGCTATTGCTGGACGTTTGGCATGTTTGGCCTAAAATGCTCGTCCGGCCGAGAGAAACACTTTTTTTGCAATGATGAAGGTTCCCAGGCAAGTGAAAGCCCACAGCCCTAGAATGAATGTTGCTGCTTGTGTGCTCCCTGGGGAGGTTTCAGGCCAGCTATGTGTTTCAGTGCTTGCTCCTTTGGTTTGGGATCTATTGCTGGACGTTTGGCATGTTTGGCCTAAAATGCTCGTCCGGCCGAGAGAAACACTTATTTTGCAATGATGAAGGTTCCCAGGCAAGTGAAAGGCCACAGCCCTAAAATGAATGTTGCTGCTTGTGTGCTCCCTGGGGAGGTTTCAGGCCAGCTATGTGTTTCAGTGCTGGCTCCTTTGGTTTGGGAGCTATTGCTGGACGTTTGGCATGTTTGGCCTAAAATGCTCGTCCGGATGAGAGGAACAATTTTTTTGAAATAATGAATATTCCCAGGGAAGTGAAAGCCCACAGCCCTAGAATGAATGTTGCTGCTTGTGTGCTCCCTGGGGAGGTTTTAGGCCAGCTATGTGTTTCAGTGCTGGCTCCTTTGGTTTGGGAGCTATATCTGGACGTTTGGCATGTTTGGCCTAAAATGCTCGTCCGGCCCAGAGAAACACTTTTTTTGCAATGATGAAGGTTCCCAGGCAAGTGAAAGCCCACAGCCCTAGAATGAATGTTGCTGCTTGTGTGCTCCCTGGGGAGGTTTCAGGCCAGCTATGTGTTTCAAAGCTGGCTCCTTTGGTTTGGGAGCTATATCTGGACGTTTGGCATGTTTGGCCTAAAATGCTCGTCCGGATGAGAGGAACAATTTTTTTGCAATAATGAATATTACCAGGGAAGTGAAAGCCCACAGCCCTAGAATGAATGTTGCTGCTTGTGTGCTCCCTGGGGAGGTTTCAGGCCAGCTATGTGTTTCAGTGGCTCCTTTGGTTTGGGAGCTATTGCTGGACGTTTGGCATGTTTGGCCTAAAATGCTTGACCGGCCGAGAGAAACACTTTTTTTGTTATGATGAAGGTTCCCAGGCAAGTGAAAGCCCACAGCCCTAGAATGAATGTTGCTGCATGTGTGCTCCCTGGGGAGGTTTCAGGCCAGCTATGTGTTTCAGTGCTGGCTCCTTTGGTTTGGGAGCTATTGCTGGACGTTTGGCATGTTTGGCCTAAAATGCTCGTCCGGCCGAGAGAAACACTTTTTTTGCAATGATGAAGGTTCCCAGGCAAGTGAAAGCCCACAGCCCTAGAATGAATGTTGCTGCTTGTGTGCTCCCTGGGGAGGTTTCAGGCCAGCTATGTGTTTCAGTGCTGGCTCCTTTGGTTTGGGAGCTATTGCTGGACGTTTGGCATGTTTGGCCTAAAATGCTCGTCCGGCCCAGAGAAACACTTATTTTGCAATGATGAAGGTTCCCAGGCAAGTGAAAGCCCACAGCCCTAGAATGAATGTTGCTGCTTGTGTGCTCCCTGGGGAGGTTTCAGGCCAGCTATGTGTTTCAGTGCTGGCTCCTTTGGTTTGGGAGCTATTGCTGGACCTTTGGCATGTTTGGCCTAAAATGCTCGTCCGGCTGAAACACTTTTTTTGCATTGATGAATGTTCCCAGGCAAGTGAAAGCCCACAGCCCTAGAATGAATGTTGCTGCTTGTGTGCTCCCTGGGGAGGTTTCAGGCCAGCTATGTGTTTCAGTGCTGGCTCCTTTGGTTTGGGAGCTATTGCTGGACGTTTGGCATGTTTGGCCTAAAATGCTCGTCCGGCCGAGAGAAACACTATTTTTGCAATGATGAAGGTTCCCAGGCAAGTGAAAGCCCACAGCCCTAGAATGAATGTTGCTGCTTGTGTGCTCCCTGGGGAGGTTTCAGGCCAGCTATGTGTTTCAGTGCTGGCTCCTTTGGTTTGGGAGCTATTGCTGGACGTTTGGCATGTTTGGCCTAAAATGCTCGTCCGGCCGAGAGAAACACTATTTTTGCAATGATGAAGGTTCCCAGGCAAGTGAAAGCCCACAGCCCTAGAATGAATGTTGCTGCTTGTGTGCTCCCTGGGGAGGTTTCAGGCCAGCTATGTGTTTCAGTGCTGGCTCCTTTGGTTTGGGAGCTATTGCTGGACGTTTGGCATGTTTGGCCTAAAATGCTCGTCCGGCCGAGAGAAACACTATTTTTGCAATGATGAAGGTTCCCAGGCAAGTGAAAGCCCACAGCCCTAGAATGAATGTTGCTGCTTGTGTGCTCCCTGGGGAGGTTTCAGGCCAGCTATGTGTTTCAGTGCTGGCTCCTTTGGTTTGGGAGCTATTGCTGGACGTTTGGCATGTTTGGCCTAAAATGCTCGTCCGGATGAGAGGAACAATTTTTTTGCAATAATGAATATTCCCAGGAAAGTGAAAGCCCACAGCCCTAGAATGAATGTTGCTGCTTGTGTGCTCCCTGGGGAGGTTTCAGGCCAGCTATGTGTTTCAGTGCTGGCTCCTTTGGTTTGGGAGCTATTGCTGGACGTTTGGCATGTTTGGCCTAAAATGCTCGACCGGCCGAGAGAAACACTTTTTTTGAAATGATGAATGTTCCCAGGGAAGTGAAAGCCCACAGCCCTAGAATGAATGTTGCTGCTTGTGTGCTCCCTGGGGAGGTTTCAGGCCAGCTATGTGTTTCAGTGCTGGCTCCTTTGGTTTGGGAGCTATTGCTGGACGTTTGGCATGTTTGGCCTTAAATGCTCGTCCGGCTGAGAGAAACACTTTTTTTGCAATGATGAATGTTCCCAGGCAAGTAAAAGATCACAGCCCTAGAATGAATGTTACTGCTTGTTTGCTCCCTGGGAGGTTTCAGGCCAGCTATGTGTTTCAGGGCTGGCTCCTTTGGTTTGGGAGCTATTGCTGGACGTTTGGCATGTTTGGCCTAAAATGCTCGTCCGGCCCAGAGAAACACTTTTTTTGCTCTGATGAATGCTCCCAGGCAAGTGAAAGCCCACAGCCCTAGAATGAATGTTGCTGCTTGTGTGCTCCCTGGGGAGGTTTCAGGCCAGCTATGTGTTTCAGTGCTGGCTCCTTTGGTTTGGGAGCTATTGCTGGACGTTTGGCATGTTTGGCCTAAAATTCTCGTCCGGATGAGAGGAACAGTTTTTTTGAAATAATGAATTTTCGCAGGGAAGTGAAAGCCCACAGCCCTAGAATGAATGTTGCTGCTTGTGTGCTCCCTGGGGAGGTTTCAGGCCAGCTATGTGTTTCAGTGCTGGCTCCTTTGGTTTGGGAGCTATTGCTGGACGTTTGGCATGTTTGGCCTAAAATGCTCGACCGGCCGAGAGAAACACTTTTTTTGAAATGATGAATGTTCCCAGGGAAGTGAAAGCCCACAGCCCTAGAATGAATGTTGCTGCTTGTGTGCTCCCTGGGGAGGTTTCAGGCCAGCTATGTGTTTCAGTGCTGGCTCCTTTGGTTTGGGAGCTATTGCTGGACGTTTGGCATGTTTGGCCTAAAATGCTCGTCCGGCCCAGAGAAACACTTTTTTTGCTCTGATGAATGCTCCCAGGCAAGTGAAAGCCCACAGCCCTAGAATGAATGTTGCTGCTTGTGTGCTCCCTGGGGAGGTTTCAGGCCAGCTATGTGTTTCAGTGCTGGCTCCTTTGGTTTGGGAGCTATTGCTGGACGTTTGGCATGTTTGGCCTAAAATTCTCGTCCGGATGAGAGGAACAGTTTTTTTGCAATAATGAATTTTCCCAGGGAAGTGAAAGCCCACAGCCCTAGAATGAATGTTGCTGCTTGTGTGCTCCCTGGGGAGGTTTCAGGCCAGCTATGTGTTTCAGTGCTGGCTCCTTTGGTTTGGGAGCTATTGCTGGACGTTTGGCATGTTTGGCCTAAAATGCTCGAGCGGTCGAGAGAAACACTTTTTTTGCAATGATGAATGTTCCCAGGCAAGTGAAAGCCCACAGCCCTAGAATGAATGTTGCTGCTTGTTTGCTCCCTGGGGAGGTTTCAGGCCAGCTATGTGTTTCAGTGCTGGCTCCTTTGGTTTGGGAGCTATTGCTGAACGTTTCGCATGTTTGGCCTAAAATGCTCGTCCGGCCGAGAGAAACACTTTTTTTGCTCTGATGAATGTTCCCAGGCAAGTGAAAGCCCACAGCCCTAGAATGAATGTTGCTGCTTGTGTGCTCCCTGGGGAGGTTTCAGGCCAGCTATGTGTTTCAGTGCTGGCTCCTTTGGTTTGGGAGCTATTGCTGGACGTTTGGCATGTTTGGCCTAAAATGCTCGTCCGGCCGAGAGAAACACTTATTTTGCAATGATGAAGGTTCCCAGGCAAGTGAAAGGCCACAGCCCTAGAATGAATGTTGCTGCTTGTGTGCTCCCTGGGGAGGTTTCAGGCCAGCTATGTGTTTCAGTGCTGGCTCCTTTGGTTTGGGAGCTATTGCTGGACGTTTGGCATGTTTGGCCTAAAATGCTCGTCCGGATGAGAGGAACAATTTTTTTGCAATAATGAATATTACCAGGGAAGTGAAAGCCCACAGCCCTAGAATGAATGTTGCTGCTTGTGTGCTCCCTGGGGAGGTTTCAGGCCAGCTATGTGTTTCAGTGGCTCCTTTGGTTTGGGAGCTATTGCTGGACGTTTGGCATGTTTGGCCTAAAATGCTTGACCGGCCGAGAGAAACACTTTATTTGTTATGATGAAGGTTCCCAGGCAAGTGAAAGCCCACAGCCCTAGAATGAATGTTGCTGCATGTGTGCTCCCTGGGGAGGTTTCAGGCCAGCTATGTGTTTCAGTGCTGGCTCCTTTGGTTTGGGAGCTATTGCTGGACGTTTGGCATGTTTGGCCTAAAATGCTCGTCCGGCCGAGAGAAACACTTTTTTTGCAATGATGAAGGTTCCCAGGCAAGTGAAAGCCCACAGCCCTAGAATGAATGTTGCTGCTTGTGTGCTCCCTGGGGAGGTTTCAGGCCAGCTATGTGTTTCAGTGCTGGCTCCTTTGGTTTGGGAGCTATTGCTGGACGTTTGGCATGTTTGGCCTAAAATGCTCGTCCGGCCCAGAGAAACACTTATTTTGCAATGATGAAGGTTCCCAGGCAAGTGAAAGCCCACAGCCCTAGAATGAATGTTGCTGCTTGTGTGCTCCCTGGGGAGGTTTCAGGCCAGCTATGTGTTTCAGTGCTGGCTCCTTTGGTTTGGGAGCTATTGCTGGACCTTTGGCATGTTTGGCCTAAAATGCTCGTCCGGCTGAAACACTTTTTTTGCATTGATGAATGTTCCCAGGCAAGTGAAAGCCCACAGCCCTAGAATGAATGTTGCTGCTTGTGTGCTCCCTGGGGAGGTTTCAGGCCAGCTATGTGTTTCAGTGCTGGCTCCTTTGGTTTGGGAGCTATTGCTGGACGTTTGGCATGTTTGGCCTAAAATGCTCGTCCGGCCGAGAGAAACACTATTTTTGCAATGATGAAGGTTCCCAGGCAAGTGAAAGCCCACAGCCCTAGAATGAATGTTGCTGCTTGTGTGCTCCCTGGGGAGGTTTCAGGCCAGCTATGTGTTTCAGTGCTGGCTCCTTTGGTTTGGGAGCTATTGCTGGACGTTTGGCATGTTTGGCCTAAAATGCTCGTCCGGCCGAGAGAAACACTATTTTTGCAATGATGAAGGTTCCCAGGCAAGTGAAAGCCCACAGCCCTAGAATGAATGTTGCTGCTTGTGTGCTCCCTGGGGAGGTTTCAGGCCAGCTATGTGTTTCAGTGCTGGCTCCTTTGGTTTGGGAGCTATTGCTGGACGTTTGGCATGTTTGGCCTAAAATGCTCGTCCGGCCGAGAGAAACACTATTTTTGCAATGATGAAGGTTCCCAGGCAAGTGAAAGCCCACAGCCCTAGAATGAATGTTGCTGCTTGTGTGCTCCCTGGGGAGGTTTCAGGCCAGCTATGTGTTTCAGTGCTGGCTCCTTTGGTTTGGGAGCTATTGCTGGACGTTTGGCATGTTTGGCCTAAAATGCTCGTCCGGATGAGAGGAACAATTTTTTTGCAATAATGAATATTCCCAGGAAAGTGAAAGCCCACAGCCCTAGAATGAATGTTGCTGCTTGTGTGCTCCCTGGGGAGGTTTCAGGCCAGCTATGTGTTTCAGTGCTGGCTCCTTTGGTTTGGGAGCTATTGCTGGACGTTTGGCATGTTTGGCCTAAAATGCTCGACCGGCCGAGAGAAACACTTTTTTTGAAATGATGAATGTTCCCAGGGAAGTGAAAGCCCACAGCCCTAGAATGAATGTTGCTGCTTGTGTGCTCCCTGGGGAGGTTTCAGGCCAGCTATGTGTTTCAGTGCTGGCTCCTTTGGTTTGGGAGCTATTGCTGGACGTTTGGCATGTTTGGCCTTAAATGCTCGTCCGGCTGAGAGAAACACTTTTTTTGCAATGATGAATGTTCCCAGGCAAGTAAAAGATCACAGCCCTAGAATGAATGTTGCTGCTTGTTTGCTCCCTGGGAGGTTTCAGGCCAGCTATGTGTTTCAGGGCTGGCTCCTTTGGTTTGGGAGCTATTGCTGGACGTTTGGCATGTTTGGCCTAAAATGCTCGTCCGGCCCAGAGAAACACTTTTTTTGCTCTGATGAATGCTCCCAGGCAAGTGAAAGCCCACAGCCCTAGAATGAATGTTGCTGCTTGTGTGCTCCCTGGGGAGGTTTCAGGCCAGCTATGTGTTTCAGTGCTGGCTCCTTTGGTTTGGGAGCTATTGCTGGACGTTTGGCATGTTTGGCCTAAAATTCTCGTCCGGATGAGAGGAACAGTTTTTTTGAAATAATGAATTTTCGCAGGGAAGTGAAAGCCCACAGCCCTAGAATGAATGTTGCTGCTTGTGTGCTCCCTGGGGAGGTTTCAGGCCAGCTATGTGTTTCAGTGCTGGCTCCTTTGGTTTGGGAGCTATTGCTGGACGTTTGGCATGTTTGGCCTAAAATGCTCGACCGGCCGAGAGAAACACTTTTTTTGAAATGATGAATGTTCCCAGGGAAGTGAAAGCCCACAGCCCTAGAATGAATGTTGCTGCTTGTGTGCTCCCTGGGGAGGTTTCAGGCCAGCTATGTGTTTCAGTGCTGGCTCCTTTGGTTTGGGAGCTATTGCTGGACGTTTGGCATGTTTGGCCTAAAATGCTCGTCCGGCCCAGAGAAACACTTTTTTTGCTCTGATGAATGCTCCCAGGCAAGTGAAAGCCCACAGCCCTAGAATGAATGTTGCTGCTTGTGTGCTCCCTGGGGAGGTTTCAGGCCAGCTATGTGTTTCAGTGCTGGCTCCTTTGGTTTGGGAGCTATTGCTGGACGTTTGGCATGTTTGGCCTAAAATTCTCGTCCGGATGAGAGGAACAGTTTTTTTGCAATAATGAATTTTCCCAGGGAAGTGAAAGCCCACAGCCCTAGAATGAATGTTGCTGCTTGTGTGCTCCCTGGGGAGGTTTCAGGCCAGCTATGTGTTTCAGTGCTGGCTCCTTTGGTTTGGGAGCTATTGCTGGACGTTTGGCATGTTTGGCCTAAAATGCTCGAGCGGTCGAGAGAAACACTTTTTTTGCAATGATGAATGTTCCCAGGCAAGTGAAAGCCCACAGCCCTAGAATGAATGTTGCTGCTTGTTTGCTCCCTGGGGAGGTTTCAGGCCAGCTATGTGTTTCAGTGCTGGCTCCTTTGGTTTGGGAGCTATTGCTGAACGTTTCGCATGTTTGGCCTAAAATGCTCGTCCGGCCGAGAGAAACACTTTTTTTGCTCTGATGAATGTTCCCAGGCAAGTGAAAGCCCACAGCCCTAGAATGAATGTTGCTGCTTGTGTGCTCCCTGGGGAGGTTTCAGGCCAGCTATGTGTTTCAGTGCTGGCTCCTTTGGTTTGGGAGCTATTGCTGGACGTTTGGCATGTTTGGCCTAAAATGCTCGTCCGGCCGAGAGAAACACTTATTTTGCAATGATGAAGGTTCCCAGGCAAGTGAAAGGCCACAGCCCTAGAATGAATGTTGCTGCTTGTGTGCTCCCTGGGGAGGTTTCAGGCCAGCTATGTGTTTCAGTGCTGGCTCCTTTGGTTTGGGAGCTATTGCTGGACGTTTGGCATGTTTGGCCTAAAATGCTCGTCCGGCCGAGAGAAACACTTTTTTTGCAATGATGAAGGTTCCCAGGCAAGTGAAAGCCCACAGCCCTAGAATGAATGTTGCTGCTTGTGTGCTCCCTGGGGAGGTTTCAGGCCAGCTATGTGTTTCAGTGCTTGCTCCTTTGGTTTGGGATCTATTGCTGGACGTTTGGCATGTTTGGCCTAAAATGCTCGTCCGGCCGAGAGAAACACTTATTTTGCAATGATGAAGGTTCCCAGGCAAGTGAAAGGCCACAGCCCTAAAATGAATGTTGCTGCTTGTGTGCTCCCTGGGGAGGTTTCAGGCCAGCTATGTGTTTCAGTGCTGGCTCCTTTGGTTTGGGAGCTATTGCTGGACGTTTGGCATGTTTGGCCTAAAATGCTCGTCCGGATGAGAGGAACAATTTTTTTGAAATAATGAATATTCCCAGGGAAGTGAAAGCCCACAGCCCTAGAATGAATGTTGCTGCTTGTGTGCTCCCTGGGGAGGTTTTAGGCCAGCTATGTGTTTCAGTGCTGGCTCCTTTGGTTTGGGAGCTATATCTGGACGTTTGGCATGTTTGGCCTAAAATGCTCGTCCGGCCCAGAGAAACACTTTTTTTGCAATGATGAAGGTTCCCAGGCAAGTGAAAGCCCACAGCCCTAGAATGAATGTTGCTGCTTGTGTGCTCCCTGGGGAGGTTTCAGGCCAGCTATGTGTTTCAAAGCTGGCTCCTTTGGTTTGGGTGCTATTGCTGGACGTTTGGCATGTTTGGCCTAAAATGCTCGTCCGGATGAGAGGAACAATTTTTTTGCAATAATGAATATTCCCAGGGAAGTGAAAGCCCACAGCCCTAGAATGAATGTTGCTGCTTGTGTGCTCCCTGGGGAGGTTTCAGGCCAGCTATGTGTTTCAGTGCTGGCTCCTTTGGTTTGGGAGCTATTGCTGGACGTTTGGCATGTTTGGCCTAAAATGCTCGTCCGGCCGAGAGAAACACTTTTTTTGCAATGATGAAGGTTCCCAGGCAAGTGAAAGCCCACAGCCCTAGAATGAATGTTGCTGCTTGTGTGCTCCCTGGGGAGGTTTCAGGCCAGCTATGTGTTTCAGTGCTGGCTCCTTTGGTTTGGGAGCTATTGCTGGACGTTTGGCATGTTTGGCCTAAAATGCTCGTCCGGCCCAGAGAAACACTTATTTTGCAATGATGAAGGTTCCCAGGCAAGTGAAAGCCCACAGCCCTAGAATGAATGTTGCTGCTTGTGTGCTCCCTGGGGAGGTTTCAGGCCAGCTATGTGTTTCAGTGCTGGCTCCTTTGGTTTGGGAGCTATTGCTGGACGTTTGGCATGTTTGGCCTAAAATGCTCGTCCGGCTGAGAGAAACACTTTTTTTGCATTGATGAATGTTCCCAGGCAAGTGAAAGCCCACAGCCCTAGAATGAATGTTGCTGCTTGTGTGCTCCCTGGGGAGGTTTCAGGCCAGCTATGTGTTTCAGTGCTGGCTCCTTTGGTTTGGGAGCTATTGCTGGACGTTTGGCATGTTTGGCCTAAAATGCTCGTCCGGCCGAGAGAAACACTTTTTTTGCAAAGATGAATGATCCCAGGCAAGTGAAAGCCCACAGCCCTAGAATGAATGTTGCTGCTTGTGTGCTCCCTGGGGAGGTTTCAGGCCAGCTATGTGTTTCAGTGCTGGCTCCTTTGGTTTGGGAGCTATATCTGGACGTTTGGCATGTTTGGCCTAAAATGCTCGTCCGGCCGAGAGAAACACTATTTTTGCAATGATGAAGGTTCCCAGGCAAGTGAAAGCCCACAGCCCTAGAATGAATGTTGCTGCTTGTGTGCTCCCTGGGGAGGTTTCAGGCCAGCTATGTGTTTCAGTGCTGGCTCCTTTGGTTTGGGAGCTATATCTGGACGTTTGGCATGTTTGGCCTAAAATGCTCGTCCGGCCGAGAGAAACACTTTTTTTGCAATGATGAATGATCCCAGGCAAGTGAAAGCCCACAGCCCTAGAATGAATGTTGCTGCATGTGTGCTCCCTGGGGAGGTTTCAGGCCAGCTATGTGTTTCAGTGCTGGCTCCTTTGGTTTGGGAGCTATTGCTGGACGTTTGGCATGTTTGGCCTAAAATGCTTGACCGGCCGAGAGAAACACTTTTTTTGCAATGATGAATGTTCCCAGGCAAGTGAAAGCCCACAGCCCTAGAATGAATGTTGCTGCTTGTGTGCTCCCTGGGGAGGTTTCAGGCCAGCTATGTGTTTCAGTGCTGGCTCCTTTGGTTTGGGAGCTATTGCTGGACGTTTGGCATGTTTGGCCTAAAATGCTCGTCCGGCCGAGAGAAACACTTTTTTTGCAATGATGAATGATCCCAGGCAAGTGAAAGCCCACAGCCCTAGAATGAATGTTGCTGCTTGTGTGCTCCCTGGGGAGGTTTCAGGCCAGCTATGTGTTTCAGTGCTGGCTCCTTTGGTTTGGGATCTATTGCTGGACGTTTGGCATGTTTGGCCTTAAATGCTCGTCCGGCCGAGACAAACTTTTTTTGCAATGATTAATGTTCCCAGGCAAGTGAAAGATCACAGCCCTAGAATGAATGTTGCTGCTTGTTTGCTCCCTGGGGAGGTTTCAGGCCAGCTATGTGTTTCAGTGCTGGCTCCTTTGGTTTGGGAGCTATTGCTGGAAGTTTGGCATGTTTGGCCTAAAATGCTCGTCCGGCCCAGAGAATCACTTTTTTTGCAATGATGAATGTTCCCAGGCAAGTGAAAGCCCACAGCCCTAGAATGAATGTTGCTGCTTGTGTGCTCCCTGGGGAGGTTTCAGGCCAGCTATGTGTTTCAGTGCTGGCTCCTTTGGTTTGGGAGCTATTGCTGGACGTTTGGCATGTTTGGCCTAAAATGCTCGTCCGGATGAGAGGAACAATTTTTTTGCAATAATGAATATTCCCAGGGAAGTGAAAGCCCACAGCCCTAGAATGAATGTTGCTGCTTGTGTGCTCCCTGGGGAGGTTTCAGGCCAGCTATGTGTTTCAGTGCTGGCTCCTTTGGTTTGGGAGCTATTGCTGGACGTTTGGCATGTTTGGCCTAAAATGCTCGACCGGCCGAGAGAAACACTTTTTTTGCAATGATGAATGTTCCCAGGGAAGTGAAAGCCCACAGCCCTAGAATGAATGTTGCTGCTTGTGTGCTCCCTGGGGAGGTTTCAGGCCAGCTATGTGTTTCAGTGCTGGCTCCTTTGGTTTGGGAGCTATTGCTGGACGTTTGGCATGTTTGGCCTAAAATGCTCGTCCGGCCGAGAGAAACACTTTTTTTGCAATGATGAATGTTCCCAGGCAAGTGAAAGATCAGAGCCCTAGAATGAATGTTGCTGCTTGTTTGCTCCCTGGGGAGGTTTCAGGCCAGCTATGTGTTTCAGTGCTGGCTCCTTTGGTTTGGGAGCTATTGCTGGACGTTTGGCATGTTTGGCCTAAAATGCTCGTCCGGCCGAGAGTAACACTTTTTTTGCTCTGATGAATGCTCCCAGGCAAGTGAAAGCCCACAGCCCTAGAATGAATGTTGCTGCTTGTGTGCTCCCTGGGGAGGTTTCAGGCCAGCTATGTGTTTCTGTGCTGGCTCCTTTGGTTTGGGAGCTATATCTGGACGTTTGGCATGTTTGGCCTAAAATGCTCGTCCGGCCGAGACAAACTTTTTTTGCAATAATGAATTTTCCCAGGCAAGTGAAAGCCCACAGCCCTAGAATGAATGTTGCTGCTTGTGTGCTCCCTGGGGAGGTTTCAGGCCAGCTATGTGTTTCAGTGCTGGCTCCTTTGGTTTGGGAGCTATTGCTGGACGTTTGGCATGTTTGGCCTTAAATGCTCGTCCGGCCGAGACAAACTTTTTTTGCAATGATTAATGTTCCACGGCAAGTGAAAGATCACAGCCCTAGAATGAATGTTGCTGCTTGTGTGCTCCCTGGGGAGGTTTCAGGCCAGCTATGTGTTTCAGTGCTGCCTCCTTTGGTTTGGGAGCTATTGCTGGACGTTTGGCATGTTTGGCCTAAAATGCTCGTCCGGCCCAGAGAAACACCTATTTTGCATTGATGAAGGTTCCCAGGCAAGTGAAAGCCCACAGCCCTAGAATGAATGTTGCTGCTTTTGTGCTCCCTGGGGAGGTTTCAGGCCAGCTATGTGTTTCTGTGCTGGCTCCTTTGGTTTGGGAGCTATATCTGGACGTTTGGCATGTTTGGCCTAAAATGCTCGTCCGGCCGAGAGAAACACTTTTTTTGCAATGATGAATGATCCCAGGCAAGTGAAAGCCCACAGCCCTAGAATGAATGTTGCTGCTTGTGTGCTCCCTGGGGAGGTTTCAGGCCAGCTATGTGTTTCAGTGCTGGCTCCTTTGGTTTGGGAGCTATTGCTGGACCTTTGGCATGTTTGGCCTAAAATGCTCGTCCGGATGAGAGGAACAATTTTTTTGCAATAATGAATATTCCCAGGGAAGTGAAAGCCCACAGCCCTAGAATGAATGTTGCTGCTTGTGTGCTCCCTGGGGAGGTTTCAGGCCAGCTATGTGTTTCAGTGCTGGCTCCTTTGGTTTGGGAGCTATTGCTGGACGTTTGGCATGTTTGGCCTAAAATGCTCGTCCGGCCGAGAGAAACACTTTTTTTGCAATGATGAATGATCCCAGGCAAGTGAAAGCCCACAGCCCTAGAATGAATGTTGCTGCTTGTGTGCTCCCTGGGGAGGTTTCAGGCCAGCTATGTGTTTCAGTGCTGGCTCCTTTGGTTTGGGATCTATTGCTGGACGTTTGGCATGTTTGGCCTTAAATGCTCGTCCGGCCGAGACAAACTTTTTTTGCAATGATTAATGTTCCCAGGCAAGTGAAAGATCACAGCCCTAGAATGAATGTTGCTGCTTGTGTGCTCCCTGGGGAGGTTTCAGGCCAGCTATGTGTTTCAGTGCTGGCTCCTTTGGTTTGGGATCTATTGCTGGACGTTTGGCATGTTTGGCCTAAAATGCTCGTCCGGATGAGAGGAACAATTTTTTTGCAATAATGAATATTCCCAGGAAAGTGAAAGCCCACAGCCCTAGAATGAATGTTGCTGCTTGTGTGCTCCCTGGGGAGGTTTCAGGCCAGCTATGTGTTTCAGTGCTGGCTCCTTTGGTTTGGGAGCTATTGCTGGACGTTTGGCATGTTTGGCCTAAAATGCTCGTCCGGATGAGAGGAACAATTTTTTTGCAATAATGAATATTCCCAGGGAAGTGAAAGCCCACAGCCCTAGAATGAATGTTGCTGCTTGTGTGCTCCCTGGGGAGGTTTCAGGCCAGCTATGTGTTTCAGTGCTGGCTCCTTTGGTTTGGGAGCTATTGCTGGACGTTTGGCATGTTTGGCCTAAAATGCTCGACCGGCCGAGAGAAACACTTTTTTTGCAATGATGAATGTTACCAGGGAAGTGAAAGCCCACAGCCCTAGAATGAATGTTGCTGCTTGTGTGCTCCCTGGGGAGGTTTCAGGCCAGCTATGTGTTTCAGTGCTGGCTCCTTTGGTTTGGGAGCTATTGCTGGACGTTTGGCATGTTTGGCCTAAAATGCTCGTCCGGCCGAGAGAAACACTATTTTTGCAAAGATGAATGTTCCTAGGCAAGTGAAAGATCACAGCCCTAGAATGAATGTTGCTGCTTGTTTGCTCCCTGGGGAGGTCTCAGGCCAGCTATGTGTTTCAGTGCTGGCTCCTTTGGTTTGGGATCTATTGCTGGACGTTTGGCATGTTTGGCCTAAAATGCTCGTCCGGCCGAGAGAAACACTTTTTTGGTCTGATGAAGGTTCCCAGGCAAGTGAAAGCCCACAGCCCTAGAATGAATGTTGCTGCATGTGTGCTCCCTGGGGAGGTTTCAGGCCAGCTATGTGTTTCAGTGCTGGCTCCTTTGGTTTGGGAGCTATATCTGGACGTTTGGCATGTTTGGCCTAAAATGCTCGTCCGGCTGAGAGAAATAATTTTTTTGCAATGATGAATGTTCCCAGGCAAGTGAAAGCCCACAGCCCTAGAATGAATGTTGCTGCTTGTGTGCTCCCTGGGGAGGTTTCAGGCCAGCTATGTGTTTCAGTGCTGGCTCCTTTGGTTTGGGAGCTATTGCTGGACGTTTGGCATGTTTGGCCTAAAATGCTCGTCCGGCCGAGAGAAACACTTTTTTTGCAATGATGAATGATCCCAGGCAAGTGAAAGCCCACAGCCCTAGAATGAATGTTGCTGCTTGTGTGCTCCCTGGGGAGGTTTCAGGCCAGCTATGTGTTTCAGTGCTGGCTCCTTTGGTTTGGGAGCTATTGCTGGACGTTTGGCATGTTTGGCCTAAAATGCTCGTCCGGCCGAGAGAAACACTTTTTTTGCAATGATGAATGTTCCCAGGCAAGTGAAAGCCCACAGCCCTAGAATGAATGTTGCTGCTTGTGTGCTCCCTGGGGAGGTTTCAGGCCAGCTATGTGTTTCAGTGCTGGCTCCTTTGGTTTGGGAGCTATTGCTGGACGTTTGGCATGTTTGGCCTTAAATGCTCGTCCGGCCGAGACAAACTTTTTTTGCAATGATTAATGTTCCCAGGCAAGTGAAAGATCACAGCCCTAGAATGAATGTTGCTGCTTGTTTGCTCCCTGGGGAGGTTTCAGGACAGCTATGTGTTTCAGTGCTGGCTCCTTTGGTTTGGGAGCTATTGCTGGACGTTTGGCATGTTTGGCCTAAAATGCTCGTCCGGCTGAGAGAAACACTTTTTTTGCAATGATGAATGTTCCCAGGCAAGTGAAAGCCCACAGCCCTAGAATGAATGTTGCTGCTTGTGTGCTCCCTGGGGAGGTTTCAGGCCAGCTATGTGTTTCAGTGCTGGCTCCTTTGGTTTGGGAGCTATATCTGGACGTTTGGCATGTTTGGCCTAAAATGCTCGTCCGGCCGAGAGAAACACTTTTTTTGCAATGATGAATGATCCCAGGCAAGTGAAAGCCCACAGCCCTAGAATGAATGTTGCTGCTTGTGTGCTCCCTGGGGAGGTTTCAGGCCAGCTATGTGTTTCAGTGCTGGCTCCTTTGGTTTGGGAGCTATTGCTGGACGTTTGGCATGTTTGGCCTAAAATGGTCGTCCGGCCGAGAGAAACACTTTTTTTGCATTGATGAAGGTTCCCAGGTAAGTGAAAGCCCACAGCCCTAGAATGAATGTTGCTGCTTGTGTGCTCCCTGGGGAGGTTTCAGGCCAGCTATGTGTTTCAGTGCTGGCTCCTTTGGTTTGGGAGCTATTGCTGGACGCTTGGCTTGTTTGCCCTAAAATGCTCGTCCGGCCGAGAGAAACACTTTTTTTGCAATGATGAATGATCCCAGGCAAGTGAAAGCCCACAGCCCTAGAATGAATGTTGCTGCTTGTGTGCTCCCTGGGGAGGTTTCAGGCCAGCTATGTGTTTCAGTGCTGGCTCCTTTGGTTTGGGATCTATTGCTGGACGTTTGGCATGTTTGGCCTTAAATGCTCGTCCGGCCGAGACAAACTTTTTTTGCAATGATTAATGTTCCCAGGCAAGTGAAAGATCACAGCCCTAGAATGAATGTTGCTGCTTGTTTGCTCCCTGGGGAGGTTTCAGGCCAGCTATGTGTTTCAGTGCTGGCTCCTTTGGTTTGGGAGCTATTGCTGGACGTTTGGCATGTTTGGCCTAAAATGCTCGTCCGGCCCAGAGAAACACTTTTTTTGCAATGATGAATGTTCCCAGGGAAGTGAAAGCCCACAGCCCTAGAATGAATGTTGCTGCTTGTGTGCTCCCTGGGGAGGTTTCAGGCCAGCTATGTGTTTCAGTGCTGGCTCCTTTGGTTTGGGAGCTATTGCTGGACGTTTGTCATGTTTGGCCTAAAATGCTCGTCCGGATGAGAGGAACAATTTTTTTGCAATAATGAATATTCCCAGGGAAGTGAAAGCCCACAGCCCTAGAATGAATGTTGCTGCTTGTGTGCTCCCTGGGGAGGTTTCAGGCCAGCTATGTGTTTCAGTGCTGGCTCCTTTGGTTTGGGAGCTATTGCTGGACGTTTGGCATGTTTGGCCTAAAATGCTCGACCGGCCGAGAGAAACACTTTTTTTGCAATGATGAATGTTTCCAGGGAAGTGAAAGCCCACAGCCCTAGAATGAATGTTGCTGCTTGTGTGCTCCCTGGGGAGGTTTCAGGCCAGCTATGTGTTTCAGTGCTGGCTCCTTTGGTTTGGGAGCTATTGCTGGACGTTTGGCATGTTTGGCCTAAAATGCTCGTCCGGCCGAGAGAAACACTTTTTTTGCAATGATGAATGTTCCCAGGCAAGTGAAAGATCACAGCCCTAGAATGAATGTTGCTGCTTGTGTGCTCCCTGGGGAGGTTTCAGGCCAGCTATGTGTTTCAGTGCTGGCTCCTTTGGTTTGGGAGCTATTGCTGGACGTTTGGCATGTTTGGCCTAAAATGCTCGTCCGGCCCAGAGAAACACTTTTTTTGCTCTGATGAATGCTCCCAGGCAAGTGAAAGCCCACAGCCCTAGAATGAATGTTGCTGCTTGTGTGCTCCCTGGGGAGGTTTCAGGCCAGCTATGTGTTTCTGTGCTGGCTCCTTTGGTTTGGGAGCTATATCTGGACGTTTGGCATGTTTGGCCTAAAATGCTCGTCCGGCCGAGAGAAACACTTTTTTTGCAATGATGAATGATCCCAGGCAAGTGAAAGCCCACAGCCCTAGAATGAATGTTGCTGCTTGTGTGCTCCCTGGGGAGGTTTCAGGCCAGCTATGTGTTTCAGTGCTGGCTCCTTTGGTTTGGGATCTATTGCTGGACGTTTGGCATGTTTGGCCTTAAATGCTCGTCCGGCCGAGACAAACTTTTTTTGCAATGATTAATGTTCCCAGGCAAGTGAAAGATCACAGCCCTAGAATGAATGTTGCTGCTTGTGTGCTCCCTGGGGAGGTTTCAGGACAGCTATGTGTTTCAGTGCTGGCTCCTTTGGTTTGGGATCTATTGCTGGACGTTTGGCATGTTTGGCCTTAAATGCTCGTCCGGCCGAGACAAACTTTTTTTGCAATGATTAATGTTCCCAGGCAAGTGAAAGACCACAGCCCTAGAATGAATGTTGCTGCTTGTGTGCTCCCTGGGGAGGTTTCAGACCAGCTATGTGTTTCAGTGCTGGCTCCTTTGGTTTGGGATCTATTGCTGGACGTTTGGCATGTTTGGCCTAAAATGCTCGTCCGGATGAGAGGAACAATTTTTTTGCAATAATGAATATTCCCAGGAAAGTGAAAGCCCACAGCCCTAGAATGAATGTTGCTGCTTGTGTGCTCCCTGGGGAGGTTTCAGGCCAGCTATGTGTTTCAGTGCTGGCTCCTTTGGTTTGGGAGCTATTGCTGGACGTTTGGCATGTTTGGCCTAAAATGCTCGTCCGGATGAGAGGAACAATTTTTTTGCAATAATGAATATTCCCAGGGAAGTGAAAGCCCACAGCCCTAGAATGAATGTTGCTGCTTGTGTGCTCCCTGGGGAGGTTTCAGGCCAGCTATGTGTTTCAGTGCTGGCTCCTTTGGTTTGGGAGCTATTGCTGGACGTTTGGCATGTTTGGCCTAAAATGCTCGACCGGCCGAGAGAAACACTTTTTTTGCAATGATGAATGTTCCCAGGGAAGTGAAAGCCCACAGCCCTAGAATGAATGTTGCTGCTTGTGTGCTCCCTGGGGAGGTTTCAGGCCAGCTATGTGTTTCAGTGCTGGCTCCTTTGGTTTGGGAGCTATTGCTGGACGTTTGGCATGTTTGGCCTAAAATGCTCGTCCGGCCGAGAGAAACACTTTTTTTGCAATGATGAATGTTCCCAGGCAAGTGAAAGATCACAGCCCTAGAATGAATGTTGCTGCTTGTTTGCTCCCTGGGGAGGTTTCAGGCCAGCTATGTGTTTCAGTGCTGGCTCCTTTGGTTTGGGATCTATTGCTGGACGTTTGTCATGTTTGGCCTTAAATGCTCGTCCGGCCGAGACAAACTTTTTTTGCAATGATTAATGTTCCCAGGCAAGTGAAAGATCACAGCCCTAGAATGAATGTTGCTGCTTGTGTGCTCCCTGGGGAGGTTTCAGGCCAGCTATGTGTTTCAGTGCTGGCTCCTTTGGTTTGGGATCTATTGCTGGACGTTTGGCATGTTTGGCCTAAAATGCTCGTCCGGATGAGAGGAACAATTTTTTTGCAATAATGAATATTCCCAGGAAAGTGAAAGCCCACAGCCCTAGAATGAATGTTGCTGCTTGTGTGCTCCCTGGGGAGGTTTCAGGCCAGCTATGTGTTTCAGTGCTGGCTCCTTTGGTTTGGGAGCTATTGCTGGACGTTTGGCATGTTTGGCCTAAAATGCTCGTCCGGATGAGAGGAACAATTTTTTTGCAATGATGAATGTTCCCAGGCAAGTGAAAGCCCACAGCCCTAGAATGAATGTTGCTGCTTGTGTGCTCCCTGGGGAGGTTTCAGGCCAGCTATGTGTTTCAGTGCTGGCTCCTTTGGTTTGGGAGCTATTGCTGGACGTTTGGCATGTTTGGCCTAAAATGCTCGACCGGCCGAGAGAAACACTTTTTTTGCAATGATGAATGTTCCCAGGGAAGTGAAAGCCCACAGCCCTAGAATGAATGTTGCTGCTTGTGTGCTCCCTGGGGAGGTTTCAGGCCAGCTATGTGTTTCAGTGCTGGCTCCTTTGGTTTGGGAGCTATTGCTGGACGTTTGGCATGTTTGGCCTAAAATGCTCGTCCGGCCGAGAGAAACACTTTTTTTGCAATGATGAAGGTTCCCAGGCAAGTGAAAGCCCACAGCCCTAGATTGAATGTTGTTGCATGTGTACTCCCTGGGGAGGTTTCAGGCCGGCTATGTGTTTCAGTGCTGGCTCCTTTTGTTTGGGAGCTATTGCGGGACGTTTGGCATGTTTGGCCTTAAATGCTCGTCCGGCCGAGAGAAACACTTTTTTTGCAATGATGAATGTTCCAAGGCAAGTGAAAGCCCACAGCCCTAGAATGAATGTTTCTGCTTGTGTGCTCCCTGGGGAGGTTTCAGGCCAGCTATGTGTTTCAGTGCTGGCTCCTTTGGTTTGGGAGCTATTGCTGGACGTTTGGCATGTTTGGCCTAAAATGCTCGTCCGGATGAGAGAAACACTTTTTTTGCAATGATGAAGGTTCCCAGGCAAGTGAAAGCCCACAGCCCTAGAATGAATGTTGCTGCTTGTGTGCTCCCTGGGGAGGTTTCAGGCCAGCTATGTGTTTCAGTGCTGGCTCCTTTGGTTTGGGAGCTATTGCTGGACTTTTGGCATGTTTGGCCTAAAATGCTCGACCGGCCGAGAGAAACACTTTTTTTGCAATGATGAATGTTCCCAGGGAAGTGAAAGCCCACAGCCCTAGAATGAATGTTGCTGCTTTTATGCTCCCTGGGGAGGTTTCAGGCCAGCTATGTGTTTCAGTGCTGGCTCCTTTGGTTTGGGAGCTATTGCTGGACGTTTGGCATGTTTGGCCTAAAATGCTCGTCCGGCCGAGAGAAACACTTTTTTTGCAATGATGAATGTTCCCAGGCAAGTGAAAGATCACAGCCCTAGAATGAATGTTGCTGCTTGTTTGCTCCCTGGGGAGGTTTCAGGCCAGCTATGTGTTTCAGTGCTGGCTCCTTTGGTTTGGGAGCTATTGCTGGACGTTTGGCATGTTTGGCCTAAAATGCTCGTCCGGCCCAGAGAAACACTTTTTTTGCTCTGATGAATGTTCCCAGGCAAGTGAAAGCCCACAGCCCTAGAATGAATGTTGCTGCTTGTGTGCTCCCTGGGGAGGTTTCAGGCCAGCTCTGTGTTTCAGTGCTGGCTCCTTTGGTTTGGGAGCTATTGCTGGACGTTTGGCATGTTTGGCCTAAAATGCTCGTCCGGATGAGAGGAACAATTTTTTTGCAATAATGAATATTCCCAGGGAAGTGAAAGCCCACAGCCCTAGAATGAATGTTGCTGCTTGTGTGCTCCCTGGGGAGGTTTCAGGCCAGCTATGTGTTTCAGTGCTGGCTCCTTTGGTTTGGGATCTATTGCTGGACGTTTGGCATGTTTGGCCTAAAATGCTCGTCCGGATGAGAGGAACAATTTTTTTGCAATAATGAATATTCCCAGGAAAGTGAAAGCCCACAGCCCTAGAATGAATGTTGCTGCTTGTGTGCTCCCTGGGGAGGTTTCAGGCCAGCTATGTGTTTCAGTGCTGGCTCCTTTGGTTTGGGAGCTATTGCTGGACGTTTGGCATGTTTGGCCTATAATGCTCGACCGGCCGAGAGAAACACTTATTTTGCAATGATGAATGTTCCCAGGGAAGTGAAAGCCCACAGCCCTAGAATGAATGTTGCTGCTTGTTTGCTCCCTGGGGAGGTTTCAGGCCAGCTATGTGTTTCAGTGCTGGCTCCTTTGGTTTGGGAGGTATTGCTGGACGTTTGGCATGTTTGGCCTAAAATGCTCGTCCGGCACAGAGAAACACTTTTTTTGCTCTGATGAATGCTCCCAGGCAAGTGAAAGCCCACAGCCCTAGAATGAATGTTGCTGCTTGTGTGCTCCCTGGGGAGGTTTCAGGCCAGCTATGTGTTTCAGTGCTGGCTCCTTTGGTTTGGGAGCTATTGCTGGACGTTTGTCATGTTTGGCCTTAAATGCTCGTCCGGCCGAGACAAACTTTTTTTGCAATGATTAATGTTCCCAGGCAAGTGAAAGATCACAGCCCTAGAATGAATGTTGCTGCTTGTGTGCTCCCTGGGGAGGTTTCAGGCCAGCTATGTGTTTCAGTGCTGGCTCCTTTGGTTTGGGATCTATTGCTGGACGTTGGGCATGTTTGGCCTAAAATGCTCGTCCGGATGAGAGGAAAAATTTTTTTGCAATAATGAATATTCCCAGGAAAGTGAAAGCCCACAGCCCTAGAATGAATGTTGCTGCTTGTGTGCTCCCTGGGGAGGTTTCAGGCCAGCTATGT
Source organism: Porphyrio hochstetteri (assembly GCA_020800305.1). Lineage (NCBI taxonomy): Eukaryota > Metazoa > Chordata > Aves > Gruiformes > Rallidae > Porphyrio > Porphyrio hochstetteri. Next base: position 22,478,046 of record CM036918.1, on the reverse strand, counting down.
GTTTCAGTGCTGGCTCCTTTGGTTTGGGAGCTATTGCTGGACGTTTGGCATGTTTGGCCTAAAATGCTCGTCCGGATGAGAGGAACAATTTTTTTGCAATGATGAATGTTCCCAGGCAAGTGAAAGCCCACAGCCCTAGAATGAATGTTGCTGCTTGTGTGCTCCCTGGGGAGGTTTCAGGCCAGCTATGTGTTTCAGTGCTGGCTCCTTTGGTTTGGGAGCTATTGCTGGACGTTTGGCATGTTTGGCCTAAAATGCTCGACCGGCCGAGAGAAACACTTTTTTTGCAATGATGAATGTTCCCAGGGAAGTGAAAGCCCACAGCCCTAGAATGAATGTTGCTGCTTGTGTGCTCCCTGGGGAGGTTTCAGGCCAGCTATGTGTTTCAGTGCTGGCTCCTTTGGTTTGGGAGCTATTGCTGGACGTTTGGCATGTTTGGCCTAAAATGCTCGTCCGGCCGAGAGAAACACTTTTTTTGCAATGATGAAGGTTCCCAGGCAAGTGAAAGCCCACAGCCCTAGATTGAATGTTGTTGCATGTGTACTCCCTGGGGAGGTTTCAGGCCGGCTATGTGTTTCAGTGCTGGCTCCTTTTGTTTGGGAGCTATTGCGGGACGTTTGGCATGTTTGGCCTTAAATGCTCGTCCGGCCGAGAGAAACACTTTTTTTGCAATGATGAATGTTCCAAGGCAAGTGAAAGCCCACAGCCCTAGAATGAATGTTTCTGCTTGTGTGCTCCCTGGGGAGGTTTCAGGCCAGCTATGTGTTTCAGTGCTGGCTCCTTTGGTTTGGGAGCTATTGCTGGACGTTTGGCATGTTTGGCCTAAAATGCTCGTCCGGCCGAGAGAAACACTTTTTTTGCAATGATGAAGGTTCCCAGGCAAGTGAAAGCCCACAGCCCTAGAATGAATGTTGCTGCTTGTGTGCTCCCTGGGGAGGTTTCAGGCCAGCTATGTGTTTCAGTGCTGGCTCCTTTGGTTTGGGAGCTATTGCTGGACGTTTGGCATGTTTGGCCTAAAATGCTCGTCCGGCCGAGAGAAACACTTTTTTTGCAATGATGAAGGTTCCCAGGCAAGTGAAAGCCCACAGCCCTAGAATGAATGTTGCTGCTTGTGTGCTCCCTGGGGAGGTTTCAGGCCAGCTATGTGTTTCAGTGCTGGCTCCTTTGGTTTGGGATCTATTGCTGGACGTTTGTCATGTTTGGCCTTAAATGCTCGTCCGGCCGAGACAAACTTTTTTTGCAATGATTAATGTTCCCAGGCAAGTGAAAGATCACAGCCCTAGAATGAATGTTGCTGCTTGTGTGCTCCCTGGGGAGGTTTCAGGCCAGCTATGTGTTTCAGTGCTGGCTCCTTTGGTTTGGGATCTATTGCTGGACGTTTGGCATGTTTGGCCTAAAATGCTCGTCCGGATGAGAGGAAAAATTTTTTTGCAATAATGAATATTCCCAGGAAAGTGAAAGCCCACAGCCCTAGAATGAATGTTGCTGCTTGTGTGCTCCCTGGGGAGGTTTCAGGCCAGCTATGTGTTTCAGTGCTGGCTCCTTTGGTTTGGGAGCTATTGCTGGACGTTTGGCATGCTTGGCCTAAAATGCTCGTCCGGATGAGAGGAACAATTTTTTTGCAATGATGAATGTTCCCAGGCAAGTGAAAGCCCACAGCCCTAGAATGAATGTTGCTGCTTGTGTGCTCCCTGGGGAGGTTTCAGGCCAGCTATGTGTTTCAGTGCTGGCTCCTTTGGTTTGGGAGCTATTGCTGGACGTTTGGCATGTTTGGCCTAAAATGCTCGACCGGCCGAGAGAAACACTTTTTTTGCAATGATGAATGTTCCCAGGCAAGTGAAAGCCCACAGCCCTAGAATGAATGTTGCTGCTTGTGTGCTCCCTGGGGAGGTTTCAGGCCAGCTATGTGTTTCAGTGCTGGCTCCTTTTGTTTGGGAGCTATTGCGGGACGTTTGGCATGTTTGGCCTTAAATGCTCGTCCGGCCGAGAGAAACACTTTTTTTGCAATGATGAATGTTCCAAGGCAAGTGAAAGCCCACAGCCCTAGAATGAATGTTTCTGCTTGTGTGCTCCCTGGGGAGGTTTCAGGCCAGCTATGTGTTTCAGTGCTGGCTCCTTTGGTTTGGGAGCTATTGCTGGACGTTTGGCATGTTTGGCCTAAAATGCTCGTCCGGCCGAGAGAAACACTTTTTTTGCAATGATGAAGGTTCCCAGGCAAGTGAAAGCCCACAGCCCTAGAATGAATGTTGCTGCTTGTGTGCTCCCTGGGGAGGTTTCAGGCCAGCTATGTGTTTCAGTGCTGGCTCCTTTGGTTTGGGAGCTATTGCTGGACGTTTGGCATGTTTGGCCTAAAATGCTCGTCCGGATGAGAGGAACAATTTTTTTGCAATAATGAATATTCCCAGGGAAGTGAAAGCCCACAGCCCTAGAATGAATGTTGCTGCTTGTGTGCTCCCTGGGGAGGTTTCAGGCCAGCTATGTGTTTCAGTGCTGGCTCCTTTGGTTTGGGAGCTATTGCTGGACGTTTGGCATGTTTGGCCTAAATTGCTCGTCCGGCCGAGAGAAACATTTTTTTTGCAATGATGAAGGTACCCAGGCAAGTGAAAGCCCACAGCCCTAGAATGAATGTTGCTGCTTGTGTGCTCCCTGGGGAGGTTTCAGGCCAGCTCTGTGTTTCAGTGCTGGCTCCTTTGGTTTGGGAGCTATTGCTGGACGTTTGGCATGTTTGGCCTAAAATGCTCGTCCGGCCGAGAGAAACACTTTTTTTGCAATGATGAAGGTACCCAGGCAAGTGAAAGCCCACAGCCCTAGAATGAATGTTGCTGCTTGTGTGCTCCCTGGGGAGGTTTCAGGCCAGCTATGTGTTTCAGTGCTGGCTCCTTTGGTTTGGGAGCTATTGCTGGACGTTTGGCATGTTTGGCCTAAAATGCTCGTCCGGCCGAGAGAAACACTTTTTTTGCAATGATGAAGGTTCCCAGGCAAGTGAAAGCCCACAGCCCTAGAATGAATGTTGCTGCTTGTGTGCTCCCTGGGGAGGTTTCAGTCCAGCTATGTGTTTCAGTGCTGGCTCCTTTGGTTTGGGAGCTATTGCTGGACGTTTGGCATGTTTGGCCTAAAATGCTCGTCCGGCCGAGAGAAACACTTTTTTTGCAATGATGAAGGTTCCCAGGCAAGTGGAAACCCACAGCCCTAGAATGAATGTTGCTGCTTGTGTGCTCCCTGGGCAGGTTTCAGGCCAGCTATGTGTTTCAGTGCTGGCTCCTTTGGTTTGGGAGCTATTGCTGGACGTTTGGCATGTTTGGCCTAAAATGCTCTTCCGGCCGAGAGAAACACTTTTTTTCCAATGATGAAGGTTCCCAGGCAAGTGAAAGCCCACAGCCCTAGAATGAATGTTGCTGCTTGTGTGCTCCCTGGGCAGGTTTCAGGCCAGCTATGTGTTTCAGTGCTGGCTCCTTTGGTTTGGGAGCTATTGCTGGACGTTTGGCATGTTTGGCCTATAATGCTCGTCCGGCCGAGAGAAACACTTTTTTTTGCAATGATGAAGGTTCCCAGGCAAGTGAAAGCCCACAGCCCTAGGATGAATGTTGCTGCTTGTGTGCTCCCTGGGGAGGTTTCAGGCCAGCTCTGTGTTTCAGTGCTGGCTCCTTTGGTTTGGGAGCTATTGCTGGACGTTTGGCATGTTTGGCCTAAATTGCTCGTCTGGACGAGAGAAACACTTTTTTTGCAATGATGAAGGTTCCCAGGCAAGTGAAAACCCACAGCCCTAGAATGAATGTTGCTGCTTGTGTGCTCCCTGGGGAGGTTTCAGGCCAGCTCTGTGTTTCAGTGCTGGCTAATTTGGTTTGGGAGCTATTGCTGGACGTTTGGCACGATTTGGCCTAAATTGCTCGTCTGGCCGAGACAAACACTTTTTTTGCAATGATGAAGGTTCACAGGCAAGTGAAAGCCCACAGCCCTAGAATGAATGTTGCTGCTTGTGTGCTCCCTGGGGAGGTTTCAGGCCAGCTATGTGTTTCAGTGCTGGCTCCTTTGGTTTGGGAGCTATTGCTGGACGTTTGGCATGTTTGGCCTAAAATGCTCTTCTGGCCGAAACACTTTTTTTGCAATGATGAAAGTTCCCAGGCAAGTGAAAGCCCACAGCCCTAGAATGAATGTTGCTGCTTGTGTGCTCCCTGGGGAGGTTTCAGGCCAGCTATGTGTTTCAGTGCTGGCTCCTTTGGTTTGGGAGCTATTGCTGGACGTTTGGCATGTTTGGCCTAAAATGCTCGTCCGGCCGAGAGAAACACTTTTTTTGAAATGATGAAGGTTCCCAGGCAAGTGAAAGCCCACAGCCCTAGAATGAATGTTGCTGCTTGTGTGCTCCCTGGGGAGGTTTCAGTCCAGCTATGTGTTTCAGTGCTGGCTCCTTTGGTTTGGGAGCTATTGCTGGACGTTTGGCATGTTTGGCCTAAAATGCTCGTCCGGCCGAGAGAAACACTTTTTTTGCAATGATGAAGGTTCCCAGGCAAGTGGAAACCCACAGCCCTAGAATGAATGTTGCTGCTTGTGTGCTCCCTGGGCAGGTTTCAGGCCAGCTATGTGTTTCAGTGCTGGCTCCTTTGGTTTGGGAGCTATTGCTGGACGTTTGGCATGTTTGGCCTAAAATGCTCTTCCGGCCGAGAGAAACACTTTTTTTCCAATGATGAAGGTTCCCAGGCAAGTGAAAGCCCACAGCCCTAGAATGAATGTTGCTGCTTGTGTGCTCCCTGGGCAGGTTTCAGGCCAGCTATGTGTTTCAGTGCTGGCTCCTTTGGTTTGGGAGCTATTGCTGGACGTTTGGCATGTTTGGCCTAAAATGCTCGTCCGGCCGAGAGAAACACTTTTTTTGCAATGATGAAGGTTCCCAGGCAAGTGGAAACCCACAGCCCTAGAATGAATGTTGCTGCTTGTGTGCTCCCTGGGCAGGTTTCAGGCCAGCTATGTGTTTCAGTGCTGGCTCCTTTGGTTTGGGAGCTATTGCTGGACGTTTGGCATGTTTGGCCTAAAATGCTCTTCCGGCCGAGAGAAACACTTTTTTTCCAATGATGAAGGTTCCCAGGCAAGTGAAAGCCCACAGCCCTAGAATGAATGTTGCTGCTTGTGTGCTCCCTGGGCAGGTTTCAGGCCAGCTATGTGTTTCAGTGCTGGCTCCTTTGGTTTGGGAGCTATTGCTGGACGTTTGGCATGTTTGGCCTATAATGCTCGTCCGGCCGAGAGAAACACTTTTTTTTGCAATGATGAAGGTTCCCAGGCAAGTGAAAGCCCACAGCCCTAGGATGAATGTTGCTGCTTGTGTGCTCCCTGGGGAGGTTTCAGGCCAGCTCTGTGTTTCAGTGCTGGCTCCTTTGGTTTGGGAGCTATTGCTGGACGTTTGGCATGTTTGGCCTAAATTGCTCGTCTGGACGAGAGAAACACTTTTTTTGCAATGATGAAGGTTCCCAGGCAAGTGAAAACCCACAGCCCTAGAATGAATGTTGCTGCTTGTGTGCTCCCTGGGGAGGTTTCAGGCCAGCTCTGTGTTTCAGTGCTGGCTAATTTGGTTTGGGAGCTATTGCTGGACGTTTGGCACGATTTGGCCTAAATTGCTCGTCTGGCCGAGACAAACACTTTTTTTGCAATGATGAAGGTTCACAGGCAAGTGAAAGCCCACAGCCCTAGAATGAATGTTGCTGCTTGTGTGCTCCCTGGGGAGGTTTCAGGCCAGCTATGTGTTTCAGTGCTGGCTCCTTTGGTTTGGGAGCTATTGCTGGACGTTTGGCATGTTTGGCCTAAAATGCTCTTCTGGCCGAAACACTTTTTTTGCAATGATGAAAGTTCCCAGGCAAGTGAAAGCCCACAGCCCTAGAATGAATGTTGCTGCTTGTGTGCTCCCTGGGGAGGTTTCAGGCCAGCTATGTGTTTCAGTGCTGGCTCCTTTGGTTTGGGAGCTATTGCTGGACGTTTGGCATGTTTGGCCTAAAATGCTCGTCCGGCCGAGAGAAACACTTTTTTTGAAATGATGAAGGTTCCCAGGCAAGTGAAAGCCCACAGCCCTAGAATGAATGTTGCTGCTTGTGTGCTCCCTGGGGAGGTTTCAGTCCAGCTATGTGTTTCAGTGCTGGCTCCTTTGGTTTGGGAGCTATTGCTGGACGTTTGGCATGTTTGGCCTAAAATGCTCGTCCGGCCGAGAGAAACACTTTTTTTGCAATGATGAAGGTTCCCAGGCAAGTGGAAACCCACAGCCCTAGAATGAATGTTGCTGCTTGTGTGCTCCCTGGGCAGGTTTCAGGCCAGCTATGTGTTTCAGTGCTGGCTCCTTTGGTTTGGGAGCTATTGCTGGACGTTTGGCATGTTTGGCCTAAAATGCTCTTCCGGCCGAGAGAAACACTTTTTTTCCAATGATGAAGGTTCCCAGGCAAGTGAAAGCCCACAGCCCTAGAATGAATGTTGCTGCTTGTGTGCTCCCTGGGCAGGTTTCAGGCCAGCTATGTGTTTCAGTGCTGGCTCCTTTGGTTTGGGAGCTATTGCTGGACGTTTGGCATGTTTGGCCTATAATGCTCGTCCGGCCGAGAGAAACACTTTTTTTTGCAATGATGAAGGTTCCCAGGCAAGTGAAAGCCCACAGCCCTAGGATGAATGTTGCTGCTTGTGTGCTCCCTGGGGAGGTTTCAGGCCAGCTCTGTGTTTCAGTGCTGGCTCCTTTGGTTTGGGAGCTATTGCTGGACGTTTGGCATGTTTGGCCTAAATTGCTCGTCTGGACGAGAGAAACACTTTTTTTGCAATGATGAAGGTTCCCAGGCAAGTGAAAACCCACAGCCCTAGAATGAATGTTGCTGCTTGTGTGCTCCCTGGGGAGGTTTCAGGCCAGCTCTGTGTTTCAGTGCTGGCTAATTTGGTTTGGGAGCTATTGCTGGACGTTTGGCACGATTTGGCCTAAATTGCTCGTCTGGCCGAGACAAACACTTTTTTTGCAATGATGAAGGTTCACAGGCAAGTGAAATCCCACAGCCCGAGAATGAATGTTGCTGCTTGTGTGCTCCCTGGGCAGGTTTCAGGCCAGCTATGTGTTTCAGTGCTGGCTCCTTTGGTTTGGGAGCTATTGCTGGACGTTTGGCATGTTTGGCCTAAAATGCTCTTCCGGCCGAGAGAAACAATCTTTTTTCAATAATGAAGGTTCCCAGACAAGTGAAAGACCAGAGCCCTAGAATGAATGTTGCTGCTTGTGTGCTCCCTGGGGAGGTTTCAGGCCAGCTCTGTGTTTCAGTGCTGGCTCCTTTGGTTTGGGAGCTATTGCTGGACGTTTGGCATGTTTGGCCTAAATTGCTCGTCTGGACGAGAGAAACACTTTTTTTGCAATGATGAAGGTTCCCAGGCAAGTGAAAACCCACAGCCCTTGAATGAATGTTGCTGCTTGTGTGCTCCCTGGGGAGGTTTCAGGCCAGCTCTGTGTTTCAGTGCTGGCTCCTTTGGTTTGGGAGCTATTGCTGGACGTTTGGCATGTTTGGCCTAAAATGCTCTTCCGGCCGAGAGAAACACTTTTTTTGCAATGATGAAGGTTCCCAGGCAAGTGAAAGCCCACAGCCCTAGAATGAATGTTGCTGCTTGTGTGCTCCCTGGGGAGGTTTCAGGCCAGCTCTGTGTTTCAGTGCTGGCTCCTTTGGTTTGGGAGCTATTGCTGGACGTTTGGCTTGTTTGGCCTAAAATGCTCGTCCGGCCGAGAGAAACACTTTTTTTGCTATGATGAAGGTTCCCAGGCAAGTGAAAACCCACAGCCCTAGAATGAATGTTGCTGCTTGTGTGCTCCCTGGGGAGGTTTCAGGCCAGCTATGTGTTTCAGTGCTGGCTCCTTTGGTTTGGGAGCTATTGCTGGCCGTTTGGCATGTTTGGCCTAAAATGCTCGTCCGGCCGAGTGAAACACTTTTTTTGCAATGATGAAGGTTCCCAGGGAAGTGAAAGCCCACAGCCCTAGAATGAATGTTGCTGCTTGTGTGCTCCATGGGGAGGTTTCAGGCCACCTATGTGTTTCAGTGCTGGCTCCTTTGGTTTGGGAGCTATTGCTGGACGTTTGGCATGTTTGGCCAAAATTGCTCGTCTGGACGAGAGAAACACTTTTTTTGCAATGATGAAGGTTCCCAGGCAAGTGAAAGCCCACAGCCCTAGAATGAATGTTGCTGCTTGTGTGCTCCCTGGGGAGGTTTCTGGCCAGCTATGTGTTTCAGTGCTGGCTCCTTTGGTTTGGGAGCTATTGCTGGACGTTTGGCATGTTTGGCCTAAAATGCTCTTCCGGGCGAGAGAAACACTTTTTTTGAAATGATGAAGGTTCCCAGGCAAGTGAAAGCCCACAGCCCTAGAATGAATGTTGCTGCTTGTGTGCTCCCTGGGGAGGTTTCAGGCCAGCTATGTGTTTCAGCGCTGGCTCCTTTGGTTTGGGAGCTATTGCTGGACGTTTGGCATGTTTGGCCTAAAATGCTCGTCCGGCCGAGAAAAACACTTTTTATGCAATGATGAAGGTTCCCAGGCAAGTGAAAGCCCACAGCCCTAGAATGAATGTTGCTGCTTGTGTGCTCCCTGGGGAGGTTTCAGGCCAGCTATGTGTTTCAGTGCTGGCTCCTTTGGTTTGGGAGCTATTGCTGGACGTTTGGCATGTTTGGCCTAAAATGCTCGTCCGGCCGAGAGAAACACTTTTTTTGCAATGATGAAGGTTCCCAGGCAAGTGAAAGCCCACAGCCCTAGAATGAATGTTGCTGCTTGTGTGCTCCCTGGGGAGGTTTCAGGCCAGCTCTGTGTTTCAGTGCTGGCTCCTTTGGTTTGGGAGCTATTGCTGGACGTTTGGCATGTTTGGCCTAAATTGCTCGTCCGAACGAGAGAAACAATCTTTTTTCAATAATGAAGGTTCTCAGACAATTGAAAGCCCACAGCCCTAAAATGAATGTTGCTGCTTGTGTGCTCCCTGGGAGGTTTCAGGCCAGCTATGTGTTTCAGTGCTGGCTCCTTTGGTTTGGGAGCTATTGCTGCACGTTTAGCAAGTTTGGTGTAATATGCTCGTCCGGCCGAGAGAAACACTTTTTTTGCAATGATGAAGGTTCCCAGGCAAGTGAATGCCCACAGCCCTAGAATGAATGTTGCTGCTTGTGTGCTCCCTGGGGAGGTTTCAGGCCACCTATGTGTTTCAGTGCTGGTTCCTTTGGTTTGGGAGCTATTGCTGGACGTTTGGCATGTTTGGCCTAAAATGCTCTTCCGGCCGAGAGAAACACTTTTTTTGAAATGATGAAGGTTCCCAGGCAAGTGAAAGCCCACAGCCCTAGAATGAATGTTGCTGCTTGTGTGCTCCCTGGGGAGGTTTCAGGCCAGCTCTGTGTTTCTGTGCTGGCTCCTTTGGTTTGGGAGCTATTGCTGGACGTTTGGCATGTTTGGCCTAAAATGCTCGTCCGGCCGAGAGAAACACTTTGTTTGCAATGATGAAGGTTCCCAGGCAAGTGAAAGCCCACAGCCCTAGAATGAATGTTGCTGCTTGTGTGCTCCCTGGGGAGGTTTCAGGCCAGCTATGTGTTTCAGTGCTGGCTCCTTTGGTTTGGGAGCTATTGATGGACGTTTGGCATGTTTGGCCTAAAATGCTCGTCCGGCCGAGAGAAACACTTTTTTTGCAATGATGAAGGTTCCCAGGCAAGTGAAAGCCCACAGCCCTAGAATGAATGTTGCTGCTTGTGTGCTCCCTGGGGAGGTTTCAGGCCAGCTATGTGTTTCAGTGCTGGCTCCTTTGGTTTGGGAGCTATTGCTGGACGTTTGGCATGTTTGGCCTAAAATGCTCGTCCGGCCGAGAGAAACACTTTTTTTGCAATGATGAAGGCTCCAAGGCAAGTGAAAACCCACAGCCCTAGAATGAATGTTGCTGCTTGTGTGCTCCCTGGGGAGGTTTCAGGCCAGCTATGTGTTTCAGTGCTGGCTCCTTTGGTTTGGGAGCTATTGCTGGATGTTTGGCATGTTTGGCCTAAAATGCTCGTCCGGCCGGGAGAAACACTTTTCTTGCTATGATGAAGGTTCCCAGGCAAGTGAAAGCCCACAGCCCTAGAATGAATGTTGCTGCTTGTGTGCTCCCTGGGGAGGTTTCAGGCCAGCTATGTGTTTCAGTGCTGGCTCCTTTGGTTTGGGAGCTATTGCTGGACGTTTGGCATGTTTGGCCTAAAATGCTCGTCCGGCCGAGAGAAACAATTTTTTTGCAATGATGAAGGTTCCCAGGCAAGTGAAAGCCCACAGCCCTAGAATGAATGTTGCTGCTTGTGTGCTCCCTGGGGAGGTTTCAGGCCAGCTATGTGTTTCAGTGCTGGCTCCTTTGGTTTGGGAGCTATTGCTGGACGTTTGGCATGTTTGACCTAAAATGCTCTTCCGGCCGAGAGAAACACTTTTTATGCAATGATGAAGGTTCCCAGGCAAGTGAAAGCCCACAGCCCTAGAATGAATGTTGCTGCTTGTGTGCTCCCTGGGGAGGTTTCAGGCCAGCTATGTGTTTCAGTGCTGGCTCCTTTGGTTTGGGAGCTATTGCTGGACGTTTGGCATGTTTGGCCTAAAATGCTCGTCCGGCCGAGAGAAACACTTTTTTTGCAATGATGAAGGTTCCCAGGCAAGTGAAAGACCACAGCCCTAGAATGAATGTTGCTGCTTGTGTGCTCCCTGTGGAGGTTTCAGGCCATCTATGTGTTTCAGTGCTGGCTCCTTTGGTTTGGGAGCTATTGCTGGACGTTTGGCATGTTTGGCCTAAAATGCTCGTCCGGCCGAGAGAAACACTTTTTTTGCAATGATGAAGGTTCCCAGGCAAGTGAATGCCCACAGCCCTAGAATGAATGTTGCTGCTTGTGTGCTCCCTGGGGAGGTTTCAGGCCACCTATGTGTTTCAGTGCTGGCTCCTTTGGTTTGGGAGCTATTGCTGGACGTTTGGCATGTTTGGCCTAAAATGCTCTTCCGGCCGATAGAAACACTTTTTTTGAAATGATGAAGGTTCCCAGGCAAGTGAAAGCCCACAGCCCTAGAATGAATGTTGCTGCTTGTGTGCTCCCTGGGGAGGTTTCAGGCCAGCTATGTGTTTCAGTGCTGGCTCCTTTGGTTTGGGAGCTATTGCTGGACGTTTGGCATGTTTGGCCTAAAATGCTCGTCCGGCCGAGAGAAACACTTTTTTTGCAATGATGAAGGTTCCCAGGCAAGTGAAAGCCCACAGCCCTAGAATGAATGTTGCTGCTTGTGTGCTCCCTGGGGAGGTTTCAGGCCACCTATGTGTTTCAGTGCTGGCTCCTTTGGTTTGGGAGCTATTGCTGGACGTTTGGCATGTTTGGCCTAAATTGCTCTTCCGAACGAGAGAAACAATCTTTTTTAAATAATGAAGGTTCTCAGACAATTGAAAGCCCACAGCCCTAAAATGAATGTTGCTGCTTGTGTGCTCCCTGGGGAGGTTTCAGGCCAGCTATGTGTTTCAGTGCTGGCTCCTTTGGTTTGGGAGCTATTGCTGCACGTTTAGCATGTTTGGTCTAATATGCTAGTCCGGCCGAGAGAAACACTTTTTTTGCAATGATGAAGGTTCCCAGGCAAGTGAAAACCCACAGCCCTAGAATGAATGTTGCTGCTTGTGTGCTCCCTGGGGAGGTTTTAGGCCAGCTCTGTGTTTCAGTGCTGGCTAATTTGGTTTGGGAGCTATTGCTGGACGTTTGGCACGATTTGGCCTAAATTGCTCGTCTGGCCGAGACAAACACTTTTTTTGCAATGATGAAGGTTCACAGGCAAGTGAAATCCCACAGCCCTAGAATGAATGTTGCTGCTTGTGTGCTCCCTGGGCAGGTTTCAGGCCAGCTATGTGTTTCAGTGCTGGCTCCTTTGGTTTGGGAGCTATTGCTGGACGTTTGGCATGTTTGGCCTAAAATGCTCTTCCGGCCGAGAGAAACACTTTTTTTCCAATGATGAAGGTTCCCAGGCAAGTGAAAGCCCACAGCCCTAGAATGAATGTTGCTGCTTGTGTGCTCCCTGTGGAGGTTTCAGGCCAGCTATGTGTTTCAGTGCTGGCTCCTTTGGTTTGGGAGCTATTGCTGGACGTTTGGCATGTTTGGCCTATAATGCTCGTCCGGCCGAGAGAAACACTTTTTTTGCAATGATGAAGGTTCCCAGGCAAGTGAAAGCCCACAGCCCTAGGATCAATGTTGCTGCTTGTGTGCTCCCTGGGGAGGTTTCAGGCCAGCTCTGTGTTTCAGTGCTGGCTCCTTTGGTTTGGGAGCTATTGCTGGACGTTTGGCATGTTTGGCCTAAATTGCTTGTCCGAACGAGAGAAACAATCTTTTTTCAATAATGAAGGTTCCCAGACAAGTGAAAGACCAGAGCCCTAGAATGAATGTTGCTGCTTGTGTGCTCCCTGGGGAGGTTTCAGGCCAGCTCTGTGTTTCAGTGCTGGCTCCTTTGGTTTGGGAGCTATATCTGGACGTTTGGCATGTTTGGCCTAAATTGCTCGTCTGGACGAGAGAAACACTTTTTTTGCAATGATGAAGGTTCCCAGGCAAGTGAAAACCCACAGCCCTAGAATGAATGTTGCTGCTTGTGTGCTCCCTGGGGAGGTTTCAGGCCAGCTCTGTGTTTCAGTGCTGGCTAATTTGGTTTGGGAGCTATTGCTGGACGTTTGGCATGTTTGGCCTAAATTGCTCGTCTGGACGAGAGAAACACGTTTTTTGCAATGATGAAGGTTCCCAGGCAAGTGAAAACCCACAGCCCTAGAATGAATGTTGCTGCTTGTGTGCTCCCTGGGGAGGTTTCAGGCCAGCTCTGTGTTTCAGTGCTGGCTAATTTGGTTTGGGAGCTATTGCTGGACGTTTGAAACGATTTGGCCTAAATTGCTCGTCTGGCCGAGACAAACACTTTTTTTGCAATGATGAAGGTTCCCAGGCAAGTGAAAGCCCACGGCCCTAGGATGAATGTTGCTGCTTGTGTGCTCCCTGGGGAGGTTTCAGGCCAGCTATGTGTTTCAGTGCTGGCTCCTTTGGTTTGGGAGCTATTGCTGGATGTTTGGCATGTTTGGCCTAAAATGCTCGTCCGGCCGAGAGAAACACTTTTTTTGCAATGATGAAGGTTCCCAGGCAAGTGAAAGCCCACAGCCCTAGAATGAATGTTGCTGCTTGTGTGCTCCCTGGGGAGGTTTCAGGCCAGCTATGTGTTTCAGTGCTGGCTCCTTTGGTTTGGGAGCTATTGCTGGACGTTTGGCATGTTTGGCCTAAATTGCTCGTCCGAACGAGAGAAACAATCTTTTTTCAATAATGAAGGTTCCCAGACAAGTGAAAGACCAGAGCCCTAGAATGAATGTTGCTGCTTGTGTGCTCCCTGGGGAGGTTTCAGGCCAGCTCTGTGTTTCAGTGCTGGCTCCTTTTGTTTGGGAGCTATTGCTGGACGTTTGGCATGTTTGGCCTAAATTGCTCGTCTGGACGAGAGAAACACTTTTTTTGCAATGATGAAGGTTCCCAGGCAAGTGAAAACCCACAGCCCTAGAATGAATGTTGCTGCTTGTGTGCTCCCTGGGGAGGTTTTAGGCCAGCTCTGTGTTTCAGTGCTGGCTAATTTGGTTTGGGAGCTATTGCTGGACGTTTGGCACGATTTGGCCTAAATTGCTCGTCTGGCCGAGACAAACACTTTTTTTGCAATGATGAAGGTTCACAGGCAAGTGAAATCCCACAGCCCTAGAATGAATGTTGCTGCTTGTGTGCTCCCTGGGCAGGTTTCAGGCCAGCTATGTGTTTCAGTGCTGGCTCCTTTGGTTTGGGAGCTATTGCTGGACGTTTGGCATGTTTGGCCTATAATGCTCGTCCGGCCGAGAGAAACACTTTTTTTGCAATGATGAAGGTTCCCAGGCAAGTGAAAGCCCACAGCCCTAGAATGAATGTTGCTGCTTGTGTGCTCCCTGGGGAGGTTTCAGGCCAGCTATGTGTTTCAGTGCTGGCTCCTTTGGTTTGGGAGCTATTGCTGGACGTTTGGCATGTTTGGCCTAAATTGCTTGTCCGAACGAGAGAAACAATCTTTTTTCAATAATGAAGGTTCCCAGACAAGTGAAAGACCACAGCCCTAGAATGAATGTTGCTGCTTGTGTGCTCCCTGGGGAGGTTCCAGGCCAGCTCTGTGTTTCAGTGCTGGCTCCTTTGGTTTGGGAGCTATTGCTGGATGTTTGGCATGTTTGTCCTAACATGCTCGTCTGACCGAGAGAAAAATTTTTTTTGCAATGATGAAGGTTCCACGGCAAGTGAAAGCCCACAGCCCTATAATGAATGTTGCTGCTTGTGTGCTCCCTGGGGAGGTTTCAGGCCAGCTATGTGTTTCAGTGCTGGCTCCTTTGGTTTGGGAGCTATTGCTGGACGTTTGGCATGTTTGGCCTAAAATGCTCCTCCGGCCGAGAGAAACACTTTTCTTGCTATGATGAAGGTTCCCAGGCAAGTGAAAGCCCACAGCCCTAGAATGAATGTTGCTGCTTGTGTGCTCCCTGGGGAGGTTTCAGGCCAGCTCTGTGTTTCAGTGCTGGCTCCTTTGGTTTGGGAGCTATTGCTGGACGTTTGGCATGTTTGGCCTAAATTGCTCGTCCGAACGAGAGAAACAATCTTTTTTCAATAATGAAGGTTCTCAGACAATTGAAAGCCCACAGCCCTAAAATGAATGTTGCTGCTTGTGTGCTCCCTGGGGAGGTTTCAGGCCAGCTATGTGTTTCAGTGCTGGCTCCTTTGGTTTGGGAGCTATTGCTGCACGTTTAGCAAGTTTGGTGTAATATGCTCGTCCGGCCGAGAGAAACACTTTTTTTGCAATGATGAAGGTTCCCAGGCAAGTGAATGCCCACAGCCCTAGAATGAATGTTGCTGCTTGTGTGCTCCCTGGGGAGGTTTCAGGCCACCTATCTGTTTCAGTGCTGGTTCCTTTGGTTTGGGAGCTATTGCTGGACGTTTGGCATGTTTGGCCTAAAATGCTCTTCCGGCCGAGAGAAACACTTTTTTTGCAATGATGAAGGTTCCCAGGCAAGTGAAAGCCCACAGCCCTAGAATGAATGTTGCTGCTTGTGTGCTCCCTGGGGAGGTTTCAGGCCAGCTCTGTGTTTCTGTGCTGGCTCCTTTGGTTTGGGAGCTATTGCTGGACGTTTGGCATGTTTGGCCTAAAATGCTCGTCCGGCCGAGAGAAACACTATTTTTGCAATGATGAAGGTTCCACGGCAAGTGAAAGCCCATAGCCCTTGAACGAATGTTGCTGCTTGTGTGCTCCCTGGGGAGGTTTCAGGCCAGCTATGTGTTTCAGTGCTGGCTCCTTTGGTTTGGGAGCTATTGCTGGACGTTTGGCATGTTTGGCCTAAAATGCTCGTCCGGCCGAGAGAAACACTTTTCTTGCAATGATGAAGGTTCCCAGGCAAGTGAAAGCCCACAGCCCTAGAATGAATGTTGCTGCTTGTGTGCTCCCTGGGCAGGTTTCAGGCCAGCTATGTGTTTCAGTGCTGGCTCCTTTGGTTTGGGAGCTATTGCTGGACGTTTGGCATGTTTGGCCTATAATGCTCGTCCGGCCGAGAGAAACACTTTTTTTGCAATGATGAAGGTTCCCAGGCAAGTGAAAGCCCACAGCCCTAGGATGAATGTTGCTGCTTGTGTGCTCCCTGGGGATGTTTCAGGCCAGCTATGTGTTTCAGTGCTGGCTCCTTTGGTTTGGGAGCTATTGCTGGATGTTTGGCATGTTTGGCATAAAATGCTCGTCCGGCCGAGAGAAACACTTTTTTTGCAATGATGAAGGTTCCCAGGCAAGTGAAAGCCCACAGCCCTAGAATGAATGTTGCTGCTTGTGTGCTCCATGGGGAGGTTTCAGGCCAGCTATGTGTTTCAGTGCTGGCTCCTTTGGTTTGGGAGCTATTGCTGGACGTTTGGCATGTTTGGCCTATAATGCTCGTCCGTCTGAAACAATCTTTTTTCACTAATGAAGGTTCCCAGACAAGTGAAAGCCCACAGCCCTAGAATGAATGTTGCTGCTTGTGTGCTCCCTGGGGAGGTTTCAGGCCAGCTCTGTGTTTCAGTGCTGGCTCCTTTGGTTTGGGAGCTATTGCTGCACGTTTAGCAAGTTTGGTGTAATACGCTCGTCCGGCCGAGAGAAACACTTTTTTTGCAATGATGAAGGTTCCCAGGCAAGTGAATGCCCACAGCCCTAGAAGGAATGTTGCTGCTTGTGTGCTCCCTGGGGAGGTTTCAGGCCACCTATGTGTTTCAGTGCTGGCTCCTTTGGTTTGGGAGCTATTGCTGGACGTTTGGCATGTTTGGCCTAAAATGCTCTTCCGGCCGAGAGAAACACTTTTTTTGCAATGATGAAGGTTCCCAGGCAAGTGAAAGCCCACAGCCCTAGAATGAATGTTGCTGCTTGTGTGCTCCCTGGGGAGGTTTCAGGCCAGCTCTGTGTTTCTGTGCTGGCTCCTTTGGTTTGGGAGCTATTGCTGGACGTTTGGCATGTTTGGCCTAAAATGCTCGTCCGGCCGAGAGAAACACTATTTTTGCAATGATGAAGGTTCCCAGGCAAGTGAAAGCCCACAGCCCTAGAATGAATGTTGCTGCTTGTGTGCTCCCTGGGGAGGTTTCAGGCCACCTATGTGTTTCAGTGCTGGCTCCTTTGGTTTGGGAGCTATTGCTGGACGTTTGGCATGTTTGGCCTAAAATGCTCGTCCGGCGGAGAGAAACACTTTTTTTGCAATGATGAAGGTTCCCAGGCAAGTGAAAGCCCACAGCCCTAGAATGAATGTTGCTGCTTGTGTGCTCCCTGGGGAGGTTTCAGGCCAGCTATGTGTTTCAGTGCTGGCTCCTTTGGTTTGGGAGCTATTGCTGGACGTTTGGCATGTTTGGCCTAAAATGCTCGTCCGGCCGAGAGAAACACTTTTTTTGCAATGATGAAGGCTCCAAGGCAAGTGAAAACCCACAGCCCTAGAATGAATGTTGCTGCTTGTGTGCTCCCTGGGGAGGTTTCAGGCCAGCTATGTGTTTCAGTGCTGGCTCCTTTGGTTTGGGAGCTATTGCTGGATGTTTGGCATGTTTGGCCTAAAATGCTCGTCCGGCCGAGAGAAACACTTTTCTTGCTATGATGAAGGTTCCCAGGCAAGTGAAAGCCCACAGCCCTAGAATGAATGTTGCTGCTTGTGTGCTCCCTGGGGAGGTTTCAGGCCAGCTATGTGTTTCAGTGCTGGCTCCTTTGGTTTGGGAGCTATTGCTGGACGTTTGGCATGTTTGGCCTAAAATGCTCTTCCGGCCGAGAGAAACACTTTTTTTGCAATGATGAAGGTTCCCAGGCAAGTGAAAGCCCACAGCCCTAGAATGAATGTTGCTGCTTGTGTGCTCCCTGGGGAGGTTTCAGGCCAGCTATGTGTTTCAGTGCTGGCTCCTTTGGTTTGGGAGCTATTGCTGGACGTTTGGCATGTTTGGCCTAAATTGCTCTTCCGAACGAGAGAAACAATCTTTTTTAAATAATGAAGGTTCTCAGACAATTGAAAGCCCACAGCCCTAAAATGAATGTTGCTGCTTGTGTGCTCCCTGGGGAGGTTTCAGGCCAGCTATGTGTTTCAGTGCTGGCTCCTTTGGTTTGGGAGCTATTGCTGGACGTTTAGCATGTTTGGTCTAATATGCTAGTCCGGCCGAGAGAAACACTTTTTTTGCAATGATGAAGGTTCCCAGGCAAGTGAATGCCCACAGCCCTAGAATGAATGTTGCTGCTTGTGTGCTCCCTGGGGAGGTTTCAGGCCAGCTATGTGTTTCAGTGCTGGCTCCTTTGGTTTGGGAGCTATTGCTGGACGTTTGGCATGTTTGGCCTAAAATGCTCGTCCGGCCGAGAGAAACACTTTTTTTGCAATGATGAAGGTTCCCAGGCAAGTGAAAGACCACAGCCCTAGAATGAATGTTGCTGCTTGTGTGCTCCCTGTGGAGGTTTCAGGCCATCTATGTGTTTCAGTGCTGGCTCCTTTGGTTTGGGAGCTATTGCTGGACGTTTGGCATGCTTAGCCTAAAATGCTCGTCCGGCCGAGAGAAACACTTTTTTTGCAATGATGAAGGTTCCCAGGCAAGTGAAAGCCCACAGCCCTAGAATGAATGTTGCTGCTTGTGTGCTCCCTGGGGAGGTTTCAGGCCAGCTATGTGTTTCAGTGCTGGCTCCTTTGGTTTGGGAGCTATTGCTGGACGTTTGGCATGTTTGGCCTAAATTGCTCTTCCGAACGAGAGAAACAATCTTTTTTAAATAATGAAGGTTCTCAGACAATTGAAAGCCCACAGCCCTAAAATGAATGTTGCTGCTTGTGTGCTCCCTGGGGAGGTTTCAGGCCAGCTATGTGTTTCAGTGCTGGCTCCTTTGGTTTGGGAGCTATTGCTGGACGTTTAGCATGTTTGGTCTAATATGCTAGTCCGGCCGAGAGAAACACTTTTTTTGCAATGATGAAGGTTCCCAGGCAAGTGAATGCCCACAGCCCTAGAATGAATGTTGCTGCTTGTGTGCTCCCTGGGGAGGTTTCAGGCCAGCTCTGTGTTTCAGTGCTGGCTCCTTTGGTTTGGGAGCTATTGCTGGACGTTTGGCATGTTTGGCCTAAAATGCTCTTCCGGCCGAGAGAAACACTTTTTTTGCAATGATGAAGGTTCCCAGGCAAGTGAAAGCCCACAGCCCTAGAATGAATGTTGCTGCTTGTGTCCTCCCTGGGGAGGTTTCAGGCCAGCTATGTGTTTCAGTGCTGGCTCCTTTGGTTTGGGAGCTATTGCTGGACATTTGGCATGTTTGGCCTAAAATGCTCGACCGGCCGAAAGAAACACTTTTTTTGCTATGATGAAGGTTCCCAGGCAAGTGAAAGCCCACAGCCCTAGAATGAATGTTGCTGCTTGTGTGCTCCCTGGGGAGGTTTCAGGCCAGCTCTGTGTTTCAGTGCTGGCTCCTTTGGTTTGGGAGCTATTGCTGGACTTTTGGCATGTTTGGCCTAAAATGCTCGTCCGGCCTAGAGAAAAACTTTGTTTGCAATGATGAAGGATCCCAGACAAGTGAAAGCCCACAGCCCTAGAATGAATGTTGCTGCTTGTGTGCTCCCTGGGGAGGTTTCAGGCCAGCTATGTGTTTCAGTGCTGGCTCCTTTGGTTTGGGAGCTATTGCTGGACGTTTGGCATGTTTGGCCTAAAATGCTCTTCCGGCCGAGAGAAACACTTTTTTTGCAATGATGAAGGTTCCCAGGCAAGTGAAAGCCCACAGCCCTATAATGAATGTTGCTGCTTGTGTGCTCCCTGGGGAGGTTTCAGGCCAGCTATGTGTTTCAGTGCTGGCTCCTTTGGTTTGGGAGCTATTGCTGGACGTTTGGCATGTTTGGCCTAAAATGCTCGTCCGGCCGAGAGAAACACTTTTTTTGCAATGATGAAGGTTCCCAGGCAAGTGAAAGACCACAGCCCTAGAATGAATGTTGCTGCTTGTGTGCTCCCTGGGGAGGTTTCAGGCCACCTATGTGTTTCAGTGCTGGCTCCTTTGGTTTGGGAGCTATTGCTGGACGTTTGGCATGTTTGGCCTAAAATGCTCGTCCGGCCGAGAGAAACACTTTTTTTGCAATGATGAAGGTTCCCAGGCAAGTGAAAGCCCACAGCCCTAGAATGAATGTTGCTGCTTGTGTGCTCCCTGGGGAGGTTTCAGGCCAGCTCTGTGTTTCAGTGCTGGCTCCTTTGGTTTGGGAGCTATTGCTGGACTTTTGGCATGTTTGGCCTAAAACGCTCGTCCGGCCTAGAGAAAAACTTTGTTTGCAATGATGAAGGATCCCAGGCAAGTGAAAGCCCACAGCCCTAGAATGAATCTTGCTGCTTGTGTGCTCCCTGGGGAGGTTTCAGGCCACCTATGTGTTTCAGTGCTGGCTCCTTTGGTTTGGGAGCTATTGCTGGATGTTTGGCATGTTTGGCCTAAAATGCTCGTCCGGCCGAGAGAAACACTTTTCTTGCTATGATGAAGGTTCCCAGGCAAGTGAAAGCCCACAGCCCTAGAATGAATGTTGCTGCTTGTGTGCTCCCTGGGGAGGTTTCAGGCCAGCTATGTGTTTCAGTGCTGGCTCCTTTGGTTTGGGAGCTATTGCTGGACGTTTGGCATGTTTGGCCTAAAATGCTCTTCCGGCCGAGAGAAACACTTTTTTTGCTCTGATGAAGGTTCCCAGGCAAGTGAAAGCCCACAGCCCTAAAATGAATGTTGCTGCTTGTGTGCTCCCTGGGGAGGTTTCAGGCCAGCTATGTGTTTCAGTGCTGGCTCCTTTGGTTTGGGAGCTATTGCTGGACGTTTGGCATGTTTGGCCTAAAATGCTCGTCCGGCCGAGAGAAACACTTTTTTTGCAATGATGAAGGTTCCCAGGCAAGTGAAAGACCACAGCCCTAGAATGAATGTTGCTGCTTGTGTGCTCCCTGGGGAGGTTTCAGGCCATCTATGTGTTTCAGTGCTGGCTCCTTTGGTTTGGGAGCTATTGCTGGACGTTTGGCATGTTTGGCCTAAAATGCTCGTCCGGCCGAGAGAAACACTTTTTTTGCAATGATGAAGGTTCCCAGGCAAGTGAAAGCCCACAGCCCTAGAATGAATGTTGCTGCTTGTGTGCTCCCTGGGGAGGTTTCAGGCCAGCTATGTGTTTCAGTGCTGGCTCCTTTGGTTTGGGAGCTATTGCTGGATGTTTGGCATGTTTGGCCTAAAATGCTCGTCCGGCCGAGAGAAACACTTTTCTTGCTATGATGAAGGTTCCCAGGCAAGTGAAAGACCACAGCCCTAGAATGAATGTTGCTGCTTGTGTGCTCCCTGGGGAGGTTTCAGGCCACCTATGTGTTTCAGTGCTGGCTCCTTTGGTTTGGGAGCTATTGCTGGACGTTTGGCATGTTTGGCCTAAAATGCTCGTCCGAACGAGAGAAACACTTTTTTTGCAATGATGAAGGTTCCCAGGCAAGTGAAAGCCCACAGCCCTAGAATGAATGTTGCTGCTTGTGTGCTCCCTGGGGAGGTTTCAGGCCAGCTCTGTGTTTCAGTGCTGGCTCCTTTGGTTTGGGAGCTATTGCTGGACGTTTGGCATGTTTGGCCTAAATTGCTCTTCCGGGCGAGAGAAACCCTTTCTTTGCAATGATGAAGGTTCCCAGGCAAGTGAAAGCCCACAGCCCTAGAATGAATGTTGCTGCTTGTGTGCTCCCTGGGGAGGTTTCAGGCCAGCTATGTGTTTCAGTGCTGGCTCCTTTGGTTTGGGAGCTATTGCTGGACGTTTGGCATGTTTGGCCTAAAATGCTCTTCCGGCCGAGAGAAACACTTTTTATGCAATGATGAAGGTTCCCAGGCAAGTGAAAGCCCACAGCCCTATAATGAATGTTGCTGCTTGTGTGCTCCCTGGGGAGGTTTCAGGCCAGCTATGTGTTTCAGTGCTGGCTCCTTTGGTTTGGGAGCTATTGCTGGACGTTTGGCATGTTTGGCCTAAAATGCTCGTCCGGCCGAGAGAAACACTTTTTTTGCAATGATGAAGGTTCCCAGGCAAGTGAAAGCCCACAGCCCTAGAATGAATGTTGCTGCTTGTGTGCTCCCTGTGGAGGTATCAGGCCATCTATGTGTTTCAGTGCTGGCTCCTTTGGTTTGGGAGCTATTGCTGGACGTTTGGCATGTTTGGCCTAAAATGCTCGTCCGGCCGAGAGAAACACTTTTTTTGCAATGATGAAGGTTCCCAGGCAAGTGAAAGCCCACAGCCCTAGAATGAATGTTGCTGCTTGTGTGCTCCCTGGGGAGGTTTCAGGCCAGCTATGTGTTTCAGTGCTGGCTCCTTTGGTTTGGGAGCTATTGCTGGACTTTTGGCATGTTTGGCCTAAATTGCTCGTCCGAACGAGAGAAACAATCTTTTTTAAATAATGAAGGTTCTCAGACAATTGAAAGCCCACAGCCCTAAAATGAATGTTGCTGCTTGTGTGCTCCCTGGGGAGGTTTCAGGCCAGCTATGTGTTTCAGTGCTGGCTCCTTTGGTTTGGGAGCTATTGCTGCACCTTTAGCATGTTTGGTCTAATATGCTCGTCCGGCCGAGAGAAACACTTTTTTTGCAATGATGAAGGTTCCCAGGCAAGTGAATGCCCACAGCCCTAGAATGAATGTTGCTGCTTGTGTGCTCCCTGGGGAGGTTTCAGGCCACCTATGTGTTTCAGTGCTGGTTCCTTTGGTTTGGGAGCTATTGCTGGACGTTTGGCATGTTTGGCCTAAAATGCTCTTCCGGCCGAGAGAAACACTTTTTTTGCAATGATGAAGGTTCCCAGGCAAGTGAAAGCCCATAGCCCTAGAATGAATGTTGCTGCTTGTGTGCTCCCTGGGGAGGTTTCAGGCCAGCTATGTGTTCCAGTGCTGGCTCCTTTGGTTTGGGAGCTATTACTGGACGTTTGGCATGTTTGGCCTAAAATGCTCGTCCGGCCGAGAGAAACACTTTTTTTGCAATGATGAAGGTTCCCAGGCAAGTGAAAGCCCACAGCCCTAGAATGAATGTTGCTGCTTGTGTGCTCCCTGGGGAGGTTTCAGGCCAGCTATGTGTTTCAGTGCTGGCTCCTTTGGTTTGGGAGCTATTGCTGGACGTTTGGCATGTTTGGCCTAAAATGCTCGTCCGGCCGAGAGAAACACTTTTTTTGCAATGATGAAGGTTCCCAGGCAAGTGAAAGCCCACAGCCCTAGAATGAATGTTGCTGCTTGTGTGCTCCCTGTGGAGGTATCAGGCCATCTATGTGTTTCAGTGCTGGCTCCTTTGGTTTGGGAGCTATTGCTGGACGTTTGGCATGTTTGGCCTAAAATGCTCGTCCGGCCGAGAGAAACAATCTTTTTTAAATAATGAAGGTTCTCAGACAATTGAAAGCCCACAGCCCTAAAATGAATGTTGCTGCTTGTGTGCTCCCTGGGGAGGTTTCAGGCCAGCTATGTGTTTCAGTGCTGGCTCCTTTGGTTTGGGAGCTATTGCTGGACGTTTGGCATGTTTGGCCTAAATTGCTCTTCCGAACGAGAGAAACAATCTTTTTTAAATAATGAAGGTTCTCAGACAATTGAAAGCCCACAGCCCTAAAATGAATGTTGCTGCTTGTGTGCTCCCTGGGGAGGTTTCAGGCCAGCTATGTGTTTCAGTGCTGGCTCCTTTGGTTTGGGAGCTATTGCTGCACGTTTAGCATGTTTGGTCTAATATGCTAGTCCGGCAGAGAGAAACACTTTTTTTGCAATGATGAAGGTTCCCAGGCAAGTGAATGCCCACAGCCCTAGAATGAATGTTGCTGCTTGTGTGCTCCCTGGGGAGGTTTCAGGCCACCTATGTGTTTCAGTGCTGGCTCCTTTGGTTTGGGAGCTATTGCTGGACGTTTGGCATGTTTGGCCTAAATTGCTCTTCCGAACGAGAGAAACAATCTTTTTTAAATAATGAAGGTTCTCAGACAATTGAAAGCCCACAGCCCTAAAATGAATGTTGCTGCTTGTGTGCTCCCTGGGGAGGTTTCAGGCCAGCTATGTGTTTCAGTGCTGGCTCCTTTGGTTTGGGAGCTATTGCTGGACGTTTAGCATGTTTGGTCTAATATGCTAGTCCGGCCGAGAGAAACACTTTTTTTGCAATGATGAAGGTTCCCAGGCAAGTGAATGCCCACAGCCCTAGAATGAATGTTGCTGCTTGTGTGCTCCCTGGGGAGGTTTCAGGCCACCTATGTGTTTCAGTGCTGGCTCCTTTGGTTTGGGAGCTATTGCTGGACGTTTGGCATGTTTGGCCTAAAATGCTCTTCCGGTCGAGAGAAACACTTTTTTTGCAATGATGAAGGTTCCCAGGCAAGTGAAAGCCCACAGCCCTAGAATGAATGTTGCTGCTTGTGTGCTCCCTGGGGAGGTTTCAGGCCAGCTATGTGTTTCAGAGCTGGCTCCTTTGGTTTGGGAGCTATTACTGGACTTTTGGCATGTTTGGCCTAAATTGCTCTTCCTGCCGAGAGAAACACTTTTTTTGCAATGATGAAGGTTCCCAGGCAAGTGAAAGCCCACAGCCCTAGAATGAATGTTGCTGCATGTGTCCTCCCTGGGGAGGTTTCAGGCCAGCTATGTGTTTCAGTGCTGGCTCCTTTGGTTTGGGAGCTATTGCTGGACATTTGGCATGTTTGGCCTAAAATGCTCGACCGGCCGAAAGAAACACTTTTTTTGCTATGATGAAGGTTCCCAGGCAAGTGAAAGCCCACAGCCCTAGAATGAATGTTGCTGCTTGTGTGCTCCCTGGGGAGGTTTCAGGCCAGCTCTGTGTTTCAGTGCTGGCTCCTTTGGTTTGGGAGCTATTGCTGGACTTTTGGCATGTTTGGCCTAAAATGCTCGTCCGGCCTAGAGAAAAACTTTGTTTGCAATGATGAAGGATCCCAGGCAAGTGAAAGCCCACAGCCCTAGAATGAATCTTGCTGCTTGTGTGCTCCCTGGGGAGGTTTCAGGCCACCTATGTGTTTCAGTGCTGGCTCCTTTGGTTTGGGAGCTATTGCTGGATGTTTGGCATGTTTGGCCTAAAATGCTCGTCCGGCCGAGAGAAACACTTTTCTTGCTATGATGAAGGTTCCCAGGCAAGTGAAAGCCCACAGCCCTAGAATGAATGTTGCTGCTTGTGTGCTCCCTGGGGAGGTTTCAGGCCAGCTATGTGTTTCAGTGCTGGCTCCTTTGGTTTGGGAGCTATTGCTGGACGTTTGGCATGTTTGGCCTAAAATGCTCTTCCGGCCGAGAGAAACACTTTTTTTGCAATGATGAAGGTTCCCAGGCAAGTGAAAGCCCACAGCCCTATAATGAATGTTGCTGCTTGTGTGCTCCCTGGGGAGGTTTCAGGCCAGCTATGTGTTTCAGTGCTGGCTCCTTTGGTTTGGGAGCTATTGCTGGACGTTTGGCATGTTTGGCCTAAAATGCTCGTCCGGCCGAGAGAAACACTTTTTTTGCAATGATGAAGGTTCCCAGGCAAGTGAAAGACCACAGCCCTAGAATGAATGTTGCTGCTTGTGTGCTCCCTGGGGAGGTTTCAGGCCAGCTATGTGTTTCAGTGCTGGCTCCTTTGGTTTGGGAGCTATTGCTGGACGTTTGGCATGTTTGGCCTAAAATGCTCGTCCGGCCGAGAGAAACACTTTTTTTGCAATGATGAAGGTTCCCAGGCAAGTGAAAGCCCACAGCCCTAGAATGAATGTTGCTGCTTGTGTGCTCCCTGGGGAGGTTTCAGGCCAGCTATGTGTTTCAGTGCTGGCTCCTTTGGTTTGGGAGCTATTGCTGGATGTTTGGCATGTTTGGCCTAAAATGCTCTTCCGGCCGAGAGAAACACTTATCTTGCTATGATGAAGGTTCCCAGGCAAGTGAAAGCACACAGCCCTAGAATGAATGTTGCTGCTTGTGTGCTCCCTGGGGAGGTTTCAGGCCAGCTATGTGTTTCAGTGCTGGCTCCTTTGGTTTGGGAGCTATTGCTGGACGTTTGGCATGTTTGGCCTAAAATGCTCGTCCGGCCGAGAGAAACACTTTTTTAGCAATTATGAAGGTTCCCAGGCAAGTGAAAGCCCACAGCCCTAGAATGAATGTTGCTGCTTGTGTGCTCCCTGGGGAGGTTTCAGGCCAGCTCTGTGTTTCAGTGCTGGCTCCTTTGGTTTGGGAGCTATTGCTGGACGTTTGGCATGTTTGGCCTAAATTGCTCTTCCGGGCGAGAGAAACCCTTTCTTTGCAATGATGAAGGTTCCCAGGCAAGTGAAAGCCCACAGCCCTAGAATGAATGTTGCTGCTTGTGTGCTCCCTGGGGAGGTTTCAGGCCAGCTATGTGTTTCAGTGCTGGCTCCTTTGGTTTGGGAGCTATTGCTGGACGTTTGGCATGTTTGGCCTAAAATGCTCTTCCGGCCGAGAGAAACACTTTTTATGCAATGATGAAGGTTCCCAGGCAAGTGAAAGCCCACAGCCCTATAATGAATGTTGCTGCTTGTGTGCTCCCTGGGGAGGTTTCAGGCCAGCTATGTGTTTCAGTGCTGGCTCCTTTGGTTTGGGAGCTATTGCTGGACGTTTGGCATGTTTGGCCTAAAATGCTCGTCCGGCCGAGAGAAACACTTTTTTTGCAATGATGAAGGTTCCCAGGCAAGTGAAAGCCCACAGCCCTAGAATGAATGTTGCTGCTTGTGTGCTCCCTGTGGAGGTATCAGGCCATCTATGTGTTTCAGTGCTGGCTCCTTTGGTTTGGGAGCTATTGCTGGACGTTTGGCATGTTTGGCCTAAAATGCTCGTCCGGCCGAGAGAAACACTTTTTTTGCAATGATGAAGGTTCCCAGGCAAGTGAAAGCCCACAGCCCTAGAATGAATGTTGCTGCTTGTGTGCTCCCTGGGGAGGTTTCAGGCCAGCTATGTGTTTCAGTGCTGGCTCCTTTGGTTTGGGAGCTACTGCTGGATGTTTGGCATGTTTGGCCTAAAATGCTCGTCCGGCCGAGAGAAACACTTTTCTTGCTATGATGAAGGTTCCCAGGCAAGTGAAAGCCCACAGCCCTAGAATGAATGTTGCTGCTTGTGTGCTCTCTGGGGAGGTTTCAGGCCAGCTATGTGTTTCAGTGCTGGCTCCTTTGGTTTGGGAGCTATTGCTGGACTTTTGGCATGTTTGGCCTAAATTGCTCGTCCGAACGAGAGAAACAATCTTTTTTAAATAATGAAGGTTCTCAGACAATTGAAAGCCCACAGCCCTAAAATGAATGTTGCTGCTTGTGTGCTCCCTGGGGAGGTTTCAGGCCAGCTATGTGTTTCAGTGCTGGCTCCTTTGGTTTGGGAGCTATTGCTGCACCTTTAGCATGTTTGGTCTAATATGCTCGTCCGGCCGAGAGAAACACTTTTTTTGCAATGATGAAGGTTCCCAGGCAAGTGAATGCCCACAGCCCTAGAATGAATGTTGCTGCTTGTGTGCTCCCTGGGGAGGTTTCAGGCCACCTATGTGTTTCAGTGCTGGTTCCTTTGGTTTGGGAGCTATATCTGGACGTTTGGCATGTTTGGCCTAAAATGCTCTTCCGGCCGAGAGAAACACGTTTTTTGCAATGATGAAGGTTCCCAGGCAAGTGAAAGCCCATAGCCCTAGAATGAATGTTGCTGCTTGTGTGCTCCCTGGGGAGGTTTCAGGCCAGCTATGTGTTTCAGTGCTGGCTCCTTTGGTTTGGGAGCTATTACTGGACGTTTGGCATGTTTGGCCTAAATTGCTCGTCCTGCCGAGAGAAACACTTTTTTTGCAATGATGAAGGTTCCCAGGCAAGTGAAAGCCCACAGCCCTAGAATGAATGTTGCTGCTTGTGTCCTCCATGGGGAGGTTTCAGGCCAGCTATGTGTTTCAGTGCTGGCTCCTTTGGTTTGGGAGCTATTGCTGGACGTTTGGCATGTTTGGCCTAAAATGCTCGTCCGGCCGAGAGAAACACTTTTTTTGCAATGATGAAGGTTCCCAGGCAAGTGAAAGCCCACAGCCCTAGAATGAATGTTGCTGCTTGTGTGCTCCCTGGGGAGGTTTCAGGCCAGCTATGTGTTTCAGTGCTGGCTCCTTTGGTTTGGGAGCTATTGCTGGACGTTTGGCATGTTTGGCCTAAAATGCTCGTCCGGCCGAGAGAAACACTTTTTTTGCAATGATGAAGGTTCCCAGGCAAGTGAAAGCCCACAGCCCTAGAATGAATGTTGCTGCTTGTGTGCTCCCTGTGGAGGTATCAGGCCATCTATGTGTTTCAGTGCTGGCTCCTTTGGTTTGGGAGCTATTGCTGGACGTTTGGCATGTTTGGCCTAAAATGCTCGTCCGGCCGAGAGAAACACTTTTTTTGCAATGATGAAGGTTCCCAGGCAAGTGAAAGCCCACAGCCCTAGAATGAATGTTGCTGCTTGTGTGCTCCCTGGGGAGGTTTCAGGCCAGCTATGTGTTTCAGTGCTGGCTCCTTTGGTTTGGGAGCTATTGCTGGACGTTTGGCATGTTTGGCCTAAAATGCTCGTCAGGCCGAGAGAAACACTTTTCTTGCTATGATGAAGGTTCCCAGGCAAGTGAAAGCCCACAGCCCTAGAATGAATGTTGCTGCTTGTGTGCTCTCTGGGGAGGTTTCAGGCCAGCTATGTGTTTCAGTGCTGGCTCCTTTGGTTTGGGAGCTATTGCTGGACGTTTGGCATGTTTGGCCTAAAATGCTCGTCCGGCCGAGAGAAACACTTTTTTTGCAATGATGAAGGTTCCCAGGCAAGTGAAAGCCCACAGCCCTAGAATGAATGTTGCTGCTTGTGTGCTCCCTGGGGAGGTATCAGGCCATCTATGTGTTTCAGTGCTGGCTCCTTTGGTTTGGGAGCTATTGCTGGACGTTTGGCATGTTTGGCCTAAAATGCTCGTCCGGCCGAGAGAAACACTATTTTTGCAATGATGAAGGTTCCCAGGCAAGTGAAAGGCCACAGCCCTAGAATGAATGTTGCTGCTTGTGTGCTCCCTGGGGAGGTTTCAGGCCAGCTATGTGTTTCAGTGCTGGCTCCTTTGGTTTGGGAGCTACTGCTGGATGTTTGGCATGTTTGGCCTAAAATGCTCGTCCGGCCGAGAGAAACACTTTTCTTGCTATGATGAAGGTTCCCAGGCAAGTGAAAGCCCACAGCCCTAGAATGAATGTTGCTGCTTGTGTGCTCCCTGGAGAGGTTTCAGGCCAGCTATGTGTTTCAGTGCTGGCTCCTTTGGTTTGGGAGCTATTGCTGGACTTTTGGCATGTTTGGCCTAAATTGCTCGTCCGAACGAGAGAAACAATCTTTTTTAAATAATGAAGGTTCTCAGACAATTGAAAGCCCACAGCCCAAAAAATGAATGTTGCTGCTTGTGTGCTCCCTGGGGAGGTTTCAGGCCAGCTATGTGTTTCAGTGCTGGCTCCTTTGGTTTGGGAGCTATTGCTGCACCTTTAGCATGTTTGGTCTAATATGCTCGTCCGGCCGAGAGAAACACTTTTTTTGCAATGATGAAGGTTCCCAGGCAAGTGAATGCCCACAGCCCTAGAATGAATGTTGCTGCTTGTGTGCTCCCTGGGGAGGTTTCAGGCCACCTATGTGTTTCAGTGCTGGTTCCTTTGGTTTGGGAGCTATTGCTGGACGTTTGGCATGTTTGGCCTAAAATGCTCGTCCGGCCGAGAGAAACACTTTTTTTGCAATGATGAAGGTTCCCAGGCAAGTGAAAGCCCACAGCCCTAGAATGAATGTTGCTGCTTGTGTGCTCCCTGGGGAGGTTTCAGGCCAGCTATGTGTTTCAGTGCTGGCTCCTTTGGTTTGGGAGCTATTACTGGACGTTTGGCATGTTTGGCCTAAATTGCTCGTCCTGCCGAGAGAAACACTTTTTTTGCAATGATGAAGGTTCCCAGGCAAGTGAAAGCCCACAGCCCTAGAATGAATGTTGCTGCTTGTGTCCTCCCTGGGGAGGTTTCAGGCCAGCTATGTGTTTCAGTGCTGGCTCCTTTGGTTTGGGAGCTATTGCTGGACGTTTGGCATGTTTGGCCTAAAATGCTCGTCCGGCCGAGAGAAACACTTTTTTTGCAATGATGAAGGTTCCCAGGCAAGTGAAAGCCCACAGCCCTAGAATGAATGTTGCTGCTTGTGTGCTCCCTGGGGAGGTTTCAGGCCAGCTATGTGTTTCAGTGCTGGCTCCTTTGGTTTGGGAGCTATTGCTGGACATTTGGCATGTTTGGCCTAAAATGCTCGACCAGCCGAAAGAAACACTTTTTTTGCTATGATGAAGGTTCCCAGGCAAGTGAAAGCCCACAGCCCTAGAATGAATGTTGCTGCTTGTGTGCTCCCTGGGGAGGTTTCAGGCCAGCTATGTGTTTCAGTGCTGGCTCCTTTGGTTTGGGAGCTATTGCTGGACTTTTGGCATGTTTGGCCTAAAATGCTCGTCCGGCCGAGAGAAACACTTTGTTTGCAATGATGAAGGATCCCAGGCAAGTGAAAGCCCACAGCCCTAGAATGAATGTTGCTGCTTGTGTGCTCCCTGGGGAGGTTTCAGGCCAGCTATGTGTTTCAGTGCTGGCTCCTTTGGTTTGGGAGCTATTGCTGGACGTTTGGCATGTTTGGCCTAAAATGCTCGTCCGGCCGAGAGAAACACTTTTTTGAAATGATGAAGGTTCCCAGGCAAGTGAAAGCCCACAGCCCTAGAATGAATGTTGCTGCTTGTGTGCTCCCTGGGGAGGTTTCAGGCCAGCTATGTGTTTCAGTGCTGGCTCCTTTGGTTTGGGAGCTATTGCTGGATGTTTGGCATGTTTGGCCTAAAATGCTCGTCCGGCCGAGAGAAACACTTTTCTTGCTATGATGAAGGTTCCCAGGCAAGTGAAAGCCCACAGCCCTAGAATGAATGTTGCTGCTTGTGTGCTCCCTGGGGAGGTTTCAGGCCAGCTATGTGTTTCAGTGCTGGCTCCTTTGGTTTGGGAGCTATTGCTGGACGTTTGGCATGTTTTGCCTAAAATGCTCGTCCGGCCGAGAGAAACACTTTTTTTGCAATGATGAAGGTTCCCAGGCAAGTGAAAGCCCACAGCCCTAGAATGAATGTTGCTGCTTGTGTGCTCCCTGGGGAGGTTTCAGGCCAGCTATGTGTTTCAGTGCTGGCTCCTTTGGTTTGGGAGCTATTGCTGGACGTTTGGCATGTTTGGCCTAAAATGCTCGTCCGGCCGAGAGAAACACTTTTTTTGCAATGATGAAGGCTCCAAGGCAAGTGAAAACCCACAGCCCTAGAATGAATGTTGCTGCTTGTGTGCTCCCTGGGGAGGTTTCAGGCCAGCTCTGTGTTTCAGTGCTGGCTCCTTTGGTTTGGGAGCTATTGCTGGACGTTTGGCATGTTTGGCCTAAAATGCTCTTCCGGGCGAGAGAAACACTTTTTTTGAAATGATGAAGGTTCCCAGGCAAGTGAAAGCCCACAGCCCTAGAATGAATGTTGCTGCTTGTGTGCTCCCTGGGGAGGTTTCAGGCCAGCTATGTGTTTCAGTGCTGGCTCCTTTGGTTTGGGAGCTATTGCTGGACGTTTGGCATGTTTGGTCTAATATGCTCGTCCTGCCGAGAGAAACACTTTTTTTGCAATGATGAAGGTTCCCAGGCAAGTGAAAGCCCACAGCCCTAGAATGAATGTTGCTGCTTGTGTCCTCCCTGGGGAGCTTTCAGGCCAGCTATGTGTTTCAGTGCTGGCTCCTTTGGTTTGGGAGCTATTGCTGGACGTTTGGCATGTTTGGCCTAAAATGCTCGTCCGGCCGAGAGAAACACTTTTTTTGCAATGATGAAGGTTCCCAGGCAAGTGAAAGCCCACAGCCCTAGAATGAATGTTGCTGCTTGTGTGCTCCCTGGGGAGGTTTCAGGCCAGCTATGTGTTTCAGTGCTGGCTCCTTTGGTTTGGGAGCTATTGCTGGACATTTGGCATGTTTGGCCTAAATTGCTCGACCAGCCGAAAGAAACACTTTTTTTGCTATGATGAAGGTTCCCAGGCAAGTGAAAGCCCACAGCCCTAGAATGAATGTTGCTGCTTGTGTGCTCCCTGGGGAGGTTTCAGGCCAGCTATGTGTTTCAGTGCTGGCTCCTTTGGTTTGGGAGCTATTGCTGGACGTTTGGCATGTTTGGCCTAAAATGCTCGTCCGGCCGAGAGAAACACTTTTTTTGCAATGATGAAGGTTCCCAGGCAAGTGAAAGCCCACAGCCCTAGAATGAATGTTGCTGCTTGTGTGCTCCCTGGGGAGGTTTCAGGCCAGCTATGTGTTTCAGTGCTGGCTCCTTTGGTTTGGGAGCTATTGCTGGACATTTGGCATGTTTGGCCTAAAATGCTCGACCAGCCGAAAGAAACACTTTTTTTGCTATGATGAAGGTTCCCAGGCAAGTGAAAGCCCACAGCCCTAGAATGAATGTTGCTGCTTGTGTGCTCCCTGGGGAGGTTTCAGGCCAGCTATGTGTTTCAGTGCTGGCTCCTTTGGTTTGGGAGCTATTGCTGGACTTTTGGCATGTTTGGCCTAAAATGCTCGTCCGGCCGAGAGAAACACTTTGTTTGCAATGATGAAGGATCCCAGGCAAGTGAAAGCCCACAGCCCTAGAATGAATGTTGCTGCTTGTGTGCTCCCTGGGGAGGTTTCAGGCCAGCTATGTGTTTCAGTGCTGGCTCCTTTGGTTTGGGAGCTATTGCTGGACGTTTGGCATGTTTGGCCTAAAATGCTCGTCCGGCCGAGAGAAACACTTTTTTGAAATGATGAAGGTTCCCAGGGAAGTGAAAGCCCACAGCCCTAGAATGAATGTTGCTGCTTGTGTGCTCCCTGGGGAGGTTTCAGGCCAGCTATGTGTTTCAGTGCTGGCTCCTTTGGTTTGGGAGCTATTGCTGGATGTTTGGCATGTTTGGCCTAAAATGCTCGTCCGGCCGAGAGAAACACTTTTCTTGCTATGATGAAGGTTCCCAGGCAAGTGAAAGCCCACAGCCCTAGAATGAATGTTGCTGCTTGTGTGCACCCTGGGGAAGTTTCAGGCCAGCTATGTGTTTCAGTGCTGGCTCCTTTGGTTTGGGAGCTATTGCTGGACGTTTGGCATGTTTTGCCTAAAATGCTCGTCCGGCCGAGAGAAACACTTTTTTTGCAATGATGAAGGTTCCCAGGCAAGTGAAAGCCCACAGCCCTAGAATGAATGTTGCTGCTTGTGTGCTCCCTGGGGAGGTTTCAGGCCAGCTATGTGTTTCAGTGCTGGCTCCTTTGGTTTGGGAGCTATTGCTGGACGTTTGGCATGTTTGGCCTAAAATGCTCGTCCGGCCGAGAGAAACACTTTTTTTGCAATGATGAAGGCTCCAAGGCAAGTGAAAACCCACAGCCCTAGAATGAATGTTGCTGCTTGTGTGCTCCCTGGGGAGGTTTCAGGCCAGCTCTGTGTTTCAGTGCTGGCTCCTTTGGTTTGGGAGCTATTGCTGGACGTTTGGCATGTTTGGCCTAAAATGCTCTTCCGGGCGAGAGAAACACTTTTTTTGAAATGATGAAGGTTCCCAGGCAAGTGAAAGCCCACAGCCCTAGAATGAATGTTGCTGCTTGTGTGCTCCCTGGGGAGGTTTCAGGCCAGCTATGTGTTTCAGTGCTGGCTCCTTTGGTTTGGGAGCTATTGCTGGACGTTTGGCATGTTTGGCCTAAAATGCTCGTCCGGCCGAGAGAAACACTTTTTTTGCAATGATGAAGGTTCCCAGGCAAGTGAAAACCCACAGCCCTAGAATGAATGTTGCTGCTTGTGTGCTCCCTGGGGAGGTTTCAGGCCAGCTATGTGTTTCAGTGCTGGCTCCTTTGGTTTGGGAGCTATTGCTGGACGTTTGGCATGTTTGGCCTAAAATGCTCTTCCGGCCGAGAGAAACACTTTTTATGCAATGATGAAGGTTCCCAGGCAAGTGAAAGCCCACAGCCCTAGAATGAATGTTGCTGCTTGTGTGCTCCCTGGGGAGGTTTCAGGCCAGGTATGTGTTTCAGTGCTGGCTCCTTTGGTTTGGGAGCTATTGCTGGATGTTTGGCATGTTTGGCCTAAAATGCTCGTCCGGCCGAGAGAAACACTTTTCTTGCTATGATGAAGGTTCCCAGGCAAGTGAAAGCCCACAGCCCTAGAATGAATGTTGCTGCTTGTGTGCTCCCTGGGGAGGTTTCAGGCCAGCTATGTGTTTCAGTGCTGGCTCCTTTGGTTTGGGAGCTATTGCTGGACGTTTGGCATGTTTGGCCTAAAATGCTCGTCCGGCCGAGAGAAACACTTTTTTTGCAATGATGAAGGTTCCCAGGCAAGTGAAAGCCCACAGCCCTAGAATGAATGTTGCTGCTTGTGTGCTCCCTGGGGAGGTTTCAGGCCAGCTCTGTGTTTCAGTGCTGGCTCCTTTGGTTTGGGAGCTATTGCTGGACGTTTGGCATGTTTGGCCTAAAATGCTCGTCCGGCCGAGAGAAACACTTTTTTTGCAATGATGAAGGTTCCCAGGCAAGTGAAAACCCACAGCCCTAGAATGAATGTTGCTGCTTGTGTGCTCCCTGGGGAGGTTTCAGGCCAGCTATGTGTTTCAGTGCTGGCTCCTTTGGTTTGGGAGCTATTGCTGGACGTTTGGCATGTTTGGCCTAAAATGCTCTTCCGGCCGAGAGAAACACTTTTTATGCAATGATGAAGGTTCCCAGGCAAGTGAAAGCCCACAGCCCTAGAATGAATGTTGCTGCTTGTGTGCTCCCTGGGGAGGTTTCAGGCCAGCTATGTGTTTCAGTGCTGGCTCCTTTGGTTTGGGAGCTATTGCTGGACGTTTGGCATGTTTGGCCTAAAATGCTCGTCCGGCCGAGAGAAACACTTTTTTTGCAATGATGAAGGTTCCCAGGCAAGTGAAAGACCACAGCCCTAGAATGAATGTTGCTGCTTGTGTGCTCCCTGTGGAGGTTTCAGGCCATCTATGTGTTTCAGTGCTGGCTCCTTTGGTTTGGGAGCTATTGCTGGACGTTTGGCATGTTTGGCCTAAAATGCTCGTCCGGCCGAGAGAAACACTTTTTTTGCAATGATGAAGGTTCCCAGGCAAGTGAAAGCCCACAGCCCTAGAATGAATGTTGCTGCTTGTGTGCTCCCTGGGGAGGTTTCAGGCCAGCTATGTGTTTCAGTGCTGGCTCCTTTGGTTTGGGAGCTATTGCTGGACGTTTGGCATGTTTGGCCTAAAATGCTCTTCCGGCCGAGAGAAAAACTTTTCTTGCTATGATGAAGGTTCCCAGGCAAGTGAAAGCCCACAGCCCTAGAATGAATGTTGCTGCTTGTGTGCTCCCTGGGGAGGTTTCAGGCCAGCTATGTGTTTCAGTGCTGGCTCCTTTGGTTTGGGAGCTATTGCTGGACGTTTGGCATGTTTGGCCTAAAATGCTCGTCCGGCCGAGAGAAACACTTTTTTTGCAATGATGAAGGTTCCCAGGCAAGTGAAAGACCACAGCCCTAGAATGAATGTTGCTGCTTGTGTGCTCCCTGTGGAGGTTTCAGGCCATCTATGTGTTTCAGTGCTGGCTCCTTTGGTTTGGGAGCTATTGCTGGACGTTTGGCATGTTTGGCCTAAAATGCTCGTCCGGCCGAGAGAAACACTTTTTTTGCAATGATGAAGGTTCCCAGGCAAGTGAAAGCCCACAGCCCTAGAATGAATGTTGCTGCTTGTGTGCTCCCTGGGGAGGTTTCAGGCCAGCTATGTGTTTCAGTGCTGGCTCCTTTGGTTTGGGAGCTATTGCTGGATGTTTGGCATGTTTGGCCTAAAATGCTCGTCCGGCCGAGAGAAACACTTTTTTTGCAATGATGAAGGTTCCCAGGCAAGTGAAAGCCCACAGCCCTAGAATGAATGTTGCTGCTTGTGTGCTCCCTGGGGAGGTTTCAGGCCAGCTATGTGTTTCAGTGCTGGCTCCTTTGGTTTGGGAGCTATTGCTGGACGTTTGGCATGTTTGGCCTAAAATGCTCGTCCGGCCGAAACACTTTTTTTGCAATGATGAAGGCTCCAAGGCAAGTGAAAACCCACAGCCCTAGAATGAATGTTGCTGCTTGTGTGCTCCCTGGGGAGGTTTCAGGCCAGCTCTGTGTTTCAGTGCTGGCTCCTTTGGTTTGGGAGCTATTGCTGGATGTTTGGCATGTTTAGCCTAAAATGCTCGTCCGGCCGAGAGAAACACTTTTCTTGCTATGATGAAGGTTCCCAGGCAAGTGAAAGCCCACAGCCCTAGAATGAATGTTGCTGCTTGTGTGCTCCCTGGGGAGGTTTCAGGCCAGCTATGTGTTTCAGTGCTGGCTCCTTTGGTTT
This sequence comes from Porphyrio hochstetteri, assembly GCA_020800305.1. NCBI lineage: Eukaryota > Metazoa > Chordata > Aves > Gruiformes > Rallidae > Porphyrio > Porphyrio hochstetteri. The sequence continues at coordinate 22,442,315 of CM036918.1, read as the reverse complement.
GGGAGCTATTGCTGGTCGTTTGGCATGTTTGGCCTAAAATGCTCGTCCGGCCGAGAGAAACACTTTTTTTGCAATGATGAAGGCTCCAAGGCAAGTGAAAACCCACAGCCCTAGAATGAATGTTGCTGCTTGTGTGCTCCCTGTGGAGGTTTCAGGCCATCTATGTGTTTCAGTGCTGGCTCCTTTGGTTTGGGAGCTATTGCTGGACGTTTGGCATGTTTGGCCTAAAATGCTCGTCCGGCCGAGAGAAACACTTTTTTTGCAATGATGAAGGTTCCCAGGCAAGTGAAAGCCCACAGCCCTAGAATGAATGTTGCTGCTTGTGTGCTCCCTGGGGAGGTTTCAGGCCAGCTATGTGTTTCAGTGCTGGCTCCTTTGGTTTGGGAGCTATTGCTGGACGTTTGGCATGTTTGGCCTAAAATGCTCGTCCGGCCGAGAGAAACACTTTTCTTGCTATGATGAAGGTTCCCAGGCAAGTGAAAGCCCACAGCCCTAGAATGAATGTTGCTGCTTGTGTGCTCCCTGGGGAGGTTTCAGGCCAGCTATGTGTTTCAGTGCTGGCTCCTTTGGTTTGGGAGCTATTGCTGGACGTTTGGCATGTTTGGCCTAAAATGCTCGTCCGGCCGAGAGAAACACTTTTTTTGCAATGATGAAGGTTCCCAGGCAAGTGAAAGCCCACAGCCCTAGAATGAATGTTGCTGCTTGTGTGCTCCCTGGGGAGGTTTCAGGCCAGCTCTGTGTTTCAGTGCTGGCTCCTTTGGTTTGGGAGCTATTGCTGGACGTTTGGCATGTTTGGCCTAAAATGCTCGTCCGGCCGAGAGAAACACTTTTTTTGCAATGATGAAGGTTCCCAGGCAAGTGAAAGCCCACAGCCCTAGAATGAATGTTGCTGCTTGTGTGCTCCCTGGGGAGGTTTCAGGCCAGCTATGTGTTTCAGTGCTGGCTCCTTTGGTTTGGGAGCTATTGCTGGACGTTTGGCATGTTTGGCCTAAAATGCTCGTCCGGCCGAGAGAAACCCTTTTTTTGCAATGATGAAGGTTCCCAGGCAAGTGAAAACCCACAGCCCTAGAATGAATGTTGCTGCTTGTGTGCTCCCTGTGGAGGTTTCAGGCCATCTATGTGTTTCAGTGCTGGCTCCTTTGGTTTGGGAGCTATTGCTGGACGTTTGGCATGTTTGGCCTAAAATGCTCGTCCGGCCGAGAGAAACACTTTTTTTGCAATGATGAAGGTTCCCAGGCAAGTGAAAGCCCACAGCCCTAGAATGAATGTTGCTGCTTGTGTGCTCCCTGGGGAGGTTTCAGGCCAGCTATGTGTTTCAGTGCTGGCTCCTTTGGTTTGGGAGCTATTGCTGGACGTTTGGCATGTTTGGCCTAAATTGCTCGTCCGAACGAGAGAAACAATCTTTTTTAAATAATGAAGGTTCTCAGACAATTGAAATCCCACAGCCCTAAAATGAATGTTGCTGCTTGTGTGCTCCCTGGGGAGGTTTCAGGCCAGCTATGTGTTTCAGTGCTGGCTCCTTTGGTTTGGGAGCTATTGCTGGACGTTTGGCATGTTTGGCCTAAAATGCTCGTCCGGCCGAAACACTTTTTTTGCAATGATGAAGGCTCCAAGGCAAGTGAAAACCCACAGCCCTAGAATGAATGTTGCTGCTTGTGTGCTCCCTGGGGAGGTTTCAGGCCAGCTCTGTGTTTCAGTGCTGGCTCCTTTGGTTTGGGAGCTATTGCTGGATGTTTGGCATGTTTAGCCTAAAATGCTCGTCCGGCCGAGAGAAACACTTTTCTTGCTATGATGAAGGTTCCCAGGCAAGTGAAAGCCCACAGCCCTAGAATGAATGTTGCTGCTTGTGTGCTCCCTGGGGAGGTTTCAGGCCAGCTATGTGTTTCAGTGCTGGCTCCTTTGGTTTGGGAGCTATTGCTGGTCGTTTGGCATGTTTGGCCTAAAATGCTCGTCCGGCCGAGAGAAACACTTTTTTTGCAATGATGAAGGTTCCCAGGCAAGTGAAAGCCCACAGCCCTAGAATGAATGTTGCTGCTTGTGTGCTCCCTGGGGAGGTTTCAGGCCAGCTATGTGTTTCAGTGCTGGCTCCTTTGGTTTGGGAGCTATTGCTGGACGTTTGGCATGTTTGGCCTAAAATGCTCGTCCGGCCGAGAGAAACACTTTTCTTGCTATGATGAAGGTTCCCAGGCAAGTGAAAGCCCACAGCCCTAGAATGAATGTTGCTGCTTGTGTGCTCCCTGGGGAGGTTTCAGGCCAGCTATGTGTTTCAGTGCTGGCTCCTTTGGTTTGGGAGCTATTGCTGGACGTTTGGCATGTTTGGCCTAAAATGCTCGTCCGGCCGAGAGAAACACTTTTTTTGCAATGATGAAGGTTCCCAGGCAAGTGAAAGCCCACAGCCCTAGAATGAATGTTGCTGCTTGTGTGCTCCCTGGGGAGGTTTCAGGCCAGCTCTGTGTTTCAGTGCTGGCTCCTTTGGTTTGGGAGCTATTGCTGGACGTTTGGCATGTTTGGCCTAAAATGCTCGTCCGGCCGAGAGAAACACTTTTTTTGCAATGATGAAGGTTCCCAGGCAAGTGAAAGCCCACAGCCCTAGAATGAATGTTGCTGCTTGTGTGCTCCCTGGGGAGGTTTCAGGCCAGCTATGTGTTTCAGTGCTGGCTCCTTTGGTTTGGGAGCTATTGCTGGACGTTTGGCATGTTTGGCCTAAAATGCTCGTCCGGCCGAGAGAAACCCTTTTTTTGCAATGATGAAGGTTCCCAGGCAAGTGAAAACCCACAGCCCTAGAATGAATGTTGCTGCTTGTGTGCTCCCTGTGGAGGTTTCAGGCCATCTATGTGTTTCAGTGCTGGCTCCTTTGGTTTGGGAGCTATTGCTGGACGTTTGGCATGTTTGGCCTAAAATGCTCGTCCGGCCGAGAGAAACACTTTTTTTGCAATGATGAAGGTTCCCAGGCAAGTGAAAGCCCACAGCCCTAGAATGAATGTTGCTGCTTGTGTGCTCCCTGGGGAGGTTTCAGGCCAGCTATGTGTTTCAGTGCTGGCTCCTTTGGTTTGGGAGCTATTGCTGGACGTTTGGCATGTTTGGCCTAAATTGCTCGTCCGAACGAGAGAAACAATCTTTTTTAAATAATGAAGGTTCTCAGACAATTGAAATCCCACAGCCCTAAAATGAATGTTGCTGCTTGTGTGCTCCCTGGGGAGGTTTCAGGCCAGCTATGTGTTTCAGTGCTGGCTCCTTTGGTTTGGGAGCTATTGCTGGACGTTTGGCATGTTTGGCCTAAATTGCTCGTCCGAACGAGATAAACAATCTTTTTTAAATAATGAAAGTTCTCAGACAATTGAAATCCCACAGCCCTAAAATGAATGTTGCTGCTTGTGTGCTCCCTGGGGAGGTTTCAGGCCAGCTATGTGTTTCAGTGCTGGCTCCTTTGGTTTGGGAGCTATTGCTGGACGTTTGGCATGTTTGGCCTAAAATGCTCGTCCGGCCGAGAGAAACACTTTTTTTGCAATGATGAAGGTTCCCAGGCAAGTGAAAGCCCACAGCCCTAGAATGAATGTTGCTGCTTGTGTGCTCCCTGGGGAGGTTTCAGGCCAGCTATGTGTTTCAGTGCTGGCTCCTTTGGTTTGGGAGCTATTGCTGGACGTTTGGCATGTTTGGCCTAAAATGCTCGTCCGGCCGAGAGAAACACTTTTTTTGCAATGATGAAGGTTCCCAGGCAAGTGAAAACCCACAGCCCTAGAATGAATGTTGCTGCTTGTGTGCTCCCTGGGGAGGTTTCAGGCCAGCTATGTGTTTCAGTGCTGGCTCCTTTGGTTTGGGAGCTATTGCTGGACGTTTGGCATGTTTGGCCTAAAATGCTCTTCCGGCCGAGAGAAATACTTTTTATGCAATGATGAAGGTTCCCAGGCAAGTGAAAGCCCACAGCCCTATAATGAATGTTGCTGCTTGTGTGCTCCCTGGGGAGGTTTCAGGCCAGCTATGTGTTTCAGTGCTGGCTCCTTTGGTTTGGGAGCTATTGCTGGACGTTTGGCATGTTTGGCCTAAAATGCTCGTCCGGCCGAGAGAAACCCTTTTTTTGCAATGATGAAGGTTCCCAGGCAAGTGAAAGACCACAGCCCTAGAATGAATGTTGCTGCTTGTGTGCTCCCTGTGGAGGTTTCAGGCCATCTATGTGTTTCAGTGCTGGCTCCTTTGGTTTGGGAGCTATTGCTGGACGTTTGGCATGTTTGGCCTAAAATGCTCGTCCGGCCGAGAGAAACACTTTTTTTGCAATGATGAAGGTTCCCAGGCAAGTGAAAGCCCACAGCCCTAGAATGAATGTTGCTGCTTGTGTGCTCCCTGGGGAGGTTTCAGGCCAGCTATGTGTTTCAGTGCTGGCTCCTTTGGTTTGGGAGCTATTGCTGGACGTTTGGCATGTTTGGCCTAAATTGCTCGTCCGAACGAGAGAAACAATCTTTTTTAAATAATGAAGGTTCCCAGGCAAGTGAAAGCCCACAGCCCTAGAATGAATGTTGCTGCTTGTGTGCTCCCTGGGGAGGTTTCAGGCCAGCTATGTGTTTCAGTGCTGGCTCCTTTGGTTTGGGAGCTATTGCTGGACGTTTGGCATGTTTGGCCTAAATTGCTCGTCCGAACGAGAGAAACACTTTTTTTGCAATGATGAAGGTTCCCAGGCAAGTGAAAGCCCACAGCCCTAGAATGAATGTTGCTGCTTGTGTGCTCCCTGGGGAGGTTTCAGGCCAGCTATGTGTTTCAGTGCTGGCTCCTTTGGTTTGGGAGCTACTGCTGTACGTTTGGCATGTTTGGCCTAAAATGCTCGTCCGGCCGAGAGAAACACTATTTTTGCAATGATGAAGGATCCCAGGCAAGTGAAAGCCCACAGCCCTAGAATGGATGTTGCTGCTTGTGTGCTCCCTGGGGAGGTTTCAGGCCAGCTATGTGTTTCAGTGCTGGCTCCTTTGGTTTGGGAGCTATTGCTGGATGTTTGGCATGTCTGGCCTAAAATGCTCGTCCGGCCGAGAGAAACACTTTTTTTGCAATGATGAAGGTTCCCAGGCAAGTGAAAGCCCACAGCCCTAGAATGAATGTTGCTGCTTGTGTGCTCCCTGGGGAGGTTTCAGGCCAGCTATGTGTTTCAGTGCTGGCTCCTTTGGTTTGGGAGCTATTGCTGGACGTTTGGCATGTTTGGCCTAAAATGCTCGTCTGTCGGAGAGAAACACTTTTTTTGCTATGATGAAGGTTCCCAGGCAAGTGAAAGCCCACAGCCCTAGAATGAATGTTGCTGCTTGTGTGCTCCCTGGGGAGGTTTCAGGCCAGCTATGTGTTTCAGTGCTGGCTCCTTTGGTTTGGGAGCTATTGCTGGACGTTTGGCATGTTTGGCCTAAAATGCTCGTCCGGCCGAGAGAAACACTTTTTTTGCAATGATGAAGGTTCCCAGGCAAGTGAAAGCCCACAGCCCTAGAATGAATGTTGCTGCTTGTGTGCTCCCTGTGGAGGTTACAGGCCAGCTATGTGTTTCAGTGCTGGCTCCTTTGGTTTGGGAGCTATTGCTGGACGTTTGGCATGTTTGGCCTAAAATGCTCGTCCGGCCGAGAGAAACACTTTTTTTGCAATGATGAAGGTTCCCAGGCAAGTGAAAGCCCACAGCCCTAGAATGAATGTTGCTGCTTGTGTGCTCCCTGGGGAGGTTTCAGGCCAGCTATGTGTTTCAGTGCTGGCTCCTTTGGTTTGGGATCTATTGCTGGATGTTTGGCATGTTTGGCCTAAAATGCTCGTCCGGCCGAGAGAAACACTTTTTTTGCAATGATGAAGGTTCCCAGGCAAGTGAAAGCCCACAGCCCTAGAATGAATGTTGCTGCTTGTGTGCTCCCTGGGGAGGTTTCAGGCCAGCTATGTGTTTCAGTGCTGGCTCCTTTGGTTTGGGAGCTATTGCTGGACGTTTGGCATGTTTGGCCTAAAATGCTCGTCCGGCCGAGAGAAACACTTTTTTTGCAATGATGAAGGTTCCCAGGCAAGTGAAAACCCACAGCCCTAGAATGAATGTTGCTGCTTGTGTGCTCCCTGGGGAGGTTTCAGGCCAGCTATGTGTTTCAGCGCTGGCTCCTTTGGTTTGGGAGCTATTGCTGGACGTTTGGCATGTTTGGCCTAAAATGCTCGTCCGGCCGAGAGAAACACTTTTTTTGCAATGATGAAGGTTCCCAGGCAAGTGAAAGCCCACAGCCCTAGAATGGATGTTGCTGCTTGTGTGCTCCCTGGGGAGGTTTCAGGCCAGCTATGTGTTTGAGTGCTGGCTCCTTTGGTTTGGGAGCTATTGCTGGACGTTTGGCATGTTTGGCCTAAAATGCTCGTCCGGCCGAGAGAAACACTTTTTTTGCAATGATGAAGGTTCCCAGGCAAGTGAAAGCTCACAGCCCTAGAATGAATGTTGCTGCTTGTGTGCTCCCTGGGGAGGTTTCAGGCCAGCTATGTGTTTCAGTGCTGGCTCCTTTGGTTTGGGAGCTATTGCTGGACGTTTGGCATGTTTGGCCTAAAATGCTCGTCCGGCCGAGAGAAACACTTTTTTTGCAATGATGAAGGTTCCCAGGCAAGTGAAAGCCCACAGCCCTAGAATGAATGTTGCTGCTTGTGTGCTCCCTGGGGAGGTTTCAGGCCAGCTATGTGTTTCAGTGCTGGCTCCTTTGGTTTGGGAGCTATTGCTGGACGTTTGGCATGTTTGGCCTAAAATGCTCGTCCGGCCGAGAGAAACACTTTTTTTGCAATGATGAAGGTTCCCAGGCAAGTGAAAGCCCACAGCCCTAGAATGAATGTTGCTGCTTGTGTGCTCCCTGGGGAGGTTTCAGGCCAGCTATGTGTTTCAGTGCTGGCTCCTTTGGTTTGGGAGCTATTGCTGGACGTTTGGCATGTTTGGCCTAAAATGCTCGTCCGGCCGAGAGAAACACTTTTTTTGCAATGATGAAGGTTCCCAGGCAAGTGAAAGCCCACAGCCCTAGAATGAATGTTGCTGCTTGTGTGCTCCCTGGGGAGGTTTCAGGCCAGCTATGTGTTTCAGTGCTGGCTCCTTTGGTTTGGGAGCTATTGCTGGATGTTTGGCATGTCTGGCCTAAAATGCTCGTCCGGCCGAGAGAAACACTATTTTTGCAATGATGAAGGATCCCAGGCAAGTGAAAGCCCACAGCCCTAGAATGAATGTTGCTGCTTGTGTGCTCCCTGGGGAGGTTTCAGGCCAGCTATGTGTTTCAGTGCTGGCTCCTTTGGTTTGGGAGCTATTGCTGGACGTTTGGCATGTTTGGCCTAAAATGCTCGTCTGTCGGAGAGAAACACTTTTTTTGCTATGATGAAGGTTCCCAGGCAAGTGAAAGCCCACAGCCCTAGAATGAATGTTGCTGCTTGTGTGCTCCCTGGGGAGGTTTCAGGCCAGCTATGTGTTTCAGTGCTGGCTCCTTTGGTTTGGGAGCTATTGCTGGACGTTTGGCATGTTTGGCCTAAAATGCTCGTCCGGCCGAGAGAAACACTTTTTTTGCAATGATGAAGGTTCCCAGGCAAGTGAAAGCCCACAGCCCTAGAATGAATGTTGCTGCTTGTGTGCTCCCTGGGGAGGTTTCAGGCCAGCTCTGTGTTTCAGTGCTGGCTCCTTTGGTTTGGGAGCTATTGCTGGACGTTTGGCATGTTTGGCCTAAAATGCTCGTCCGGCCGAGAGAAACACTTTTTTTGCAATGATGAAGGTTCCCAGGCAAGTGAAAGCCCACAGCCCTAGAATGAATGTTGCTGCTTGTGTGCTCCCTGGGGAGGTTTCAGGCCAGCTATGTGTTTCAGTGCTGGCTCCTTTGGTTTGGGATCTATTGCTGGATGTTTGGCATGTTTGGCCTAAAATGCTCGTCCGGCCGAGATAAACACTTTTTTTGCAATGATGAAGGTTCCCAGGCAAGTGAAAGCCCACAGCCCTAGAATGAATGTTGCTGCTTGTGTGCTCCCTGGGGAGGTTTCAGGCCAGCTCTGTGTTTCAGTGCTGGCTCCTTTGGTTTGGGAGCTATTGCTGGACGTTTGGCATGTTTGGCCTAAAATGCTCGTCCGGCCGAGAGAAACACTTTTTTTGCAATGATGAAGGTTCCCAGGCAAGTGAAAGCCCACAGCCCTAGAATGAATGTTGCTGCTTGTGTGCTCCCTGGGGAGGTTTCAGGCCAGCTATGTGTTTCAGCGCTGGCTCCTTTGGTTTGGGAGCTATTGCTGGACGTTTGGCATGTTTGGCCTAAAATGCTCGTCCGGCCGAGAGAAACACTTTTTTTGCAATGATGAAGGTTCCCAGGCAAGTGAAAGCCCACAGCCCTAGAATGGATGTTGCTGCTTGTGTGCTCCCTGGGGAGGTTTCAGGCCAGCTATGTGTTTGAGTGCTGGCTCCTTTGGTTTGGGAGCTATTGCTGGACGTTTGGCATGTTTGGCCTAAAATGCTCGTCCGGCCGAGAGAAACACTTTTTTTGCAATGATGAAGGTTCCCAGGCAAGTGAAAGCTCACAGCCCTAGAATGAATGTTGCTGCTTGTGTGCTCCCTGGGGAGGTTTCAGGCCAGCTATGTGTTTCAGTGCTGGCTCCTTTGGTTTGGGAGCTATTGCTGGACGTTTGGCATGTTTGGCCTAAAATGCTCGTCCGGCCGAGAGAAACACTTTTTTTGCAATGATGAAGGTTCCCAGGCAAGTGAAAGCCCACAGCCCTAGAATGAATGTTGCTGCTTGTGTGCTCCCTGGGGAGGTTTCAGGCCAGCTATGTGTTTCAGTGCTGGCTCCTTTGGTTTGGGAGCTATTGCTGGACGTTTGGCATGTTTGGCCTAAAATGCTCGTCCGGCCGAGAGAAACACTTTTTTTGCAATGATGAAGGTTCCCAGGCAAGTGAAAGCCCACAGCCCTAGAATGAATGTTGCTGCTTGTGTGCTCCCTGGGGAGGTTTCAGGCCAGCTATGTGTTTCAGTGCTGGCTCCTTTGGTTTGGGAGCTATTGCTGGACGTTTGGCATGTTTGGCCTAAAATGCTCATCCGGCCGAGAGAAACACTTTTTTTGCAATGATGAAGGTTCCTAGGCAAGTGAAAGCCCACAGCCCTAGAATGAATGTTGCTGCTTGTGTGCTCCCTGGGGAGGTTTCAGGCCAGCTATGTGTTTCAGTGCTGGCTCCTTTGGTTTGGGAGCTATTGCTGGACGTTTGGCATGTTTGGCCTAAAATGCTCATCCGGCCGAGAGAAACACTTTTTTTGCAATGATGAAGGTTCCCAGGCAAGTGAAAGCCCACAGCCCTAGAATGAATGTTGCTGCTTGTGTGCTCCCTGGGGAGGTTTCAGGCCAGCTATGTGTTTCAGTGCTGGCTCCTTTGGTTTGGGATCTATTGCTGGATGTTTGGCATGTTTGGCCTAAAATGCTCGTCCGGCCGAGAGAAACACTTTTTTTGCAATGATGAAGGTTCCCAGGCAAGTGAAAGCCCACAGCCCTAGAATGAATGTTGCTGCTTGTGTGCTCCCTGGGGAGGTTTCAGGCCAGCTATGTGTTTCAGTGCTGGCTCCTTTGGTTTGGGAGCTATTGCTGGACGTTTGGCATGTTTGGCCTAAAATGCTCGTCCGGCCGAGAGAAACACTTTTTTTGCAATGATGAAGGTTCCCAGGCAAGTGAAAACCCACAGCCCTAGAATGAATGTTGCTGCTTGTGTGCTCCCTGGGGAGGTTTCAGGCCAGCTATGTGTTTCAGCGCTGGCTCCTTTGGTTTGGGAGCTATTGCTGGACGTTTGGCATGTTTGGCCTAAAATGCTCGTCCGGCCGAGAGAAACACTTTTTTTGCAATGATGAAGGTTCCCAGGCAAGTGAAAGCCCACAGCCCTAGAATGGATGTTGCTGCTTGTGTGCTCCCTGGGGAGGTTTCAGGCCAGCTATGTGTTTGAGTGCTGGCTCCTTTGGTTTGGGAGCTATTGCTGGACGTTTGGCATGTTTGGCCTAAAATGCTCGTCCGGCCGAGAGAAACACTTTTTTTGCAATGATGAAGGTTCCCAGGCAAGTGAAAGCTCACAGCCCTAGAATGAATGTTGCTGCTTGTGTGCTCCCTGGGGAGGTTTCAGGCCAGCTATGTGTTTCAGTGCTGGCTCCTTTGGTTTGGGAGCTATTGCTGGACGTTTGGCATGTTTGGCCTAAAATGCTCGTCCGGCCGAGAGAAACACTTTTTTTGCAATGATGAAGGTTCCCAGGCAAGTGAAAGCCCACAGCCCTAGAATGAATGTTGCTGCTTGTGTGCTCCCTGGGGAGGTTTCAGGCCAGCTATGTGTTTCAGTGCTGGCTCCTTTGGTTTGGGAGCTATTGCTGGACGTTTGGCATGTTTGGCCTAAAATGCTCGTCCGGCCGAGAGAAACACTTTTTTTGCAATGATGAAGGTTCCCAGGCAAGTGAAAGCCCACAGCCCTAGAATGAATGTTGCTGCTTGTGTGCTCCCTGGGGAGGTTTCAGGCCAGCTATGTGTTTCAGTGCTGGCTCCTTTGGTTTGGGAGCTATTGCTGGATGTTTGGCATGTCTGGCCTAAAATGCTCGTCCGGCCGAGAGAAACACTATTTTTGCAATGATGAAGGATCCCAGGCAAGTGAAAGCCCACAGCCCTAGAATGAATGTTGCTGCTTGTGTGCTCCCTGGGGAGGTTTCAGGCCAGCTATGTGTTTCAGTGCTGGCTCCTTTGGTTTGGGAGCTATTGCTGGACGTTTGGCATGTTTGGCCTAAAATGCTCGTCTGTCGGAGAGAAACACTTTTTTTGCTATGATGAAGGTTCCCAGGCAAGTGAAAGCCCACAGCCCTAGAATGAATGTTGCTGCTTGTGTGCTCCCTGGGGAGGTTTCAGGCCAGCTATGTGTTTCAGTGCTGGCTCCTTTGGTTTGGGAGCTATTGCTGGACGTTTGGCATGTTTGGCCTAAAATGCTCGTCCGGCCGAGAGAAACACTTTTTTTGCAATGATGAAGGTTCCCAGGCAAGTGAAAGCCCACAGCCCTAGAATGAATGTTGCTGCTTGTGTGCTCCCTGGGGAGGTTTCAGGCCAGCTCTGTGTTTCAGTGCTGGCTCCTTTGGTTTGGGAGCTATTGCTGGACGTTTGGCATGTTTGGCCTAAAATGCTCGTCCGGCCGAGAGAAACACTTTTTTTGCAATGATGAAGGTTCCCAGGCAAGTGAAAGCCCACAGCCCTAGAATGAATGTTGCTGCTTGTGTGCTCCCTGGGGAGGTTTCAGGCCAGCTATGTGTTTCAGTGCTGGCTCCTTTGGTTTGGGATCTATTGCTGGATGTTTGGCATGTTTGGCCTAAAATGCTCGTCCGGCCGAGATAAACACTTTTTTTGCAATGATGAAGGTTCCCAGGCAAGTGAAAGCCCACAGCCCTAGAATGAATGTTGCTGCTTGTGTGCTCCCTGGGGAGGTTTCAGGCCAGCTCTGTGTTTCAGTGCTGGCTCCTTTGGTTTGGGAGCTATTGCTGGACGTTTGGCATGTTTGGCCTAAAATGCTCGTCCGGCCGAGAGAAACACTTTTTTTGCAATGATGAAGGTTCCCAGGCAAGTGAAAGCCCACAGCCCTAGAATGAATGTTGCTGCTTGTGTGCTCCCTGGGGAGGTTTCAGGCCAGCTATGTGTTTCAGCGCTGGCTCCTTTGGTTTGGGAGCTATTGCTGGACGTTTGGCATGTTTGGCCTAAAATGCTCGTCCGGCCGAGAGAAACACTTTTTTTGCAATGATGAAGGTTCCCAGGCAAGTGAAAGCCCACAGCCCTAGAATGGATGTTGCTGCTTGTGTGCTCCCTGGGGAGGTTTCAGGCCAGCTATGTGTTTGAGTGCTGGCTCCTTTGGTTTGGGAGCTATTGCTGGACGTTTGGCATGTTTGGCCTAAAATGCTCGTCCGGCCGAGAGAAACACTTTTTTTGCAATGATGAAGGTTCCCAGGCAAGTGAAAGCTCACAGCCCTAGAATGAATGTTGCTGCTTGTGTGCTCCCTGGGGAGGTTTCAGGCCAGCTATGTGTTTCAGTGCTGGCTCCTTTGGTTTGGGAGCTATTGCTGGACGTTTGGCATGTTTGGCCTAAAATGCTCGTCCGGCCGAGAGAAACACTTTTTTTGCAATGATGAAGGTTCCCAGGCAAGTGAAAGCCCACAGCCCTAGAATGAATGTTGCTGCTTGTGTGCTCCCTGGGGAGGTTTCAGGCCAGCTATGTGTTTCAGTGCTGGCTCCTTTGGTTTGGGAGCTATTGCTGGACGTTTGGCATGTTTGGCCTAAAATGCTCGTCCGGCCGAGAGAAACACTTTTTTTGCAATGATGAAGGTTCCCAGGCAAGTGAAAGCCCACAGCCCTAGAATGAATGTTGCTGCTTGTGTGCTCCCTGGGGAGGTTTCAGGCCAGCTATGTGTTTCAGTGCTGGCTCCTTTGGTTTGGGAGCTATTGCTGGACGTTTGGCATGTTTGGCCTAAAATGCTCATCCGGCCGAGAGAAACACTTTTTTTGCAATGATGAAGGTTCCTAGGCAAGTGAAAGCCCACAGCCCTAGAATGAATGTTGCTGCTTGTGTGCTCCCTGGGGAGGTTTCAGGCCAGCTATGTGTTTCAGTGCTGGCTCCTTTGGTTTGGGAGCTATTGCTGGACGTTTGGCATGTTTGGCCTAAAATGCTCATCCGGCCGAGAGAAACACTTTTTTTGCAATGATGAAGGTTCCCAGGCAAGTGAAAGCCCACAGCCCTAGAATGAATGTTGCTGCTTGTGTGCTCCCTGGGGAGGTTTCAGGCCAGCTATGTGTTTCAGTGCTGGCTCCTTTGGTTTGGGAGCTATTGCTGGACGTTTGGCATGTTTGGCCTAAAATGCTCGTCCGGCCGAGAGAAACACTTTTTTTGCAATGATGAAGGTTCCCAGGCAAGTGAAAGCCCACAGCCCTAGAATGAATGTTGCTGCTTGTGTGCTCCCGGGGGAGGTTTCAGGCCAGCTATGTGTTTCAGTGCTGGCTCCTTTGGTTTGGGAGCTATTGCTGGACGTTTGGCATGTTTGGCCTAAAATGCTCGTCCGGCCGAGAGAAACACTTTGTTTGCAATGATGAAGGTTCCCAGGCAAGTGAAAGCCCACAGCCCTAGAATGAATGTTGCTGCTTGTGTGCTCCCTGGGGAGGTTTCAGGCCAGCTATGTGTTTCAGTGCTGGCTCCTTTGGTTTGGGAGCTATTGCAGGACGTTTGGCATGTTTGGCCTAAAATGCTCGTCCGGCCGAGAGAAACACTTTTTTTGCAATGATGAAGGTTCCCAGGCAAGTGAAAGCCCACAGCCCTAGAATGAATGTTGCTGCTTGTGTGCTCCCTGGGGAGGTTTCAGGCCAGCTATGTGTTTCAGTGCTGGCTCCTTTGGTTTGGGAGCTATTGCTGGACGTTTGGCATGTTTGGCCTAAAATGCTCGTCCGGCCGAGAGAAACACTTTTTTTGCTACGATGAAAGTTCCCATGCAAGTGAAAGCCCACAGCCCTAGAATGAATGTTGCTGCTTGTGTGCTCCCTGGGGAGGTTTCAGGCCAGCTCTGTGTTTCAGTGCTGGCTCCTTTGGTTTGGGAGCTATTGCTGGATGTTTGGCATGTTTGGCCTAAAATGCTCGTCTGTCGGAGAGAAACACTTTTTTGATATAACAATGGTTCCCAGGCAAGTGAAAGCCCACAGCCCTAGAATGAATGTTGCTGCTTGTGTGCTCCCTGGGGAGGTTTCAGGCCAGCTATGTGTTTCAGTGCTGGCTCCTTTGGTTTGGGAGCTATTGCTGGACGTTTGGCATGTTTGGCCTAAAATGCTCATCCGGCCGAGAGAAACACTTTTTTTGCAATGATGAAGGTTCCCAGGCAAGTGAAAGCCCACAGCCCTAGAATGAATGTTGCTGCTTGTGTGCTCCCTGGGGAGGTTTCAGGCCAGCTATGTGTTTCCTTGCTGGCTCCTTTGGTTTGTGAGCTATTGCTGGATGTTTGGCCTAAAATTCTCGTCTGGCCGAGACGAACATTTTTTTGCTATGATGAAGTTCCCAGGTACGCAAAAGCCGAGAGCGCTGGAATGAATGTCCTGCTTGTGGGCTCCCTGAGATGTTTCAGGCCAGCTATGTGTTTCAGTGCTGGCTCCCTTTGTTTTGGAATTATTGCTTTACTTTTCGCAGATTTGGCATAAAATACTCGTCCAGCCAAGAGCAACACTTTTTTTGCATGATGAATGTTCCCAGGGAAGCCAAAGACCAGATCCATAGAAACCTCCCCAGGGAGCCCACGAGCAGCAACATTCATTCTAGGGATCTGGGCTGTCGCTTGACCTGGAACCTTCATCATAGCAAAAATAGTGTTTCCCTCGGCCAGACGAGCATTTTAGGCCAAACATGCCAAACATCCAGCAATAGCTCCCAAAGCAAAGGAGGCAGCACAGAAACATATACCTTGCCTGAAAACTCCCTAGGATGACCACAAGCAGCAACATTCATTCTAGGGCCCTGGGCTTTCTCTTATATTGGAACCTTCATCATATCTAAAGAATTGTTTCTCTCCGCTAGACGAGCGTTTTAGGCCTAACGTGCCAAACATCCAGGAATAGCTCCCAAACCAAAAGGTTGGCACCCAACTGAGTAACTGGTCCTAAGAGCATTTGCCGTAACACTCAACCCTTGCAGCAGGTCCTGACATCGGTTGCCATGGCACCGGACCCTAGCAATTTCTGTTTCCATAGCCCTAGCCCCCAGGAATCCGCTTGTGGAGGCGGCTCCTCACAGCGGTTGCCACGGCAACCAGCCCCTAGCAGCAGCTGCAATAGGAATCTGCCTCTATCAGCAGCTCCTGACATCGATTGCCATGGTATCCAACTCTTGCAACTGCTCCTGACATCAGTTGCCATGACACCATCCCCAGCAACTGGTCCTATCAGCAGTTGCCATTGCACCGAACACTATCAACATGTCCTGACATCAGTTACTATGGCACCCAACCCTAGCAACTCATCATAACATCGGTTGCCATTACACCCACCTCTAGCAATGATTCCTGGAAGCGGTTGCCCTGACACCAGCCCCTAGCACAGGGTTCTAAAGTTGGTTGACTTTGCTGGGGTTGGGTGCAACAGGGCCTAAACCTGGTTGCCATCAACCATCTTTATGACCTGTTGCTATGGGTTGGTGGTATGGCAACCAACTTCCTGCACAGATGAGCCTTCAACCCTGCAATTTACCATCAGCTTTCCCTAGTGCTAAAGGGCTCCTCCCAGGCAGCTCCAATCATTGCCGGGGATCACAACCAAAAGGACTCTCCGTCCAGGCAGCCTGACTGACGTCTCCTTGATCCCAATGTCTATACTGCCTCTGATGAGGCCGCCTGGGTGTAGCTACGTGCTGACCCTGCGTTCTTATTGCTATGCCGACTCACCCCAACTCTATGGCCCCAGGCAGAGCAGCTCCACGCCAAACACGTACACAGAACGAGGCTACATAGACCACTACAGACAACGCGAGTCCAAGGTCAGAGAAATCTCTCTGTGAGAAGAAGGGCTCCCAGACCAGAGATGCCGTAGAGCGATGGTACCTACAGGGGTGAAGCACAGCTGCTTTAAGGCAACCCTAGAAAAGAGTGGGCCTGAACGGCACAGTGGAAGGAGTTACTGTCAAAACAGAGATGATGGATACGCAAGAAGCCTGACTGCAAGACCTCATGATGGAAGGATGTGGGGAAGAAGCCTTGGTCTGTGAAAATGGATGGCTGAAGAGCACAGCTCCTGACAGAGCCAGCAATTGTACTGCAAGATGAGACTGACTGGAAACTTCTGAGATGCGAGGATGAACTGCTCTGCGAGCTTGCGAAGTGAGCAAAGAAAAGCCCCATGGGCACCATGCCTGTGAGCAAGTGTGGACATTTGAGACCCTAGAGACCGTGCCCGATGGACAGGCTGCGCATCTGAGTGCAAAGAGTATGCTGACACACAGAGAAGGATTAAGACACAGAAAACGTGATGCACAAAGAGTATAAACACATGTAGAGGCAGGAACTGCCCTGCTCAGCACACCGTAGGGACATGCTGACAAGTAACCTGCTCCCTCTTTGCCAGCCCACAAGGGATTGCTCCCAAACAGACCCTTTGCCCATGTTGACTTTCATGGGCAAACAGCCCCCCCTACCAGCACCACCTTCACCCCACCCTTCTCTCCCCCTCCCTCCCTAGCCCTGGTCCCTGCACTTAACTCTCAGGCGACTGGGGAACAGCATCTGTCCTGGAGGGAAACTCATGCGATCCCCTGGTTGGGCTGACTGGGACATGCTGGCAGTTGCCGCCTTAATCTGCAGCATCAATAATAAAGATAAACAAAAAACTAATCAAAACTGTGCAGCCAGTCGGTACCGTGCATCTTGACCCCGACCTCAACTCCCCATCGCCTTCTCAAAAGTGATGTGGCATTCCCCCTCACCTGCTCATTCCAGAGAGGGACGTGCTGACTGCCATTGTTTGTGTTTCCTACTGTGCTGTGAGATGCCAAATTACTGTTATGCTTGGGAATCACCTGTCCAGAGTTGCCTCCCCTGGAAACATCCCACTTTCCTCCTGGCTTCGCAGCTTCGGAAGAGAAAGACAGACGTGAGTCTTGAAACACAGCAGAGATACATGTGTTGCTAGCAAATAATGTCCCTAGGGAATATACAAGAAGCCCTGCTGGGATAAATGTCCAGCGGTAGCTCCTAAACTGAAGCAGCCAGGACTGAAAGGCATACCTGGCCTGAAACCTATACAAGCAGACCCTCTGATGGCACCCTGATACAGAGGCTCACTATTCGTTATACCACCCTGATACAGAGGCACATGGCACAAGACAATGCCAATACAGAGCCATGATATTTGTTACACCACCCCCAAATGGATCTTTACAGCACAGGACACTGCCCAGAGATGGTGGCCTGAGATACATTACACCACCACATTATAGAGCCTGATAGAGCTGGATGGCACAACACTGCATCCCATGATGTAACTGCGGAGGCCTGCCCATCACCTGTGATGCTAAAACAACAAGGTACAGTTCAATAGGATGCCTCTAAGACCACTGGTCAATGCAGCAGTTGCTCACCTTTCCAAAGTCAGCTCGTGTGCCCAGATCCCGCTCGGCCCATGGATTTACAGAGTAAAACCAGAAATGCATAGGCGAGTCACAAGTGCTCACGGTTGCTCTGAGCCTCTGACGTCAGATGCCAGCCAGCTTCTCTTTGATGCTCTGCCTCTTCTGTAGGCCTTCAGCTTGGGGCTTGTCTCTCACATCTGAAAAACCCAAGCAAGTGGTCAGAGAGAGTCACACCAGATGCCAACCAATGCCTTGATCAGGCTGGCGATCGGTGATCTATACCTAAATAACCCAAAACCCGGACAAACCGAGCCCCGGAGATTGAGCCTCACATATACGATGGAAGGCACATGCGATAGTCGACCTCAACTGCCACGCAAACTGCTGCTCTGGGAAGGCCGCCTCTGGAACCTGCCAAACACAATGAACATAATTCTGGAAGCTGTCTATGCAGAAAGACCCTACTGTCTTTGCCAAAATACCTGCCCGGGTCAGCATTTTACTGCCACGCTATAGAGCTGTGCTGCGCCTAGCTCTAACAGTGCCACGCCTCCTCACGGGGCAGGTCCGACCCAGAGATGGCACGCAGACAACACAAACGACCTTGAAATGCAAGATGGCCATGATCAATAAGAACGATGACCATAGCAAAGATGATGCTGTCAAAGAAGCTCGATGGCACTGCGATAGTACAGATGCGTTAAGGTGGCACCAGAAGAGACACAACAACTGTCACCCATAAGAGAAAGCAACGGTCAAATCAAGAGCAACAGGTATATGAGAAGCCATGCTTTAAGACCCAAGACCGGTGAATATGAGGGGATGACCCCAGAGAAGATTTGTTGTGCCAAATAAATGCCCTGTGGAAAGACTTCCTGTCCAAACTGTGACAACAGATGCACAAGAAGCCCACATTCAAGACCTAACAATGGAAGGATGCAGGGAAGAAGCCTCAGTCCAGGAAAAGAGATGGCTGGAGAGCACAGCTACCTACAGAGCTGGCGATCGTGCCACAAGACCAGACTGACCGGAATCTTCTGAGACGTGAGGATGAACCGCACTGTGAGCTTGCCAAGCAAGCAAAGAAGAGCCCGATGGGCATTGTGCCTGTGAGTGAGCATGGGCATTTGAGACCCTAAAGACCATGGCTGAGGGGCACGTTGTGCCCCTCTGAGTGCAAAGAGGATGCCTACACCCACAGAAGGATTAAGACACAGAAGATGGCGCACAACAAGCACACACACAGACATGAGTTAGACCTGCCCTGCCCAGCACACCCTAACATCATGCTGGCGAGTAACCCGCCTGCCCCAAGGCGACCGCTCACAGACAACCACTTCCCCTGCATCAGCTTTTATGGGCAAGCGACCTCCCTGCTGTCTTTGCCCCACCCTTCTCCCCTTCTCCTACCACTCCCTCCCCGGCCCAGAGCCCTCCACTTGCTCTCAGACCACTGGGGATCTATATGCATCCTCGAGGAACACAGCACATCCCTCCATAGGCCAAATGGGACGTTCCTGTAGCTGCCACATTATTCTTTAGCCTCTATGACAAGGACAAGAAAAGAAACAGAATAGCACCATGGGTCAACATCACACACACCAACCCTGAGCTCTAAACCCTACCCCTCTCAAAAGGGAAGAGCCATTTGGGTCACCCGCTTGTTTCAAAGAGACAAGCTAGCTGTCATCACTTGTGGCACCTACCGCCCGTGACAAATCATGGCTCCCACAACAGTGCTTCGACACGTGACTGCACCCCACTGACAACACCTGCAAAAAGATAAAGCCAAAGCCACATGCCGAAAGACTGCCTGAAATCACAGACTGCCCCAAATGCTTGACCATCTTCCATTTCCATACCTCGACAGACCGCTCCCTGGCCTTGGTGGTTCGCGGCCTTCCATGCCGAGGCAGGTGCCTGGCCTATGAAACAGAGAAGAGAGATGTCTATAACTGGCTCTGCAAAGTGACCACTACTCCCACTTCCTAAGAACAACTCACCTGGCCACCATCACACCCTGTGCCAGCATCGGGCTTTCCTCCTCTCTTCGTGCCTTTAAAAGCAAACACAGACCCACCTAAATCTTGAAGTACCCGCAGAACTGCCAACTGCCTCGATCCAAAGGCCCGCTGTCTCGTAGCGCTCTACTCGAGGCTTCCATCCCTAGATTAGCATGCATCATGTAAGGCCCCATCTGAAAAACCGAAAAATTTATTAGCAACTCATCATGGTGCCCAACGACAACCACAGGCTGCCTGACCTCTTACTTCCGTTCAGGAACATCATCCACAGTCTAACTACAGACTGCCTTGAAAACAAGAACAGAAGAAAGCAGGCATGATTCCGAGCCCTACGCAGATGAGCCTTCAACCCTGCAAACTGCCATCTGCTTTTCCCAGTTCTAAAGGGCTCCTCCCAGGCAGCTCCGATCATTGCTGGGGATCACAACCAAAAGGACTCTCCGTCCAGGCAGCCTGACTGACGTCTCCTTGATCCCAATGCCTATACTGCCTCTGATGAGGCCGCCTGGGTGTAGCTACGTGCTGACCCTGCGCTCTTATTGCTATGCTGACTCACCCCAACTCTACGG
This sequence comes from Porphyrio hochstetteri, assembly GCA_020800305.1. Taxonomy (NCBI): domain Eukaryota; kingdom Metazoa; phylum Chordata; class Aves; order Gruiformes; family Rallidae; genus Porphyrio; species Porphyrio hochstetteri. Next base: position 22,422,655 of record CM036918.1, on the reverse strand, counting down.
CCCCAGGCAGAGCAGCTCCACGCCAAACACGTACACAGAACGAGGCTACACAGACCACTACAGACAACGCGAGTCCACGGTCAGAGAAATCTCTCTGTGAGAAGAAGGGCTCCCAGACCAGAGATGCCGTAGAGCGATGGTACCTACAGGGGTGAAGCACAGCTGCTTTAAGGCAACCCTAGAAAAGAGTGGGCCTGAACGGCACAGTGGAAGGAGTTACTGTCAAAACAGAGATGATGGATACGCAAGAAGCCTGACTGCAAGACCTAACGATGGAAGGACATGGGGAAGAAGCCTTGGTCTGTGAATATAGATGGCTGAAGAGCACAGCTCCTGACAGAGCCAGCAATTGTACTGCAAGATGAGACTGACTGGAAACTTCTGAGATGCGAGGACAAAGTGTGCCATGAGCCTGGTAAGCAAGCAAAGAGCAGCCCGATTGGCACACTGCTGATGAGCGGGCACAGGCATTTGAGACCCTAGAGACCATGTTGGAGGGACAGGCTACACATCTCTGAGCGCAGTAACCATGACACACAAAGAGTATAAACACAGATGGAGGCGGGAACTGCCCTGCACAACACACCCTAGTGACATGCTGACAAATAACCCGCTCCCCCTTTGCCAGCACAGAAGGGACCACTCCCAAACAGACCCTTTGCCTATGCTGACTTTTGTGGGCAAACAGTCCCCCTGCCACCACCACCACCTTCACCCCACCCTTCTCTCCTCCTCCCCCTCCCTCCCCAGCTCCAGTCCCTGCACTTAGCTCTCAGGCATCTGGGGAACTGCATCTGTCCTGGAAGGAAACGCATGCGATCCCCTGGATGGGCTGACTGGGACATGCTGGCGGTTTCCACCTTATTCTTCAGCATCTGTAATAAAGATAAACAACAAAAAAATCAAAACTGTGCAGACAGTCAGTACCATGCACCTCGACCCCAACCTCAACTCCCCGTCGCCTTCTCAAAAGTGATGTGGCATTCCCCTCACCTGGTTTTTCCAGAGACAGACATTCCCCTCACCTGCTTGTTCCAGCCACTTTCCTCCTGGCTTCGCAGCTTCAGAAGAGAAAGACAGACGTGAGTCTTGAAGTAGCCAGAGCCGCCGACCCTCTGGCCCCACCGACATGCTATGTGGTCAAAGAGCAGCCCAGTTGGCCCTATGGTGACTAGTGAGCACAGGTGTTGGAGCCTGAAAAGGCAACACAAAATACACAAGGCAAGCATGAGCAAAACTACACAAAGAAGTACTTTCGACTCTAGGTAGACCCTGGTCACACTTTGCTAGTTGTGAAATGCTCACCTTGAGCACACAAACCAAGACAACAGCAGCAACTCAAGTGCTTCAACTGCAGAATGAAAACCAGAACAGCACAACAGGAGACAGAGCAAAATGAGGGGCCAAAGGCAAGACAGGTGCCTTATATACCCCAGGGCCCACCCACTGCCCTTCCCACAGCAGCCAGGGAAAGGGGAGGATGCTGCCTGCAGAAGGATTAACAGCACCTGGAGCAGTGGGTGTGGCTCTTCTGACCTGAGTTGTTTATCAGAGACTGAATGCTGAAAGGAGAAAGGGATTCTGGCTGAAAACATTCTCTGCTCTGCTAGATCTTTATACTGAAGATTCAAACATGTATAGAAATAACCATAAATTTACCAGAATATGGATAAAACATACTAAAGAGAGTGTTAAACTCCATAGAAAAAATACTAAGTAAAAGCAATAAAGATGCTGTTGTTAGGAAATAATGTATTACAGATTTCCAGAAAGCAAGAAAAGCCCATACAGAGTTGATACTTCATTTCAGTGAGAAGGAGTGACACCGTTTGACACCGTTTCTCACAGCATTCTGACTGAGAAACTGGCTGTCACTGGCCTGGACAGGTGGACCTTCAGCTGGGTTAAAAACTGGCTGGATGGCCGAGCCCAGAGGGTGGTGGTGAATGGAACAAAATCCAGCTGGAGGCCAGTCACGAATGGCGTCCCTCAGGGCTCAGTCCTGGGTCCAGTCTTGTTCAACATCTTTATCAATGATCTCGCTGAAGGGATTGAATGCTCCCTCACTAAGTTTGCAGATGACACAAAACTAGGAGGAAGTGTTGATCTGCCTGAGGGTAGGGAGGCTCTTCAGGGGGATCTGAACAGACTGGACTGTAGGAAAAGCAAACAAGCATCCTGCTGCTGCAGAGCTTCACAAGCAAGCAGGAGACCCTGACCTGATTGCCTTGGTCGGACGGAGGCCCTGGGAGAGTGGATAACAAGCTGCAAGATAAGACATCCTGATTTACAGGAAGCTGCAAGATAAGACATCCTGATTTACAGGAAGGTGCAAGATAAGACATCCTGCTTAACAGGATCTTCCTCCCAAGATAAGACATTGTGAAACAGGAACATTCCTCCTTGTGGTTTTGCTGCAGCTGCAAGATAACATAGTAGTTTTAATTTGCCTAGAAATAGCTAAAAGATGAAGTTGTATTAACCAATGAGTCTAGGAATAGCTAATAGATGAAGTTGTACTAACCAATGAGTGTGGGACACGACATAGATACTAACCAATGGAAATAAAGACACGTAGCTTGCTTGTTGTTAGAAATACTATAAAGCTTATGGAATATTGCTAATAAATCGAACACTTTGCTTGCATCAAGTGGTGTCCCGTCCCTCAGTTGCGGCAAATGGTGACCCCGACGTGATTCGGTCCGACGTGATTCGATCCGAAAAGGAGCGAACGGCTCGGCGTTCGGAAAGGAACAGAACTGCCCATCTGGCAGCCGGTCGCAACTCCCGCAGAACTTCAAAGAGTGACTTGCTGAAAAGGAAGCAGAAGCCGGCTAACAATCCCTCGGTGGAAGGAGGTGAGCTGCGGATAATCGGAAATGGGGGGGCAAGTTTCCACCCCCGTGGAAAGGGACGTATATGAACTTATGAAAGCCTTGCTGACAAAGCATGATAAGACTATATTGGGCCATGATCTTAAATGTATGTTAAAATGGGTCCAAGTAAAAATTCCTGACGTTACTGCGTCTAATATTTTTACGACGGAAATATGGGACAAAGTAGGTATTAAACTATGGGACGGAGCTACGAAGGGCGACCCCCAAGCACAAAAATTACTCCCTTGGTGGAGAATTATTTTTGAAATCTTAAAGGAACAAGAAAGCTCTCATAAAGGGGATCCACCTTCTGAGACTGATCATAACGGGAAAGACCCCGACCTCAGTCCCTCTGACCTCCCTTCAGCTCCGCCGGCACCAACCTATTCTGCCCCTGAACCCAAAACCGAACCCATACTAACATCAAAACCGTCTCTAAGAAGGAGGGCTTTGGCAAATTACCCTCCAGAAGACGACCCCTTTGATCCCGGACCTATAGACCCGGAGGATGAACCCGACTTGTTCCCCTCTGACCCACATGATGTATGGACTCAGATAAAAAAGCAGGCGTTAAGGGAGGGGGAGTGGGAGGTGGCACAAAAAATTGTAGCACCAGTTATGTACCAAGGACGGGGAGCTCAATGGGAACCTTTGTCTTTTGCCGTAATTAAGGAATTGCGCCGTACGGCCACGGAACATGGTCTCTCTTCTCCTTATTTTGTTACTATGTTGTCATCTGTTTTTGATACCTACATAATGACACCTCAGACCCTTGCAGGGGTAGGCGGCACTGGTACTAGTAGACAAAGCCTCCATACTGTTACCATTGAAGGCCCTGAAGGGCACATAGCCACTGTTAAACCTTTTGTTTTACCAATTCCGATGGTCCTGTGGGGCCGTGACGTATTAGCTCAGTGGGGAGTTACACTAAAAACACATTTTTAGGGGGGGCCATTGAAGAGCGCGGCACTCTAAAAATTACCTGGAAAATGGATACCCCTATATGGGTGGATCAATGGCCCCTTCCTATAGAGAAACTCCGCGCTCTTAATGACATAGTAGAGGAGCAATTACAAAAGGGACATGTAGTACCGTCTGTTAGTCCATGGAATTCTCCTGTTTTTGTTATTAAAAAACCAAGTGGCAAGTGGCGCCTACTCCATGATCTTAGAAAAATTAATGATGCTATGGAAAACATGGGACCCCTTCAGCCGGGGCTTCCCTCGCCAACCATGTTACCAAGAAATTGGTACCTTACAGTAATTGATTTGAAAGACTGTTTTTTTAATATACCATTACATCCTCAGGATGCACCTAAATTTGCTTTTTCAATTCCAAGCGTCAACGTTCAGGAACCTTTGCGACGATTCCATTGGGTAGTGCTCCCACAAGGAATGAAAAACAGTCCAACCATATGCCAATGGTATGTGGCAAAAATTTTAAGCCCAATTAGAAAGTCTAAACCTTCTGTGTTGTTATACCACTACATGGACGACATCCTTGTGGCTGCATCTCAGGAAACAGACATGAAGGAGGCCGTAGCCCTTGTCACTACAGCTGTAAACGCAGCTGGATTTTGTATTGCTTCTGAAAAAATTCAAACTATTTCCCCTTGGAAATATTTGGGCTGGTTAATTCGGTCAAAGACCATAGCACCTCAACCACTTCACTTGAACACAGAAATTTCTACTTTAAATGATGTACAAAAACTTCTGGGAACTATAAACTGGGTTTGCCCCTTATTGGGAATCACAAATTCAGATTTAAGTCCTCTTTTTGAACTTTTGAAGGGAGAAACAAATATTTGTGCCCCAAGGATGCTAAACGAACCCTCTCTTAAAGCAATTGCAAAAATCACTGAAGCCATTGCGTCTAGACAGGCGCACTGCTGCGATCCAGATTTGCCATTTATTTTGGTAATCTTAAATCCTACAAAACAGCCATATGCCCTTATTTTCCAATGGGACACTGATCAGAAGGACCCATTATTGACTATTGAATGGGTATTTCTATCACATCAGCCTTCAAAAACAATATTTGCACAATATGAAATGTTTGCATTTTTAATTCTTAAGGCGCGGCAACGACTATTAACTTTAGCAGGAATTGACTTTACATGTATCTATTTGCCAGTGGTCAAAACCTATCTTTCCTGGTTATATTGCCAATCGGACGTTTTTGCCATGGCTCTTGCTGGCTATCCTGGACAGATTTCTTCGCATTTGCCAGCTCATAAACTTTTACACCTTGACTTTCAACTTTCCCAAAAACCGAAAAGAAGCGAAAAACCTCTGGAGGCATTTACAGTGTTTACTGATGGATCTGGAAAGACCCACAAATCTGTTATCATCTGGTGGAACCAGGAAACCCAGAAATGGAACTCAGACATTTCTACAGCACCTGGCTCACCACAGATTGTGGAACTTGCAGCTGTTGTACGCGTCTTTCGAAAATGGACAAAACCTCTTAACATAATCACTGATTCCGCTTATGTTGCTGGTATAGTCCAGCGGGCAGAAGCTTCATTTTTAAAAGATGTTGCTAACCCTCTTTTGTTTACTTTATTACAGGAACTTGTCGCTTTGTTGGACTCCAGAACAACTCCTTATTTTATAATGCATGTTCGTTCTCATACTACTTTACCAGGTTTTATAGCAGAAGGGAATAGACAAGCTGACCTTTTAACTCTTACAGTGCAAATTCTCCCAGACCTTTTTGCCCAGGCAAAACTTAGTCATTCCTTTTTTCACCAAAATGCAGGTGCACTGAAACGCACTTTTAATATTTCCACACAGCAAGCAACCGAGATTGTTGCTATATGTCCTGATTGTCAACGCGTTTCTTTCCCATCTATAGCAGGCGGAATTAATCCCCGGGGATTACAGTCTTTACAGTTATGGCAAACTGATGTTACACACTATCCAGAATTTGGCAAGCAAAAATATTTACATGTTTCTATAGATACTTTTTCTGGAGCCTTATATGCTTCCTGTCACACAGGAGAGAAGGCTCGCAATGTTAAACGCCATTTTTTACAAGCATTTGCCACCTTGGGGATACCTCAAAAAATTAAAACAGATAATGGACCTGCATATATTTCTCTCACTTTACAGACTTTTTTTAGTACCTGGGGCATTACACACATTACAGGAATACCACATTCCCCTACAGGTCAATCTCTTATTGAACGCTCTCACAAGACTTTAAAAAGTCTTTTACAAAAACAAAAAAGGGGGATAGGGAACGTAACCCCAGGAGAAAGACTACAGAAAGCATTGTATGTTTTTAATTTTTTAAATTGTTCCCTTATGGATCAGAATCCTCCTATTGTGAGACATTTTAACATGAGCCAAGAATTTACAAAATCAAAGAAGGCACCAGTTTTAATAAAGGACCTAGAGACAGGAAAAATTTTAGGTCCTTATCCACTTATTACCTGGGGAAGGGGTTATGCTTGTGTTTCCACAGAGCGTGGTCCACGGTGGATTCCGGCGAAAAATGTCAAACCCTTCAGAGAGCCATTGACGGCAGCTCCAGCTGAAGAACCAAACACAGACGCTTTGCCACCCATCTGAAAATCACCATTATGCTTTTCCTTTTGGTTTTGGTGTGGATGGTAACAGAAGCTAGTCCTTTTCCCCCATTTTTCCCTAAGACTAATGTGTGGGTCACGCTAGCTAATGTAACAGGACAGGATACAATATGCCTAGCCACGGCTTCTCCGGAAAACCCTTTTTCTACTTGTTTGATAGGCTTACCACTTGATAATTGGACAAGATTGTGTGAAACCCTCCCACAGACCCTGATGATCAATCCCACAGATAACTGGGATGGGTGGACGCCATATAGACCAAAACTCAGTTTAGAACCTCAAGAAATTGAACTATTAGGATCAGTGAAAATGGACTTTTGTGTTAAATTTAACTACACGGGGAAAAATCAATCGCGAGTATGGGATGTATCCCCCATGCATCCCATTTTTCGTAATAAGACAGCTTGGTGTAACTATACATCAAAAAATATCTCACCCTCCGCAAACATACCCGTGGCATTACCATCTGGCATATTCTTTATTTGTGGAGATCGGGCATGGGCAGGCATACCTTCACATATAAAAGGAGGCCCCTGTAGTTTGGGACGTCTCTCACTGCTAACTCCCAATACATCCAGTATTTTACAAATGCGCAAAAGCCACTCTAGACTAAGGCGAGCAGCCCACGCCTTTACGTCAGAGTGTGACGACCATGTAGATTTTTGGAACTTTGAACAACGCTTCACTGCCTCTCTTTTGGCTCCTGGTGTTGCAGCTGCAAAAGCTTTAAGCACCTTAGACAAATTAGGCTGTTGACTAGCGAAACAAACCAACGCTACTAGTAGAGCGCTTTCTGACCTTTTGATAGATGTAGATAGTGTGCGACATGCAACTTTGCAAAATCGTGCAGCCATAGATTTTTTGCTTTTAGCCCAAGGCCATGGATGTGAAGACTTTGAAGGAATGTGCTGTATGAACCTGTCTGATCACTCAGAGTCAATTCACGCTAGCATACAGCAACTTAAAAACGGAGTTTTGAAACTCCGAGAAGATGATAAATGGGACTGGCTAGACAAGTTATTTTCTGGCTGGGGATTTACAGGCTGGTTAAAAAGTTTGTTAAAGACAACAATGTATATTGTTTTGTTTGCTTTGTTGCTTTTGATTTGCTTACCGTGTTTTTTGCAGTGTGTACAAAAAATGATATCTAACTCTATCCATAAAGTTCTTATTGTTCAACAGAACGGGGGAGATGTAGGAAAAGCAAACAAGCATCCTGCTGCTGCAGAGCTTCACAAGCAAGCAGGAGACCCTGACCTGATTGCCTTGGTCGGACGGAGGCCCTGGGAGAGTGGATAACAAGCTGCAAGATAAGACATCCTGATTTACAGGAAGCTGCAAGATAAGACATCCTGATTTACAGGAAGGTGCAAGATAAGACATCCTGCTTAACAGGATCTTCCTCCCAAGATAAGACATTGTGAAACAGGAACATTCCTCCTTGTGGTTTTGCTGCAGCTGCAAGATAACATAGTAGTTTTAATTTGCCTAGAAATAGCTAAAAGATGAAGTTGTATTAACCAATGAGTCTAGGAATAGCTAATAGATGAAGTTGTACTAACCAATGAGTGTGGGACGCGACATAGATACTAACCAATGGAAATAAAGACACGTAGCTTGCTTGTTGTTAGAAATACTATAAAGCTTATGGAATATTGCTAATAAATCGAACACTTTGCTTGCATCAAGTGGTGTCCCGTCCCTCAGTTGCGGCACTGGACCAATGGGCTGAGTCCAATGGGATGAAGTTTAACAAGGCCAAGTGTAGAGTGCTGCACATGGGACATAACAACCCCATGCAGCGCTACAGGCTTGGGGGGGACTGGCTGGAGAGCTGTCAGGCAGAGAAGGACCTGGGGGTGTTGGGTGACTGCAGACTGAATATGAGTCAGCAGTGTGCCCAGGCGGCCAAGAAGGCCAATGGCATCCTGGCTTGTGTCAGAAATAGTGTGGCCAGTAGGTCTGGGGAGGGGATTGTGCTCCTGTACTGGGCACTGGTGAGGCTGCACCTTGAGTGCTGGGTCCAGTTCTGGGCTCCTCACCATAAGAAGGACATTGAGGTCCTGGAGCGAGTCCAGAGAAGGGCAACCAGGCTGGTGAAGGGGCTGGAGGGCAAATCCTCTGAGGAGTGGCTGAGGGAGCTGGCGCTGTTTAGCTTGGAGAAGAGGAGGCTGAGGGGAGACCTTATCACCACCTACAACTACTTGAAGGGAGGTTATAGAGAGGTAGGTGATGGTCCCTTCAGCCAGGTGACAGGTTGTCGCAGTTTTGCGTGGTTGGGTGCTGGAAAAGAACAGGGGTGCAGAAAATGGCTGCTGCGAGGAGCTGCTGGAATTCTCCGCAGCTCCAAAGTATAAAAAACTCAAGGCCAGAATCATTGTTGACCAGGGCCAAGCCAATGAGAGATAGTCACAGCGCCTCCGAGAATCACATATAGGAGAAAACAGTCCAGAAGCAGCTGCATTTTGCCACCGGAGAAGGGAGTGAAGAGATGTAACGAGCTGTGCAGACACCAAGGCCGGGGAAGACGGGGGAGGAGGCACCCCAGGTGCCAGAGAGAAAGATGCCCCCTCGCAGCCCGTGGGGTAACCACCCCCAATGAAAAGCCGAGACCCCACCTGTAGACCGTGGAGGGGCTCCACGCTGGATGGAGCAGGTGGAGACATAGAGAAGACGATGTGACCCTACGTTATGACCCTCTGCCAGCACTTGCAGCCCATGAAGAGAATCAGAGACACAGAGATGAGCAGAGAGAGTTTTGCACTGGAACAGGTTTGCTGGGGGGCTGGTGACCCCATGGAGGACTGGGACTGAGAGAGACTGTGATTTATTGCTGCCCACCATAGCAGTGATCCAGGCAGAGCAGCTAATGAAGAGATAAAGCCCTGGGGGAAGAGACTCACGTTGGAGAAAGTTCGTGGAGGACTGTCTCCCGTGGGTGGGACCCATGGTGCAGCAGGGGGAGGGTGTGTGTATGGAATGAATGCCCCCTCCCTGGCCGAGAAGGAAACCAACTTGCAAGGAACTGACCGAAGCCCCCATCTACCAGTCCCTGCCCCCCTGCGCTGTGATCGGGGGGAGGAAGGGAGTGAAATCACGACTACAGTGAAGTCTGCTAAGAAGGGAGTGAGGGGGAGAGGTACAGGTGTTTTAAGATCTGGAAAAGGAAACAGCTCATGAAGAAGTAACCGGGAACACCATTATTTTTTTCCTAGTCCCTGCCCCTCCCTGTACTGCGAGCGGGGAGGGAACAAGAGAGTAAAATCATGGATAACGGGAAGTCTACTTAGAAATGGAGGGGTGGGGGAAGGTGCTACTGAGAATCCCATTTTCCCCAATCCCTCCCCTCCCCGTACTGCGAACGGGAGGGAAGAACAGAGCAAATAAACACTGACTAAAGTCTGCTAAGAAAGGAGTGGTGGGGGGAAATGTGTGTTTAAGATCTGCTTGCATTTGTCTTAAGATTTGGTTGTGCTCCTGACTCCGGTTTTCACTGTTGTTTTTAGTGAGGTGTAATAAATTAGAGTAGTTTATTTCTTCATTCTGTGTTGAGTCTGTTTTGCCCATATCATTGCTGATAAAATGATCTCTCCTTGTTCTTATCTAGACTCCTAAGCCTCTTGATATATATTTTCTCCCCTGTCCAACTAAGAAGGGGAGCAATAGTATGATTTTGGTGGGCGTCCGGCATCCGGCCAGGGCTAAACCAACAAAAAAACACATAGCTGGCCTGAAACCTCCCCAGGGAGCACACAAGCAGCAACATTCATTCTAGGGCTATGGGCTTTCCTTTGCCCAGGAACCTTCTTCATACCTCCAAAAGTGTTTCTCTCGGTCTGGGCAGCATTCTGCACCAAACATGCCAAATGTCCAGCAATAGCTCCCAAACCAAAGGAGCAAGCACTGAAACACATAGCTGGCCTGAAACCTCCCCAGGGAGCACACAAGCAGCAACATTCATTCTAGGGCTGTGGGCTTTCACTTGCCTGGGAACCTTCATCATAGCAAAAAAAGTGTTTCTCTCGGCCGGACGAGCATTTTAGGCCAAACATGCCAAACGTCCAGCAATAGCTCCCAAAGCAGAGGAGCCAGCACTGAAACACATAGCTGGCCTGAAACCTCCCCAGGGAGCACACAAGCAGCAACATTCATTGTTGGGCTCTGGGCTTTCACTTGCCTGGGAACCTTCATCATAGCAAAAAATGTGTTTCTCTCGGCTGGAGCAGCATTCTAAGACTAATTGAAGAACCCTGTTTTTGATTATATTTAATTTTAATTCTCTTGTAATCTATATATGTAAGGCTGAAATCTCAAGGAAGTAACGTTAAACTCTGCTCCTCAGTTCATTTCACAGAATCACAGAATCACAGAATAACAAGGTTGGAAAAGACCTTAAAGATCATCAAGTCCAACCATTCACATCCTAAACTAAACCATATCCCTTTCAAACCATTCCACACACACACACTTTAAAAGCAAGCTGTTGCCGCAGCCTTACCATACCTTCTTTGTTACAGGTTTTGGGGTAGCCCCAGCTGCCTACATATGCAGCTCTTTATGTTACTGTATGTCTCCCGTAGTGTTCTCACATGAGTGGTTAAAATGGTAAATCACACACACAGAATCACACAGAATCACAAGGTTGGAAAAGACCTTTAAGATCATCAAGTCCAACCATTCACATACTAAACTAAATCATATCCCTAAGTACCTCATCTACCCTGTTTTTGAACACATCCAGGGAAGGTGACTCAACCCCCTCCCTGGGCAGCGTGTTCCAGGCCCTGACAACTCTCTCAGTAAAAAAATTTTTTCTAACATCCAATCTAAACCTGCCCTGGCACATCTTCATGCCATTCCCCCTTGTCCTGTCATCTGTCACCTGGCTGAAGAGACCATCACCTACCTCTCTACAACCTCCCTTCAGGTAGTTGTAGGTGGTGATAAGGCCTCCTCTTCTCCAAGCTAAACAGCCCCAGCTCCCTCAGCTGCTCCTCATAGGATTTGCCCTCCAGCCTGGATCTCTCTACTCAGCCAAGCTGGCTTCCTTGCTCTCCAACTCCTCTTCTAACCGACTGGGACAGCCTGTTCTTGTGCCACCAAGATTACCTTCTTGAGGAGCAACCAACCCTCTTGGGCTCCTTTGCCCTCAAGGGCTGCCTCCCATGGAATCTTATCGAGCAGCTTTCTGAACAGCCCAAAGTCAGCCCTACGGAAGTCTCAGGTGCTTGTTCTGCTGTCTCCCTTCCTTACTTCTCCCAGTACTAAGAATTCTATAAGCTCATGATCACTATGCCCCAGGCATCCTCCAACCTTCACATCCCCTACCAGGTCTTCTCTATTCACAAACAACAAGTCCAGCAGGGCACCTTCCCTTGTGGGTTCATTTACCAGCTGTGTCAGGAAGTTGTCTTCCAAACCCTCCAGGAACCTGCTAGACTGTTTCCTCCCTGCTGTATTGTACCTCCAGGAGACATCCCGTAAGTTGAAGTCCCCAATAAGGACGAGGGCTGGTGATCGCAAGACTTCACCCAGCTGTTTAAAAAACAACTCATCAGCTTCCTCCTCCTGGTCAGGTGGTCTATAGCAGACTCCCATCACTATATCTCGCTGATTTTGTTCTCCTCTGATTTTCACCCAGAGACACTCGACCCTGTCTTCATCATACTCCAGCTCTAGGCTGTCAATGCATTCTTTGACATACAGGGCTGCCCCACCTCCTCTCCTACCCAGCCTATCACGCCTGTATAGTTTATAACCAGCAATTGCAGCACTCCAGTCATGTGAATTATCCCATCACGTTTCTGCGATGGCAATCACATCGTAATTTCCTGTAGTTACAAGGACTTCTAATTCCTCTTTTTTGTTCCCCATGCTGCGTGCATTGGTGGAGATGCACTTCAGCTGGTCTACTGATCTTGTTGTGCTCCTTGGGGAAGCCTTGCTTCCCAAGTGACAGCTGCTTAAGTTACCTAGCCTATCAGTAGTAGTTACATCTCTACACTGAGTTAGGACACTAACCCCCTGATTAACTAGGGTGGCTGGCCAGAGGTCATTGCCAGCACACCATCCCTCAGTATCTCCACCACCACACCCAGGCTTTTTTCCATCTAGCCTGGCCCTGTCCCCCTCCCCCTTCTTATCTAGTTTAAAGCTCTATTGATGAGCCCTGCTAGCTTCTTAGACAGTATCCTTCTGCCCCTAGGGGATAAGTGCTCCCCATCCCTCGAAAGCAAGGCTGGGGAGGCTCGAGCCAGCCCATTCTCAAAGAACCCAAAGTTCTGTTTCTCGCACCAGGCTCTGAGCCAGGTATTAATTTCCTGGCTCTTCTCAAACCAACCCTCCCCATTCCCTGTAGTAGGAATGACGGAGGAAAACACTACCTGTGCTCCAGATCCTCGCACCATGCGTCCCAGGGCCCTAAAATCCTTCTTAATGGTGCTCAGTTTTCTTTTATGTATTTTATTACTACCTATTTGAAAAATTAAAAGTGGATAATAATCCGTGTCCCTGACCAAGGTTGGGACTCGCTTGGTAAAGTCCCTAACTGAAGCTCCCTTAAGGCAGCAGACTTCCCTATGTAGAGGGTCCGGCCTACAGATCGGGCCCTCAGTTCCCTCCAGAAGGGAATCTCCTAAGACAATGACCCGTCTTTTTGTCTTAACAGAGGATGTTTTGATGGTTTTCTTAGGGGGTCTAGTCCTAGGGAACACAGCTTTGGAAGTAATTTTCCTATCAGCCATCTCGGTTTGCTTAGGGGGTCTTGTCCTAGGGAACACAACCTCAGAAGTAATTTTCCTATCAGCCATCTCATTATCTGGCTGGCCCCTTGTAATAGGATCTTGTATCTATTGCTCAGAGGAACTTGTGGAGGAAGGACAGGCTTGGAAGGTACTCTCCTACTGCCCTTGCGACGTACCTGCTTCCATTCGTCATTATCATTTATACTGTCCTGCCTGGGGGAGGGTATAGGGTCACTCCAGTCCTGGACACTGTCTACTGGGTACTCACATTTCTGTGGCTGGGAAGACAGAATCTGGCTCATCCGATCTATCTCCACCTCAGCCTCCCTGGTGCTCATGAGCCTGTCTAGTTTATCCTTGAGCACATCTACCTCTTCTTGTAGGTATGCTGCACGGCTGAGGAGATCCCTTATGATCGTACACAGCCATGTTCAGAGCTGTCTGCTGCCGCAAGCATGTTGTGACACTCCCTGCACCCCAAGACCTGCACCGCAGCATGCTTCTGTGGTTGGTTGGTTTAACTGGGTTGCTACCTCCACAATGGAAGGTGTTGGGGTTATGGCCCTGTGCCGGGTAGAACCATTATGCAGTACCTACGCAAGTGTTAGTGAACCTCACCTGTCCGTAGGCTCGGCTCCTCTATTTCCTCTGCCCAGCGAGCGGGCTGGCTGGCTGTCTTCTCTGAGCTCTACTGCTGGCTCGCCTGCATTGTGTGGGTGGGCAGCGACTAGTTGCTCCTTAAACACTTTTAAGGTTAGAGGGTGGGGTCACGTGACGTCAGGGGGAGGGTGAGCATTGGCGGGTTTCCGGGCACTCGCTGTGGGTCGAAGGGGCTGCATGGGGTGCCCAGATGTAGGGAACCTCTCTGGGCTGCCTGATCTGACACACAGCCCCTGAGCTTACCAGAGTGATTGCTGTCACCACTGATCATCACTCGCCGACTGGTGGTTTCATTCCATTCAGACAGCCTAAGTGATGGTCCCTTAAGTGACGCTGTTGGCGTTGCTCCTCATTAAGCCTTGGCCTTGCTTCCAATTGATGGCCGTCTCTTTCATTCCTCCACTTGTGTCCAGTTGACCAGGCAGTGTGTCCTGAGAGCAAAGCAGAGGTTTCAGAGGTTAGCAGAAAAGCTAGCCGGGAAGTCTCCCAGAATGTGACAGGGACTTGCACTTCTCTTCAGCAAAAGGTGTTTCTGCATCAAGCATAAAACTAGAACTTTACCTGAAGGTGCTGATGAGGCGTGGGAAAAGTGTGCTAAGATTACAACAAAGTTACCTTGTGCAGTTTATGTGTCATTAGAGAGCTCTAATCCCGAGTTTCTTGGCATAGCAGCGTGCTAAAGGATGAAGAGCCTGGTAGAGCCAGCATGTTAAGATGTGATGGTCTTGTGTGAAAACTGCTGGTATATTGCATTATGCTATGTGTTTCTGTATTGTATGAAGCTCTTAGGGAAGTTCCATCTCCTTCATCCATTAAATAAATGATTTTTTAGATTGCAGGACTTTAGATTTTCTTCCCCTCCTTCTCTTTTTCTGTAATACTGTCTAGTGCTCAACAAAAAATAGCACTTCTGTGTTGTGCAGGAAAATAAATGAACTATGAGGTCAACTTTGATGTTAAATGTTATTTTTTCACCCTCTTTTACATTATCTTGGCACATACTCTGCAATATGCATCAAAAAAGTCTCAAAAAAAGGAAAGAAGGCAGAGAGAAATCCTAGGAAGAATTATGTCTTCATATTTCAGGCTTATATCTATCTGTTCCACAGGTTTTATGTGTGTATGCCTGACAGAACAAGTAGTGTCTGTGTGCTTTCTTTTGTGCTTGTCACAGACAGGAAACTCTTTAAGCCTGGTCTCTCACTGTATTCATGGGCAACGCCTGCACTGCCAGGCTACGGTTTGTATTTGATGTTTATAGATCATATGAATGAAATGGCAGAGTAAAGGTATAAGTTAGCATTTCCCTTCCAAAAGGGGCACCAGCACCTCTGGTCATCTAAGCAGGCTACTGTCAAGGTTGTGTTATGGAGAGTTGAACTCTTCTCATTATCCTTTATAGGTATGATATTGTACAGATGCATTTGGCAGTTTGTTCCTTGCTCCACAGCGGCAGGGACCAGCAGGTGCTTTGCGATAAGGATGTGGCATGGCCCTTTTAGATGCAGTTTGTCTCGTTCCCTTTCTTTGAAGCCTCCCTCGATGGCAGAACGTGTCCCTGTTTCGAATGCTCCCAGGTTTGTATTTGTCACAGTGCCAGTCAGCTAAGCCGTGCAGTCTGCCTAAAAAAATAAAGGTATTTTCTCACAGGAGATCATCTATTCAGATCAATGTAGTGCCTTGTATCCACTGCCAGCTTCCCACTGCTTTCTTGGATACTGCTGCCCGTATCTCTTTGCTTGTCTTCCACTTGTCTCTTCCTCTAGCTGGGAACTAGATACACTGCTCCATTGTTTACCTCCCCTTAAAAGCTGAGAGCTGACATTTTTGTTTGAGACAGTCTGTATTTTTATTCCCTGGGTTGGCAGGGAAACAGCTAATCAAATAATTATATTTAAAATAAGGTTTAATAAAAAAGCATCTCTAAAACAAAAGACAAAGTGTAGTCATGCTTCTTAGCAAAAAAACTAGTCAGCAATGCACATCCTGTGGAAAGTTTCCCAAATAACTAAGGGCCATTTGGACTTTCTTAATGTTCTTAACATTTTCTATTGATTTTTTTTTTCCTTTTTACATGCTCTCTTGTCTTTATTGGTAGGTCTGCAAATCGAGCACCCCCTTCTATTCCTTTTTCCATTCTCTTCCATGCCTCCCTTGCCCCCCACGTTTGAAGTAGTTTGTCTTACCTAGAGCTGTGACAGCAGCCATTCATACTTGAAGAGTTTCTGCTAATAAGCAGCTGTTCTGTCCAAGTTTACAACATGAATAAAAATACTAATTGTGTTTTTTCAAATAATAAACTGAAGGTCCCAAACAGGTAATTATGCTTGTGCTTGTAAATAATCACTACTCAGAACCAGAACAAATTCTGTACATTTCCCCTGTCCTCAAGCCAAACACAGGACTGAGTGGGACCTTCTGGGTTGCTCTATATACTCCCTTCCTGGAGCAGGGCTTGTGTATATAATCTCTTTTTAAAAATATATTGAACTCTGTTTTAAAAGCAGCGGGGTTTTGGAGAGGAATTTTTGGTTGGTTGGTTGTTGGGGTTTTTTTGCATTCCGTTGTGGTACTTTGGAAGCTGCTTTTGAACTTGTCTGGTCTTGTGGTCAGAGACCTCCTTCTAATTATCAGCCTCTGGATGTCCAGGCCTGGACAAAGACCTCTTATACTGGGTACAGAGCCACTGTCCAGCATTTAACCAGACTCAGTGTTTCTTTCTGTCAGGGTACAATAAATGCTATGTTCAGAGCTTCTAATTTGCTCTAACATTGGAACACACATCTGTGGAATGGTCAGGCTGAGGTTTTTACAGTGAGGTGGAAGGACACACAGGGTCAGCTGTGGGCAATATGGATCTCACCAGGGTAAGCACAATTAGTTAATGTATGCCACAGAGTTCCAAGAACACCAATCTAATAATTAATGAAGTAACGGCAGCATGAAGTCCTTCTTATGAGCTTATTGTGAGAAACAAGACACACTTTGTTAAAAGTCTGAGTTTGCCATGGCTATAAATAGCTTTCTTGGCAAACGTGGAAAAGGGAAATTATATGTAACCAAGGAGTAGCAGCAAATAGAGTTTAAATACCTGTTTCATAACAGTGTTATTTTAGGGCTGAGATAATGTACCAGGCTGTGTACTGAGAATTAGTTTGTCTTGTGTGATACACCTTTCATTAGAAATATATTTAGCATAGTGCTTGGCACTATGCTAGGCCTAGGATTTCTTCTCAATTGATGTCTTGTAGACCTTGTAACTGCCTTTTGTTCCTTGATAACCTGAAGGTCCTTACTAAGCAATATATGATGTTAAATGTTGGCTTTGCTGAAGCTGGTGATGTTTTAATTGTAGAGAAAGACTTGGCCATGTTTTTCTGGGTATTCATAATTCTGGATCAGCATTTGCAGCCAAACACAAAGGTAACATTATAGCTAGTGAGACTAGAAAAGGTAGTGAGGATGTTACCCAAATTGTAGCAGGGCTTGGTTGTTTAAGATAATAATCTTCTGCTAATTTGGGAGTTCATGAACCTCTTTAATGAGAACAATGGTACTGAATTACATTTGATATGGAAAGACATCATCGTCCCCCCTCATGCTCATCTCTCCCCTTTCCTTGCGGTGGGATCTGTTCAGGATATAGTGCCACTGCTGAATTGCAGTTCTGAGCTTCCCATGGTGGTTGTTTCAAAGTGTTTTTTGGAGGCTGCCCATGCAGGTGCTGTAGCATGCAGTGCTGTGGCAGCACTGGAAATCGCTTCAGTTGCTTTTACCACATCATCCACAATCTTAAAACTATTGAAGTAAGTTCTTACTGTAGCTGTATCTTGAGCTCTGAGTCTTTCTGCTGGGCATTGGTGGCACTACAGTTCCCGGGTTAAATGTGGCGGGTACATCTCCGCCACTTTACAGACATGTTTCTAGCCTTTCTACAGGCAGTCCTATGTCTCTGGTGTAATGCAGCAATGTCTTGGCCATTATCCTCTGTTTTGTATTGTTAAGGCAGAAGGATTTATATCGGTTACCGGCTAATGCAGTGTTTAATGTGTGTATCTGTGAGGCAAATTCCATTTTAGCAGGGTGGAAAGCGGTCAGATATCAATATTCGGTATACTAATGACAGTATGGCATCCAGGATCACATTTAAGGTCTCCATTGAGCTCAGCCGGCTGACGCATCTTGTTGATGGGATTTGGAAGAGTCAAACATTTGCAAATAGGAGTGGCACTTCTTCTAAGGCTTCTGGCTGCTTTGGACAGACATGCTGCCACGACTTGAGCTTTAGCACAGCTTTGCAAAAACCCTGTTGTGACAGATGTAGTGGAACAGTGAAGCTTTAGGCTTTTGCTGAAGTGTTTATACAGGTAAAGGATATTCTGACACACCTGGCTTGCCAACTGTACTGTGGCACGTGGAGCGGTTTGAAGTTTTTCTGCTTTAGAGAACATCAAATGTTTACTTACAAAAGGGAAGAGGGGGCTTGGCAGTGGTGGAAACTCTGGTGGTGAGTATGAGATGCTTGTGTGGGAAGTGAGGGAAGGTAAAGCATCAGCTTATGGACGTTTCTGGAGGGACAGAGTAAGTAGGTGCTGTTTTCTAGGAATTATGCAAATTACAGACAGGAAAGCAAGCTGAAAGCTAATATGCTGATAGGAACATGGGGACAATGCCCCTTTATTTTATGTGATTATATTAAATGCACATTTCTTTCTGTCTTACCCATGATTAATGCATTCCTCATCCCATCCTCATCTGGTGGGTGTAGGGAGCGGTTGTTAAATGCGCTACTATGTAAAAGATGAGAAAGAGATTTGCTGTTTTTCTGCCAGTCTTGAGCCCCATTCACTGATTTCACAAATGGCTGCTTGGAGTCTTCCTTCGGTGTCAGGGAAAGTGTGGATTTAGGAGTGGAAGATAGGGAATCTGGATTAGTCAGTAACAGCAGCAGAGGGCAAGAGCATGCCATCTGAAAGGCCGTGAAAATGTGTATGAGCAACTTAAATTTGATGCAAGGAGAATTGGTTCATCAAAGTACTAAATAGTCAAAGAAAAGGGCTAGAAAAATCACAGTTTCTGTAGCACTCTGAGCAGGAATTTCAATGGGATAAGGAGGTTTGTGGTTTAATAGGTGCTTTGCCAAGAGAGTCTGTATGTTAGTCAGAGGCAGATGGCATTGCAGTTACAGTGCTGACAGATAGGCAGCTGTGGGCACAAGTTCATCATAAACTACACTGCAAGCCCTGGGCCAGAGGGAGCAGGAAGGAGTTACCATTTTCTATACTTGTTTTTTGTGGTTAAATGTCTGGGAGATACCAACTGTCCAAGAACTGATGGCGTTTTATCTTGTGGTTCCATAACACTTAGTACAGGGGAATGCAATGAGCTGCTTGCATGATAGTGTAAACTGGAACAATGGAAAAATAGATCAGGTATTGCAGGAGAGGCATGTACTGGGAATGTGGCCCTGGAAAATGACATCTGCCAAAGTATAGTCCTATGGCAGCATCAGGATGCAGACAGAAATCAACTGTACAGCAGTGGAGAAAGCTGCAGAAATCCATCTGTAACAACCTGTCTCACGAGATGGAGCGGTTCCTTTCTAAGCTAATAAGAAACATGTGCCTGTCCTTAATTGCTTGCATTCACTGACTTCCTCCTTGTGCTTGTGGGGGAAAAAAATAAATTCTTTGAGGTGGAGTTCCCTAACAGCTTTTATAAAGGACCCGAAGACTGATCTGAAAGACTAAACGAGTGAAATGGATTCTTTTCCCTTGACAGTGTTTTGTTAAATCAGTAGATTTCTTAATGATATGGGTTTGTTTTAGCTTTAAATAAACTTTTGACAGTCAGTAGATCAAAACCTGCTGTCAGTGCAGGGATTAGATAGCTGTCGAGATGTCAAGATTACAACTTTGTACTAAGGACTTGTTCTTGTGAAGTGGCCTTAAATGATAGCAGAAGGCAGCACGGAGTGGGTGTCCTTGTACTTAAAGTGGGGGCTTGGCACAGCATGTGGGATTCAGGCTCGCAGCCTGCAGCAGGCACTGTGTACACCTGTGTGAAGGTTGCACACCTTGGAAACTGAGCAGGTTGTGCCTGTGCAGGGGGATGTCTGAGCGGTAGAGGCTAAGGTGATGTCAGTTAGAAGCAGTCATTTCCTTCGCCCTTTGTTTTCTGCAGATTCCCTAGAACAGCATAGCACAGCGAGGCCATCGTACTTGACCCACCAACCAGACTGCATCTTAGAGTCAGGTTTCTGTTAGTGTCGTCAGACTCAGTATCACAAAACCACAAAAAGTGGACTCCACAGAAATGTTTGAGCCTTGAAATTTTATTATCTTGTTTGCATCAACCAGTTATTCCTTTCAGCACCAATAAAAGACAAAAAATCCTCCCTGTTGTTCAAAATACCATGTTTTTATCAGGTCTGAGATTGTGGCTTTCTTGCAGGCAAAGAAACCAATGAAAATATTTAAATTTTTATTTTTTAAATACATTTATAACAAAATGTCAGAAGGTGTGTGCTTACCATATAAAAACATTAGGTTCCAGAAGGATACAATACCGAAAAATCATTGAAATAAAAAAGGTTATTCTTATTATAGGATTTCTAAATCTCAGCAATAATACAAGTCTTTAAAAGCATCAAGATTATATTGAAAACAAGATGGTATGGAAAAATGAGACCTTCGGTAACAATTTGACCCTTGTAATGGACGATAATACTGGGAGTTGTTCAAAATGCTTGAATTGTATTTCTATTCTCATCCTATAGTGCCAGGAGGAGGTAAAAATGCTTAATTTCTGAGCTGATGATATGTGCTGACGCGCTGCTGTGTGATCCCAGGGTAGCCCAGAGACCAAACTGGGGGCAGTCAGATCTGCTTATTCTGGACCTCCAACAAAGACTATTTTACTATAAATCTTTATGGAATTTAAGTTCCTTAAATCTTACTGTCTTACCAACAAGCAGGACTGAGGGTCTAGCCAGACTAGCTGAGAGTGTTTCTGGTACAAAACCTTGCCAAGCTACTAGCACAAGGTAGGTAACTTGTTACACCAGACAGCTTTTGCAAGGGCTTCTCTACAGCAGGCCACACCTCAGCGGGCTGCAGGCTTCACTTGGAGCCAGTCTGTGGTACGGCTTATGTTTGGATGCTTCAGGCAGCTTCTAATAAGCATCCAGTTTGCAATGGAACAAACTAGCTGGCCCCCACTTGACCTAGTTGAACACCTTTTTCACTCCGCATGAAGCTGTACATTAGGCATTACTACCCTGGCCCTCAGTGGCTGAGCTGTGGGGCAAAGCAGGTGGCTCACGTACCCCTCAGACAGGCAGTGCAGGGGTGATCCAGATATCCATGTGCCTGAGAGGCTACATACTGTTCTCTGTCAGTCGTGGTTTTGACGTGATTTAAATGTAGTAACTTGGTAAGGACCTGACATCCTTGAAATTTCTGGAAGTTCTTAGTTTTCAGCTGTCCTCATTCGTGTCTTTCCACTGGTTCTACAAGTGCTGTTGTAAAATGCAAATTGAACACGAGAAACAGAAGATGCTATCTAGCTTTTATAAAAACAGA
Organism: Porphyrio hochstetteri; assembly: GCA_020800305.1. Classification (NCBI taxonomy): domain Eukaryota; kingdom Metazoa; phylum Chordata; class Aves; order Gruiformes; family Rallidae; genus Porphyrio; species Porphyrio hochstetteri. The sequence continues at coordinate 22,401,201 of CM036918.1, read as the reverse complement.
TGACACTTCATCTACAGTATCCCTGTCGAGTGGCAGTTATTAAAGCAAGAATAGCGTTATCACCCACTTCTTGAAGATACCTGAAATCCCTGTACAAAGTGGGCGAAGCATAGCGTAGAGTAAGCAAAACTCAAGTTTCTTATAAATAACATCCTCTAACCAATCAGGACATGCTGTCCTTAAGCAAAGTGCGACTGACATCTGAAAGCTGTCCAGGGTTTGAGTTCCTGGGCATGTTCTGCCCCCTCCCCCCCTGTTTTTAAAGCAAATATTCTATGACATAGTATCTGTCTAAGGCTTGTAATGATTGATATCCGGTCGGTACAGGTGTTGTCTGACAGTCTCTGTGAGATAGTATATGGAACTGTAGTAGTGGCGTGGACAAAATTAAGTGTTCTCCAGGATGTCACCCTTGTGAAAAGGAAAGCTGCTTCAATACAGGTTACTGGTACACGCGCTCTCTGACTCCTGCAAGCGTACCAAGGCATCAGAAGGCACAGGATCAATGGAAAAAAGTGAGGAGCATCTGTACAGGGGTGCCACGATGCTGTACCTCCCAGCATCACTCTCCTGCAAAGTTAGATCCTTAAGACAGTAAATTTGTAAGAACTACTGAGACTGGTTAAATGTACATGTATTCTTTAAAGAGAATATCTTACAGCTATCCACTTCTTGGTCACTGAGAAACTAAGAACATCAAAATCTAAAACAGTTTACCTCAGATTTGAAAAACATTTTTTAACGTGTCTCAAAAAGTTGACAGAAGTGCCTGATTTTTAGTCAGCACAAAGCCACAGAACTAATTTAAAAGCAGTTTAGACCATGTTAGTTTTACTGTAAATATAACATCATTTGGCAGTAGTTTTATGATTATATCCCACACAGTGTCAGATTCAGCTCCTGCAACTGATACTTTGTGAAGTTGATATCAAATTGTAATTTACATTGTTAGGAAAGCTATTAAAAATACTGTATCTTATATTTAATCTTAATGACTGAGAAATAGCTGCTGAACAGCACACGAGTTGCTACTGATAGTTTGTCAGTATTTTTAAAAAGGTTAATAAAATACAAGCAAGGTAGAAAATAGGATTAAAAGTGTTGTTTCAGGTACAAGTCTTTCTGAATTGGGTGGAGAGACAAGAAACCAGAAAAACACACTGCACATACGTGCACCCTCTGTATAAAGAGAAATGTACAAAGTGGGAAACTGGTGGTGCACTGGGAGAGTTCACTTAAGTCTCTGATGCTGTAAACTTGAATTCCTAATTTTATCAAAACGGGAATTGAGTCTGGTTCTGTTTTTCAGTCCCCATGGGTTACACTCGCACACTATCCCTTGGTTTGGCACAGAACACTTCAGAGGCAGTCTCTGCTGAAGGGATGCCGGGACTGGAAAATGAGGCATAGGACATGTCAAGACCAGGCGCAGTGGCCTGCTGCCTAAGTGGAATTAGCCAATACTGTGGTTAGTCCAGTACTTCTATCAGTTTCTTTACTTGCAAAATCAGGCCGAACTCAGTACAAGTCCCATTGTTTGCAGTAGCCAATTAAGCCAGTACCAGAGGCTGCGCAGACTGGGATTTCTAAACTGAATCTCTTCTTGATTTAGCTCAAGCTGATTCCTGGCAGTTGTAAACTGAGCCAAAACAGGAGCAACTTCAGGAGTTCATGGCCAGCATAAGTGAAACATTTTACTTAATTAAGTTACAAGTATTAGATTAACTGTATTATTTTGGGGTTTTTTAACTTGGGAAATTTGGAACGTAAGAGGAAATAACACTAAATTTAACTGGAAGTAGGCAGAAGAAATTAAGTCTTAGAAATGTGAGGGGTCTTATTCTCCCAGCAACACAAACCCTTCTTAATTCACATCCCTAAAAAACCTGCCAAGTCTTGTCATGGACCTGACTCCCAGCTTTTCATTTTCTCTGTGAAGGTTACAGAGGCTGGGTAGGTCAGGTCACAGGGATGAGCTAGCAGCAGGGAGCCCCACGCTGCGAGTGCTGTAGTGGAAAGAAGGTATGAATTAGATGGGAAGAGCCCTGTTACAGTCTGTGAGTGCGTGACAGTAGAGAATTGCCTCACAGACATAGACAAACTCTCTGCTCCGGAGTAGTCACCCAGGGCTGAGACTCACAGGTCTGTTCTCTAGTAGCCAGCCATGCTACGCTTTCCCTTTACGTGTACGGATTCCTTTGGAAGATTGCTAGGTGATCCTGCCTTACCTGTCCTGCATTGTCCTACGCATTTTCTCCCAAAATGTCACTTACGGTTACTTTAACTCTATATCTAGCATGCATTTTTACAAGCTATTTCCCACTGACTCTTTCTAGCTAAGGCAGAATGTTGGCTCTGGTGTTACCAATGGTTCTACAGGAATCTATTCACTCTACTGGAACATACATATCATCCCATACCATAATTCAGGACTGTCCCACGTATGGGAAAGAAAGAAAGAAAGAAAGAAAGAAAGAAAGAAAAAGAAAGAAAGAAAGAAAGAAAGAAAGAAAGAAAGAAAGAAAGAAAAAGAAAGAAAGAAAGAAAGAAAGAAAGAAAGAAAGAAAGAAAGAAAGAAAGAAAGAAAGAAAGAAAGAAAGAAAGAAAGAAAGAAAGAAAGAAAGAAAGAAAGAAAGAAAGAAAGAAAGAAAGAAAGAAAGAAAGAAAGAAAGAAAGAAAGAAAGAAAGAAAGAAAGAAAGAAAGAAAGAAAGAAAGAAAGAAAGAAAGAAAGAAAGAAAGAAAGAAAGAAAGAAAAGACGTTACAGGGGAACTACATTTCTTCTTAAGGGAATAAGTTGTGCTTGGAAAGCTAAAGGCCTGATTCTGGAGTCGCCATTCAGAAAAAACACTTCGATTTCAGTGGGAACGCAGCTGGAATAACAGTAGAACTGTGTTCTTAAAGTCTTATTTCCAGATCTTTTAAGTGTCCTTGAATCAAACAGGAAGATACTGGTCTGCAAATCTAACAGTTACTTTTTAAGGTCTGTCTGTAATGACAGAAGGGTTTCCCAGTCCCAGAATGCCTTGCTTTGGCTGGTATCTGATTTTTGAACTCACTTCCGTTCTGATATTCCCCATGGTATCTTACTGACTATTTATGTCAGAGTGGCATGCAGTGCGGGCGCATCTGATGCAAGCACGCTACTACAACTTTAACAGGCTAAAAAAAAAAAAAAAAGCTTCAGCTTCTTAGTTATACAAAGAAATGATGCAAAAAACCATTGAGCAGCACTAACTCACAGACTAATTACAAACTAAATTGTGCTATATATTAGTATAAAAACAAGTTCTAGTAAGAATGGCACTGGTTCAGAAGAAATTTGGACTTCCATCTTGGTTCCTTTCAGTCCACAGTGAAAACATTGTAGTACAGGCCTGCCCTGTTGCCTCAGCAACATGAGGCAGTGGCTTTTGGCAACAACCCCTTCCATTTCTTCCCTTTTTATAGTCTCCATTGTTGGTACATTCTGGGAGCCGCCTGGGTCAGGTCTAGTCATCTTTCCTAACGTGGTACCAGAATAGTTCATTCTTATCCTCTGGTATTTTCTCAGTATCATTAATGTTTCTCTCTTCTAATCCCTCAAAGCTGGTCAGTTTTAAGGGTCATCTTCTCCTGTAGACACCATGAGACGCATTGCTACTGGTAGGTGGTCTGTCAAGCCTGCTAACTGGGTAATAAAGCTGAACTCTTCCACCTCCTGCAGAAGGAAAAAGGAAAGTAAGAACATTTAAAAACTGACCTGTTGCACCACACGCCAGGACTCGGGTTTTATGCCTCTCTTCAGCTTACTCTGAACTACCTTAGTGTATTAGTAGACGTATGGGACCAGTCTGGCTTGGCTGGGCTACTGGTAAACTATCTGCCCACCCAGGGCATGTTGCTATAGCACAGCTGATGTGGGTTCACCTCATTTCTACATTGTGCAGTTGAATGAGGCTGGATGAAGAAATCTGTTGTGCTTTTCCAGTAACATTTATGCTGTGCCAGCTGGATTTACTGTAGTGCTGCAGTAAGCAGTGAAGTGTGAAGGAGGTGCTTGCCTGAGAGGAGGGAGTGGCCTACTGTGCAATACAGCATGCAGCTGAAAAGGAAGCCTGTCTTCATTAGATTGGGGTGTTAAACTTCGTGGAAACTTCAGGTGTTTGGGAACCCTGCTCCTGAATTTCAGGCTTTGTTCTGGCAATGCTTCATAGGACCAAGTTAAAGTTCTGTAGGAAATGCTGTGTGCTTCCGAGCTTCGGAAAGCTGGAGGGAGCAACCTTAACACTGGATACAGTGTAGTTGAGTCGTCCCCTGCTAGGGTACTTTCTTCACTTTTACTCTGGGAATGGCTTGCAGAAATCATAGATACTTTAGTTCTCTTTATGCTGCCGTCAAAGAACTATTCTGGGTCAAAGCTATTGGAATACTGGGTTTGCTGCCATTTGTGCAAAATGGAAGATGGGGTTTACTGTACAGGAGCACCATGGGCATCTGAAAGGATGTAGCTGCTAAACTGCCGCATCCACAGATGTAGGTATGTGATAAAACGGTTCCACGTAGCTTATCACTTGCTCTTCTGCAGCACCTGCGCGGTGAGGTGTGGTGAAGAAATGTAAACTTATTTCTTGCTTTCATCATGGAACTCTTTATAAGGCAAGGTCCTACCAGGAAGCAGATGGTGCACTACAAGTTTTTACTCTTGATTACCCCCTGTCAGTTTCTGCCTGTGTATCACAGGCTTGTACCTTAAATAGGTTTTCATGGGTGTAATGAAAGCACACCCAGACACCTGAAATGGACTAAAAAGTATTCAGACCGCTGGTGGGGAAAGCATCAGCAGAATACTCGGTATGGCAAAAGTTTAAGGAATGGAAAGCAGGTTTGTTGTTTGTTTTTGAAGAGCAGAGTATCCACCTGTGTTGCTACCGTAATCCCTAATTTGTTTCTGCAGTAGCTTTAGAACCTAGGTATGTGCACACAAAAGCAGAATATAACAAAGCAGCAGTATGAATTGGAACCCAAGCAAAAAAGGCTGCAGTGCCATCCAGGCAGGTTTGTTCTGCAAGTTACGGCTGTCGGCTCTGAAACTCACCACTTTCCATTCCAGATAGAGACCTTCTTCTGTATAGAGCATGTAGTCAATCCTCCTCCCATTTCCTTTCAGTGATGCCTTCCTCCCCTTTTGACTGGAACTGTGGTTCTTGCTGGTGGGATAGACTAAGTATCCTTTCCTTCCCTCTTCGCTTTCCAGCACCCTGTTTCATTAAAAAACAAAGCAAGTGCTTTCAATATTTGCTTCGTGCGTTATGGGAGATGCTCTCCAAATTACTGGTAAGGGTGACACCTGTCCAAAAGGACTGTTAGATTTGTAAAGTGCATCTTCTTCCAAACGTGTTTCCCAACATATTGCTCTACTGACTCCTGACAGTGCTCTTAAAGCCTCAGGCAGGTTTGGCACCGCAGGTGCTGTGCAGTGGGCCTGTGGACCTACCCTGGTAGACAGGAGAACAAACATCTGAGAGGAGGACCCTGCCCGCCTGCTCTCTGTAGTATATTGCAGCCCACAGCCCCTCAACTGATTTCCAGTGTTGCTGAATCTAGCTGAGGAGCAAATTATTTCATGGATGAGTTTAGGATAAATGGGAGTACCTCGATACAAACCTCTCCACGCTGATGAGAGCAGCAACTTCTGCAATGAAGACAAGCAGCTTTACAGACAGGGTATGAGGAAGGCTTTCAGCACACATTTGGGCATGGGGTAATTGGCTTTGAGTGAGTCTCTGCATCAGATTACTGTGTCTCAAACCGTAAGTTCTTACCTAATTAGTAGTGACAGCCTAATTTATTTGATTCCGTACGTGACACTTCAACTCCTCTACAGAGACAGACTTACATAGCAGGTGTGTTAGTCCAGCTCCCATCTACACGGGGGTTACCTAGCCCAGCACCATATACAGAAACAGTCAAAGCTAAGAATCTCCCATTAAAACTCTTGGTTCAAGTGGTCAAACCTTAAAAGCACATTTTGTCAAGAAGAGGATTAAGGCCTTGAGCAGCTTGATCTAACTTTGAAGTTAGCCCTGCCTTGATCATTATTTTGGACTAGCTAACCCACAAAGGTCCCTGCCACTCTCTCTTTCCAAGTCTGCCTTGCTGTGATGTTTTGCTGTTGGATTGGATTTAACAGGAAACTCAATTTACTTTGTGTTCTGTTTAAAAGCTCTACCAAAGGAGCACTAAAGGCAAGGGATGCAGCTGCGTGTGCAACCAGGAGCTGCGCACGGTAACTGTTGAGGGGATGTTACACAGACAGTTAGTAGCAAGTGCAGTCAGGGCTGGTTTGCATGGTAACCGTGCGAGAGGGACAGATGTGGTTGTGGCTCAAAACACAGAAACAAGCTACTCTGAAAATCGCCTCCTTGAATATAATTTTCCTTTACTTACCTGCCAAAACTTGAGCTCAAGGTTCTGTGGTTTCCCTTGTAAGAGCTGATTACGCCATTAAGCTATATCATCAACTGTTGCAGGAGAAATACTGAGCCATGAACTTGGGCCCTGGCAGGTACAAAGCCCTTAATTGCACCTTGGGAAAAAAATAAGGTATTTCCGATCACCTGGTTTTTAAGACTTGACTTTGGATGGGTTTTATGGGGTTGGGTTTAGGGCTGTTTTTTTAATGCATGCAGGTGAGAGTACAGAACAAAGGAAAAACTAGACAAACACCACACCCTTGTGACTTGTTTTAATGTTGGAGATTCAGATGGTTTCTTTGTCAAATTTTGTGTCTTTGGGAGGACTGAGCTGTGGCATAGGGGACACGGCCCTCACTATACTCGATTAGGTCTCATTAGTGTTAGAATCTCTAAGTTTGGGTCAGTTGCTACATACAAGAAGTCCTTTATTGCCTTCAAAAGATAACAATGACAAAATTGTGGTCTTATAGTTACTTAATCAGACCAATTCTTTAACCCTGTTCGGATGTAGTGAGGTACTGAAGGTTTTTAGAGTTTATTGTGCCTGGTTTCTCCAAGTAAGCTTCCTTTTATGTATTATTCAGTTTTAGGCTGTCATCTAATAACTCACGGTAAATGAGGTTACTGTCTGCACCCCATTTGCAAGCTGATTCTGCAGAGAGCAGTGATTCACTTCCTGGAGTGCTTTTTCTAGGTTCAAGAAAGCAAACTGATGGAACTGACCTGTTTCCAAAATGGTATTTATATTTGGCAAAGCCAATTCCATGACAAAGTAGAAGAAACTGTTGATTAGTGCTGCAGTACTACTGCAAAAAAAAAAAAAACCAAAACCCAAACCCCAACATCTTATTTGCATTAATTTAAAAGATGAATTTGGTTTAGCTTCAATTATGTGCTTTTAAAAGTCTGCAAATGCTGGGTGTTCGCTTAACCTGCGCAACTGCTTGTGGAAGGGAAATGTTAATTTTAAGTACATGAGGAAAACAAATTGTACGTGCACACATGCCTGCTTCTGCCCCAGACTTGCACCGCTTCACAGCAGTGGGTGCTGTTTGTGGCTGCTTCCACGAGGGACACAGTAGCAGATGCGGGCTCTGCCATGCAAAAAGTGAAACGCTAACAATTTCAGTGAACCTGAGTTGCACAACTAAACTGAATTTTGTCAGAATAATTGTCTTAATTCATAGGACGCAAAGAAAGAGAGGAAAAAAGTAATCAGAACTTTATATTTTCCCTTGGAAGGCTTTCAGTCCCAAATACCTCCAAGGTTTAAGTATGGAAATTCTGTCACACAGGGGTCTGGTGGGTGGCTGGTTTGTAGTGCTGACCGTAGCTACAAGAAGACCTGTGCGTGTAAGGGAGCCGTACAGCAAGACTCCCTCATTATAAAGCTTGGGGACCACCTCATTCAGGCCAGGAGCACCTGAGTGGAGGAACACTTCTCTTACTGGTGCTGCAGCCTGTCGCCCCGAAGTGTGAGCTGCTGTCCAGCAGTGGAGACTGGCAGCTGGGGAGTCTGGAAAAAATCATATATAAATCTTGGTTCTTTAGCATGCTGTAACATATTCTCCTGGGTCAGGCTCTGTCCAGGGTGCAGAGGCAAAAATGGGCTTATCCAGTGCTTTGCTGAAGAAGACAATCATCTCTGAGATTATTTTTGCGCATTTCATGAAGCCCTTCTGAACAGAAGCTTGTGTGGCTACCAGCATGGTGGCAGTGCCCAGATTGCTACATATAGCTTATTAATTGTTCTATAATTATAAATTGCTTGCACATTATTTGTACCAAGTATGATGCTCCACTCTGATATTTTATGCATGCTGTGCTTAACATGAAAGACATTCCTAAGATCTAGTTCTGCTGCTTTTATGGCCTAATTAGTTCAGTAATGTGAACCGCATTTTTTTTATAAATGGGAAAGGAGTGCTGATGAAGAAATAATTCTGCATATAGCTTACTCTGCCAGTTTAAATGTGTTTACAGCTTTAAACGCCTGTAAAGCCTGATCAAGGTTTATCATTGAAAAATTTGACAAAGGATGGATGGATTTGAGGCTGTACCCTCTCTGGCTGTGTGAAGGGAGGACACTTGTTAGCTAGACAGTGCTCCACAGCTGCTGTGCTGTCAATAGCCCACTGTAGTCCATCAGTACTCCATCTATACACGTTAGGAAAGGCACTTATAAAAATGCTTTGAATCTGGAAGCCCAGATTCCATTAATGTCTTGAAATTTTACTGAATTTATTGGTAATTTTTATGTTTACCAGTCCCTGGCAGAGACATGAGGACAGGCTCTCTGGGCTTCTCAGAGAAGTGATGGTGTACGTAATGTACAGATGCAGATCCCTGTTTCCCTGCGGATATGCATGAAAAGCTAGTGGCAATTCCTGTCTAATGGAGGGGGTTTCATCAGTGTGAGAATTACAATGGATTGTGGAAAACTGAAAGCCACGTTTAGTAGGCAAAGAGTCTTGTGCATTGTGTTCTGTTAACGAACATTCAAGAGTATTTTCCACTTACCTCACCCTGAGGTGCTGTGCAAACACACAGGTAGCAAAAGTAGTGCTCTTAAATTTGTATTTGCAAACACACAGGTAGCAAAAGTAGTGCTCTTAAATTTGTATTAATTGTTTGATTCAGGTTCCTTATCTATCTGTTATGTGTTCAGCAGTTAAATTCCACTGACAAATGCAAGTTACTCTCCAGGGAATAAACCAAAATACCCAAAAGTAATTTGGTGACAGCTTGTCTCAAAAGGCTGCTTGGAAACACAAGGCGAGGTTCTGTTTGGTTTTTTAAAGTTTTGGAACCACACAAAAGAATGCAAATCTGTGTGTGGGTGTTATAAACTTGATTTTTTAGGGCCAAATTACCTTGCTTTTCCTTCCAGAAATTCCTTTCACATCAACCAAATTCAAGTTTTCAACACGTGAACAGAAATGCCTAGAAACTTCGCAAGCTTTTGAATGCACAAAGCATGACTTGCAGCAAAAACTTATGTCGACTATAAAGTAAACCCATCAGTTTTGAACAGATGACTTCGGGGAGGGGGAGCCTCACCTAATACATTCAAGTAAGTGTCTATACATGGACAGTACTGTACTTGGGAGTAACAATGCCAGTGTGAACTGTGCCCCTATAATGTGCCGTTTCCGTTACGTGGAACCAAAGCACCTGCACAGACTCACTAATTCAAATAACTCCACTCTCTAGCATGTTTTGCTAATAAACATCTTTTATAGCCAGTCACGTTAATAACATGCTTAGTCCATTAAACCAGCCTTCAAGGTACGAAAGAAGCTGCAAAAGGATTATCACATTCATTAAATGCTGCTCTGAAATGCACAAAGCTTATTAATCTCCCTCTGCTGACCTATTACTTAACCACCACAGGTATTTATGAAATTTGTCATAAGACTTTTGCAAATTAAGTTGGTTTTGTTTTTATCTTAATTCCACTAGCTCAGACCAAATTTACCTGTTTCTTCATATCAAACACTCCTTAAAAATAACACTGCACTAGTGTCACGGGTAGACATTAAGCCATGTTCCCAGTTCTGTCTGACATGCAGTTTTAATACCCATCTGCGTTTGTGAGTGTGCTTTTTCAAGTGCATCAAATTCTGCAAGCCACCTAGGATGGGTTATTAGGTGTTGGGCTGGGAGTGGGGTTTTAAACTTGGTGGGTTTTTTATTTGAACAGAACTCCCATTTCCCTTTGTTGCTGTCCTTTACAGGGGTGTGACCATGGAACTGGCTGCCTGCAGAAATACCTTCAGAGAAGCTGTCTGCATACCCCTTTCCATGGTGCTCAGTTTCGTTCCTATGGGTCTGTCCAGGTAGGACCAACTCCAGAGACATAAACACACCAACTCCAGTTGCTCTCATCTTTTTACCCACTGAAACCATTCTATTAGGCTCTGAAAAGCAGCTGCTTTTCCTTCCCTTTTTTCCTCCTCCCCAAGTACCCCTAAGAAAGAACATGCATGGAGTTTTTTGGTTTGATTTTGTGGTGGGTTTTGTTTTTTATATAGTCCATGAAACACCCCTTGATTTGTGAAACGTTAAACAGCAAGCAAAATACTGTATTTTTAAGGAAATGTCTAAAGCATGTGGGAGGATTAGGGATTGCATACTTCTGTAGGTTATCTGGAGTGCACACTTCTTCGTCATACAACCCTTCAGGATCCAGCAGGGTACCTGTGAACAGAAAGGGAGATGTGACTGTCCCAGCATCCCTCCTGACTTGCCTCTCGGGAAGCTCCTGGGGGTGCGGGTGTGAACACAGCATCTGTGTGGGGGAGAGGGAATCCAAGAGCACTTTGTGTTCGCTTCTGAACCCAACCTGCAGTCCTACATACCAGTTACGCCTTCCACAGTGACTGTCTCTCACACCTGACTGACTGATGCTTTTAGTCTGAGTCTTTATTTTCAGAAAAAATATAAGAAAACAATTTCTTGTAACAGCAAAGATGAGGATACTGGATGATGAGGATACTGGACTTTAGTAACTCAGCTTTTCTTCTGCCATCCCTCCATACATCTTCTGTTCCATTTTAACTACAGCATAGTGCCTGCCTAAGCAACGTATGTTCCTGGCACACATTTGAATCTAAACTTGACCTTCATTGGTGTCCATTGCTTCTCCTTTCTGTACTCTGTATGCTCAGTCTCTTGTTCCTTAATTCATGCACTAATCTTTCTTCCTCGCATCCCTTTTTCAACCCACCTGCACAAGAGGTGTGCAAAAGTTTGTAGGTTCTAGTGGCAGGGAACCAACCTGTTTGTTGCCTGCAGCCTAGACAAGCAGCCTTTGGTCTTTATGAGTAGCTCCTCTATCCAGACCTCCCAGCTGCCTGACACCTTTCAAAAGGTTACCTCCAGTTTCTCTGCCCCTGGGTCTCTGATACTTTTTTGATTTTCTGCTACAACAGAGTAAAGCCACGTTATTAAACAGTTCCACATTCTTACCTTTAGTATCTTCACAGTTATAACTGTTTCTCTAGAGAACTCTAGTCTGATTCCTGTTCTGAAACTTCATCAAGCTCAGCTGAGTTTCACCAGGTATGAATACCTCTGAGTTCCAGGAAATCTTTCATAAGCGGAACCCTATGAGTTCATAGTATTGTTGAATGGCCTTGTCACATCCTCACTTACAGGATTTATAGAACACCAAATAGAATATTCTGATCAAAAGTACTGCATGCAGACAGTACAGAAACAACAGTTTGGCTTTCCTCTCTCCTGTCCCCCCAGGGGACAGGAATAGGTGTGGGGAGATGTTAAAGTACCTCTAAGTTCCAGAATGTGGACTGATGTTTGAGATCTCTGGTTGGGAGTCAACAAGACACTGCTAAGGTTTGTAAATTACACATTACAAAAATGGCCCTTGTAAATATTTGGGCTTCATGAACTCTTTACTGCTGAACTACCTGCTGCTTGTAGATGTCATGCGAGTGACAGACAAGTAAGTGTTCATATATACTAATGGCTAAAGAAAGTCTTACCGATTGCCCATGGTTTATCCTCCCCAGGACCAATTCGACATGGGTCTTTGTAGTGTGTAAACAGAGAATGCTGTTGCTCCAGCTTGTCCTCTGCAGGGAAAGAACAAGCCCAAGGAAAAGCACATCAGCAGTGTTTTGTAAACCTGCAGGGACCTCCATGTTCTGCCTCAACAGAAAAGGCAAGTCCTCCTTCCTGCACAGTACACATCGATAGGGTGGATTTGAACCAGTTCAGCAGTAGCTTTACCATACAGCAATATCTTGTCTTGATCAGAAATTCCAAAAAATCCTTATTAATAGCACTGCTTTCCTACGATGTCTTTCTATGAAAGATATTTTTTGGTACTTTCCAGCTGAAAACTGAAAGTTTTCCAACATATTTCCTTGCCATTTCCTTCCCTACCCACTGACACCGCATCACTTACATTGCTACAAAGCCTTTGTTGAGACAGATCATGCAATGTAGATTCAGACTAACTTCATAATGGCAACGTAAGTAGCTGTTTGTGGGTATGTCTGTACATCCTGGTAAGTCTGGAGATTAAAGCTTGTGATTTATTTGCTTCAGAGGAATTCACTGAACAAATGTTTTCCAAGCCGTAATAGATAAGAGAAAGGACAAGCAATTGCCTGGGATATTATTGACAGCATTAATGTCATTCTAAACATAACCAGCATAACCTATCAACTCTAGAGTAATTTCTTCCTAATTGCTCCTGTGCTCCCTGCATTTAAAGCATGCAGTGCATTGAGTTCCTAGGATTATTTAGTAAGATGCCCTACAAAAATGTATACATCAATTTCAGACACTGAACAAATAAATAAGCAAGTTCTAGCTCTGTGCATGCTGTTTAACACCGTGATCATTAAACCTGGGAAACAAGCACAACCAGAACTTGAAAATACCATCTGCTACAATTGTGGTGTTATTAAAAGGCAAAGGAACAGGCAACAGCTCCTGATAACTTCCTTTCTCGCAGGATTTAAACCTTTTACAAGGTTGAAACTTCTTAGCAACAATTGAAGGCGCTCTTCTGGGATCAGAGGAATATTAACCTGTGCTTGGAGCTGCTGCTGTACCATGTTAGTCACTGTCTATTGCCAAGACAACAGAATATGTAAGTACACATGAAAATGGACTCCTTTAAAGTGAAAAACAAAACCTTAACCTGTAAGCTGTGTATCTTGGACAGAATGCCACTCACACACTGTAGGAATTGCGTTAAATCTCCTTGTATAAGATGCTGTTCTTGCCAAGTGAAGCTGCTGTTGACCTCTGCCTCTTCTGTACTGCACAGTGGCGTTCTTGAGTATTGTGTTTGTAGCTGTAGGCATTTTTGCCTTTTTGTTATGAAGTCATTAATACAGCTCCTGCATCCACACCAGCTGATCTGTCTCACTACACCCTTTGGATTCCCCTCTGCCCCAGTTAGCTCTTGATCTTGACAACATCCTCATAATTGCAGGGAGATTGGAAAAATTTACTGGGGTATCCTGGAGCTGTGCAGAGGATTGGAGGACTGGCCCTCCCTAAGATTTGCCAGGTATGCAATGTAGAGAGCTGTTCTTACTGTCTGAACTGCCAATCGGACTGTTTCATGTTCATGGAAAAGTAAAAGATGAAATCCATGCAAATGTTCATTTCTCCAAGTTCTCCCTTGTTATATTTCTACAAAATATCCCACAAAACCAAGATTAAAGTTTCTGTCATGATTAATTCACAACTGTGGTACTGACAGTGACAAGTGACAGCTGATGAGGCAAAAAATCTTAACCCACCTGCCTGGAAGACTTTTTATCTTAGGCTAAAACATTTAAAAACATAACAGACTTTTACACAAGTCAGTCCAAAGCAACCTGGCAGTAAGTAACTTTCTAATAACATTCTCACTAAGCATGAATTCACTGTACGAATGTTGTCATCATGTTCTGCAAAGCTGGAGAGGAAAACTGAGTTGCAGAAAATTTGTCGTAAGTATAAGGTCGCTTGTGAACCAGGAGATCTTTGGAAGCTGTACTGTCAATACACCTAAGAATAGAAGCTTGATATTCACTGAAACATTAATTACTTGCTGTATCAGTCTGGGGAGTGGGAAAGAATACAGAAAATCATATACAGGATTACAGGAAGCTGATTACTGCTTTAAAAAAAAGTTAATCTTAAGATGTTGAATTCTCTGCAATGCTAGCAAATGTCCCTAAAACATGGACAAAACATGGAAAAACACAGGAGAAAACTTCTTCAAAGCACTGCATTAATCTTGCTTAACACATAAGGAAAGAAAATGATCTAAAAATAAAACCCAAAATAGCCAGTTTAAGTTCAGTCAGCAGGCTGGGTGAATTTTAAAGGGAGGGGATGTAAATAGGTGGCAGAGAGAGCAAAAATAAAATGGATGTTTAAAACCTACTTTTGAGTCTGTTTTAGTAGTGACAATGTTTACAATTATTACTTGCAAAAGGAAATAGTTGGTTTTACTTTTGAGGTACCATGACAGGTCCCAACAGCATTAACTGCAGTCTGTGTGCAAGATCAGGGTTAGAGTGCCAAAACTTCCCAGGTAGAGAATACTGACCATATGTTCTGCCTCACAGCTTCACTCGTCTCTCCCCTTCTGCTGCACAGCCCCACTCCCGATTTTCAACTGGACTGGGCAGTTTCCCCATTAGTATGCAGCAGACTGTATATTTCCTTGGTGGATATCTTTGCCTCCAGGCCACTCCATCCAGCCATCCAGCATTACAAGTGAAACAGCTGCATCACAGCAGCTGTGTTCATCTGTATCCCCCAGCTTCTGTCTCCCTCCCTCTGGCCTGCTGCAGTTGCCACCTCAGCCTGTCTGTGCTGCGGCAGATTGGGTAGCTGGAGACCTGTTACTGGCCACATATCTTCCTTCCCTAAGACCTCACTGCCACTGCTGCTCTTCCAACTTACCTAATACATGTTTGTTTAACTGCACTAACGGCTTCTCCTACCTCTTGCCAGCACCTTCTCCGCCTGTTCAGAGTTTACTTTGGATCATGTAGCTATGACCAATTTACATTTTGTATATAGGAGCTAGAAGTGAACAACAGAAGGGCTGTGTTTTGAGTTGATGGTCTTTTCTACTCAATTAAATGTTTCGTTTGAGATCAGACTGTGCTTGTGTTTTGTTTCTTGACATTATTTTTGGTGCAGTTGCTGCTCTTGGTCTCAGCTGCACTTCTTAGGAAGACTACAGAATCCACAAATTCATCCATTAATCCACAAACTCTGGTCTGAATTTTTGAATCCCACTTTGCTGCAGCCTGAGCTCACCTGTACACTGCGCATCTCCCAGGTAACACAGAACACGGACTCAACCCCAGTGATGAACCCCACACTGTGCCTGCCTTGTGTTCTTTTCTTTATCAGCCTTGCAGGAGGCTGGACTCTGGGCACCGCTGACCCGTTTCCCAGCTCCAAACCAGCAGAGTCAATTGCCACCGTATAAAACTGGTGAGGAGCTCTGCTGGATGCCTGAACTGTACCAACAGGAAGGCAGAAAGGATATAAAATGCTCCGCACTGTTGGCAGCTTAACTGTTAACAGAGCATAATACTGATGTTTGGACAAGGCTACCACCTCTGTAAACTCACCACCCATTAATTACTGTTTTGTGAAGTTCTATTCTTTGTTCCCCCCTGCATCCCAATATAGAAAAAAATTTAACAAATTTTAAAAGCCCACAGGAGTGCACAGCACCAGTTAATTTTAAGACAGATCAGCAATTTTTAGTTCTCTCTGCAGCATTAATCTCCTACGTCTGTATATATGCACTATCAAATAACTGTTAACTGTGTGAATTTACTACTTCCTCCACAAGAAAATCCCGTAACATGCATGTCTCATTAGGTAGACACCTTGTCCTAGACTTTTAGTTAGCAATTCAAATAAAGGAGAGCCACTGGATCTGTCCTCCCCATTGTCACCACAAATTATTGCCCATTGTGTCTTAACAAACATCACACTTAACTCAGCAGAGCTTGTAAGCATGAGCTACTCTTCTTGGCTCATCTCAAGGCCAGTACCTGTTTGAGAAGGTACTGTAGCAGTTAAGCCTTTCCTTGGAGAAGCCAGTCGCAATCAGTGTGTACTGCTATAACCCACGAGAATCAAGAACTTTACTGTTCCTTTTTGGAACAGGTAGACACCAAGAAAAGGAGAAGGTTGTCTATGGAGGAATGGCTCTGTGAGAACAGCCACATATTCCCACTCTCTATCCCTGCGAACAAAACAGCCAGAATGAAATATCACTTTAAAGGAATGTGGAGCTAGCAGCAAAGTCAGGTAATGGGTTAAGGAGTATGGACTGTGAATAGAAGTTCCTAATTCTGAAACATTCCTCTGAGACAAGATAAGATAGAGGCCTTGCACAGGTGTCCACTCTATCGCTTTCACTGTTTTTAATTTCTTCTCCCCGCGGTTCCCAGCCATGCTTTGTTAAGCTTGCTAGAGAGTATATAATCACGCTGCTCTGTAGAATAAACGAACTGACTGCTTTTAGCCACATTGGTGTGCGGTCTGATTCCCAGCGCCGTCCCACTCTTTCGAAGACCCTGGACCTAAAAGTTTCCCAAGATCTGGATTAGGACGCGGGGAACACTCGACAATTGGCGCCCGAACAGGGACCGGAAAGAAGGTTTCGGAGACGGTTGCTACAGAGGAGGCGCCGCTGAGAATCGTAAGTGTTGCGGTAGCTGGTTGCGGGGTCGCTACCCGCCCTCTGTGCCCACAATGGAGTGGGGAGCTGCGGAGAAACCGCTCTTCAGTACCCTCTCTAAGAGAGGCGAGCAGGAATCTCCAATAGGGCTAGCTGCGGAGAAGCCGACTCTAGGTATTTTCTCAAAGAAAAGCGAGCTGGTGACTCCAATAGGGCTTTCAGATTTAATTAAAATGGCCCGCAGGTCGGGACACCTGGAAGAAGTAGCGCTGATATTCAGTGTTGCTGAGTGGCGAGCGATAGGAGATCATATTTGGGATGTGGTGATTACTGGAGGAAAGGAAGAAAAACTACTGCGATCGTTGGGTGCGACCTGGCGTGTAGTATTTAACACCCTAAACGCCATGCAGGCAGAGAGGCAAGTAGCTGCTGCAGCTGTTCAAGCTCTGTCTGGCTCAGTGACACCATCTGCCACCCTGTTAGAAACTCCGGTATGCGGACTGGTTCACCTGGTTTGTTCAAGTGCTGCAGAGTTACAGGACTCAATTGAAAAACAGCAATCTAACACCTCGGGGGGTGAAGTGTCTGAGTCCTTTAATTCTACTCCGAAAACTAACTCTGCTTTAAAAACTAACGAGTCAACACAAACTCCAGCTTCTGCTGTTGAGAATACCCCCTCAAATCCAACTCCTTATTGCCCTCCTTCCTCCGAAGCTACTTGGCCAGATTCAGAAGGGGAGGAAGGAGAGACTGAAATGTGTAAACTTACTGGGTGATTGCAGAAATTGGAAATATCACGAAGAGAAAAATTACAGAAAAGCAATCAACATTAAAAAAAGTAAAGGAGGAGGCAACTGTTACTCCATCATTGCCTTCTGCTCCTCTGGACGCGGGAGTTCGTAGTCTTCCCTCCCATTGGACTGGAGTTATACAATATGCTCTCTAAGAGAGTAATTAAAAATGCTTTAAAATAGCTCCTTTTGTGGAGCGAAGAAAGGAATCTTATACCAAACGTAAATACAGCGTTTGATTTGCCTACTTGGGAGGCTATTGGAGTTTAACTCCTTGACGAACCCTCAGTTGGGGCGAAAGAAGCTAAGTCATTAATAACTCTCTGGAAATTAATTGAAAGGACTCTAACCAAAATGGAGGTGGTTTGCGTTGCTGCCGCTTCAGCCTTTGCAGCTTTAACACCAGTTGCGAATTCTACAGAACCGATTCAAAGGGAAAACATCTACTATGGAGAATGTGTTTGTTGTTTCTGGGGGCTCTTTCACCTACCCCAGTTACTATGCTAAGTAATTATGCCATGTTATCAGAGCAAAGTGATAAATCTGTCGGAACTGACCGGGAAGGCAAGCAAGTAGCGCACGTAAATCTGCCACCACGGTCTGCAAACCCCCCCCACTATGATAGCTTTGGAAGGAAAAAATGGGAAAAAAAAAAAACAAAAACCAAAAAAAACCCCCGTACAAACGACTGTCTTTAATATCTATTCACCTCTAACTTTTACTGAGCCTAAAAGAGCCCGTGACGCAGTCAGAAATGTTAACTGCCATCTAAAACTTCAGCTTGTCTTTGAAAAGCTGGAAAACATGAAAGCGGAGCAGGTAGTTGTGGCAACGGCATGCCCTGCTGTGAAAGGGTTTGCAGAATTGCCCACCCAAACACTACCGACACAAAGAATCACCGACTACGGCATGGACAAGGAACCTATGCCCACAAACAAGAAACCTAAGGACAGGACACCGGACACCTACGGCCATGGACAATTATCGGCTTCGACAACCATCGGATCAGGGACACATTTTGTATCTACACCCACCGCTCCCACCCACACCGCCCGACAAACATCATCCATACATCTCCTGACGCCCGAGAGACTCTGCAGAGACTGCTCGTTGGAGCCTGGGCACGTAAGGTGGCGTCAGAGCGGGAAAAATGTTTAAATCAGGGTATTTTGATTCCTACATAATCATGAAAATTACCAGGGAAAAGTTTATGTGGGGACGAGCAGGTGGTGGAGAAAAGAACGTTGATAGCAGGCCAGTGGGAGGTGGACAGAACAGGGTCCCAGCACTCACCTGGGGCTCAGTCACAGTGACTACCGGGGTCACGCTGTGGTTCACAGAGGGGGGAGAACGGTGCTGGGCAGCAGTCGCGACCCGTGACAACGTGCCGCACAGCTGGGTGCCTTGACAGAATTGCTGTAGAAGTGGGAGAACTGCCCCCCCGCCCCCCCAACCCACCCACCCACCCATACGGACTGGATGTGACAATTTGCATCTTGCACTGTTGTTTGTCTGATGCATTGGTTTGCAGCATATGTGCTATAGGTTCAGGGATGTGTTTGTCCACTGAGATCAAGGCTGGTTATTAAGCAAAAGGAGTTTTGATAGCGACCATTGAAAGTGGGAAGCTTACTTTAAGAATTTAACCTGGAAAACATAAATCCTCTTTTGAGCTGATTAATGTTTACTTACTCAAGGAAAAAATTGCCCACTTATAAGATTTAATACAGGTGCACTAGACTAAGTGTCATATCAAACCTTCCACAAGTCTGTGGAACATGCCAAAATTTTTAAAAGATTGGGTTTTCTTTTTCAAAAGGTATCACTGGGTGCGCTCCCACAAGGCATAAAAATTCACCAACTATGTGCCAGACTTACGTAGCTCAGGCACTTGCTCCAGTATGAAAAATGCATCCTGATCTAATCATTTATCATTACATGGATGAGATATTGATTGCGGGAAAAAACTTGGATGTTGAAAGTTTAATTCATGAGTTAACAGTGCATTTGAAAAGCAAGGGATTACAGATTACAGAAAATTCAAAATAAGGCAGTATGGAAATATTTGGACTGACAGATTGATAAAAGTACTGTAACACCTCAGCGGATTGAAATCAAAGCTGAGGTTAGCACATTAAATGATGTTCAAAAGTTGCTTGGAAATATTAACTGGCTTAGATTATTGTGTGGTATTGTGCATCAGCATTTTACTACTCATATTTGCAGCCACACTGAGCTAACTGACTAACTCAAGGTCTAGGAGACAGAAACCAGAGAGCAGACAGGCTGGTAGCACCGTCCTGGGCTGCTCCCTCAGCAGACGCTTTGCACGAGCTCAGAAGTTGCATGCATTTTTGTTAACCAATCTGCTAAGGTACTTCAATGACAATGCCACTTGTTGGTTGCTGAGGCTAAAGGGATTGTACAGTTGTGCCTGGATTGTCAGCAATCCTCGTGCAAAGCCATAGTGAAACATATGAATCAAACTCTCAAGCGTTTGCTTCACAAACAAAAACGGGGAGAGAAGGGTATCTCTCCGGCTGATTGATTAAACAAAGCTCTTTATGTTTTGAACTGTTTATGTCTGCCACAGAACAGTTTGGTACCTCTAATGGTGAAACATGCAGTAGGTTTAAAAGGAGGTTTGAAAAAGAAGAAAAAAAAAAAAAAGAAGAAAAAAAAGTTTTAAAAAAAAAAAGAAGTTGCAGGTACTAACTTGGGGAAGGAGATCTGCCTGTGTCATTACAGATACAGGAACCAAGTGGGATCCAGTGAAGTGGATAAAGCTGTGGATCCAGAAGAAATCAAGCTTGCATGAACCAGGACGGGATCCTGATCACAGTAACGAAGTCAAGTGTTCCAACTACAGCCACAGTGGACTATGAGTTTTGCTGTGGGACATTTTGAACCATCTAACAGTCTTTGAGCTATGCATGTATTTGTGGTAAATGAAAAGTAGAGAAATAGTGATTTCTGCACAGCCTAAGATCACAGACTGTGTGAGGTTGATGTTATCTGCACTTCTGACACTCCTGATTGGCAAAGCAAACAAAGAATCTGGCTGACCACTCTCAGTCAATTCATGCGAGCATTCAGAAATTAACAGTTCAAACACAAAAGATACAACAAGAAAATGGATTGTTCGGATCAGACAATTGGTTTCATGAGTGGGGAATTTCAGGATGGATATTGTCAGTGGTCAAATTTGGGTTATTGGATTTGGCAATTATGGTACATGTCTTACTGCCATGCTTATTGAGCTTTCTGCAAAGGGCCCATGCAGAGACCTCTAAAAGCAGTTTTTGTAATGCAGATACTAAAAAAATAAAAAATAAAAAATGAAAAATAAAAAAAAAATTGTCAGGGAGGACAGCAGGCCTGCCGGCAGCCTGGCTCTCCTCGCACAGACACAGGCCCTGACAGTATCCTTGAATTCCCCCGAGACAGCAAAATTTCTTAGGCTGAGAGGTATTTGGTAATCACATTTTCAAAATGTAGCGGCCTTGAAGGCAGGTGGACAGACTGCCTTAAACCAAGGAGTTGTGAGAAGTTATTTGGAAGTAAGTGAATATGTCAAGAACCAGCCGTAATAAGAAGGCCAAAACACAGCAGGTGTGCAGATAACTTTTAGACATCAAAGGTAAATTAACAATGTTTAGCTATAAGATATGCTTATCAAAACTCGTTATAATTACTAATTAATCACTTTGGTATGAACAGTGTGTGTAGCCAATTAGCAGTTTTTAGCTTGTCACATTTTATAGTATGGCTTTTCGTTTATAGGATGGCTTTTAAATATAGTTAAATAAGGACTTATGCTTTTGTTAGTTATTTTTGCCGTGTATGTCACAGTGTTTCTCTTGCAGGATGGATAACACCTTTTGCAAAAATCTGGCTGGTCCATAAACAAAAAGGGGGAATGGAGAGGAATGGGTTTCGTGGCCCATCCAGATTTAATACAGGCCTGGGTAATTGCTCAGCCGAAGCAGAATGTATGGGTAACCCTTGCAAACATCACTGGTCAAAATACACTGTGTCTTTCTGTGGCTACTCCATCTTCCGCAGCAGACACAGGAACCTCAAGGGTTAACACTATGGGGCTCTGTGGTGATGGATGCTTGTATAGATTTTAATTATACTTATAGCATTACTCGTAGAGGTCAGAATGTTAACGCTATGCTTAGTATATATCATAATGCTGCTGCTTGGTGTGGTTATACGAGTCCAAATATTTCCCAGTCATCAGCCATACCGCTCACGTTGCCTCCTGGCATCTTTTTCATATGTGGAGACAGAGCCTGGAGTGGAATTCCATCACGTTTGAATGGTGGCCCCTGCAGTCTTGGTTGTCTTACCTTGCTGACTCCTAATTTGACCATGATACATGTGAAACAACGTAAATTAAGAGGATGAGTGTGTAGAAGCATTCACAAATCTGAGAAGGACTGTGACGACCAACTAACATTTTGGGGACCCACAGAAATAATAGCATCATCAGTATTAGCCCCAGGAGTGGCCTCTGCTGCTGCTCTCAAAAAACTAACGAAATTGGGCTGTTGGCTGAGTAAGCAAACTAATGCTACATCCATTGCATTAAGTGGTTTGTTAACTGACATGGATAGCATTAGACATGCTACTTTTCAAAATCAAGCTGCAATAGATTTCTTACTCCTAGCTCGTGGTTGTGAAGATTTTGAGGGTATGTGCTGCATCAATTTGTCAGACCATTCAGAATTGATCTATGAAAGTATTGCAACATTGTAAAGCCAGCTGGCGAAACTGAGATATGAGGGTAGCTGGCTCGATGGATGGTTTAACAAATGGGGAATTATTGTGTGAGTTAGAGACATGTTAAAGGGTGTGTTAATTATATTGATAGTTATTTTGCTGATTTTAACTGTTATTCCTTGCATTATACAGATTGTTAAGAGACTTCTGAGCAAAGCCTTGTCTTCAGCTGTTTTGTTTGCGCAAAAAGAAAAAGAGGGAACTGTGGAGAAATGGCTCTGTGAGAACAGCCACATATTCCCACTCTCTATCCCTGCGAACAAAACAGCCAGAATGAAATATCACTTTAAAGGAATGTGGAGCTAGCAGCAAAGTCAGGTAATGGGTTAAGGAGTATGGACTGTGAATAGAAGTTCCTAATTCTGAAACATTCCTCTGAGACAAGATAAGATAGAGGCCTTGCACAGGTGTCCACTCTATCGCTTTCACTGTTTTTAATTTCTTCTCCCTGCGGTTCCCAGCCATGCTTTGTTAAGCTTGCTAGAGAGTATATAATCACGCTGCTCTGTAGAATAAATGAACTGACTGCTTTTAGCCACATTGGTGTGCGGTCTGATTCCTAGCGCCACCCCGCTCTTTCGAAGACCCTGGACCTAAATGTTTCCCAAGATCTGGATTAGGACGCGGGGAACACTCGACAGTTGTCTTACCAGAGGAGCAGTTATCGAAGTTGAGATCTCCACAGATAACATCAAAAGCCACCAGCTCCTCTGGATTGGCTGTACTGGAGGAGGAGGTAGATTTTCTGAATTCAGACAGCCAATCTTGAAGCATATCCAGTTGCTCACAACGAACAGTAGTGTCTCCTGTAGCAAACAAAGAAAGAAATTACCAAAACAAGAACTAAGTCCTCCTTTTGGCATGTTTCACAGCTACATAGTAGTTGCTAAGCTAGTGCTAGGTATCTTGAAAACACAGTGTGGATAATAGCATACTCAGTACCTAGTGCTTAGCCCATTATGAAGTTTGTCAGGAACCACACTTTTTGATTATTTAAGTATCTCCTCCTGGAATCAGTCATACCAGGCATGTCTGAAGAACTAAGATGACAAGGCATCTTATGCTACAGATGACCAGCCAAAGTGATGATGTTTCTAGGCATGGGAGGAGAAGGATCTGAGGCACTCCACTTATAATCAGGCGTTCAGAGTTTAAAACTGGACAACATGTTCTGGGGTGAACCACTTGATCTTTATTTGCTTCTCTTTTGAATTGTTAAAAACGAGAAACTTACCTTTCAAGTGTTATTAGGAAATATATATCAATGGTTAAATTCAACTTACTCATACACGAGTAGTCTATATGAGGAATGGTTCTATTTGTGTTCAAGTAAGAATGCTTGAACTGTAAGTATTTCTTCCTATTTTTTAAGTATGTGTGGATACAGGTTTAGGCAGGAAGTGCCTAAACGAAGAATCAGAGCCTTTTTACCAGCAGCAAGGAAGTTACACCAAGCTACAAGTGCTGAGGATGTGCCTGCATTTTCTAAGAGTGACATGAAAGGCTTGAGATGATTGATTGCCAAAGACTTGTTTGTGAAACCAGCCAAGGCACAGAACAGCTCTTTAATTATGGCAAGTAACTGCACTTTATTTCAAGCACGTTAGATGACATGAAGTCTAAGAAAAGATTAATTACTGGCTCTCTTAATATGCTTACAGCAAAAGTTTGATGTGGGGAAGGGAGCAGGAAGAGACAAATTTAGAAATAATTGTTTACCACATTGTCTTTCCTTTTCACTGTACCTATAGTTGTTACAATTCTGCTTGTTTCAGGCTTGAAATGCTATGTCAAGTCAGACCAACATTACTTGTCTTCAAAATAAAAGATTTGTTTTCAAATTCCACCATTGGAAGGAAAAGCAGCAAACCTCAAATTACTTATTCTAATTGACTACTTTGTGCTATCTACTAAAGAGGTATAAAACATAATTAGAAATATCAAGGCTGCTTTCAGTGGCTAGTATGAAAACATTTAAATACAAACTGAATCAGTATTGTTCAACCAAGCATGACTTGATACAATCCTAAATAATTAAAGGAAACATTGAAAAGAACAGGACCAGGCAAAGACAGAGCTTTAAGAGGGTTCTCACACTGACTCATCCCTTCAGACTGGTAACTCCAACAGCAAATAATCTGATTTTTTTCATCCATTCATGCATTATCCTGAGCAGATCTTCACCAGTTGGGCTGTAATTGGGCAGGCACAAGTGCTTCCTGGCTCTATTCCCTAACCCGCAGTTTATAGTTACATGTACCTCAAGTTCACATAGTACTCTAATTGCACAGCTTAACCCAAATTGAGACCAAGGTATCCTTGGGAACCCCTTTGCTACAACAGCAAGCCAGCCCTACAGTTAAGGCATAGCCAGACAAAAGCACAAGTCATGCTTGCAGTAAAAACAGTTTCTTTTGTTTAAATGGCATTTCTTGCACTTCCAGTTTGTGCCCATCGCCTGTTGTCCTGTCACTGGGTACAACCGAGGAGACTCTTCCATCTTCCTTATACCCTCCCTACACACTGTGGTAAGATCCTTCCTGAGCCTTTTCCTCCTGAAGCTGAGCAGTACTAGCTTTTTCATTCTCAGTGAAGTTCTCAAATTCATGGACTATCCTCCTTTTACAGTATCTGAGTCTTTCTATCCCATCTCATCTCCTTAGACATGAATTACTGTCTTCTGGCCTGCCTTTGTTTCCTCATGACATAACTTTTAAGCATGGTGCTTATTGACAAGAATGCAGTAACGTGCCTTAAGCAATTTATATAATCTGGATTCTGTAGAGATTAACTGGTTTTTACATCCCTGAACTGTGAAGTTGTTGGGCTTTTTTACATTTTCTGTGAATTACCCATCCAGCATGGTTCACTAGGATGAGTGATAAAACAACATGGCCATTACGAGCATATAACTCAGGCAGCAGCAACCTGTCACAGACCAGTGTGAAGAACAGAGCAAAGGCATTCAACTGAGATACACAAAAGTCAAATTCTCCACAACAGGAAACTCTTGAGAAAAACACAAGGCACACAGGCAAAAACATTTTAGGAGGATATTGTGAAACGTGTTGAATAAAGTGCATTGCTATTGCTACAAAAGCATTAACTACATAGTGGCATACTTCTCCCTCGGTAAGAATGCTCAGGCTGTGTAGCAGCTCTGTACAGCAGGTAACCTCAGGGCTCTACAGAACAACAGCAGCCTCGGAACTGTACAAACAGATGACTTTCATTTCTTTTTTAGAAAGAGTAGAACTGGTGACAGTCTGGCATCGCTGATTATCCCCACTAGAGGTCATAGAAGTAACTGCACATCAGTACACTACATGGAGTGTGGGCAATGAAGTGCGCAAAGCTTCGGTGACAAAAGATGGGATCCTCTAATGTGACTTGAATCTAAGTGTTTTCTGAGATTCATATTAAAACTAATGGCTTCAGCTCACTGCAGCTATGCACAGGTACTGCGTGTATCCGCACGCAGAACTGAAACTCTCCTGTAGCAGCTCCCAGCCATCGGTAGCTTTGGAGGTGAATATAACTGTACTAATCAGACACCTAGGTAGAGGAGAAGCCAAACCTAAATCCAGAACAACCAGTGGAGCAGAGATTTCAGAAACTGCTCCTGAAATATAATAGCATCAGTAGATAGTAAGAAGATAATATTAAGATAATATTAACAGAAGAGAACTAGGTAGTAAGTCCCAACACTACAACACTCAACTTCTTCCAGCCTTCAGCTCCAATTAAATGTTCAGATAGAATCACTGGTCTGATTGGCTGCCACCAGTGATTAACTAGAGAATACAGATTTGTGCTAATTACACTTTTTTTCCTCAGTAACTGGCCTGGAAAAATGCAAGTAATTGTGTTGTGACTGCTTCCTGCCATCAGCATTTCCAAATTCTTTGCAAGTTCCCTCCAGCTTCAAGTTCTGTGGAATGATGAAAGGGTTGGATGGGAAACCTCAGCCAGCATAAATAAATATTTCACCTTTGTTTGTTATAGGATAATCACAGTTGCCCTTTCCATTCACTTTGGAACCACTTAAGTGAAATCCTGGCTTTAGTTAGAACCGCAGGCAGGTACTATACACTGAGGAAGACACTTTGTCCTACTCTGAAACACGTCAGAAGGAGCACTATAGTGGTTGAACAAAGCAGCTGACAGGCCCAGAGAGAGGAAATTAAATGATCCAAGAGGTTTTTTTAAACCAGAGTTCTCAGCATGAATGAGTGCTATGGGATATATTGGCAGGGAACCTGGAGAAGACGAGCAAAAGCAGCTTGTGAAGCACAGGATGTAAAGTCTAGTCAAAAGGAAAACATTTCCAACTCACAACCAAAGACTTCAGTTTAGCCATTGGACAGGCTGTGTCACATCTGACCGTGTTTATGGTTAGGCAGACCCCTATACTTGTAACATACTTAATCCAGGATAGACAGGGAAAACAAAATAAAAATAAACCACCCAAAAAAGCTACACCAACAAAAACGCCCCTTTAATCCTGCTGGGTTACTTTGCAGCTAGGTCAGGTCTCCAGTCAAGTGCAACACAGTCTACAACATCTGTGTTAGCACAACCAAGAGGAGGGGGCAAGGACTGGCTGCCATGGTGTGAATACACCAGGCTCTGCTATTTCAGCAACGTTTGGACTCGCTGTCCAAGCATGCTTAGCACTGAAGGTACTATTCCTGATTGCACAGTCAGAATTCAAACACTGAGACGTCTCAGTCCTCAGCTGAGTTCCAATTAAGCTGTGTGTAAGTTTGTGGAACCTGCAACTGGCGCTAGAGAAGCCAGATTTTCCAGTACCTGTACTGCTAACAACTGGATTCACACTGAATGAACAGGAACATGAGCAAGGTAATGAGAGCATCCAGCAAAATACATCGTCTGGGTCAGGGCTGGAATAGCTTGAGGCTTATTCTGTTCGGATGGCTTGGTTGGGTGTCTGAAAGGGGGGAATTTGAAGGTGGGGGGGAATTCCAGAACATTAATCGCTAACTGAAAGACATAAAAGAACCATGTAAACTTAACTGCCTCTTGGAAAATAATTACATTCAGGTCTCACTAAAGGATGGCTTCATTGGTCACTGAAATGCAGCTATTTCCACAGTGGAAATGAAGAGCTGCTTCATAGCACCATTCAGCAATAGGTAGAGCTACATCTGAGTCTGAAGTTTTATTGAAAAAAGGCAAATGCAATGTCTGAAAAAAATAGTAACTGCTCAGAACAGAGTTGAGCCAACACATCTCTTGAGAAAAGCATTAGTAGTTCATCACTGACCACAGCAGTTGGATCCTTTCATTTTATACTCGTAAGTATCAATCAGAACTGTCAAGTGTAAGTTTATGTATCCTAGAAGGGAAGCCAAATTGCACTCAGCTATGCATGACAAGATGATTTAAATGGCTAACCTTTTAAACAGTGCTTGTTTTTATAGATGGTACATCTTTACATCGTCCAACTGGGTTTTGGACAATCTTTTTAAATGTGTGAAATGTTATGAATCAGATGATACAAATCAGAAAGCACAGCTCTGCCAAACTTATGAACTCAAGTTTTCCATTTCATTACATAAACTAATATGATATATCAAAGGACAATTAGATTCTTAAATCACTGCTACTCTACTGGAACGTAGCTTGAACCAGATAAGACTGAAAATATGCATCAAGAGCACAAGTAGGAAAATGAAGGGCTGCATTTTACCCTTGGAGAAGCTTTTGCCTGACTTTGAAAACAGAACATTACTTCTCCATTCTTCTTCCCTCCCCCTCTTCCTCTTTAATATTTTAGGGATTTCACAATGCATTATCAAAGACTAACAGAGAATACATGACTAGGTAGTAAAAATAAAGAACAGGACTAAAAATGGAGGTTTATAACCTAAACTAGAACAGCAACGAATCCCAAGTCCACAACAGCAATCTCACAGTACATTACCATAATTCCAGTGTTAAAAATAGAAAACCAGAGAAGGATGTTACACTGTTAAAATGTAGCTGAAAAATTCATGACTCTTCTTTAGAACTATCCAGTCTCTCTAATGTACTTCAGGGACTGGCAGTTTTGTTCCCAAGTCTGTCTCTGCAACTAAAGCACTGACAAAGAATGAATGCTAGCTGCCTCACTGGGTTAACCCAGACATGCTGAGGCGCATAGGTTCAAAGTTCTACCATTTATAATACATCACTGTCCTGCCTCAGTCTGCAGCCTACATGCAGTCTTCAAGCAGTCTAGGAGGGCTATGTTGTCCTCTCCAGCACTCAGGAGCACGAGATTCGCAGTCACATTAAGTAAAACCAAAGATAGCCACTCCTCTGGCTAAATTCAATTCTGATCTTACACAAAGTAAAGGTTTGTAGATTTGGCTTTTATATTTTTACTACACCTGCTCTAAGAATAGAACTGATAGTTTTGATGCAAAAGACAGGAGAGATACATGGAACCTTCCATAGGCATCTCCTGACTGATTTGTCAGTTTTAACTGATGAGTGTTCAGTATCTTGACTTCAAAACATACGCATCAGAAGACTTAAAATGGAATAAACCAACCTGAAGTCACTAACTTTTCTTCCCCATGCCTTCTGGACTTGGGCTGTAAAGTGGGAGATAAAGCCACCCATCTCCCTCCGTCTTGTTTTGATTAATATAAAAAGAGGCATTAAAAGAAGGCATAAAAGATCATAAGATAGTTGAGGAAGAATTTTCAATGAGCGTATCAACTTGTATGAAATTTGCAGGTCAGAACCCCAGAGAACTTGGCCTTACTCCAGTCACTGACTTCCAATAGAAAAACTTGGATACTTGTAACTTCTGATAATCCCTGAGTTACGTACAAAGAAATTTCAGTTTATATGCTGACACTCACAGTATGGGTTGTTAAATGCTGTTGTCCAATGACAACAGTAATGTAATTGCTAAAAGAGCAGAATTTGGTTAAGAGGGAGCAAAGAGAAGTAAAAGCTTGAGGGATATTTTTTGGTTTTGTCCTACAGTTCTTAACTACTCTGAGACTGAAAATATGAAGATTTGGGGATATATTTGTCTGCCCCTCTTTCTTCACTAATTCACTATCTGCAGCACACACCAAACTGTCAGACATACTGGAGCAACAATGCTTGCTAGTCCCACACAAGAACACCACCCCAGACCTAGAAATAGCGACAAATGAAGATAGGCAAATTAGGACAGTACCTGCAATAGCTTGCAAGTGAGTGCAGGAAATGTATCCCACAATTCTTTGGTCCTGAGGTGTACTTCCCACTTGCACCTGGAAGGGAAGGAAGAAATAAAAAGGGGATTAATGAAGATCTCATAAAGCTGCACTTCCATCCCTGGCTGTGCAGGTGTTGTACACCGTATTGGCCTTTTTCACCACTCTTTCCATCTAGCTCTGTTTTGAAGACAGACACACACACACACAAACAAACCCACCAGCGACTCACTGGGGCATGATGGAGTGGCACAGGCAGTCTCTCCTGATCACTACTTCAACATTTCGATTTTGATCTACAACACGTGTAGAAGTTTATCTTTCTCCTGCTTTCCACAATCCCACTGGCTCTCTGTCCCAGTTGTGTTGCCCCCCTTTTGCATCCCAGCTGTTCATAGGCAAAGTTCAGCCCCTCCCCTGAAATGCCATATAATAACACCAATATTATCTGCAGTCTAATTCTTGGTATCTGTGTAAGACTAGAATGCAGAGGGACAAAATGCCAACGGAGTCTGGAGAAAAGGATGAAACATGAAATAAATATTGGCTTTCACCATGTTCTTTCCATTCCATTGCAAGTTTTGGATTTTGGATGGATTTTTTTACATTCTTCTGCAGAGGTGTTGGAGATATTTTGCTGTGTCTCAGCAAAGCGTTCACATTATTCAGTTCACAGCAGCAGCCCCCATGTCTGTCAACCAGATGAACACAGAATGTGTGCCCCTGCTCTTACAGAAGAGGCAGGGCTTCCAGGGAAGCTGGAATGTTATCTAAGCCTTCATCTGTATCATAAGCTTTGATCTTTTAAAAATTATATTTGCTAATGAACACACAAGCAAATCAGAATCATGTTCTAGTTTAGGCTTTCAAACTCAAAGGTTTTGGCAGTTCAGGCCTTACACAGCTGTAAATTAAAATTCCCAATGATCAAGACTTGGATGTATTTGAGCATATGGTTTTCCTGTTGGCAGTTAAGGTGGCAATACAATGTGGACCACTAAAGAAAATGCCCCCAGAGGAAAGCTGTACCCAGGGCTCAGAAAACAAAACCATGGATGACTCTCCTTCGCAAGGCTCAGCTCACATTTCATCCACCACCTCTAAATAACAAGCAGAGCTCCATTTCATAGAGACAATTTTGCCAGCTTGGTTGGTTTTCAGCTATCCAAGAACCATCTGATTCATTTTATAACTGGGAAATCCGCTCTGCAGTAAGTGAATTTAGAAGTCATTTGTACTCAACAATGCCTTGTTAACCTTCAGCGAGAAGAGTCTGCAATAAACAACTTGTATTATTCTGTCCTCAGTCTGCTCGGTCCTCTGTTAGTCAGGTTCCCAAATGGATATTGATGGAGTTCTTATTGCGGTTCCCACACAGATAACCTGCTGCAGGGAGGGTGAAGGCAGAGGGAGACAAGGACAATACACAAACACCTACTCCTAAACCAGAGGATTCTTCTAAACTCACAAGTATCACAGAATCTCAAAGGATATTCTGATCTGCTGGGTGGCTGCTAGTGACCACTGTGGAAGCCTGGCTGCACAGACCTCTTTCTTCTTCCCTCAGGCTACCTTGGTTTGAACATGGTGTCACAGGTGAATTAAAAAGAACACACTGATTTTTTTATGCAACATAAGCCATTCCAATACAAGAGTAGGAAACCATTAGGTTTATATCCTCTCTACTATCTAGGACAGGCAGAAATATATTTTCCAAACTTAAGTCAAAATCAGATTTTCGCTTCAACACAGAGCTATATATTGTAATGTCTCTACTAGTTTGAAAATTCGCAGTGTCCCCTGCCGCAGCAAAAGGGTGTGCATGTTGTACATCTTTCAATGCCATCTACTGTTACCACATTGAAAGGAAAATACTGCATGAAAAGTTTTCTGCCTTTTAGCAAGAACATGCTGCTCATAATCCTCGTATTGACTAAAGCAGATGGAATAATTTTCAGTGTCTCTATGCGAAAAGCATAATAGATTTAAGTCTAAAAGTTGAACATCCAAACATAAATTATAGTCAGCTGAGAAAAAGAAGTCAGCTCAAATTTGCTTTAGAATTTCCTGTGCAGCCTTAATGGAGTGCCTGACAAGGCTTCATACTCATCAACTAATTTATGCAGGATCACACTAATTTTCATTAATCATAAATAAATATGTATCATACCAGTGTCCCTGTGTGCACAGATCTATGCTGAAATGGACTTGGGATCTTTTGCTCTCAGAAGAGTGACAAGAAACAGCCTAGAAGAAAGACTGACTGCTACTATACGCAGAGGGGGGTGTGCACAACAGACACCCCCAAGGGTGGCTACCACAGGGGTACAGCACTCCAGGGTCCTGCACTTGCTAGGAACAAGGGCTGCTTCACACACACCCCTGAGGGGAAAAGAAAATGGGCTTTCATAAACACTCTGCTAATTAAAAAAGTAAAAAAAGATTCAAAGCAAGAGCTGAAGATATTAGCATAATTAGAATTTCCTTGGAAAGTGCCAGCATGGAAGTACATCCAAAGCAGCTTGTCTCCCAGACTGAACATTTCCTCCAACTTTTTTGGCTTTTGGGGGTGAGTTTTTTGAGTGGCAGCATTGACATAAACCTCTAAGCAGAGTCATTTTGAGTAGAATCATAATGGAGGCAAATATTTATGACAACTAATAGAAGAGGAAATAAATATCCTTGGAGGCTACTAGTCAATTCCCAAATGCACTAGAAGCACAAGGATATTAAATATGGTCTAAAATAAAATATTAAGGAAAATGTGATTATTCAGTCTAATTTGGTATTTTACAGATGGACAAGGACTATGGGATGTACCGAGAGGAAAACTACTTGACCTCTGGAATATTACAGGCCCTATAATTCTGCATAAAAGCATTACTTTGTGTGGCCGAGGACTGCAGCTACTTTTAGACTGTTCCATTTTCAAGGGTACATTATACTGTGGTGTCCTGGCCTGAGCAGCTACGTGGCAGTCCTGCAGGAAGACAAGACTGAGCGTTCATTTCAGCCTGCAACGTGGGTCTTGGCAGAAAGGTCCCACTTCCACCAAACCAAATCAGCACTTCACAAATATAATTTTTGCTGCTTAATACAGAAGGAAACTTCTAAATTCATATTTACAAAGAAAATATATATGATCAAATAAACCAGGGTGGCTCCTTCACCATAAGCCTGACTTAAGTTCACCTCAACTGTTACATTAGTAGCTCTTGTATCAATAATATATTCATTGGCTTACCCTTCTATAGGGAACTACTTCAAATACTTCTTTCTAGAAATCACTGCAGTCTTAGGTGTGTCATGGACTGCTATTCTACGTCTGTGGGAACTTAGAGGTATGCAATACACAAATATAAGTTCTCAGTGTTTTAAAACAGGATAATTATTACAAGAGGAAAATGTATGTGATACCCTGTGTCAGGGTATCTAGGGAACTCTGATGTTGCCTGGAGGTAACATTCAAACTCACAGACTATTGAGTTTTAAAAGAAAGGGTCCCGATTACATAATTTTGACAGAAGAAAAAAAAATTCAATATGATGCTGAAATATGCAGGATAGAACCCAATTCTTGGTACATTTGCAAAGTTTAAGTAATCCACCTAGTGAAACATGTGGAAGCTAGGAGTGGATTCTGATCCCTGTTACACCACTGAACATTACATTTGTTAGCTCTTGGGAGGATGGTAGAGATGTCTCATTACAGATGAGAAAGAGGCTTTTTCCTGTAAAGGGAAAAGCCTACTAGTGATCCGGAATTCAAAATGACAGTTTCTAATGCTACTATATTTACATTTCTGTGATTCTGTGTGATTCTGTGATTTGTCTCTGTCTGTAAATGAAATACAAATGTCCAAAAGTGACAGCTCTGAGTTTTTTTTTCAGTCAGTACTGAACTGTAACGGTGTCAAGTGCACAAAACTACTTGAATTCAAGTACTTTTAATAAAAAGATTTCCTGTCTGTGCCATAGCACATTAGTACAGTTCATTAGAGACTGTGCTGCACTATGCAAAACTGTGTATATGCCTCTAACTGCGCATCAAAAACTTGTCGTATATGGAGTAAGGAGTGGCATGTCCTCCAGTGAGACTGGTGCTCATGTAAGAAATCAAGCCAACAAGGCTGCAGCAGAAAGATTCTTGTTGACAAGAGAAGAAAATGGAATGAGCAGCAATGTTTGAAACTTCAGAGCTAAAGTGAGGGCAATAACTTTCATTTCCATCACAGTACTTGCTATCATGGGAATTTTCTGAGCCAACTTGAAAATCTTGCACATCTCATGTTTACCATACTCCATATAATAAGTATACAGAGCTGCAAACACGGTAAGTATCTTGCCTGTAACAGTTTCTATTTACACACATCCCTCCCAGCAGTGCAAAACAGTTCTACTACACCTGGATGTCAAGAAGTGCATCAATAGATACTCAGCAAAAACCAGGGAAGTGTTACCAAATACCAGGGGTATTTCAATACCAGCTTAAAAACCAGTATCAAACATGTAATTGCTCTGTTAATAAATTATTGGCTCCTTGGAAGGAGAAGTTCTTTAATGCTTAAAAATTTAGGCTGTGCCATCCGTCAGAGATTTCACCCAACTAACGAAACTAGATTCCCAAACACCAATAATGCACAGCCAAAACTGAAAGCTTTGTTATGAGTGGAACTTAACCTTTAGTAACATCTAGAAGCTGTACTTTGCAAGGAGGTAGCCATGCAAAAAAATAAGACAGTTTCTTAAATGTGTACCCTCCAATAGAAAGTCATGTCTCCTCTAATGACAAGTTCCAAGCACGTGCCATTGCCTCTTCCTTCATGGGAAGCAAATCTGGAAAATGAGCTCCATAGAATGTATCGCCCCACAATCCACTGCATTTGTAAAGACCATCATCTAGGCAGGGGCCTGGAGTTACTCTTTGTTATAGAAATAAAACACCCCAGCCAGAGAATCAGCCAATATGGCTTAAATTCAAGGGAAGATCCATTAAAAATACAGGAGCATGAGACTCAACTGAATTACTGGAGTATGCAACAAGTGCCTCGATCTCCTCACACACTCATGGTTCAAACCTCTCAGATTTGATGATCAGAGATGTGCTGGTAGCAGCATGCTGCTTGTACCTCCTTATTTCAGCTGCTATGGGAATATCATTATGAATATCCTATGTAATTTTAATGGGTAAACAACAGTGAAGGAGGAGAAGGAGTTTCTCTTTCTTGCCAGTACAACTTTTCTCTAATTTCCCAAATTTTATTAAACCCCCCTGGATGCTTCCCCGTCCCATTTCAGCAATTTTCCAAGGCAAATGGGACTCTTAGTACCAAGAAACTAACTGGAATAGCCAGTCAAACTGTGTGCCTAAGTCCTCGTTCCTGGTACTGTTAAGGTACAATGGCAAGGAAAATTTGCAACTACTCACATTCCCAATTCTAACATTCCTGTCCCACAGAGATTACTTAGATTAGTGGTAACTTTGAGAAAGATATGTTTTATTCCTGTACTTTGTGTTCTTTGTAGGAGATTTTTTGGTTAGTTTAGACAAAGTGTAAAGAGATCTAGGTTATTTTTAGTACTTTGACAGCCCTACCTTTTGCCTTCAGGGGTATGTAGCAGCTTCTAAAGAAGATTCATTAGTTAAATTATTAATGTATTATTATAAATATATAATTTAAGCATATTAAATAAATAAAGATTAAAAGTTATAGAGGTCGGCTCAAAATTCTGTCTGGCACTCTGCAGTTCTTCCTATCCACATTTGCACTTGATTATTTCAGAATCCAATTTTTCCCCACCTACTGCATAACAACAATTACTGTTCTGTACACTCAGAAAATTAGTTATTTGGCAGAGCTTCATTCAGCTTATATGTGAGGGAAAGCAGCTGCAAATTGGTGCCATGAATGAAGGGCTCTTCCCCTTCTGAAGAGGATAAAGCCCACAACTTGCATTGTCTCAAACCTGTATTTCGTCCTCCACGAAAACACGTCCTCCATTAAAACCTGAACAGTTTTAATTCATTTTCATTAACAAAGGAGAAAAAGACTGTGATTAATAACATTAATTATATCAAAGTGAAGGAACATGGTACAGTGCCATATTAGGGTCTTTTTTTTAAGTCTCAGGCAGTTTATTGGACTCCATCCAATTCCTGCATTGACATTTTACAGCAGAAACTGAACACGGGGAAAGTGTTTAGGTTACCCACCTGACCTAAATGGCACAGCTTTAGAGTTATCCAAACAAACTCATGAACAGCACCAGACATTTCTTTTATACACCTTGGGAGAACTGTAGATGCTGGGCAACCGATCAAGGACAGGAGGATCTAACCACTGCAATGACCTTTTACTGGGGCAGAAACCAGCCATTCCCCATTCCTGTGTAACCCTTAGGTAGAAAAGCCTCCCCTCACTAAGCTCTGCAACTGCATAGCAGGAGTTGTCCCTTCATTCTCAGCCACAACACACACAAGTTGGCACCGGACAGTAAAGACAGTTTAAATTACCCAAGCAAAATGTATCTGCAGCTGTAATATCACAAAGCAGAACCACAGAGGTTAATTCAGGGAACCCTCATTTTATCCTATAAAGCAGTCACCTCAAAACCAGCAAATAGTAAAAGCTCGGCTTCCAAGCAGTTCTGCAATCAGAGCTACTGCTCCTTCTACCATCTGTTACACCATATCAGCCCTTTTGAAAACAAGTCTAGCTTTGCACGTAAAGCAAAGGTTGCTAGGTGTCCTTTTACCAATGAATAATAACATGTTCTCTGCACAATTACTGTACTTCATGAGAACAGCAGTAATTTTCAGAGAATTTGAAAAGTAAGTCTGTTAATAAGCTTAGGAATTAATATTAATTAAACCTAAGTTCCTTCAGAAATTTAGCAAAAACCACAAGATTTTTTTTCCTTTTGATTTTGTTATTATACTATTAGCTGTTCAAATTACCCCCATCAGACTGCGGTTTTGCTTTTGCTCTATGCTCGCATACTGTTAAGCAAGAACTTTTTTATTTTTGCTAAAATTCTCCTGGCAGAATAATTTCCGAAGAACAGTAGGAAGAACAGCCTCCTATGCAACATACTTCCATGTCTCCCAGTCTCAGTGGGTGGAAAACCACTTCATAACCTCCCCTCAGTTAATGACCATTTTGAGCATGATACCTCTTTCATTCACCTCCCTACCCCAAGTATGCATTAATGTATCTTGTATAGCTTAGATCTACCTTAAGTTATAGCTATTACAGGGAAAATTTGTCAGCAGAAGGGACAGTTGTTACTAGATCAATTTGTCTGGAAAAATATGGACAAGCTCTCCAATTCAGTAACTCATTGGGTCAAGTTAAGGATGTTTTCTGGTTCCTTTACACAGCTGCACAAAACTCATGCAGCATCCCTGAAAAGACTGAAGCTACAAACTAATCCCTCTAGCTAATGAGGAATGTTGGTATTTTGAGAACTTCTAGTAAATTACAAACAGGCGATGCATTATGCAATTTCTGCTCAGCATTCATTGATACATTTTCAAGTTGTATCAAACTGCAAAAATCATCATCCAGCTTCTGAAAAGGAGTGTATTTTAAAATTCCCTTTAAATTCATCAAACACACTCTGAATTAAAACTATGCATGTGCCAAACCACCAGCTGCAGAGTAACCAAGAACACTGCAATGTGCATCATGTTACATACAGTTACATACAAGCTAGCTTTTTAGTTGGAATCACCAACACAGGACAGCATCTATGTCAGTCCCGCTTCCCTCCTGTACATGTAGCAGAGGAGGAGTAAGAGACAATTGGAGTTATAAAACCTATAATGCAGACTCAAGGGTTCTTCTCTTAGGCATTTTAAATTACTGAGAAATGCAATGCCAGAACAGAGAGGCAGGGCAGAGTCCCCCAAGGGCCCACACCGTCTAAGTATGAAAATGGATTGGCTGATTTATATATTTGCTAACTTCTCCCCCGAGTCTTTAGCAGCTACTAGGAACAGTGCTTTAACACTTCAGATACGAAACTGTCAGATGCAAGCGACATTTCCCCCCTTCTTATATGCTGTTATTTTCTGTGACTGGGTCCCTCTTACATCCCAGTAAGACCCGCAGATTAGAGGCAGAAACACTGGTAGAGTTTGAGGAGATCAAAGGGCTGAATGTAAATTAGTCCTCAAGTTATGCAGAAAACGGGCTTTACACAATACCTACTCACATCTATGTCATCTTCATGCCTTCATCCTGACCTGGAAAATACTGGCCTATACAGATGGAAAAAACAATCTGTGATCTGTCAGGAAAATGCCAGTAGCAGCACCTTTTCTGGCAGGAATCTTTGGAACCAAGGCTAGCAAAATTCCTTTGCACAGGTCTCCAGATGGGTAGCATGAAGTCAGTAGCACAAAACAGTGTTAAAAGCCTCAGTGATTTACTTCCAACTTCTTTTCCTGGTTGTGACAGCCCAGGAGTTAAACAACAATCAAATCACTTTACTCTCCTGTGCATTAGTTTCTCCTTCTATTAATCAGATATTGACCTTTCTTTATTATGCACCCTGAGACATATGAATGAAAAGCAGTACGTAAGAGCTGATTGTTATTATAGCTACTACTAATAATCTCTGAGCTGTGTTAGTCTCTCAGGTAAAATAATTCTGTGTGACTAAGCATATCTCTCAAATCCTTCTAAATCTCTACCTGAACTTTACAGTCTAGATGGTGAAGGGAGGGCAGGGAATAAGGGGGCAATGGAAAATCGTTTCCTCTTCACTGGAAAATAATCTATTCCAAAAGGAAAATATCTCTGAAGCAGTTATACCTTGGCAGTAGGGATCTGTTTCATAACACAACTCCCCCAAAACAGTTTTGCCTTTTTGTTCAAAATAATTCAACTTTCATTACATGTTTAATTCCAAGACCTTTAATTTATCTCCTTAACAGCTGTATTTGTAGTAAGGAGACAAACTGTATCAATTAAAGGAGAACCAGTTTCTTTCTCTGAACATTCTTCTGAATTTGGATGTTGGGTCCTTCCTGAGGTTCAGGAAGATGTGAATAAAGGTTTTGTCCTGTCAGTGAATGGAAACATCAAGTGATTTTATCCAATATATCTCCAAAATTTGCAAATCTTCTCCCCTCGCTTGCTTTTCACAACTTTTACAAACAACACAGGGAACAATTACTTCTTTACTCAGAGATGGAAACTGTGCAAGTGGAACAGCCTTTATAAGTATACTTGATGTCTTTTCTACTTCAGAAATGGGAGCACCATGCTTTCCACAGGAGTCAGGAACTTAGGAACACAAAGTCTGCACAGGGCAGACTCCTAACTCCAGGCCACTACTGAATGGAAAGCAATTAGGACATCCTTATTCTGCAGGGCTAGCTTAGTAGCTTTGAATCCCCACTGATATAAACTCTAATGTAGGCTGGGATTGCATTATAGACATGCCACATATTTTAAGAGCCAGTAAAGTTAAGTATCTAAAAGCAGAGATATAAGTTGTCCATTCGGAATAGCAAAGTACTGGCTAGAAGGACACCTTCCAACAAAGACTTCTAAAATTAATAGACTGACTCTCACTGACTTCAATGACAAACCAGGTTTTTTACTTATTATAGCTCTTGTCTCGAGTCCACGCACACTCAGCTGCTGGTTAAGCGCTACATCAAGAAAAACAACCTTCAAACTTACTTTGTTTCAAAGCTAAAATTAAACAGATCATGCCTACTCTCACTCCCCCCACCTTGCCTAAAGAAATGACCGGTTATCACTTAATGTACAATTCAGACAGAATGGAATTTCATATCAGGATAGACATAAATCAGAATGAAAAAATATTTTAGGTATAAAGTACAGTATGTAAGAATGACACAGACACAAGGGAAAAATGGTCTTTTAGCTGGGACAGAATTCTGTCAATTTGAAAAGAATGTAGTCATCTTTGAGCCTTCATAATAATTGGTCCCTATTCCCTGCTCAACTGTAACATTATTTAACAACTTGAATACATAATTAAATTCATCATCCCAATGGAATTTTGAGGAGAGGCTTAATGTTCTGTAAGAGAAATGGAGCCATTGCGGCCTGCCTAGCCTGGTAGGAAATCAATGACTCAGCAATGGGCATCTGCAAGCAGATTGGTTTTAATCTTTTAATCCCTAATATATGCATATGTTGAAAGGTATAGTCTTTGTGGCCCTGGCAATGTTCATACTGCACAACATGTATGTTCATTTTGTGCATGTGGCACTTAAAAATAGAAAAAATTAACTTTAGCTGCTTAGAAACACCCCAGAGTACAGTATAGAATGCTTAGACCCAAGTTCTGCAAGCCTGTACGCAGTTACAGGTAGGCTTCTCTTTATGTCAAATGTATATGAAATACTGGGCAGCCACCAGACTGTAAATTCTAATATTTGTGCTTTTTTTAATGCAAGCCACAATGCCAAAAGTTTTTGTTTTGCTTACAAATTACAAACAGCAGGTACAAGAAACCCCACTGATCCTTATTAACAATCTATATTTTTAATGGCTATTAATGGCTTTTGTTGAGGACTCGTGAGCATATGTGCTGGACAGTGCATATAATTTGAGCAACTGATGTAGTTTCCTAACATTAGGAAAAAAGTTAAGCTTTTAGGTAGTGAAATCTAGTCCAAACTGGGATATTACAAAATCTGAAATCCAGTACCCTAAGAGATTTTCAGATCTGTCTGTTTGGGTCTACAGATTTGGGTCTCTGCACAAAGTTCTGATTTTTCATTAATCACAAATTAGAGCTTGCTTTCCAGTTTATGAAGGGCACAGCCAGATTTTCCCAAGAATTAAGTATGAACAACCACTTGTTTTGGAAAAGCAAATCACTCTACAGAGACTTTGATTTCTGCTTTTCATGATTTACAGAAGTATAACCCCAGGTTTCATGTTCTCACTACCATTAGTTAATTTAAGAAAACTGTGTTAATAAAGTGAAAAACCTCTGTGCTCCCCAGTGTCCCAGGAGTTCTCTTGGTTTGTTTGTTTAATCTCCTTTGTATCTCTCCTAACAATTTTTTTGCAACCAAGGGACAGCCATACATTTC
The DNA here is from genome assembly GCA_020800305.1 of Porphyrio hochstetteri. Classification (NCBI taxonomy): domain Eukaryota; kingdom Metazoa; phylum Chordata; class Aves; order Gruiformes; family Rallidae; genus Porphyrio; species Porphyrio hochstetteri. Next base: position 22,360,671 of record CM036918.1, on the reverse strand, counting down.
ATTGCAATTCTTTCAGTTTTAATCTACTGGCATTTAGACTTTTGATTCCTACATAAAGACACAATATTCGTAAGCTGGCTTCCAACAGTACTGCCCATTATACTATGCTCATGTTACGATGCTTGGAAATTGTGCACTTTATTAAAGAGATTTCTGTAAAAAGGAAACCAAAAGTACATGAAAACTACTTCACATTTTGACACTTGAAATTATACTCAAGTTCTACCTCTGAAAGTCCCTCATTATTTCATGCACATCCATCACTTTAACACAGTACCTAGGCCACAAAACCTACATATAGGTTATATCAGTTAATCTAGATCTGAATATCGCCTCTTTGAACTCTAACAGAAATGACTGTAAGAAAATAATTTAACTTTGTTACTTGTCACCTATATAGAGTCAATATTTATAATTTCAAAAAGGATCTTACCTTTAGAAACAAGGCTCCCTTGGAAGCCAAGGAGTCCGTTCCTCTTCCATTGGGGTAACAGTGATAGGCAGCATCCATAACAGGATAGCGGCTGGCAAAAAGTAGACCACTGTTCACAAACTTAAAGCTACAGCAGCCATGGCAACTGTAGACCCCAACATCATAGACAATGTATTCAAAATAGTGATGAAGCTGTTCTTTCAATTTCTCTGCAGCTCTTTTGTCAAATACTTCCTGCAAACACAGAAAGTCCAAGTTGGCAGGGAAGAAAGCAGAGATCTCATGATCAAAGGTCTCATCTGTATGTTTCTTTTTCCGCACCGAAGTCTTCTTCATGATTGAAGCTTTGTAGAGGAGCTTGTTGTTGACAGTGCTTTGGTCCACTGTACCATCTCCAACACGAACTTTAACTAAGGACTCCCGTGAGGCAGAGTAGCTGTCTAAACTCCCAGAATCTCCTTCCTTCTGTTTGTGGTTAGGTGCTTTTGAGATCTCTGCATCACCTTCCAGTGCAGGCTCTGCTGGGCCACTGGCATGAGCCTGGCCATTGACAGCGTCTGTTTCTGTGTCTGACATGTGGCCATTATCCTCTCCGTTTATGCGGACAATGCAAGTGTTTTCTTCTCCCTCATTAGGCTCTCCAGCTCCACCTTTATCATCTCTACTATCCTCACTGTTGTTTGAGCCAGAATTGTCTCCTTTATACTCCATTGATGTTGTCCTTTTGATACCAGCATTAACAGTACGATTACTGTTATCTCCACCCTGGGGGGAGACCAAGCTGCTAAAACTTGCTGCACTGATGGACGTGTTGGTAGGAGAATCTATATATATTTTGATCTGTGGTCTGCTTGCCCCATTTCGGATCCTGCGGCCAATCTCTTTAGCCCTAGCCTGTGTATTGAAAACATTATTAAATCTTGCCAGAGAATCTGGCAGCAGGCAAACATTGGCACTGCCAAAGCAGAAGCTTTTCCCATTCCCTGCAGCCTTCCATTCAGTGAGCAGTGTGGCTCCATTGGCATGGTTCTTGTCTTCTAGTCTGGAGTAGATATATGGCCTTCTGGTTGACTGGAGTGGGGACCATAACAAGAAGCCAATCAGAGCAAAAGGAAGAGAGGCTACTAACAGTGCCAGGTATATGGGAGTGGTAATAATGATGCAGAGTGCATGGAAATAGCATGGGTCATCTGCTCTTTGACGTTTCTCATAGGTAGTTGGAACAAAAGAGGCCACAAGCCTATCTGCTAACCAGTAACATGGGAAAATCAGGCCCCAGGAAAAAGAATGCAGAACTGACAGAAAGCTGTTGGGAAATGGGGAAGTGTATAAAACCATTGCAACTTAATTATGACAACACTTCAGGGCCTACTACATGATGTCACTCTGTCAAGCATCCATAAGAACACTGGGACAGGGCTGGGGAAAAAAGGTACAGTCAGGAGTTTGTTTTTTTCCAGTGAGAGTCAGTAACAAAACTTGAAGAGCACCATTTCACTGTCTTGGAGTACAAATGAAACAAGGCCACTGTTTCCGTCTGGCTTTTTGGCATCTATGTTTGTCAAAGGATGTCATTGTTCACTGGAGGCTGCCATGATGAAACACTGTACAGGCGAAGAGGAGATCTGTAAAAACACAAGACACAAAACATATGGAACCATTATTAAAAGTTTAAAGCAGATTTTTCTCATACCAATTTTGCCTTATAGTGTAAATAATTTATAAAAGTTACATGATGTGGTGGAAGTACAATGCCAAAAGCACCTTGTACTTAAGAGCAGAAAAATTTGGTTTGCTATAAAGTATTATTTGCTATGCTGTGATTTAAAACACGATGGGTTGATGTAAATCAATTAAAATACTCTTCATATGGTTGCAGCATATGGTTTCAAATTTTTAATTTTCAGTTTATGAAAATATTCAATTAAAATTTGGTGCTCTTAGGAAGCCAAAAGTAAGGAACTAGTAGTTTGATGTGAATTTTAAATATATTGCAGAGCACGCAGAGACAGAAGGGTATATCTTAATAGCAAATGAAACAATTATATGGGACACAAAAGCAAGAAACTGAGTTTTATAAAGCAATGCCGCCTTAGAATAAAATTGCAATTCTTCATTTTTCTCTCACTTTTTGGATTTCTACTTCTTCAAACCAAGCCCTTGCAACTGATTTATGATCCTACTGTCAGCATATTTTTAATTGTGGTACACATGCAGTACCAGACTGCCAACACAGGGTATACTGTACAGGTCACAAATGATAAGTAAGGAATTAAAATACATGGCTTAACCAGCTCTCATTTTACCATGCATCTTTCGTGTTTATTGATGATAGGAAAATTTTCCCCTCAGTTTAAATTCCCAATCAGCAGGACTAAGAGTAATCATAACACACAAGATTTGCAGCCAAACATTTTTGGTAGACACCACAGCAAAGAAGAATTTTAACAAAAGAAGAGATGAAGATGAGATAGTTTTGCAGGTATTTCCTCCCAGAAGGGAAAGGCAACCCTGGGGTAAGCAAGTGTTAGAAAAATCTTGTACATAGTGACAGAGGCTGGTTACAAAAATTGACTGGAGATAGGAACCAAGTTCTAAAACAGATTAAGAAAAGTCAGGTTGGGTGGGGACGAGACTGCAAAGACCTTCAAAAGCAAAATCAAGTACTTGGTACACAAATACTGCACAGAAGGAAAAGTCAGTATGCACCTGCATTAAAAAGGCTGCCAGTACTGCAATAGAAAGCTGCTTTTAACTACTGTGTCCTACAGTGCAAGGAAAGCTGTGTATCTCAAAAGATTTACGTAGAATCTTCAAGATGGCAAATGATTCTTAATAAATATACATTTACGGGTATCAGGAAAAGATTGCCAAAACCTGACTTGGAAAAAAAAAAAGGGGAAAAGAAGAACAGGAAGGAGTGGGGGAATGATAGAAAAGAAAAACTGGTTTACTGCATTAACACACCCCTTCTAAGTGTAAGAATAACACCCCGCAATTGCTCACGGCTAACTACCCTTTTGGATATATGGTCCTGTGTATTTTTGCCCTGATGGTACTATTTACATGGAAATTGGAAAGGTTGGATCAAGGGGTTTTTGTTTTTAATTATTAGCTTAGCATAACTTTCACATGCTTATGCAACGTGTTTGAGTTTAAATAAATGAGTGACTAGTCAAGTGCCAAATAGCAAACGCTTGGCATTTACTCATTGCCAAAGGCATTTTGGGATGTTGATAATAGGGGGAAGCCTAGCAGATTTGTTTTCCTGAATGATTTTTAGGACTCTTACGTAAGAATCCACAAGAGAGACTCTGGCATCTACACAGCAGATAGAAAAAAGTAACTTAAAACCTGTCCAATTAGGCAATTACCATGAGACAATAAAAATCTGTTAAGAAGTTATTGTTTTATTGGATGCTTCAAATGCTTTATAAAAGGCCTATTTACATAATCACTCAACAGACCAGAAAGATTCTTGTTTACAACAGTCCTATGGATAAACAGAACACTATTGTTTGATGTATTTGAAGATGGACTGCAAAGCTTAGATTCCAACTCAGTTTAATGACCTGAAAGTTGAGTGAAAGTTACAGTTGTGCTGCAGACTACAACAGCAATTGGACTTTTACTATTTTAAAAATAATGCATCAGAAAAATGTAGAACCACATCGGAACCATAATAATTTGTCTAGTTAGGTCTTCTATAGATGAGTACTCTCTAAAGTATATGATGACAGAGTGTTAATGATTCATAGGGAAACATGACATCAAGTGATAATTTTCTAAATAGCCAATGCCTGCTCGATGATGTGATGAAGTAAAAACAAAAAAAAAAAAAAAAAAATCAATTCAACATAACTCATGCCAGTTCTGTTATGGACTACAGCATCAATAAGCTACAAGATAAACAGCTGTCCAGCAAACCACAAAATGCTTACCTAAAATGACTTCACAAAAGTAATTATCCAGATTACAGGGACATGTTAAATCTGAGCAACTCATGCTTTCTGCAGACATAACATATTATCGTGGGTATTAGTAAAAAAAGGAAGAAAAATGAATGCAATCAGAAATCCTTTCACGGGATAAGATTACACAGCAAGTGTCAAAAAGCAAATTGGTTCACACTGAGGTCTGTTTTAAGAACATTTAGCAAGAATGTAATGCTTTGTAAACACTAAGGACTGAATGATGGTTCAAGGCCACGTTGATGACTCCTACAATTCTGCTGTCTTAAACAGGTATAGTACCTTTGAAAAATCAGGGATTTGCTGGACATTTTTTGATCAGGTGCTAGCTGCATTTCTCACTGCTAGCCAGCTGATGCAGGGAGGCAAGTGGGATTTGAGTAGAGATGTATTCCACCTATATTATTCTGTATCATTAGCTGTGAGAATTCTATTAGAATTCATAGTACAAAAACTCTGGTACCAGAGGAAGTTTTAAAATACAGTAAGTGGAGACAAGGGAGGAAGGAATCATGAACTGAATGTCCTTTAAATGCATATTGCAGACAGAAGATATCACATCAAGGCCCTAATTAAAAACACTCTTCTTGCAAATAAAATATTCTCATTTATTAATCTTATAGATCAAGGAAATCAGAGTGTTTGCCAAAGCTCTGTTACAGACTCACTAGAGCACACACCAACAGGGACTAAGTTTCCTACTCTTGTCTCTTAGCTACCGCCTCAAAGCCACCCAAAAAGACAGAATTAAGAGAGTCACACAACATGCAATTTATCTCAGCAAGATATTAAAGGGTGAGGGAAGGCACCACTCGAGTGAACTGCAACTTGGAAAACATGATGTCAGTAACATCACTCCTAATGCAATGGTTTAGATGGAGCCTAGAGCTAAAGTGCCTAATTCCTTGTGATGAAGGGTATTACTTGGTAATCCAATGCTTTATTCATAGGGGTTTGAGAGATTAAGGGAGAATTCGAGATATTGCAACGAAACAGCTATTTTTGTATTCTACAAAGACGTAAACTGAAAATTTGGTTAGCTGTTTTTATTATTTTCTAAGTGTTTGAAGGCTAAAAAAAGATGTTATTTAATTTTTTTATGGTGCCTTTGTAGAACATCTCCACTTTAGTGATAACGAGACATCAGGTGGAAAGGTTTCAAAGATTTTTATGATTATAATTATGCCCAGAAGTATGCTAGAAACATCATAGATCAAAAGAGATGTTCCTAGTTCCAACATAGCTTGCAAACTAAATAAAGGACAATACAGGTTAACAAATAAAAGAGAAACAGAAGAAAACCAGAAGAAAACCAACACATGTCGCAATAATAAGGTTATGTGTATAATCTAGAAACGGTCAGAAAAGTTTTAACTTCCTTTTTCTTTGAAAAGCAAAATACACTTTCAAATTTAGGTAACTCAAATTTCTTCAAATTTGGTATTAACATCTCACCTGTATTTTTCAAACACGTAAACTACTGCAAAAAGAGGTTTTTTTAAAACAGAAAAAAGCTGCTGAAGCGACTAACTGATTTGGAAAGTTATTCTATGGGTAACTTCACGTAACGATTCACAGATATTCGTTAAAACTTGTTTTCCTTGAACCCTGGCAATTGCTTGGTCTTCAGAGAAAAAAATAGTAATATGTATCTAGATAAGTAGTTTATTTAGACTCTGTTGGCTTGTTGTCAAGCTTTTTTTCATTATTGTCATTGTCATTTGAAACAGGAATACAGTTTATAACAATGCTACCACTACAGGATGCAAACCAGCAAAGATTAGTGTTTGAGAATAGGTGAAATGAAGATCTGAGAGAATTCCCACATTGGCTCTTGTTCCTTGCTTATTAGACAAACCACAACTTAATCTCTGCTTTCCACCACTGTCTACTCTGGGGTTTTTTGCTGCCACACATGCTTCATAAATCCTCCATTTCTTCATTCAGTCTCCTTCCCCTGATTATTCTTATACATGCTTCTAATTGGAGTCTAGTTCAACAACTAACTACCCTTGTGGAAGAAAGCCTACTCCAAAAGGCAATATACACATGAACCATTTTCCATGCTTAATTAGATGACTGTAATTACAGAGGTGCAGCCATCTCAATGTGCCAGTGGCTCTAATGGAGATGGAGATGTTTTCTTGTTCCCTTGCAACCACTTCACAGCCTGATGTTTTAACTTAAATCCCATCATCCTGTGCAGGACTCATTCCACATTGTAGCTCAAGATGTAGGGTAAGGGAATATAAGTAGCACTTCCTGGCTCACCTTAACTTCCACTTAAGTCAATAACAATTTACAGCCTATGAAAATCTCAGTAGAAAGGTGGATTCACTATGGCATAAGAAGCTGCATTAGGTGTATTACTGATGAATAAAGCAGTACCCATTCCAACTAAGGATCTGTCAGGAGGAGAAGGGAAGTAGGACAGTGTTTTTGCAGACTTGCCATTGAGATGTTAATTTACCAGTTTCTCAATAAACTATCTTCCTTCTTTCTAAAGAAGGTAATCCCACATTGCAGACTCTGCAGCTTGTCTTTTTTATGTCCCACTGGTTGTCATCAGGCATGAAGCCATTATAAACAACATGTCCTGTAAAAAAAATAAAATATTAAGAAGACGAATTTACAAGTCTCACTGAATAGCAGTGATGTCAGCAGTTAAGTACGTGTCTGCAGAGGAGGAAAAAAAAAAAAAATCTGCCTCCAAAAGTTCACAAAGCCTGCTCAAGCTCTAGCACTTTTGTCGGAACAAGATTGCCTCTATAGTTTCTTTCGACCCAAACCATTCTATGATTTAGAAAGGAGTACATGATGCAATCTCTCTTAAAAATAAAGAGTTATCAGGCACTTGGGCTAAAGTTTCAAAAGGAGACTTTTGGAACCTCAGTGACAACTCACTGAATTTCTGTAAAGGCTGTATATTTAAGCAGATTGAACACTCTTCTTAACCACAACCTTGATAGCTTAAGGTACTTGAAACAGGGTTATGAGGTCCATCAACTACTCAGAGCAAATCGGCCCTTCTGTAACAGAACCTACTCTACTAGAGTTGGATCAGTAGTGACAAAAGTAGCTCGTGCCACATATAGGACAACCTGCACAATGAATGGGAAGTAGTAATCCTGTTCGTTTGGTGAAACATTGGCTGTAGCTGGTCTCTTGCTTAGTCACCTTAGGAAAGAAACAGCTTCATGATGGTCTGTTATCCTGTATACCTCCTCACCTCAAACGGGAGTTTTTCTAGGACAGAGCTGACAATTTGCTTATGATTAGCTGTAAAACTTGCTCTGTACTTTACATTAAAGTGTGGCATGGCAACAGATTCTTATTTCCAAAAGGCATCTCAATTTGGTAGTCCCAGAACATATTCCCAGGCCACAAACCATATCCACACACCTTCTGCTAACAAAATTAAATTGGATTATGTTTTAAACTTAGTATTAAAATATAAATTAAATTGTTAATGTATGAAAACACACATTAAAGGGATATCTAAATTTTAACCAATTGAAAAATATAAAAGACAAGTCCTTTTTATTCTTTCAAAATAGATGGAAAATTGAAAGTGAAGTCATTGCAGAAGTCATCCAGCTTTTGCATTCCTGCAAGCAACTTTGATTTCACCCTGATAAGATATTACTTGCTTAACTTACATCTGGAGTAATAATCGCAGAAGGGACACATCCTATCTTTCAAGTTATTCTTTAATTGACACATATAAACTGCAGTCCCAACTGCACTAATGGCTCCCAGCAGGCCTGACCCAGACCCAGAAAACTTTACCACTCCAACTCCAAACTCTAAAATATACCTCCAACACTTCATGCTGTCTGCTGTTTGAATGTGAGTGCACCAATACCAGCCTGTAAACATGAGCTGACTAGTCAGATACATCCAATGTGGGAATTTTTAATAGGGCACTGTAGGATTCAAAGACTCATCTAAAAATATGGACTCCAGAAACTGTCATCAATTATTTTTATTTCCAAGGAAACAGAGGCAGACCGACAGCTTTTGTTGTGTTTTAGAGGGACCAATACCTCAAATGCCTCTAAAAATATGATTATGCAAAGTAAGCAACACAACAACCAATGTCAGTTATGATCAGTAAGGACATTACTTTAAAACATTAAATTTAAGGTGCATCATTTGAGTAACTTCTTCAAGAATTCACATTAAAAAAATCTTAATCAGCAGAACGGTCTCTTCTTGTGCAGGAGACACAATCACTTATTTCCTATTTACGGCCTAAGGAACTAGTAGGAAGACAAATCAACAGCATACCCTCTAATGGCTAGAAGTAACAGCAAATACTTCATACAGCTTTAAGTTTTCAGAAAAGTTTTGCTCCCAGGCAAGACTGGGGGTGGGGGGGAATCATCTGACCACTTGGTGATCTCACTCAGTACCTGGAAAGCTAAACACTCTCCATTTTGAGACCTTATTTGGTGTACTTCAGTAGTGAGACAACTGCAGCATACAAATACATGAAACTTAGACACTAAGCTCTGTTTATACAATAGAAATGGAACGGGCTGTATTTACAAAATCACCTTTTAGTGCGCATTAGCCTCGTATTTTACAGGAGCTGGAGTAATTCAATAATGGCTACACAAATCTGATCTTTGTAGATGGTTTGTTTAACAAATTTTAGCAAGATGGAACAACATTAGCATTGGCTGCCTATGAATTGGAGATAAAATTTTTGCTACTCATCTTTCACCATGTAAAACCTGGAGATGCCTGACTACAGCCATGCCTAGTCCATAAATTGTCAGGGGGGAGAAGCTCCCTGTAAAATGAATAGCTGTACTTTCTCAAGCAGCACTTAAAACCTTCAGGCTTCTGCTTCATCCAATAGGGCTCATCAGATAGAATTATAAAGTAATCAATTTTCCCTAGAGTATGTATTTTTATACTGTTGAAATTGTTAACAGCTGGCAAAGAGAAGTTATCTTAGCCTACAGTAAATCCAACACAAATCCCTGCCAATAAGTATCTCTTCTTCTATTAAAAATGGCTCACCTACAGTTCCCAAAATACATTATAAAGGAAATTAGAATACAACTGAATTAAAGCACAATTACCCCTATAATGAAAATTCAAGTAAGTTTATTCATATTCTACATACAGAAAATTGGAAAACCCAGAGCATTTGTAACTTAAGTTTTCATGGAAACCTCAAGATTAGACTCCTTAACATGCAATATCCTGCTCTTTTGAGAAAGGCATATTTCCTCAGGATGCACAGACATCTAATCCTATGGTGGATAATCACAGAAGAATCAGCATTCCTCAAAACTCAGCACCTAGATACTGAATCTTTCCCTCAAAACTTGTTGTCACATCAGTCTCTGACAAAAATGAAAGAATTCAAGCTCAATGTTGTGGGGTTTTTTAATGATTAAGTTGTTCTGAGAGAAATGGCACTAAAATTCTCAACCTTTTTCAAACAGTTGAATATGTCTGTTGATACTCTGTTTAAAAAAACCCAGATAACCCAGAACACACTACACTTTCGACTTGTCGAATGTGATAACAAATTCAAGCAAAAATAGATTTACAAATAAGTAAACAAAGTATTTCATTGTAATACCCTGGTAGACCAATCCTCTCATATTTTTATTTGTTATTACAGAGTACGACATAAAAAGACAGCAATATATTATTTTTTGAAATATCTCATCTAATCAGTTTGCACTGTATCAAAGAGAACATTTTTTGCCATCTTTACATAAAGCCTGGCCAAATTTTTCTCAGATATTACAAAGCTATTAATCTCTCAAATATTAATGAAGTATTTAAAACCACAAAATCTTTTTTATGATTTGTCTTAAAACCACTCCTAAGAAAGCAGAAGATGCAAATTTGTGCTGATTTATTCTAGGAAGCCTCATGCCATGTTACAATTACAAAATACATCATGGACCAGGGATGCAGAGCTATTTGAACTCTTCGCTGTCTACAATGGAGTAAATACACCACTTCTGCTTACACTGAGTACCTCCGGACGAATGGTAAGTTATACTTAGTAAAACATATGCCAAGTATCCACTTACTACTATCTAACTACACAACTCCACTTCTACATGTATTTAGAGACACTCTGCAGCATTTTTTTAACTGCTTGTCACCAAAATAGCATTTGAAAAAAAATCTGCTCCACACTCAAACAGAAGGGCTGCAATATGTTTCACATTCATCCTAAAACTTATTTCACTTTTTATTAAGCATTGGGTTATACAGAAAATGCTGATCTTTCCTCTTTCCCTTCTGAAACAGCCTGAACTGGGAAACACGCTCAGTATGTTCTGGACACCTCACTGTTAGAGCACAGGAAGCAATGTTCGGTCACACAGCATCCTTAGAAGTCTACTAACACTGCCTGGTAGGAACCAGGTTTCTGGCACTCTCCGCTACATTACCCAAGAGTCTCCCAGATTTTCTGCTGTCAGAGCAGGCCCTGGCTCACATCTGGATACTTCCAGCCTATCAGGTTCCATGTTTTGGAGATTGCTACTCCACATACGTCACTGTGGTTTGGGTATGAGCTAGGCAGGACTTGGTAGAATAAAGTGAACACAAAAATTTAATGGGGTAATCTTATTTAAGACCCAAAGATTTTCTATCTCTGTGAAAAACAAGACAAAAAGGGAAATATCACTTTTGTAGATGGAAAAAAATTATACTTAATCCATAAAATACCCTGAAATATAAAAATTTTGTTGCTACTCAAAATGATCCACATTGAGAAAAGAGAAGCTATGCTAAATACAGGGCATTCTAACACTTCTACCACTAAATCAGAGCAGCATCAGCCACTGTAAGAACCCAACAGGAATTTAAATGGAAAAAAATCAATGAAAAGTGAAAATGAGCAGCTACTTCGTGTATTCTATCTGCATACAAAGTTCACCTTATTATTCCATGCACTTGTATTTTCCTGAAAATTACAGCAATTCTTTATGTTTATTCCATTGTTATACGTACCTGTAAGGATAAGGACAGTCTAGAGATATTTCAATTTATACCCTTAACCCCCATTTTTAAATTACTTTTGAAACTCCAATGAAATCAGCAAGTTTTCTACATTCAGAACAAGCAGGAGGGATGGGGTAGTTTATTTACATATTTAAAAGGAATCCCTGCAGCGTTCTTTTGTGATCACCAACAGATGAGCACACTAGATGCCTCTCAACCATCAGGAGAAAAAAACCCTGTTTAAATATTTAATATGCTTTTAAATATTTCTACTGAGTCAAACTATTACCAGTTTTTCCTTGTGACTGAAAGTAAAATGTTTAATTGAAACAGCTGTTACTTAATAAATAACTAGAAGCTGTGTGCATGAATGCATGGTATTTCCAGATTAGATTTTCATGCATGGTATTTCGTGCGTGGTATTTTCCCTCACTAACATATAATACAAGTCTAAATAAGATCTCAATCCAAATAACAAAACTTTAGAGGACCAGAAACTCCAAAATAGACCTGGGGCTATCTCCAACGTGATCTTAGTATTACACTTCATATGCAAAGCAAGCATCCTACATCCTTACCACTGCTTTTACTGCCAGATAAGCTTTACTGTAGCGATTTTTTAGCAAGAAGACAAAATACTATACATAAATGCTGCGATTCCAGGGGGAAAAGACCTAATCAAACAAAACAAACCCGAGTCCATAAAACTTGGTGAAAACAAAAATACTTTTTTTCCAGATCTCTGATGCATAGTGACAGTACAAGCAACAAATTTTAGCTTCAAAAAAGTTGTTTAAGTAGCCTCTTCACCGCCCGGTCTATGTGGCAAGTTAAATGAGTTTTTGGGTTTACGAGACTTTTATCAGTTTCTCAAGTTTATTCAGTTCCCCAGACTAACAGTGCAGTCCATTATTTTCAAAGAGTATCCTCAGACATGTACAATACTTGCATAAATTATAAGATTATAAAAATGCTAAGTGCAGCATTCATACAGCAAAATGGTTAATGGCAATGCCTAAAGCTGGAAAGACCTTTGCTACAGCTTCCAAACCAACATAGTCTAGTCCTGGCACTAAAGTAACTCACTTTGTGCCCTGATTCACTTCAGAATTCAGCTTTAAAGAGTCATTTTGTAAAGCAGAAATACATTCCTAAAGATCCAATTGTCTTTACTAGAAAATCAGGCCTTTGTATGTCGAACATTACGATCGTGGAAGTGAAGCTCTTCAGCACTGAAATGAAATTCATATTCCGGTGTACGTTTGCATCCTCTCCTGCATGTAACACAACAGTTATCGAAGCAAAAACTTTTTCTTGTACTTTTCATCTCCTTGGCCCTGGGTTATCTAATCCCCACTATAGACCCAAAGTTGTCACATACCAATCTCTGAGAGTATGTGTTGTGAATGGTACAGCTTCAGTGATGAAAAACCATCTTTTTAAAAAATTTTTAAACTGATCTTTATTATCTATTAGTTGCATTTCTACCTCTGCTAACTGCCCTTGTCTATACTACACTTTGCAGGACACACTTTACCTGAGTGTTGCAGCTAGAGATGACATTTTTTTGCCACGGCTCGTACTTCTATATTGACTATTCGCAGAGGAAAATTCGCATTAGTAGAGCAAATGCAGACTGGGAAAGTAGCAGAGCACTGTTAGAATAACATTATTTATATAATTTTTATTATTATGCATCTCAAATTTTGTAAGATTTGAAGTGATGTAGAGGGAACATACTGTTAGTATCTTACATAATTCATCCTGATCACTTAAATAGTTTCTTAAAACAGCATCCCCTGGATGCCTGCTTTTGAAGTGGTTAATGCGGTATACATAAGGAGGGTAATAATTATAATGGGGGTGTAATGAGCTTCACTATCAACGGGAGTCAAATTACAGTAGATTTTTATCTCATAATTATTGCTATGTGCAGTAAACGTACCAGCAAAATTGATGACATAAAGCTTTTGGATTACCTCTACTGAAGGGAATTCACCAAAGAGAACTTTAATTTTTATTCTTAATTTATTATATAACTTTGACATGTGTTAAACTGATAAATCAAGACACCAGAAGCTTCATGCAGTGACATAGATCTATATAGTACTGCACACAAAGTAGAAGTTCAAATTCCAGTGTGTCTTGGCTACAGGTAACAAGAAAGCACTTTTGTCTACTCAGTTAAATGCAAAAATTTCCACACAGCAAAGACAACTCGTTGTAATATGATTGAGAGAAATAACTGCCCTAGCTATGAGTAGCTGACTGCTATCACAGAGATACCCATGGACCAGCAATAATCCACAAGCTAGCTACACAGTTACCTTTTCCTAGGCAACAGATGACATTTACTTACAGCCACTTTCATCCACTCTCGAGCCCTACAGCAAAATAACCACTAAATTCCTAAGTACTTCTGATGCATTTCATAGTAAGTGGTGTCAAGCTGGTCAAGTTCTGGGCTGAGATCACTGAACTCACACAGGACACTGAAAGCAGGTACCACCAGCTGATTACATCTGTTTCAACAGGAAAGACTACAGAGCAAAAACCACAGGGCCATTATATGCAAGATTAAGTCATTTCATCCTTCCAAAGACAAAAATACTTATAATACTCAAAAAAGTTGTGTTCTGGGTTTTTTTGTTCTGTGTTCCATTTTTCCTAATGAATAAATTTTTGTTTTGTATCTCAGACTGTCATATGCATTTAAAGAAGCAATTTTGTAGCTGAGATCAAAACTACTCTCTGAAGTTATTATCCTGAAACTAATTGAGATGTATGTCTGGCTCCACTAAGGCAAAGAAGCCCAACTAGTAAGCCGTGAAGACAGTAAGACTTTGCTACTCACTCAGCTGATAATTATTCATGATGATGAAAATCAAGTTGTGATAAGTAAATAACTCGCATAGGTCAGTTTGAGAACTCCAGCATAATCTAGTAAAGTTATTGTAGGTAAACCACAAACCTGTTAAGGTTCCTTCACATATTGCTAGCCATATTAATTATGTCATCATTATGCTATGTTTTTAAAAACACAGTGAAATTACAAAGAACTGACAGAAGAAAGGAAGGTATGAATACAAGCTAAGTAAATCCAAAGCAAATTCATTTAAGTTCCAAAACCACTTCTCCAGTGGAATACACTCTTTGAAGCCAACTGTTAAGTGCAGGTTTACTGATTATTCTTTTTCTGCATCCTAGGATTTTCTGTACTGCAACATTATCTGAAAAAAACCAAAGCAGAACAATAACAAATAAAAGCCCTAATTCTATGTTTGTGACTATTTCTGGGAAGCTGAATAGCTGCCTTGTTTTACCACATTCACCCCTCTTTTCAATTGCAAGAACTCAGACAAACAAGGAAACACCTGCTTTTGGAATCGACATTGATCTCAGGAAAATATGTATTTGCTGTTGACTGTCTTGGTCTCTAGTAAGCTATTCACATTCACCAGTTACACTACACCTACTTGCTATAGTTATACAAGATGTATTTTATACGTTACATTTATATAACAAGTATGCACTGGAAACTGAAGTATTTAAGTTAGGACCCACTTTTCAAATTGCTTCACTGAGTCCATCACGCCCACAAATCCACACAACTGATTTGCAACAAGTAATTTACCCAGCTCTCAACCTATTTTAGACTGTAGCTGTGGCTTTTCAACCACACTGTTCTTAACACTACCTCTCCAGTCAGCAAAATTTGACTTGGTAGAAGAAAAAAGATCAGAAACCTCAAACTTCACATTACTCTAACAGCACAGACGTTGATTAGTCTATAGGACAGTTCAACACAAAATATTTCTCTACTGTGTTGACACTCAGTAAAATATTGGAAAGTTGAAATAACAGAAAGGTTTATGGGATTTCTCAGAGGAAGCTTCTTCCAGACAAGGTCTTCTGTAATCTTGGAATATGCTTCAAACAATATGCTCGAAAATGCAGATTAATGTTTTCCAGTATCCAAGCCATATTTTAAAGTAAATGTCAAAGACCTGAATAATACTGAATGCAAAATGCTCACTTTGCATTTTATTACTACACACGAAGAGTGATGCCACCTGCAAACGAAATTAATACCACAGCAGCAGAATGCCAGTTTCTGTCACAAGAACACAAGGGACTTGGATATGGGTGTCAGATGCCACAAACTCCTCCAAGGGACATCTCCTATTACTGACCTTTTCTTCCTTAATTTGTTTGCATTTCAAAAAATGGCATCTTAAAAAACACATCAGAAATGCTAACAGAGTAACATGCAGACAATTCAGATGGAGTTAAGACAGCTTGTATGTATCACTTGCAAGTGCAAACAAAGGGAAGCACTGACGCGGACAACTCAAATCTTACTCCACTGGGCTTTTGAAGTCTAAGTGGATAGGGATGACTGATACAAATCTGAAAAAAGAATTCACCTATAAAAAACTAGGTTTTAATTTGCAGTACCACAAAAAGAAATAAAAGAATTTCCCTCAAAGTGTATGGTAGGCTTTATAAATTATATTCCACTGTGTAGAATGACTCTTTCTTAGATCCCAGCACGGCGGCAGCAGTCTTCTGCATGGACCCTTGCTGACTATAACAGCTCTTGGTGCTTGTTAAAATTTTAAAGTATACTGATCCAAAGACTGGATATCATCTTTACGACTCTGTATGTACTCCTGACTGGGAATGGGACATCTGAAAACAAATGACTTCTGCATGGATACATTTGGCTGGAAGCACCACTTGATTACTACAAAGATATAAACTTCTCTCTCCAAATAGAGGGCAGAGCAATGGCACTTTTTAAACTGTGAAAGTGTAGAATGCCACTGATCACTATGTCAGCTTGATGTGTACGTGCAAGATTCCATGTCCAAATGCTTTAAGTAATTACCAGAAAAACTGCATTTTTCAAAAAAGAATACTCTCTGGGATTATACCTCTGGGATAATCAGAATAATCAACAAACATTTGTTTGGTTACCAACTGCACATATTAGTTGTTTGGTACTTTACTGGACTATTTATTTTTAAGTCAGTAATCTCTCCAAGTTGCAGTGTAAAGAGAAGAAAGCTTTGGCTAGTTTTTCTCTACCTATATCTTTGCTTGCTTTTACAAAATACATGTTAAAAAACACAATTCATGGTCAAATACCATCACCAGAAGAATCAAGACAGAACTCTACCACCATTAAGTAATTTTTATGATATGTATAAATTGCATTCCCTTACAAGCTAACTCATAAACTACAGACTGCATCACATTTCCCAGACAAGGACTGTGTAGTCAAACCCTCACATGTCAAACTATCACTGTCATCAGGATACATCAGCATTCTTGAAAACAAATGACATTTGTATTCTGAATACCCAGAGCCTGAACTCTCCAGTTACCTATAAAAGAGCTGGTCTCTGTCTGAAGCAACACACTTGAGACTTCCCAGAAGGCACTACATAGAGTAGCAATGATGGGTTGTAACTCTAGCAACCACAGGGAAAACGGTTGATGAGTATTTGATATTGTGCCTCATATGAGGAGGTTGTAAGTTGATGAAGTTTAACTACTATAATTTCAACTTCACATGGTGAGGCTAGGACAGACTTTATGCTTTAATTCAATAATAAAATATGTGAGATTTAACTTTCTGTTTTGCTTCATGATACAAACCTGCTAGCCCTAGTTTTTACTGATTTACTAGCTATCAGACATATATGCCCCCATTGGAAACACCCTTTGAATCACTTCTATTTCATCTTATTTGAGGGAGTATAACTGTATTATTATTATTTACTACTACTTCTTTATGGAAATTCCCAAAACAGAAACAGGTTTGGTACACCTACACAAAAAAGACCATCAGCAAAAAAAGACTTTGCCATTCACACAGTAGAAAACCTGAATCTTAGAATGTGCTTTGTTTTTTTGCTCTGCCTAAATACTCAATTTCACAGGATTATTTTTTTATGTTCTAAGTATGGCTAATACATCTCATTTCTACTCATTCGTAACTACACAGCATACAGCTGCTTTCAAGGTAGCACTTTTACCTACTTTTGGATTTAAACCCCTACCTTCAATACATGCTGAAGTAGAGAGAAATATTGCAGGAATGAAACAGAAATGCATCTCGTGTCACTAGCTTTTATCTCAAAGAGACAGTGGTAATGACAGAATTAAAACTGTGACTAGCAGTGTTCCCCAGGGCTCGGTGTTGGGTCCAGTCCTGTTTAATATCTTCATCGATGACCTTGATGAGGGAATAGCATCCACCCTCAGCAAGTGCCCATGATACAAAGCTGGGAGGGGTGGCTGACACGCAGGACACTGCGCTGCCATCCAGCAAGACCTGGACAGGCTGGAAAGCTGGGCAGGGAGAAACCTAATGAAATTCAACAAAAGCAAGTGTAAAGTCTTGCACCTGGGGAGGAATAACCGTCTGCATCAGTCCAGGCTGGGGGATGACCTGCTGGAGAAGAGCTCTGTGGAGAAGGACCTGGGGGTCCTGGTTGATGACAGGTTGGCTATGAGCCAGCAGTGTGCCCTGGTGGCTAAGAGGGCCAATGGGATCCTGGGATGCATCAGGAAGAGTGTGGCCAGCAGGTCTAAGGAGGTGATCCTCCCCCTCTACTCTGCCCTGGTCAGGCCCCACCTGGAGTACAGTGTCCAGTTCTGGGCTCCCTGGTATAAAAAAGACAGGGATCTCCTGGAGAGAGTCCAGAGAAGGGCTACAAAGATGATTAAGGGCCTGGAACATCTCCCCTATGAGGAAAGGCTAAGTGAGCTGGGGCTGTTCAGCCTGGAGAAAAGAAGACTGAGGGGGGACCTAATTAATGTTTATAAATATCTTAAGTATGGGAGGCAGGGGGAATTGGCCAACCCCTTTTCAGTCATCTGTGGAGACTGGACAAGGGGCAATGGCTGCAGATTGGAGCACAAGGAAGTTCCGCACCAAAATGCAGAAGAACTTTCACACAGTGAGGGTGACAGAGCCCTGGGACAGGCTGTCCAGGGGTGTGGTGGAGTCTCCATCTCTGGAGATAATCAAGACTCGTCTGGACGCCTATCTGTGCAATATGAGCTAGCGAGCTGCTTTGGCAGGGGGGTTGGACCTGATGATCTCTCAAGGTCCTTTCCAACCCCTACGATTCTGTGATTCTGTGAAAACCTGTCAGACCAGGTCTAACAGGTGACCTCCACAACAGCCTAACACTGTCATTCGAAATAACTTGCGTTACTTTTTTCTTAGGGTACTGGTAGGAAAAACTTGATGACTAAAAACCAGGTTATGGCAGCCAATACTGGACAAAGTGCCAATTCACTAACTTCTAGATATGCTTCACCATTCCTGGCATCTCTGAATCATCCATAGTTCCAAATCAAATGCTGCCCTGTCTCCTTGCACTGCACAATATAGCAGCTGAGACAGGGTGATCCAAAAACTGCTGAGCAGCAGAAGTTGAGGCAGAGACAGTGCTGCTCCTGTCACCTACCCCTAGGCAAGCTCTTGAACCTCTATGAGCAACTCCTCATTCACTGTCCAATTTCCTAGTCCAAGCTGACTTACCTGCTTTGCTCTGTGCTGTGCTAGAACTTGAATTTCAGCACAGCTGATATGGGAGACACCTCATTGATCAGAAGCCAAATGAACTACAGAACCTGCAAGCCAGTCAGCATATCAGAAGACAAGCTGTCCTCTGAAAATAGACAGGAACTTTATTCTTTGAAGGAACAATTAGCTGTGTAATGCTAGTGAAGTAACTTTCCTCACTGAGATCACTTAATTTCATACCCTGTGTCTTACTCCTTCACACTGTGAGCTTTTAGGAGTGAAGTAACTGTCTATCTTGCTGTTTTGATGGACACATTATTATTCATTGCATAAGATTTCCCATCATATATATAAAAATACATATTTCATCCTCATCACATTAAAAACTGACACGTTTTCATCAACATAATTAACCTGTGTTGTATTATCACTCCAATAAGTATATACAGTTGTGGTTTGAGAACAACACTCAGCCCTAAAATAGCACTGCACATCCACAGATCAATGCAAATGCAGCTGGTAATTCAGCTTTTGTGAACAGGTCATGAGCATGACTAGCATATTAACATCTCAGCCAAGAAGCAACACTTAGAGGCATTCTTTTAAAGGTTAATGAAATGGCTCAATATGTACTTCAGCAGTGATTATTTCCAAGAAACTGATTAAAGACAAATGGGCCTCACTTGAATTTTAATTCAAATTATAATTTTAATTTGAAGAGTTTATATAGGTGTTGCTTGATTGTTATGAATATATGCTTCCTCCTGCTTCTATTGTAACCTGTTTAGATTTGTTCAAATTAATCATATATGTTGTTACTGATTAAATTCCCTGGGAAAGAACATGTATAATGACCAATTCATTCTCAGTTTATTGATTCTAAGTTCAGAACCATTACGTCAGTACAAATGCAGAATACATGAAAGAGAGACACTATGCTTAGTTCACTGAAAAAGGTCATACCAAGAGTAGGTCGTAACAGTCGTAACTATTTAACATCAAATTTGTATACTGTTATCTGCTTAATTTTACATTGATTTGGCCACCCAATGAAATAACTTCCCAACCAAATAAATACACCCCAAACATCCATTTGGAAGCAATCAGTATATTAATATATTATTTACCATAAAGACCCACACTGGAGTCCTACAATGAATTATCATTACAAACAGATCACAAAGCGTCAGTTGCAAAAAACTAAAGACTAAGGGAACGAACACATTCATCCAGGCAGCCTACCCGCTGCTACACAAAAACTACAATTATCTTTCATATTTCTTCAGCTAGGTTTTATGTCTCTTGTAGGGTCATCTTCATCTCTGCTGTAGAAAATCTTTGAGGGCTTCTTAGAAATGCATCCCCTGAAGGATGAGACCCTTGAGGTAGAATTGCATCATTCCTGGAGTCAATGCCCCAGGTAACTGAACCCTCATTCACCAGTTTCTCAGCAAAGGCAACCAGTTAGCATTTCTGCTACAAAAAACCCTGAGATCACTGTGTTAATACAGAGATTCAGAACAACTGTTTCGAAATTAATATTGTCTAACTACTCATGGGAATATAGGAAACAGAAGAAAAATAAAAGAAAGTAATTCTTCTAAATGCTTCCTGTATCTTAGGGAAAACAGAAATGTTTGGGCCAACTTATCATAAATGCATTACCTTCTAAGGAGAAGGGTACAGTCTGCTACAGGGTGCTTTTCAGTAATTTCTGGGTATCTTATTTTTAACCAAAAAGGGTTTGTTCACTCTAAGTCTGCTGAAACTCCTAAACTCATATCACCTTGAGATACTGGAGATAAAATTCAAAGCACTGTTAGCACTCAGCATAGTCTACTAAATGTTGTCAAAGGGATTATTTAAAGCTACTTCTTGCCTCCTGAAGACATAAAATGTGAACTTAACAAGAGTTAATGCTTGGAATGCAAATAGCAAAGCAACATGAAACAATAACAAAGAGGCAACCAATATTATATTCATAAAAATAATGCAAGAAGCTCCCAACAAAGATATATTACTGCTTGCTTAACCAGCAGGATTGATGCCTATCTTTCCCAAGAACAATGCTGTTACAGTATCACTCAGAAACTCTGTACTAAATGCTATTTAGCATATTTTAAAGCGTTCAGTAGTGTGTGTTCTTTGTTAGGTTTGTTGTTTTATGTGCTTGCACTGGAAATGCTAGGCAGATTTTTTTGCTCCAACAATACAGATTTTAAAACAAATGTAGATAGTAACAGGCAAAAACATCTCCACCAATATTGAGGTTATGCAGTGTATGAGAGATGAAACGGTGTCTGCTTTTATTTCTGGGGGAGTCTATATCTTTGCAAGGGTTAGGAATGAACTGGCCTTTACAGAAATGTTCTACATAAAAAGGGAAAAGGGAGAGCCCCACAATCACTAAAATACACAGGGATTTTGTTTTTGTTGTTATTTATTTTGCTTTATTTTTCAATTTCCATCTGTTTTAACATTCTGGAATTTATTAGCTAGTGTTCTGGTACTTCCTGTATTGTGAGCTGCCTTTATGGAAGCATGAGGTAACCTAAATTATTTTAATTAAAATTTCTGTTTGCATCTACAGAGTTATTTAATAGCTCTCTATCCTACTACTCTGTGTACTACTATAATTTTAAAAGGCATTGTAAATGTCTTCTGATAATTTGGTTTTATTGTAAATTAAATAAGTATGGGTAAAATATAAATCAAACATGACACTTGAAAACAAATCACACTACCTCTGCTAGGCAAAATTGCCAATCAAATTAATAAAGCTTTTACCTAAACTATACCTAAATAAGAGCCAGAGGAGATGATCACAGTTACCAACTCTTAATAATAAACAATATATTTTTTAAAATCATTCTAATGCATATGCTTAACTTTTCCAAGATCAATTAACAACTTCTCTAGGCATCACTGAAAATCATCTGATGTTAGCATTTAAAAACCTTTCAAGATACACCAAAGTGAGCTGAATGATCCATACACTCAGCAAGAAATGTAATTACTTAAGATCTATAAGCACATGCAGTTTAAGAATAGAATCATAATAAACAACCTACCCTGACTTTTAGATTGTAGTCAAGCAAAATTTGCTCCTCAACAGATCAGGCACCCTCAGCAGGAATACACAGTTGCAGCCAACAGCAGACCAAGAGCCACATTTTTAGGCTTTCCTTGCATAGTTCACTCTTGTAGGACAGCTTTTAGCCTTGCATTTCTCTGAACAGCTCAATCTGATCCAAAGAATTTGTTCACCAGTCCTGACTGTGTCACATGTCCCACAGGAGCAGATTGTGACACACAGGACAGTTATAGCGCCAATAGGCAGGAGCTAGGAGATGTCAAAAAACCATTAGGAATATTATAAAACTTATCTTCAAGAGGGAACTTATGCTGTACCATGCTCATTACTTTCCTCTCCTAATACTCATCTATATGAGCTGATCAGTGTGTGGGTGTGCATGAACTTTCATGTATGTATTTGCATGTATTAACACTGACTAGCAGAACCATTAAGCTGGTTTATAATCGCTCTTATAAGAGCCATAGGAATGAACAGGTAAATTTTTTGTAGTGCATGTGTACGTGTTTAATACTACCAGTCCATCCTTCTCCATAGTTTTAAATTATTTTTTCCTTCAGACAAGGGCATTTTTATTTTAGGATATAAAATCTTCCTAAAAACAACAGAAAATAATTTAAAATAATAACAGTTAATACAAAAATAACAGAAAATACCTAAACCTCAGCAGTATTGAAAGATCCCAAGGGAAAAAAGGCCAGGGAAAAGGAAATTCCATTATACATAAATCTCTTCTGGAGGTGAATTCAATATAGCATGTGCCCCTATGGACTAAGAATCTCCAGAAACATTGAGTATACATTCACCTGTGCATTTTCTCCAAAATATGGAAAAAAATACATCTTTCAAGATACACCAAGACAGAATCAAGAATCTCACTGTTCTGAAGTCACTAAGATACTAAATGACTGACTGCCCCCTTTATGACTCTGAAAACCTCCTCCTATTAAAATCAGCTTAAATGGTACTGTAATGGGTGCTGATCTGCATAATATTATGGTAACACATGCAATTTCTTTCCCTGAACAAAGGATAATGTTTTTCCAAAATAATTTGAAATCAACCCACTAAAAATGGCTTTAAATGAATCACTGCACTACTAGGTTATCTTTTAGTTTATATTCATCAGGAAGATAATTTATACTACAAAATTATGTAGACCAGAATGATAGAGTTGTGCTTTGGACAGCCATTCTTCAATAGCCTTGATGTCCCTTCCAAACTGGTAAGAGCTAGTGGCTCATTTTCACTTTCAGAAATGCAGTTGGCAATAAATAAACTGCAAAAAATTCCCAAGTCTTCTGAATCCTGTTATCAGTTAATTGTAAGTGCTTTCTTTTCCTTCAAAATCTGTATGCACTTTAGCTTTTTGTCTTGGCCACGGTAAAACCTGAAACAGTAGTTTACTTTCTTAATAAAAATTATTTTCTACCTTGTTTTAAGGTTTTGGGAAGTGTTTTTATCTTTATTGTCTTTGGCAATGGAGGGTAAATGAAAAAAGTACTCATGGGCCTTTCTGCATCAGCTCAGTTTCTCTGCCAGTTGCCTACAATTGAGAGGGCTTTGTATTTGATAACCCAGATGGTCCCTTCTAATCTTACATTCCTTAAAAAGGACACCAAGTACTGTAGACTAATGTCACATGGCATATAAAAATGGATAAAAATTACAAAATTATTTAAAACGTCATGCAGTTATTGAGCACATTAATACAATTTCACTAAATGAAAAATATAATTTTCAAATGCAGTTTCTGTTCACAAGCCCTAAAAAAAAAAAAAATTACAAAAAAAAAAATCAGAAAACTAAGCTAGCTCTACTAAAAAACAAAGGCATAGATACAACTTATCGCTCCCTGAGTTCTGCAGTGGAATATGACTATAGAAAATACATGTAATCCTGACAATACAAAAAAAGCAAATTTTTTTTTTTACATGATCTTAAAATTAGTCACCAAGATGTATTTTTTGGGGAAATGCCTATTTGACAAATACAGGAAGAGCAACCCTTCATCACTATTATTACAATATAACTTGTCCTCAGAGTTTTTATACCTTCTGTCTCTTTAGGACACGTCAATAGACCAGCAAGCATAGCCAGGTCCTGGCCTCGTAGGAACCCCTTACATGGCATGCAATGTAAGTGAACAACACAACAGATTTTGTACCAGGAAACTGAGTTTGAAGCCCAAGAGTAGCATTTGTTCCTGTGCATATTCTAATTGTTCATGGAAGTTATGCTGCTAATGTGTAACTCAAGACCTATAAGAACTTTCAGATAGATAACCCTAATTACATAAAAACAGCATTAACACAACATGCCAGTAAACCATAAAACTCAAGCTAACATGATTTTGAAGCTAGGAATAAGCTAGTAAGGAAACATATGATAAAAAGCACCATATCCAGTTTGCAATAAATATGGAGATGCACATTCAAAAATTTAATACACATTTATCTAACAGCTAACAAGGAACTAAATCACACTGCTCTCTGTCAAGCATCTCTTTCAGGGTACACTACTCACAACTCATCCTTTTTGGGGATCAGGTCGGGTATCCAAACATTTATTACAGACTCCTCATTACTAAGAATGTATTTGGGAAAGCATGAGTTTGTAAGCAAGTAGCTATTAGATTAAGAATGTTTGTCCTGGAACTGTGAAAACACTATGAAGTCATATCACAGGTTTTCCAATAGAAAAGCCTTTCTAAACCACTTTTGTTTTCACAGGAGGGATTTTAAAAGGCACAAAGAACAGTTTGGAACTCATGTGTCTTCAAAAATGTCTTTTGACAGAGAGCCGCTGGGGCGGTCAATCAGTGTTACAGCCCTGACTTTTCTCAACATGACAAATCAGTGCTTTCTCCCTCCTCTACAAAAACACCAACACAACTTACACAGTTTCTTGGAAAGCCTCCTCACACACAAAGTATCAAAGTTGGGATTTTCTTGACTCCTTAGAGGTCAGTAGCTCAAATAAGATTCCATGTCACCTTGCAGGGCTCTGACAACTCCATGCCAGTTTGTAACAACCCCAGTTCTCCCTATCCCTTAGATACAGGCTGACCTACTTCTGCAAGACAAACAGTAACGGATTTTTTTCAAAATAAAAAAATCAATAAATTATTAAAAAAAAAAATCCAATGGAACACAACAGATTCTTAAAAGGAACCTGCAACAAATCACAGTGAAAAGGGAAACCACAGCAAAAAACAAGAAAAGCAAACTTTGCACCAGTAAAAAAACCCAAACTCGTCACAGGCTTACATGGGCAAGAAAGTACCAGTCTGTCATATCACCTGTGAGCAGCTGCTAAAGAATAATTGCAATTGCACACTGTTGGTTCACTTTTTTTCCCCACAAGTGTGCTCACTACAGTACTGGCTGATGTGAAGTCCAGTGATTGCTTCATGATGAGATTTACAAGAGAATAATTAGGTTGCCTTCCTATAACCCAGTAACATATAGTAAAACAAACAATCAATCAACACTTCAAAAATTGAGATATTACTGCTATGTAAGCCCCTGAAAAAAAAAATTACCAAAAAAAGCATTTGTACAGCTTCTGCTAACTAAAGAAAGATCTGGAAGAAGAATGCTTCACATGCATGCAGCAAATGTGTAAAACAATCCACTGAATCATTTTACAGCATGCAGTAACATTCCTGCCATCACCAGAACAAGAGCAGAAGTGCTGGAAAAATTATGCTAAAAGGCCAAATAATGCAAGATGTGACAAAAAGATGCGTGTCTGAAACAAGTATTTAGGAACACAAGTTCTTTTTCAGTGACGTTGGACCCACTGGCCATGAGTGAATGAATAAGCAGTTTGATAATGAAGAAACAAACTAACAGAGTTTTGTAGAAACATACGGTTTGATTTTTGCAAATTAGTACTACTGCCCAGTTAGCTTGACATTTTAAAATGAAAGCTGTCATGAAAAAAAACCATTCCTGAAAGAATCACTCGTGAAAAATAAGCCTTCACTGCACTTCAAGAGATTTTCAGTAGAATCATACATTTGCAATATATTCAATTTTAAGGTAAGTGCATCTAACTAGGGGGACAAACATCTGTATGCAAGCTTTAAGGATCTTCACTCAGCCATGGACTTTCTACTAGAGAAGCATGTACTTGTAAACATCAATCAAAGTTTATGTTACTGAATGTTAGTCCTATCTCTGGCAATATAAAGTTTAATGCAAAATGGATTAGTGGAGAGGAATTTATTTTCAAGGTTTAGTATCACTTTTGGACTCGGACCAAATATAATTTGCAAGAGATATGAACTGTATCCAAAAATCCATTTTCAATGTCAGCCTTTGAAAACTGACCCACTTTACTCTTCATGGTCACTACTGAAACGTTTTACAGTAATCACTTTTACTAAAAATGACAAAATCTGTCCCATTCTTACCAGGCAACACTTGCCAGCAGAGCTATGTTAAGTGAGACCATTTTCAAAATTATTTCCTGAAACCAGTTTCTGGAGGCAGAAGTGGATCCTCACAGGACACTTCGAATACAGTTGCTGCTAACACATTTAAATACCATGTGATATAAATGCAAGCATAGCCAACAGATTATTTTCAATCTCAGGAGGCTTTAAGAAAGTCAGGAGCAGCACTTGCAAAATTTTTAGTTTAAAAAGAAGAATTCCAATGACAATACTAGGTCAGTCCGTCATTCCCTTTACATGTATAAAGTTGTACAGGTATACTTTTATTTTTACATTGAATATATATGTAAAAATACATATATATTTATATTTATGCAATACTTCTATATAATACATGTATGCACATGCCTGTATTTAACTATATGTGCATATTTTCCCTATCTTTTCATATGCAGATCCCCAAAACAATTTAAAGGCCTGATCCAGAAAGACCCTTTTCCCTTTTTTATTTTCTTGTGATCTAAGACTGTTAACCCTTTTGTATACCTCGACTTTATTCTATAGACTGAATCTCTATCCAGATGAAGCAGATGATTTTTCAAGTAGGACCCTAAAAAAATAAAGAAACCTTGCTCAACTGTTAGGTAAAGCCTAATGAGGACTCTGAGAACCCTATCTTCCAAAGGAGTATTTAATTCATTTAATTAATAACAATCAAAGAGTACATATTCCAAATATAATCAGTTTTTAAAATGAGTATTCCAGCTGCCTCAAAGATCAGCTTTCACTAAATGAAAGGGGGAAATATTCTTCAATTTTCTGCTCCACTGAAATAAATTTCGCACAGAATAATTACACAAAAATTGCACAAGCTTGTGTAATCATGTTTAAAGTGTATGAAAAGAAAGAGGTAATGTGTTTGACACTCCATTTTGTGACATTAATCTGCTTCACAATGGCAGTTCTTGTAGCATATCTGAGTGATGAAGACTGAGTACAAGTTCACTATCACACTGCTGCCACCTCTTTCCTTAAGAAAAAAAAAAAAAAATCTTATTTCACCTTTTTTCCATGTTCTGAGACACACTGTGCTCTCTACATAATAGACAGAACACAGACTGAAGTGCTGCTCTCTAACCTCAAGACACTCTGTTGCTCGTTCCTTAAACATTAAACACTCACTGAAGAATCATATGGAGAAAATAACAGAGTAGAAACACCACCCAAAAAGTTGTTACAGCAATTGTCAGGGCTACAATAGCAGTAAGCTGTTGATGTACAATATTTACTTTTGTGAGCAACTTCAGCTACTTTTTACCATTATCTTTTCAATTTCCTCTAAGCATCTCTTGTTTAAATTCCCTAGTATCAGCCAACAACAGTCATTTAAATAATGATCTGTTCAGTTCCCCCACTTCCTCCACTGACCTATCAACCTGGTCAGTTAGCTTTTGTGCTTGATAGCATCAATGACCAACATGCCAGTTAGAAGGTGGGTGTTCTCCCAACTGTCTAGGGAATATAAGCCCAAATTGCTCTACAGCACTGCCCATAGCAAATATTAGTCTAAACACCTCCAAAATACAGCAGAAGACAATAAAATCACTCAGAGAAATCTGCAAGGAGGAAGGAAAATCTCCAGTTTTGGAAAGAGTAAAGATTTTACTAAGGCAGCAGCATGGACATACACTCAAATATCACTAGACAACAGGAGTATAACAGTAGGCCTATCCAATATACACCCATATCACCTTTCCTCTGTTTCTATGTGGGGGGATTCTTATTTAAGGCTGCTAGTGAGGTTTTGCCCAACTGCGCTTACCCTAGCAGACTAGGATAAAGGTCAGAGGACCAGCAAGCACACAGTTTGCCTGAAAAGGATCACAAAAGAATGACTTCAACTGCAAAGGGTCTTTCCTAATGCATATACAAACTAAATAACATTTGAATGATTAGGGTATGTGTTACTGAAGTCAAAGCTTTGCTCTGTCAGACCATACATAAGCATCAGCTGCTGAGTGTGGAGCTGCCACATTGCAACTCTAGATTTGAACTTGGGTCTAACACTCCTCACTGCTAGCTTTTTGCATTCTTAGTTGAAACTTTAAAAAATTCACTATCTTTTCCTATTGTAATTATTCTCCTTTTTAATATTTTATATTAAGTTGGTGCTATAAATAAATTTAGGCAAGTGGATATATAGAAAAACTGTGCTTTTACGAACATCTTTTTTTTTATATATTGGAATAGTTTGTATTTTTAAAAGGCGATTCATGTAAGTCAAGCCTATTATCCATACACATACTTAGAAAGAAAATGCATATATTTGTGAAGGGGTAAGGAAGGAGCAATAGAAAAAGGTCAATTTACAGAAATTTTTTTCTCCTAACAGACATTCTGCATATGGTCACCTACTTACTGTGTCATCCTTTCTTTTTACACACAGGGTAACTCTTCCTGCTTTTTCAGAATGAATTTATAAATCCTTTCTAGTTATATTCCATAATCCGCAAATCTACAGAAATGTGCTGTAAGCACCCCTTCTCATGTGGGTTCTATCCACCTCTTCATATTGCTTTACTTAGTGATGTGCTGGGTTTGGCTGGGATAGAGTTAATTTTCTTCATAGTAGCTAGTATGAGGTTATGTTTTGGATCTGTGCCAAAAACAGTGTTGATAATACAGAGATGTTTTTGTTACTGCTGTGCAGGGCTTACACAGAAGCAAGGGCTTTTCTGCTTCTCACCCCACCAGTGAGGAGGCTGGGGGTGCACAACGAGTTGGGAACTGACCCAAACCAACCCAAGGGATATTCCACACCAAATGACAGCATGCTCAGCAGATAAAGCTGAGGGAAAAAGGAATGGGGAGATGTTTGGAGTGATGGCATTTGTCTTCCCAAATAACTGTTACTTGTGACATAGCCCTGCTTTCCTGGAGCTGGCTGAACAGCTGCCGGCCAATGGGAATTAATTCCTTGTTTTGCTTTGCTTGAGTACACAGCTTTTACTTTACCTACTAAACTCTCTTTATCTCAACCTCCAGTTTTCTCACTTTTACCCTTCCCATTCTCTCCCCCATCCTGCCAGGGTGGGGTGAGCTAGTGGCTGCATGGGGTTCAGTTGCTGTCTAGGGTTAAACCACAATGGGCTTGACAAGATCAAAACTTGTCTGCTGCTTTGTGCAATTAGATTCAGAGTGCCTATATATATATATATAGTCATGTGTCTTCTCACGTCACATAAAAGATCCCCAAACCCCCAAACCTATAATGCTGCAATAGTGTAGTCTGTTCCCTTACACTGGTGCACGCATTTCCAGACACGTACACATAACCCTAACTCAAACTGCAATTTTCCTGTTATTTTTCTATGTTACTCTCATCTTAACCCAATATAGTGTTGATTTTAAAAACTTCATATAGAAATATAAAAATGTATCTTTTACATCTTTACCATCTTTGAGTTAGCATTTTTTCTTGATGAGAGAAAAAGAGGGAAAAGATAATTCTACTTTTCTAGTGATCATAATCTTTCCTGCCAGAAGCTAATTTACTAGAGATTAATAATTCTAGAGCTTCTTTGTTACAAACTTCTGTTAGGCTTTGATTTCTCACTTTACCAATTCACTCAGTTTCAAGCACACGTTGGGTTTACAATTTGCTGCTTTCCTTAACAAACGGACTCCTCCCAAAAATGCACTATTTACACCTATCAGAACTTGCAATAAATAGCATAAATGCAAATCATGTCTTACAGGAGTTTATCCTCTTTAAGCATTGGGACAATGGGTTGTCACAACTACTTAGTTCCTTCACAAGGAAGTGGGCAAAAGCATAAGTCAGATCTACATGTGCATAGGTTTCTTCCAGTGCTGCACAATGGCTCTAAACCAAAGAGCAGTTCTGCTCCATGCCCTAGCAGGACTGCATACTGCAAATACAACTAACACAGGGGTGAAAGTTTTGACTTTGTCTCTCAAACTTCCTGTGCAATATACGTGCATTGCATTGTTTTGTACCCTGAACAATTAAAATTAACATTTAATACTCAAAAAACCCACTTACCTGCTGTAAGAATTTTCAAGTTTGATATTTTTTTACAATTTGAAAGAAAAAAATAATCTTTCCAGCATATTCATTCCAGTGTTAGCTCCTTCCTCACTACAACGTAAACTAAAAAATCCTATTAATAGTTAGCATGTTTACCAAACATTGCCATTTTGTCTTAACTGAAGAGCCACGGCAGTAACGTGTTAACACAGCTATCCACTCACTAATCAACTGTGACATCAAACTTAGGTACTCAGACTAACAGTCTGCGAGGAAAGTCTAAATGAAATTAGTTCTCATACACCTTAACTTTATTCAGTTATTTTAAAGTAGAGTAAGAAACATAGGGAAATAAAAAAAACTGGTGTTCCAGTGATATGTGGAAAGCACCAGAGAACATAGTATTAGAAAGTTTTGTCAACATACTTCCAAACAACGAAAGCAAAGGAAGACAAGAGTCTGACAGATAGCAGGGGAGATTCTACTGCTGCGGAAAAAAAAACCCAACCTGGATTTGAATTCTTAAACCCAGGGCTTGACAAAAAATGTCTTTGCGTGACACACTGCCCTGCTTACACACGTTATTCAAGACAAGCCACAAACTGTCTAAAATTCTCTGGTGATAATAATAATGCTCATCAGAATCAACTTATATGACTATAGTTATCACAGAACAGAGAAGAAACACTGGTAAAATACACCACATAAAAGGAAGAGTTAAAAAATTAGGTAGGTACAGGCCATATGTTACAGGCGGTTTTCCAGAAATTAGAAAAAGATGCTTTTATTCACTGCAAGGAAAAGTACCCAATGTCCTATTGAGATCCCTGTATTATTCACCTAGTTTTTACAAATACTGCACAAAGAGGAAATTTCTGTTTACACAGAGATTACTGATTCTCTGGGTCAATCATCATTTATTGCTTCCTCCACCTTTACTTTGGTGACTTAGAGATAGGATAAGTGTTAAAAATTTCACCTGCTGACATCGAGTTTGAAAGGCTTTAAGAAAAACCCCAGCACATTTCCAAGATCAGAATCCCGCAGCCCAAAACAGGAATCCTGAGAAAAGCACTGCAATCAGAGTGCTAATGGGCCACACATTGCCATCACAGCACAGACAAAAGAGGTGAAATGCTATTATTATTGGTTACCACTAAACCCTGCATGCCTGGATGTCCATTTGTGCATGCAAACACTTGCACAGTCTAAGTTTTACGGAAAAATAAAAGAGTATAAGCATAAGCAAAAAACTGTACCATAAATGCATAAACAAATAAATTAATAAAATCCCATAGCATAAGCTTTGCTCAGTGGCTTACAATATACTGGACAATGAAATTAAAGCCCTGGGATACGAGTTTTCAGCTCAAATGTTCTCTCTTCTTTAAAAGGTCACCAGCATAGACTTCCACTTTCTACACATTCATGTTCTAGAGCAGAGAATCCCTAAAAAAACCCCAAAAATGCCTAATAACATCTCTTAATGTATCCATTAGTCTTTTTGAGACACACCAGATGTGATTGCACTTGAACTGCCTATCTCCTTACACAGACCATCTTCTATTCTGCATCTTATCTCTCCAGCTCTCCCATCCAAATTTAATGACTTTTACTGCCACTATTTTTTCCATTACCTATATATTTCTTCTCCTGTTCCCCATTATAATCATACTTAATTTAGCTATTGCTGTGTATTTTTCTGGACTGTTACATAAAGTTGCAGTTTAATGAATTTATTATATAAACATACTGTGAATTACAAATAGACTGAAATTACTTGTAAATTAGGGCCAACATTACCCAATATATCAATGGATTATGTTGAAACTGTTGTATATGAATTTTTCAAGATAAACTACATTAACAGGCTTTATGGATGAACAAGTTCAACACCATTACTGTAAAATAATAATAAAGAATGACAATTACATAAAATTTCCAAGTACTCTGACAACTAGCATTACTAAAATGAAATTTTAAGTACTGGTATTAAGACAACACTTCTCAAAAAGAAGTAAAATATAATTAATTTGAATAATACTTCATTAAATACAGCTACCTCATTACCAGTACCATCATCAACATAAGACATTCAGACATTTCAGGCGTTTTTTGTTTTGTCAACAGCTAGAAAGATGTGCTAGCAGGGGTCAAGCAACCTCCTTTCCTAACAGCAAAAGCAAGGAATCAAGCAGCATTGTGACCTATCAGGCAGCATCATAGGAAAACTCAGAAATACTTTCCTCAAATATCAGAAATTACAATCCCATTATAGAGGTCTTAATTATTTTCTCAGAAATCACCAGCTTTTTAACTTGGGCAGTCATTGAGGTAAATTTTATTCTTAGATTTTAGAATTGCACAGAGATACTCTACAGACTTTACTGTCATCTTGGGAAGTCCTAATCCCAACCCTGCTACACTGGCTGTAAATATTCAAAGAGATTCCTACAAGATCAACCCATTGCCAGTTTTATATCACTGGTATAATTTTTACTATAATCCCTACTGCCAGCACTGGATTATGACCAACTGTGCCTAGCTCCTTTTTAGCCCATTCTTTGACTGTGATTTTCTCCTTCACTCTTCCTTTGCAAGTCAAGGTTTATTTAGTAACGTACAATCTCCATTTTAAGTACATCTTTCAGGATTTAAGCCTGAAAGCAGCTCAGCATGGAAAGATTAGCACATGAGCACATGCTAGGATCAAGCCGCAAACTCCAAGGAACTGGTCTTTATTTCACAAATGAATCCACTACAGTAAAAGTCAAGTGACAATCTTCTGAAAATATTCCTGAAGAAAATGGGAGTGGATAAAGAGTAATAAACACATGCTGAAGAGACAGCATCTCTAGTTTATTAACTAGATGTTGTAATATGCTTTCTATTTTTACAATGCCGTTAGAGTTAATATTTATGAGGCATCCTTTCAATCAGGTGGTTAATTTCCGCACTGAGACAATCTGATGTGTTTTAATTCATAGCCATGTCTTCACTTATGCATCAGAATACCAAGCTCATTTCCTGTGTAGTGGAAGGTAGGTAGATGCAGTGCATAGTTACCACTTGAATCATGTTTCCAGGTGTTCTTTCTGACAATGCATGATGTAAAGATTAAAGCATCTTCTGTGAACTGATTTCCTGTGATTCACAATTAAAAGCTTTGCAGGAACCAATAGTTAGGGCTAAAAAATTCAGATTAATTTCAGGTACATACAACACATCTAGCTGTCATGGCCTGCTCTTGCCTGTCTTATTCCCATTTAAATAGCTGGAAAAGTTGCATTATTGTGTACAGAAATTAATTTATACATCTTGTTTCACAAAGCTAATACATTTGAGGCCTGCTCAGTTCATTAGCTAATATGACCAAACGCAAGGTTTTTGAAAGTCTTCCTCCATGCTGGGTCACAAATGTAATAGCAGAGATCTTTCACATACAAGCAGCAGGCATTCAAGAATAGTCATGTAGTCATTCCACTGGGTAACAGCAGTTTCAGCTGCAGAATTTGGCAACACACAATTCAGTTGTTAAAAGACTAACAGGAAACTACAGTTGATGATATAAAATTAGAGCCAAATGCTTCTTTGCTTATAAGAAAAATTCTACAAAGTTGACATGTGCTTAGGGATGCTTTCATCAAGTGAAAAGTGTACATTTATATAGTTGATCAATACACAATCCCCAGAGGCTGCAACCTAAAAAATATCACCTGTTCAAGGGAATTCTATAAAAAAAGAAATCAGGTAATTTTTAGTAACCCACAGCTCCAGATCTTTCCTCTCAGCTTAATTAATTCACACTTTTTATGGGATAGGATTGGGGCTATCTTTAAGTCAAAATTACAACTCTTGTGCTTTCAAAGTCAAATTTTGTGGACAACAAGGAGCTGGTATCAACTGCTCAAGGAATTTATTCATCATGTGGAGGCAAAAAACATAGCTTACTGTGCAAATGAGGCAGTTCAAGACAGACTGTATCTATCAGACATAGATCCAAGAAGGGCAATTACGTGTATCAGACATAAAATATAAAAATATCATACAAAATTAGAGTCCATCTGTGCATCTATTGTTTTTACATCTTTACTATGTATCAACATAACAGCTGTTATGCAGCAGCTCCTAAACAGATTTTCTGCATCTCACCGCCTTTCTATGGTTTAGGCCTCAGTAATATGATGCTTGTAGATGTCAATAACAACTTAATTGAGCCTGGTGCAAGACTTAAATACAGGAACCTCTGGCTGCCATCTCAGAAAAATACTTCCAGAAGAAACCAGTGGTTGACAGGAAAGAGACAGAAGCATTAGTATCTTAGTTATCTTTAAACATTGTAATTCTCCAGTGTACACAGCTGTACCCAGTATATCTAAAATACAGTCCACATGTTTTGTTTGATAAGCTATCTACAAGCAGACCAGCTTTTTAAACTTCATTGCAATATATATTAAGATCATCTCTAATTCCATGTAATTAAGAGTGATAGATTTAGCCACTTTTTTGGCTGAGATCTTACGTTTCATCTCCATTTTTAATCTTTAATAATAAACACTGACTGAGCGCACTTGCCTCTGTGCTCAACATTTCTCATTGTAACCATGGTCTGCAAGGAAGGAAGGAAACAAACTTCATTGGGACATTATAAAAGTGCAGTTACCACTAATTTCACTCTATTGCCTTATGCCTTCAGCAAAAATCAGTACTTAAAAGCATTGCAATTTAGATATTCTTAATTAGCTGCTACTGAATTAAAGGTTGTTTCCTTTAATATGACCCAAGAAAAATCTAAACAGACTACTAAACTTTGGAGCTGCATGAGCTTTACGATGCTTTCAGTCTCAATCTCTGAGACTGGCATTTCTACTGCACAAAGCAGCCTCTCAGAAACATCAAAAAGTGTTAGTAAAATATCCCACAGAATTTCCACTTATATAGCCAATCCATAGTATTCCAAGAAATTTCAAGTAAGTAAACCTGGCAAGCTCACCATGTTATACACAGCTCTGTCTGTATTTTCTATGTCTTTGTGAGTAGAAGATTGAGAAACAAATCTCAGCAGGGAAAAAAAAAAATAAAAAAAAAAAAAAAAATCGAGCTGTTTAACTCCTAGAAAGGATTTGCTTCAAAAAGTCTGTGAAGGTATAAATAGGTTCTTTCCAAAGCAGTCAAATACATTCAAATAGGCCACTCACTAAGAATGATACTTCCTAATGTCATCATTTCCCCCCACCCAGAAAGCACAAACACAGCATGGTAGAGAATACAGAACAGTGCCCTTTTCTTGAACCTAAGGAAGGACTACTTTTTAGCCTGGAAAAGAGGAGGCTGAGGGTAGACCTTATCGCCACCTACAATTACCTGAAAGGAGGTTGTAGAGAGGTGGGTGTCGGTCTCTTTGCCCAAGCAACAGGTTATAGGATATGAGGGAATGGCCTCAAGATGTGCCAGGGCAGGTTCAGATTAGACATTAGGAAAAAAATTCTTCACCAAAGGGTTATCAGGCATTGGAACAGGCTGCCCAGGGAGGTGGTTGAGTCACCGCCCCAGATGTATTTAAAAGACAGGTAGATGAGGTTCTTAGGGTTATGGTTTAGTAGTGGACAGGTACAACTGGACTCAATGACCTCAAAGGTCTTTTCCAACCTAGTGATTCTATGATAATTTTGTGATGAGGAGAAAGCTATGCCTCCAAAGGAGGATGCAGCATTAAGTACAGTTAGAATATTAATTAAAAGGAGGTTTGTCTTTGCTATTTGATAAATACCTAAAGATTAGCTGTAGGTAAACGTAGAAAAAAAATCACATGTAAGCACTGGAGCACACTTGAAGTCAATTTTGTCCTGCATCACTGCCTCACTTGTTTAGTTTTGCTGGTGGTCCTTTTGTGACACATTTTTCTTACCCCCATGCTGCCACGACAAATAGACTGTGCAAGTCCAAAGCAAGAAAGGGCAGAGCACAACCCTAACAACTTTACAGAGACAACTAGATGGCAGGCAGAATTCAAGTCAGAAGCCACTCATTCTTCATCGTATCACATCTATTTTATAATCCATTTTTCATGGAACTTACACCGTATTTTCATGTATACTTACACTGTATGCTTTGAAATGCCGAGTTCGCTCACTCCCCACACCAATAGGAAACCGAAGTATGCACACAGAGGAGAAAGGAACATCAGAAAGAACAGATTAATGCATAACATTAAGTTTACAAATGGTAAAATACAATGTACATGAAAGCTTCAAATAGTGCACAGCTGTATGGAAATCTACCTCCCTACCTATTACACAGAGCTTAACTTCACAGCATCTCTCTCTGTGTGGCTACACCCCAGAGAACTGTGTTGGCATGGTAACTGCAGGCTCTATGGCTTGCCTTTTTTTTTTCATATTAGCTGTCATACGTGGTTTTTTTGTTAGCTTCAGGATCAAGTAAATTTAGACTGATAGCACCGTTTATTTGGGGCAAAAAGGAGAAGAGGGCATTTGTCTGAAAACACAACCAACCCTACAAGAGGAAGCAGAAGCATGGCTTGATTTAAAACAAGCAAACAAAACCTAACCAACCACTAAACCCTTATGGGAAAGTTATGCATGGCTCTACTCCTCAAAACTTGTCAAGACAGAACATTTACCAAAAACTTTGTCAATCTTACCAGACACATTAAGGACAGAATGGGATAAATTTCATTTCTATTCTGTTGACTTCATTATCTATTTCAGAGGAAAAGCAGTCGGGTGGTCAGAATTAGAGAAAACCTTTAAAAAAAGACAGACCGGTTCATTTTAAAATTATTTTTGTAAAAGGAAACTTTTTCAAATAAGTTTGACCTTAATATACCTTAATAGCCGTCATATTTGTAGATCAAAATTTATATATATGACAAATGTACACAAGTCAGCCTTAACATCTTTAAAACAAAGACATGAGTGCCTCATACCCTGCTTTCATTATTTCTATCACAGATTAACCTGCAGACTAATGAAACACTACATATTAGAAGACTATCAGAAAAAAGGTCTTGAAATCACAATGCATACAGTTTAACCTTACCCATAAGTGTCTCAAGGATTCCCTCAATGACAGGGTGAATGTTTTTCTACTAGCATTGCCTTTCCTACACTCCATTTGCACAATATACGCTAATTTGACCCAATCCAAGTCATGCAGTGCATAACAAGTGACAGAATAACACGACAGCAAGGGCTGGAAGGAAGCTCTGGAGATCATCTACTCTGATGCCCCTGCTAAAGCAGGTTCAGCTAGAGCAGTTTGTACAGGATCACATCCAGGCTGGTTTTGAGCATCTCCAGAGGAAGACTTCATAGCATCTCTGGGCAACCTGTTCCAGTGTTCTCTAACAATATTAGAATTCATTAGACAATGCTTGTAGTGGCCATACTGTGGAGCTGGTAAGGGCTCTAATATATCCCCATGACAAGTATTAGCGAATTAAGTAATCTTGTCCATCTGAAGTTTTATTTAACTTTCTCTTTATTCATGCAAGGGTTTTTACTCAGTAGTTAGAAAATGCACTGAATAAAGTTATACTTTAGGCATTCCAGGCACCTGTGTGATACCTCTTTGCACCACCATGTCATAATATTGCTATGTCTGCTTGCAGAAATGAGTAGAGAACATGATTCTGGTACCTCCTGGAAATTCATGTGACAATTAGATGCGCTTTCACACTGGTATCTCAGCTACATTTTGTTCTTCCAAAGTGCATCTCATTTGTTGGATTATGATGTAAAAAAGAGAGAGAAGTAACACATTCTCTTTCTTAGAAGTCAAATTTTTTCAAAAGCATTTTGTCTGTGCCTTTCATACTGCAGTCTAGGTGACAATAAATCAAATCTCAACTTCATTCTTTGTCAGTTCCTTACAGCTTCAAAAAAAAAAAATGAGAAAAGCAATATAATTAACAGAAGAGCCTTGGCTCCTTGAAAGATCTCTCCCATGTCTCAGCTCATCCACCTTACCGTTCCCATTCTCTAAAACATCTGATCACTAAAACCACTGTCCTTTCTTGCTACCCACCAAGAAAGCTGACTTTCCTCAGAAACATTGAAAGTACTTTCATCACCGTCACTGGGGACAAGTGGATGTGGAAACAATTACATGTTCATGTTCACACAATCTAACAATTGCTGTCTTACAAAGAGAAGCAGTAATGCCTGGTCATTCATAGTGCTGTGGGACTAATGCTTGAAGAAATACCATTTAAGATGACCACAGGTGTGTGAGAAGGCAGGGTGACCTGTAGGTTTCATACTGTACTGTTACTTTACTGTTCAATTTTTTAAAACTCCAGAAAGTGCAGCCAATTGTAAAACAATGCTATAGCAGACTGAGAATTACACTTCCTATACATTAGAAAGATGAATATTTCAAGACAGTCATGTTTCCCCCTCTTCCTCCGTCCGCTCCCCCCCCCCCCCCAAATCCTTTTATCAAAACCAAGAAACTAAAAAAAGAGGGGGAATATTACCTGTATTTCAAAGAAATGGTTGAGAAGAACTTAATTGGCCTGGTGCAGTTATACTTTTATTACTAGGAAAAAATACATGTGCAAAATTGTTCTGATTAGTACCTACAATCCCTACTTTTCTGGAGAGCCCAATCCTCCCTTGTAAAGGTTACTGGCAACATACCTATCAAGTACGTATGGCCAAAAGCCAATCCGGGACCCAAATAAGTATTTATGAGCTTTACTTCTTAATTGAACAATAAGCTACTTCACCTCCACATGAGCTTAGTTCAGCTTCATAAGCCTCATTCTGCAGGGCTCTGTTGTTTCTTGTAGTTTTAAGAGTCCAAGATTATTCAGAGTTGGGTAGCCAGTATTTCTCACTCATTGAGTTCTGCATAGTAGCTGTAGCTCTGCAATGAATTTGCCTTCTAAACAACTAATTTCTTACATGGGTATTAAGAATGAAAAAAAAAATTACTTTCCCACCTTCTTTAAATATTATTACAGAAATTAATACAATAACCTACTTCTTTTTGTAATTTAGCATTTCTCCTAAGTTTCTACTCTACCAGATGAGGCCATTCCAATTTGGGTGAGGCAGGACACCTTTGGTACATAAAATATCCACAAAATTTCAAAAAACATAGTGGGGAAAGAGTTGTTCATTTGCAAACATCAAATTTAGAACTTGAAGCAATACTGGGTGCAAATTTATGCCTTTTTCTATTACCATTTTCTTTTTACTATATGTTAGAATCATAGGTGATAGTGTTCATTTGCTTCCACAGATACTCTAGTTCCACATTGTGTGCTAAGTTTAAAAATCAATGTACTTCAGAGTTAATAAAAAAGGATACAGTGGCAAGCAAACATGAATCATAAAGATGACAAAATTTCTTCAAATTCATTTTGGAACAGTCTATGAAAAATCTGAACAACAGAAGTCCAAGTAAGTACAGCATCCATATTTCAATGCAAGATGATCTAGAAACTAATACAAAAATGCTCAAACCCTGTTTAGGCACATTCATCAGTTTATTTCCCACATTGAAACTCAGACTAAAATCTAACACCTTGTCTTTTTACCTAGGAAAGCTGGGACCAGTCAAATAATGAAGCTTGTTTTATATAAACACATCCTTTTAAAACTGAGAGCAAAGATTCCTGTATATCACTGTTTCTGTTAACTGCATTACTTTTTGCTTTGTGCTTTTTTGGGGTGTGTTTGTATTTGTCACATGGGAGTTACACATCTCTACCTCAGAAGTGAACTGAGCAGTCAGTTCCTATCTTTCTCATACAAACCCATTTCTTTCAACAACCAAGAAAACAACCCAACTGTAACAGTAAGTTTACCCCACTTTAAAGACAAAACACTATGTAACAGTTTTAAAATTCAATTCTAGAACAGTTAATATTTAAGAAATGTTCAAATCAAATAAAACAAGATATACAGAAAATACTGAATAGAAGACCTAGTTATGTTTGGAAGCTTCTTATTCAAATTGCTGTTAGACCAGATTGATTATCACACTGAGATTTAACAGCAACCACCACAAGCTATTTGTAAGCATTTCTAGGTTTTATATGTAAAGATTTCATATACATGCTGGTCTTCACTGTCTAAATTATTATGACCAAAGTCATTCAATGGAACTCCTTACAACATGTTATTTCATAGCACGGCCTAATCATATGCTATATCAAAATAAGATTTGGTAAAGGCAGTACAGGAAATAAAGGAAATAAGATTACACTAATTCAAACACTGAATAAAGAATGGAATGACTGTCTTAATTCAGGCAATTTGAATTATTAACGAACTGTTTGCATCTGTAGAGATTTACTCTATTAGAAAGATTTCCTCAACCATCTGGATCAGGAAATTGGAACCTCAGCTTCTGAAAGGTCAGATGCAACAAGCTGGAAAGGGCTGCGCTTTTCTAGAACTTATTTCTTTGACTCTAACAAAATTACTGGGATGTCCATCCTCATTAGTAGGGAAAAAAGTGTCACAGTAAGAGTGGGATACCAAGATAGCAAGCTAAATATATGGTTCCAAAATTATTCTCAAATAGCTTAAGGAGATGGTATTTCTACCACTGAAATACAGTAGCAGCAGAGCAACAGGCATGATGTCAGTATTGTATATATCTGTCATCATTCATTACTAAACAGTCACAGCAAGAAAAGAACGATTCTCTCTTGCAGCTGACACCCACACCTTTCTGCTCCAAAGAAGAGTTATGAAAATTGATAGGCTGTAACAGTTTTAGTCAGTCCATTAACCACTTTCTGAACAGAGAGAAAGCTTTTCATTCAATGTTGACTACGAAGCCAATAAATATTACAGAGATTCAGGTAAATAAATCTCTTGGGGATCCATAATGTTGGTTTTGCAGCACCAATATTAAGATTTGCACTCATGACCAGACACTGTCTCTTCATGTTAGCGTATCGGATGCTACTGGAAAAGACAGAGGTGA
The DNA here is from genome assembly GCA_020800305.1 of Porphyrio hochstetteri. Taxonomy (NCBI): domain Eukaryota; kingdom Metazoa; phylum Chordata; class Aves; order Gruiformes; family Rallidae; genus Porphyrio; species Porphyrio hochstetteri. Next base: position 22,319,219 of record CM036918.1, on the reverse strand, counting down.
CTGTTATATGCACAGAGTGTACTGCACATAAGAATATTTAACATTTAAAGGAAATCCAGTACCAAGCATCAGAACTTTACATACAAAAGTTATTAAACAGTCCCTGCATATGTGTTTCACCAGTTGCTCAAATACCCTAAGCCTTGTAATCTTACAAGCCTCAGAAGGGATGCATATAATCAGAAAGTGCTGTCATTGATTTAAGCATGCCAGTTGGTAAATATACATCAAACGTACCATAAGAGACGACTTCTACCATCTGCACTAGAAAAAAAAAAAAACCAAAATCAACTTTTTATGATGCTTTAAAGTCAGCTGGCTAATGGTACATGGATAATTTTCCCATCCATATTGTAAAAATCTATTATAGCTACATGGTCCTGCACATTCAAGCATTGCAGCTTCTAAAACTATGTAAATAGAAATCTTTCAAGTAAGACAATCAGAAGATAAAGAGACAGATGGTAGTAGCAGTCCAGCACCACTGGGGCTTAGAGTAACCACTTCCCTAATAGAGTTCCCCTACATCTTATCCTATCCCACTGCATCTTTTAAGCACCTGTTAAATGACACAGCAATTCTCATTATGCTCTTGGGAAATCTTTTCCATCAAATCAAGTATAGTATTCCCAATAGTAATCAAAAGTTACGTTTTCAATGCTGCATTTACCAGCACATTTGTCATATATAACAGACATCTTAGGTTTTCCTGATTAGTGTACAAAAGCCAAATAAATTGCATTACGCTTGCTTTTTACTTCCAGCTGCATCACTCATTTGATCCCACCATTCATTTCTGCCACAGCTGAGATATTCTACACCTCAACACATTCCAGTTATAACATTCTTAAATGCACAAAATAAAAAAGAAACCAACCAAAAAATACATTTTTGCCAACAATATGTTTGCCTTTCTATCAATTCATGAGATGTTTACTATTCTTTCATAAATTTCAACAATGCCTACTGAAGAGGAAAGCTGCAAGAGAAACACAGCAAATTTATTCTAGAAAAGAACTATGTAGCAAACAATGCCATTTTCAGAGTTGCAGGTATTTACTGATACACTGAAGCACAGTCATTAGAGGAGTTTTCAGTAATCAAGTAATCAAAGGTTTTACTTAATACTAATGGATCATTCTTGACATTTAGCTGTATGGTTTTGTACTACCAACAAGTTTCACAAATTCTTGATGGAATTACTGTGTACTTCATGCACAGTAGTAGTAATCAGGGATTTACAATTAATATATCTGAAAAAATGTGCTCTAATTACTTTAGAAATTTATTGTAAAAGAAAAGGGGCTAAGCTAAATGGAATGTACAGCTGAGTTCCAGGTTCCAGTTACCACAAACTCTCGTCAGAAGCTCTTTGCACAGTTCCAAACCAGCCTCTACCAAAGACTGGATAGTTTTATACAGTCACCATTTAAATAGTACAAACAAACATATGGCACAGAAGTGATAAGACAAAATAATGACTGCTTTTCATTGTGAACTACTTTGTTTTGAGCTGGTCAGCCAGAAACACAGACATATTGCTTATTAGTTTTCAGAGGCACTGATTCAATATAGTGTGTATAAGGACATAGTTGTTAAGTGTGCAGATGCATCTTCAATCTGCAGCTATCAGTAGAAAGCACTAACTTTGCAAAGGCTTCCAAAAATTCATTTATTTACAACAGTAATACCTCAGCTATGTTTCGAATGTTTATTCAATTTGAATATCCCTAAACAATGTTAAACTTCTACAAATGATCAGAAGTTTCACACCTGGTTTCTTTTTTTCCAAAACAATATTCATTTATCTTTCCTGCATTCAGCACACAGATATTGTATTTCCAGCAAGGTGCTCAGCATCCTCTTCTCTCAGGAGCAAAGTTCAGCAAATTGCATTATCTGTAGTTTTGCAGAGAGATTTTAGCTGCAACCAGTTCCTGCTGAACTGATGGAGAGAGAGTACATGCAACTCTATGATGCTGACTGCATCAGAAGACAGAATCTTCCAAGACCTATCAGGGAACATATCTAGTGGCTTCCTTGGACTAAGATCTGGTTCCTAAAGCAGTTTGTTGCGTTATTCTATTAACAGCAATAGGAATCACAGAGGTGAATAATCACATCAGGACCTGCATACATATATTTCTGACTTTAATGCCAGCATCCCAAAAGTATGCAAAGAATTATTCTTAGTTCTCTAGTCTGGGATTAGAGGGAGAAAAATCACAGATAAATTATTAGGAATACATGAAAATAATCTGGCTATTCATATAAAATGTTAAGGAAGAAAAAGTTTCTGCGCTGCAGGTCAATTTACATGCACAAATATTTGCAAACTCAAAAGCTATAAACAGCTTTCTTTAAAAAAAACAACAACCCTCCTAGCAGCCTACTTTATAAAGATTTCACAGCTACTTGTATGTGTAAACATTCCAGAACACATGCTATTATCAAATTCTTGAGAGGATTTGAAAAACAAACCAAAACCCAAATGACATTCCCAACCCTAGTAGTTTGGTGTCCTCACAAAACCATGACTGTGCTGTAAATCCCTGAAAATAATAATTTCTGTCTCTAAATAAAGAATACTGCAGCACAGACAACCTAATGCTCCACAAACTGTTTTTAATGCAAAGCTTTCAAAATCAGACAACAAAAACTTTGTTTATTCCCCAATAAACATACTGCTTTCTAATTTTAAAGACCTATTTGGAAATCATTCTGCAGCAACCTTTTCTCCTCAGTGGGATTCAGCAAAAAATTAGCAACAGTTAAAAACCTGAGATTTGTATTCCACAGTTAAGCAAAGGAAAAAGCCATGCTGGTTGCTAATATTTTGGGTAAATCTGACTTTAAAGAAAATTAGAAGCTTGGGACTACTGACAGTGACTACTGACTGTGACTTAAGCACTGTTCTGCATGGGACAAGTTCAACCTTTGCATTCATAGGACACATTTTTGATGACAGGTTCTAGAACCAGTCAAAGACTTTCAGCAGGGGAACAGTTGGACATAGAAAAGTCACGCTGCTAATCACTGCAGTCATTTGTGAACCCGGTTCACGTACAAGTGAATCCAATTTCTTGCTTACTTCTCCAGCAATTTTATTTGGCTTTATACAAGCAACACCTGCAAGCAAAATTTTACAGTTTGACAGTGAGTATGGCCGAGCTGATTATTTTAACCTGAGCCCACAATGTGTGCGAATTTTTGTGAGTATAAAAAACCCCTCTATATACACAAATGTTATGGTTTCCAAATACAAAAGAGCCTTAAAAACAGTGAGCTGCTTGTGAAGATCTCTGGAAAACTTCAAGAGAAAAAGAAAGCAACCAAGTAGTACCCTCTGCAAACATGCAAGAAATAAGCAAGCTAAGTGTTCTGTGTTGTTTACAAAAATAATCTAGAAATTGTTTTCACCTTTCTCTGTATGTTCAGGAAACAGGCTTCAAATTTCTGTCCCTTTCATGTCAGTAAAGCAAGCAGTAGTACCAATATGTTATTGTAGTCCTAAAAGCATTACCAAAGCCCTTCACATAATAAAGGACAGATTTCCTTTCCAGGTTTTATTTCAGAAGGGATCAGACTTGTCCAGAGACTGATCTCCATTATGCAACTTCTCTCTGACCAAATAGCCTCTAGGCAACCTCTGAGCACCCTATTTAGTACATGGTAGTCTTTGTGCTGCCTGCTTGGGTACAGCTCCTGGGTCTCCGCACTGATGTAAGATCAGTTTTTGGCTTCAAAGTTTGGTATTTGGACAATTCTTATCTCTTTTTCCTAGAAAGCCCCTACTCGAACTCTGAAGTCTTTGGCACACACTCTTTCATACAACTTTAAAAAATTTATCCAGAATTATTCTAGCCCAGTAGTGGCTAGACATTATGGAACAAAAGATGGGGGGAGGGGAGAGAGGGGCCATTAAGAAAAAATAGGGGAAAAAATGAAAAAAACCCATAAAACATAGAAAAAAAAAGTAGTAAAAACAAACAAACAAAAAAGGAAAACATAAAGTACCCCACAGAGAATGAAGGAAAGTGTAAGTGAAATTAAATGTTAAAAAGTAGTTAGTTTGGAAGAAGACCACATTTCCCAAAGAAAGCAAACACACATATCCTTCCCCTAAAAAAACCACCATACTACAGGATTTGAAAGATGGTCTGGACTAAAAAAAGCACATAGAAAGTGATGCAAGAAAGACAAAAGAATTCTCCACATAAGTGACAGGAGAGCTAAAACATGCAGTGTAAAGCCTGTGGGAAAGAGCAGATCTGTTTCCCCCTCCCCACTTCAAGTCTTGCAGTTACTCAGAACTGCTTTGTTACATCCCTAGACTAATGTTTAGATTCTGATTCTGTCTGTGGCTCTTGCTCACAGCGCGCTCTGTGATTTCGACATGACATTTTTCCTCTGCATCCCCCTGCCTTGCCACACGTTTTTGGCAAACTAAATGGACAAGACAGAATTTTTTGCAGTAGGCACTGCCTTCTTAAATTTTTTTGTACAACACAGGTCAGAATTACTCATCTCTAAAAGATTTAACTACTAATAAAGTGTCCAGAGCCAAGATTTTTGCATGGTTCAGTACTGCAGTAGATGCTGACCTCAGAAAAAAATTAACAGAAAGGTCTGTTTCCTCTGTCTAAAATATTCTTCAGTAGAAACTGATGACAATTCAAAGTTTGCATAATCAGAATCAGATTTTTAATTTTCACAGAGGTTTCAGCCTCTTGAGGGAGGAAAAGAAATACAGGTTATTTGCCTGGAATATAGAAGTGATACAAAGATCCTAATGCTGCTTATCACGGGGCACTTTTATTGTAGAAGAGGAAGGTTACTGGAAAAAAAATCCTGCTGGATTTTTAAATGCACAATAGAATTTGATGCAGAAGAAACATGCAGGGCCAACAACCCAGAGGTCAGACTAAAACTATTCTCACCGTCCTTCAAACCAATGGAGGCATATGATCATTTGCAACATTTCCAAATACAGAAGTACAACATGGTGGATTGTGGAGGTTTGCGTTTTTGTGAGGAATTAAGGAAAGAACATCCTGTCCCATTTCAAAGTAGAGACAGACGAGTAGGAAGAGTATCAGGAAACTACAGAGAGTTTATATTACCACATTCAGCTGAACCTAACTTCACTGAAGGTACAACTCACTGCTGCAGCTGAAAAAGCAGTCTCCTTTCCATGCATTGCCTCCCTGCTATCTGCTTTGTGGTGGTCGAATGGTGAGTTGTATCTATGGGGAGGGAGGGCAGGCCTGCACAGACATGACATTGTGACATTGTATCATGAAACCACCAGCAGGGATAACCAAACTGCTCTGGGCTAAGTATGGTACATTGATACCCAGCTTAGTCTCAAAGTTATTCTATCTCCACTTTCCTCATTCCCTCTCTATTAATTTGATTTCAACATTTCGGGCCAAGGCAAGGACGTGGATTTAGAGAAAAATGATAACTGTTGCTTTCCTCAACTGTGCAAAGGCTGGGAAGACACAGCTTTCAAGCACCTGATCATCAGCAGCAGATGAACAGTCAAATATTTGGACCAATAGACCTAATCTGTATTTCTATTTAATATATAAATAGCCATACAATTCCATTTTTATACTACATGGATATTAATAACATCAAGATAACTGTAATCATACAGTTTGCTTTACTGCATACAAGTTCCCCACATAATAAATTTACCTTACTAAGTAATAGTACATTGTGTTTATTCAATGATGTATACCCTACACAGTCTTATTTGTTTGTGTTATTACAGCTGCCAACCACTTGGACTAGTAGTAAAAGGTTAACATATCATCATTTTAATGGATGTGAATTCAGGTTTTACTGCGTATGTGTCAAACTACTCCATAAAATGATTGTAGCATACTTATGAGACACATCACTACTGGCTGTTCTCACAATTTGATTATTCACAATCCCCTTCATATAGGTTGAGCATCAGGCCTGTTCAGCTCCAACTCTGGTCAGAAGACACTATACCTGCCTGAAATAAGTAATCTTTTTACTTTTTATAACTCACCTAAGAATTATTCAGTAGAAAAGCTTAGTTCATTTTCAGATTAATGAAGGAACTGTCGCCCAAGCAGGTTTCACCACATATTAGAATGGCAAAGTCCTTAGTGAATTCTCCATACTCATAGGATCATGGGAAATTCAGCTTGGAAGGGACCTCAGGAGACCTGTAGTTCAATCTCTGGCTCAATGTTGAATCAGCTATGAGGTCAGACCAGGTTATTCAGGGTTTTATCATGCCTGTAGTCCTTTTGTTAGAACAAGGATAAATATAAGTCCATTTAGCCAATGCATACAAACAGTCTTTTGAGTTAACACAGAAGCAGCAAACCTCAGTACCAGGAGCACAGTGCAGAGAAATCCAAGCTGGATCCACGTGATCCAGGTTGATTCAGAAAACTTTCTGTTGGCGGAGCTGATTAGTTTCAACAGAGTTCACAATGAAATGACTAGAATATTTCTGGTCCCCAAACTAGGAAGCATGCAAATAACTTATGTGTACACTCCTCTTCCTTTAAACTATTACCTAGGGCCATCAAGAAAAGATTTTGAATTTACAAATAGCATAAAACCAAAGTATAATTTCTTCAGAAAAAAATACCCAGTTAACTCAGCCTGTGTGCCAGGCCTGGTTCTTCATGCACTGTTACATAAAGACTATGAAGTGGAGCAAAAAAACCCTTGCCTAAACAAGATGTAATGTTTTGAGCGTTTTCTTGATTCCCTCTTGTTTCTAGACAAAACTACTGTTTCTTAACCAGAAGTTAGATTTATATAACTCAAAATTACCGAAGAATAAGTAAATGTCATTTTAATCAAATAGAAGTTAATATTAGAATCATAACAATCTAATATTTGAAATATTTTTAGAACAGTCTGTGTGTAAACATCTAAGTACGTAACTTTTTTCTACCTAGGGGTCAAAAGAAATTAGATTTCCTAAAATAGATGCAGAAGTAAGTTTTGATATGTATAGTACACAAATAATAACAATGCTGATAAAGAATCAGTAGAACATACAGGATTTTGCTAGTAAGGAATAAATTCAAGGGCTAAAGTTGCAGAAGAGTGAGAGAGGATAGATCTTCAAGTTTCTTGCTGCAGTTCACAAGATTGCTTAAATTTTAATCCAGAGTGAGAATGAGCAAACTTTATACTCAAATATTTCTGGCTTTTCAAATTTAGTCTCCTGTTAAAACTCTATTAAGAACCTTTCAGAGGCAAACAATGAGCTTTTCAAAAATAAGACAGCAAATCTCTGATAAAAAGAGCCAACTTGGACTCAAAGAAATGAAGATTATTAAACCTTTTTTTTTAATAACTGAAAGACTGAAAGAATTTTTTCTCCTTAAAAATGTAAGAATTCACACATAGCTATCAGTCAATAAATATCAGTAGATTTAAGGAAAAGCATTTATTAGTTTTCTATTTTAAATTGGTTTGTGTGTGTCTGAAAAAACCCAGCTGCATATTACATAGTTAAAATAACAAAGTTCCTTTGTATAAAAATTTTTAGGTGACTGCCAATTTTGAGAAGTGATTAAATTTCAAAGAAAAGAGTTATAAAAGAAGTTACATAATGAAAAACCTTTCACTATATAGGTAAAGTCTTTCCCACTTAGTATGTACTAAGTCTGAACAACAAACTTCTACCTGACACAGGAACGTAAGAGAATCCATCAAACACCAACCATGGGCTCAGAAACAACAGCTAAGGAATTGCTTCAGTGCAGCTACTACTTCAGCCTACTGGCTGGAAAACTACCAAGCCTCTGAAGCTTTCCTGCAGCATTTTAAAACCAGAAGCAGAGGAGAAAAGACACAGCAAAGAAATAGAGCATTGGCAGCATTACAGGTACTGAGCACCCTCCACTCTCCATAATTTCAATTTATGATTAATTATTAGACTAACCATCTACACATATCTTGTCCCTACAAAATAAAAAGTTATTACCACAAGTTATTAGCCACAAGCTTTTTCTCATTGAAAGGAGCAGCAAACCATTTCCATCAGTGTTAATGGATGCAAGAACAGCAGCTGCTGCTACTGTTATTACACCTCTTTAGCGCCCAGCTCTTGGCCCACTCCTTGGAAGAAACCATTTCAAAAAATTATGTTGTTTCTGCTCAAGTTTACTATCACACTGGCTTCTAAGCAATTACCAACCAGCCGAGTACACCTTAGATATCTGAGGCCTTTGAACAGCTTTCCTCTGCTGTGACCCATTTGCTAGCTGCAATATATGAGAATGTATGAGAGTGTGATCACCAAAGTATTACAAAACTTGAAAAACACTACCCCTGCAACGTACACATCTAGAGCCATGGTCAGATGGGAGGGAGGACCAAAGATGTAAGAAATATTCAAGCACTAGCAGGGAAAAGCCTTTGTGATTAGGTTGCAAAATGGGACTTAGGGATTTTTCTTTCAATAAGCTAACATGACTCATGGCTTGGGTTTTTTTTTAAAACTTTTCCATAATCTTACATAATTCCCAAGATCACCTTAGATCAAACAAAGTGCAGAAACACTACCATAAAGAATGATGTCTGCAGGTATATAGCATACACACCAAAAATGCCTGTACAGTATGTGCTGTATGATCCCTCATACAAACAAAGCAAGAAACTGAAGAAATTTCAGCCTGAGAAACCAAACTTATGACACTTCCCAGGTCCTTCAGCAGGATGGGTGCCAGACAATAATATTAAGCTTTGTATACTCTAGGAGAAATTGTTCCATCCCAGAGACCTTCAAGGAAAACTGTGTATTATACACATGAAGCTAAGTAGTGGAAGATATACTATAATTTCCATGAACAAAACCATAAATATCTTCTTTCCTTGCAACTTCAAAAGTAGTTTTCTATATGCAATTCATTTTGGATTGTTGATCCTTTTTCCTCCTCTTACAAACAGCAATACTACAGCCACTTCCCTTAGCATAAAAGTGTCCTAAATTTCCCAACTCAGTCTCTTTGCATGAATATATATCAAATATTCATGCAAAGAAAGCCATGTTTAGAATACAAATTAAGGAATTAGATAACTGTGGAAAAAAAATGTATTTAACAGCACTCTCATGGGTTTAAGTCTACCAGCTGAAATTTGCAAATAACTAGAAACAAACATACTGAAAGCAGTCTGGAATTACATATTCCATCCTCTCCCAGAAGCCTTTACTGATGCAACTTGCAATAGAGTTGGGACTGTCTTGCAAAGACTGTGCAGAAAACAGCACCATCTCTCTAATGGAGGCATTCTTATCCCTACCATTACATTGTGTTATTGTAATTTTGTCTATCATTCACAAGGCCATGCCTTTCCCACAGTAAAGCAATGAAAGCATATTAGCTAAAGTATCAATTGAATATATACTGAAGACGCATAAGAAAGTGGTCCCCCTGTATTCCTCAAGTTAGTTTAGAGAGACCAAGTTATGCACCAAATTGCATAACATTATTATTACTTATTGTATTATTACATAACATTTTATATATATATATGCACTCCTACATTGTTCAGGGTCCTATTAGTCAATTACAAAAGACTTCATGAGAATAAAAAGTCTACTACATGAATTTACTGCTGTGCTATGCCTAAAAGATTTGAAGTGCTTTAAAGCTTATATAAAATGTTAAAAACCACTCAACTCAAGCCACAAAAAAAGGAGGCCAGATTTTCTGGAAGACGGTAGTAATTTTGCAAAATTTTGCCCTATACTTGTAGAAATGGTAAGTAAAGGAGACCTCTAGGTAACTAGCACTCTAGCAGTTTCTATGGATGCAATTAGTATCTCAAGGCAGTGACACAATTTGCTCAGACCAAAACCAATCTATAAAGTCTTAAAACCTAACACATTAATTTCTACATTCAGTATTTTAGTCTTCTGCAAAGGCTAAATTAACACAAAGGGACTGGAGTCTAAATTCACTGACACAATGAAAAGATAGCTGCCTTGACAATAAAAGAGGTGTACTTTTGCTAACTAAGTCAGTGAACTGTAGTAAAAGCATTTACAGCCCTGAAAAGAGAACATTTGACTTCGCAATAGACTTTGGAAGAAAAGAGCTCACCCCTTGTTTCATAGCTTACTAAGCCCAATGAAAGCCTACACCACAGTATGAAATCTTTCCAAGGTCATGCATGAAAAGCAATCTGGTTAAATTCAATTATCTGTTTACTACCATCTTAGTTCCAAACAACTCAAATTTTACATCTGAAAGCATTAGGTTAGGCCTTAATTATTATGTAATGGAAACGAAATAGATCTCAAATTTTTGAGTGAATTTCTAAGGCTGACAGGGTCAGTGTTTGTTTGGGTTTTTTTAAAAATCAACTCTAAACTTGATTATTTATACTCCAGTAGTTGAGCTACAGCAGCAAAATGAAAGATGGACATTAACAGATCCACTCAACATGTAGACTAGATTTCAATAAAATCAGAAATACCATAAAAATCAAACTGAAGGCTGTAAAAATCTCACATACTACAGGCAAGTAGCACAAATGAGATAGTGCTACACTTTTAAACCAGACAGAACACACACAAACCCCGCCCCTCTAGTCTACAGCCTGGTTGTGTACTCTTAAAATTTAAGACAAATAAAATATTCTTACAAGCACAGCCAATCCTACAAAGATACAAAAAGCATTGCAAAACACAAATATAAGGAATTACTGCAGTAAAGCACATTTTTCTTTACATAGAATCATGCTAGAAATTAGGAGGAGTTACAGAGGTAAGTATCTGAGCAGCAGTTAATGCCATAAAGGACCGAAAATATTTTTTCCCTTTTTTCTGCTTCCCAGTTACCTCTACTAAAAGCATACAGGACAGATTAATGTTACTTCCAAAACATTGTTTGTGCGTCATATTAGTCAGCACTGCTCCATATCAAACACCCTGAAGGTATGTTGAAGACAAAAAAACCCAAAAAACATTAAGACAAGTTTGAGCGATTGCCTTTCTAAGCAAAATGGCTCAAACATCAAACAGCATGTAGAAACCTTATAAAAAATGAATAGATTACTTAACGTCTTTCTCAAAGAAGCTATGACCATGACAATGAGGACAGCATCACAAGGAAGAAAAACACAGAAGATGTCCATATTTGTCCAGTGGTGCTTGTAAAAAACATTCTATTAAAGATTTTTTTTTTTTCCATGGTACCGACTGGCACTGTGCCTAATTACTATGGCAAAATAAAAAAATGAATGAAAAATGATCTTGCAAATCTTTACATCAGTGTAAGTTCTTTCTAACTCGAAAATTATATTTGCTATCAACAAAGGTTAATTTTGCTGCTAAAACATGTTTAGGATCACTGAGAGGTTACCAAGATATATTTTAATTTATTTTATTATAGCAAGACAACAAATACTCAAATGCTTATTGCCGGCTACAACAAATAGAAAATGTAACTTTGGATATACTGCTTTGTTTTATGGATGTATTCTCCTCACCACCTCCAGTCATTTTATAGTAATTACCTCAAAGTCTATACCCAAATAAAATTCCTAGTGGAAATGGCTACATATCTAGATCCCACAATGTTTGGTTCTGACTCCAGAAAAATTATTTAATTTTTCAACTCTGCAACTTTTATTTTTTGTGTTTTGTTTAATTAAAAGAGAGATTCTCAAAAGTGTCAAATCCCTCTATACTGCTCTCTTCTTACTTCTTGGCCTGAACATGTTTCCACGTCCATTCAGAAGATTATCTGCTTGTTTGAGCATCCAGTTCTATAATTTAACAGTAAGAAAATTGCTGGGGGAAGGGGAAGGGGTGGGGGGGAGGGGGAAGGGGTGGGAGGGCGGGATTGGCTTTAAATCGTGCAAGTACATCCACAGAATCTATCACATCTTTGCAGTTCTCAATTTAATAGGCAAGCAAGCAAGCCAGCCTCCAAACTGAAACAGGTAACTTTGAAATCAACCTAGCAACTCTGACATCAAACTCTATTTTTTCTCCTTAAAGTAAGACATAGTTAATAAAACTGCATATATTTCTGTGAGGACTTCTGTTATAAGCCTGAGATATAATTAACAAATTGACAGTTTTACTCAAAGGATTTCACCTTGAGACTCGTTGCAGGATATCAAGTTGCACTTGTCTTTTCCATTGCTGGTGAAGAATGATGCATAACAGCAGTTATGAAGTTATGCTTGTTCTGTATCCTGTCAGCATACTATTTTATTAATTCTATCAATGAGAAACAGATGCTATGTTTGTTTTTTCCCCTCACAACAGTTCAATGGAGGAAGGCAACAAACTTGAAGACAGCTCAAGATTGTTTAATTGCTTAATAAAACAGAACGCTACAGGACTCACCCTGAGTGCAAAGTAGGATATGGACAAAACACCTAACAATTCAGGGAACAGTCCTAAATGTACTAAGTCATATATGTAAGACACTGCACAATGAGAATACTTCATGGGAAGAGGTTGGCACTTTTACTGAATAAATTACATATAACAGTGCCACAATGCCCACTTCCCAGAGGTAGCTATAAAACCAACAAGGTACCCACTGAGTTATCCAATAGATGTAGATTCTGTTTTGTAGCATGAAAAAAATCTACAGAAGGCAGTCTTCTAGTAAAACTGCAAAGCAATACAAACAAAAGAATGTAAAAAAAAAGGTGAGACACTAAAAAAAAAAAAAGTTGTGTTTTTTTCTGCCATAATCACTGTTTTTCTCTCTGTGTTGGTAAATATTAGCTATGAATATTAAAGGTCTTTCACAAAAATGTTTAATATTTTATTCGTGGTTCAACCATTTTCTTTACTTATAGTGACCTATGTATGGAGTACTTTTACCTAGTAAATAATTTTAAGGATTTATTTTATTTTGTTTCATCTTCTGTCCCAACCTTTTAAAGGGCTTTAAACAGGTTCCTAAAGACATCAAAAACTGAACATTTGCTTTCAGCCTGATTGCAGCATGCTCACATCTGAAAGTAACATTCATAATGAATCCACAACTAGGGGGATTTCTCCTTACTCCCAGTTTTCATGAGCATGGCTTTACCCCCATTGTTATTTTCCAGCTATAACAGGGTTGTATGGATTAGCTATGTTAGCACTGTGTCCTTGATAATCGGTGATGCCAGGTAGCTAATCATCTTCTCCCTCCTTTCCACCACCTTTCTTCAATAAAAGTTGTTCTTGTCTTTTTTCAACTACCCCACTCCCTGACCTTACAGACCTATTGATCTTTTAACATGTCAGAAGACAGCTGCAGAACGTGTAGCAGACTATTAGTTGTCTTACTGCATCTTAAGAAATTGATGATTCTGTTACTGTCTAAAGCAAACATAATCAGATATATAATTCCATTCTGTAGCTTTAAGTAACCATTACCACACTGTAAAGGCTACACAGTTAAATTAGGGGCTCTGTCTCTGAATCACATCAAGAAATGGTGTTGGATTAGAAGTGGACAAGACAACAGAATGATTCTGGTCACTATGAGTAGATTTTGTTACCTTATTCTTATTATTGTTACCTTATTTTCATGCCAAACCTGCTTTTCTTGCGGTCAAATTGAGGGAATGAACAGGTGACAATACAACTTTTCCACCATTCTTAACTGAAAATTACTACGTAGAACAGTATTGATCAGTTGAATAATCATCTTCTATGCCAGACCATGCTTGTGAATTTGTACCTTTCTCAAAATGAATCTTGGAAAGGGCAAGAGCACAGCAGAAAGCAGAATCAAGCAGACCTCATGTTATTCTTCCTATCTTGCAAGTCATTTCTCAGGAGCAAAATATAAAGAACCAGCCAAACAGCTATTTAAGGGAGCTATCTCACTATTATGAACCATAGTGAAAGAGCCATAGTATAAGCTATGTACATTTCACTGCAAAAATAAGGTCATTCTGTATGGTTGTTGGTAGGGTTAAGTATCATCTAGGAGATAATGAGCACTCTCTGTTCTTGCTGAATACCATTTTGTACAAAATAGCAATGGAAAGGATTTTCCTCACTAACAAACCATGATGGGGGAAAGAATGAAACTTAAGACAGCTAATTTTTCCAGGATGATAATGTTCTTCATTTTTAGGTCATTTGAGTTCCATATTAATTATAGAAAGATGGAGGCTTTACAATTCCCCTGCTCCCTCTCTCATTATATATATAATTGTAAAAGCTACCTTGCTGTAATAAAACATTAATCTCTGTACTTCTTATTATGGGATCACAGACTCATGGTGATGGATGACCATGTGTCAGAGCACATTTCCACAGTACCAGTACAGTGTATTATCACTGAGTCATCACTTGGAATGTGAAAGCACAAACTCACAAATCTTAGCTAGATTACACTTCTCTGTTTGTTTGTTTTAAACTGACTTGCTAAAGTAGCTTCTGAGTCATATCATACACAGAATAACTTACATTTTATTTAGGCATAGTTTTGGAATAATTCTGCACATGAACAAAACCACAAGAACTGTAACTATATTCTAAAACTTGCCTTCTTGTCAAAGGCAGAATTCATTATACCCAGGAACAGTAGGGCAGGACACATTATACAAATTTAAACAAAACAAAAATACTGGAGAGGTACTACTTCATTACAGTTGATATGACAGTACTTGCTTTGTAATATAGTAATAACAGAAATTAGAACACTTGTTAACTTCTCTGAAGATACATTGATGCAGTTCATTTAATCCGCAGACTTACAGAAAAATATCTGGCACATATCTTCATTCAGCTCGTGTTCAAATATAATTTCTAAAGTAACTTTTTCTTTTATATATGTTGTGTGGTCCAGGACAGCCACACTCTACAAATATTTCTGAAAAATACATTTACCTATTTACCACAGCTACTCACAACTCCTAGACTTAAAAACTACACACTAGACTGAAAAAGTGTGTCAGTCAGCAGTTTTCACTAAAAAGACAGGAAGGAAAAGTAAGCAAACACTTTATTTCCAGTTTCTTAGAAGCCTAGACTGGAAACTATAGAAAAGTCTAAGCACAAAATTAATATATTCACTCAACCCAAGATTCCTAAATCTTTAATTAAGAACAATCTTCTTACAGAAAGTAAAATTCTTTCATATATCCCACCTCTCAAAGTTCATGCTGCTGGTCATGGAAATTATAGTGTACAGGTCAGCCAGCTTAAAAGTCTTAAAATAACAACTCGATTTTCCAAGAAAGACAAAAGAAACACTGGCTCCTTTGTCCTTTTATCTGAAGGAGAACTAAGACCTAACTCTATTGCTATTGACAATAATTTTTATAAGATGAATACACATAAATAGCCAAGTAAGAATCTTACAATATAACCAACGCACTGGCATATATACACACACAGAAATACACACATTCTCAGCAAGTTCTATGCACTTTACATGAATAGGTCTTCTGGAAAGAGGGAAAAGCAACCCAACTAAAAATATTAATCTGTGATATGTATCTCAGGAGTTGGACTCGATGACCCTTCTAATTACACATGCATAATCCATGTAAGTATGGGTAAGTCAGTCTTGCACACACGTGCTAGTTACATAGAATGTGAAAATCTCCCACACCTCTGAAAAGAGAAAACAAATGGCAAAACCATGCCACCCTACTTTTTGATTCTTACAAAAAGGATGGTTTACAGTGGGAAATCCCAGGTTTTGGATCAAAACAGACAAAATCAGCATCACATTAGCATCAATGGGATGGCGTTGCTTTGCCAATCTATGAACTTCTCTAACTGAAATTATACCTGTATGCATGCCTACCCCCTTTACGGATTTTTTTTCTCTTCATCCAATCCAACACAAAATGTTGAGTTTCACTTACCCTTTTAGTGTGTCCTCTTTTATAGGGTCACACTAATGTTAGTTACATTGAAATTAAATAAAAATACAAAGTGTTTTAAGTTCTAAGAGTTTACATTTTCAGTGCTTATCCAAACCAACTTATATATGAAATTATTTTATTTTCTCAAAAATCATTAAGCAGAAAATGTAGAGTTGTAAGTATTTATTTTAGAGAAAGAACTTAGGTAAACTGAAAAATAAAGCTATGAGATTCACATCTTCAGCTTTCACTGTCACAGGACCTGATTCACATAACTGCTTGTGGAGGAGTGGATGTAACAAATAAAGGGTGCCCATGGTTATTTATCTTCTGCAAAAGCCAATGTGCTTTTCTGGGGGACAACAGCCATCTGAGAAACCTATGCAGTACTTCTGGGTTAAGGCTAAAGAAATCTATGGTAAGACTTTCACTGTAGACATGTAAGCAGGACATGGGAATGGCAACCTGATTCTTTCTTTCCATCATTCCACAAAATTTCAGTATTCATAACCTAACAGGTATCAGTCTTTATGGATTCAAAAATGACTGATTTCTGTAGTATTTTATATTTCTTATCACAGCTCACCTAAGCAAACAAGACAAGAGTGGCTAACTGGGAATTGTAATATTTCTTATTCAAATCAGAAATCATGTCTGATTTAGTTTTTAAGTAATGCTACAATACTCTTTTTACCTAGAGAGAGTATTTCTTTCTATTTTCTTTTAGATCTGATTTACAGATGCACAAGCATGAGAATTAAAACACCTCAACATCCACCTGACATCAAGGAGTGGTAGATACAGCTAGTAACCGAATCCTTCACTTTAAACTGAAAGAATTATATTACCCGCATTATAGAACAAGCATGTCTTGCTGACACAACAACCCTTTGTAAAGAGGCGACAGTCATTTATCTGTGCTGTATATTAGTAGCTGCAGTCTGTTACAAGCAATTAGTTTTTGGACAAAATCTATTCAAAACAAATCTGTTCTATGTTAAGCACACTTGGGGCAGAAATATATAGTTTAGACATCATCTGAAGTGATATAAGACACAGCCAAATGTGTTGTGCTTTTCTTCCCCTACAAATATATCCAAGAAATTTTATGGGCATAACAGGGCAGACTGCTCCGATCTCCATACAGCAGCTATTTTTACACAGATTTACCAAGCTGAAAGGAACTGCACACTGAAGTGGTTATGTCTTTCCACTGACCATAAAGGCTGTGCAGACAACTAGATCAGACATTGTGTTGACAATATGTTTATACTGTAGTTGCAGGAAGCTAGCCAAGTTGAATGCCCCTCACAAAAATGTAACTTGTACTTTTTCCTTAGCTTTTGAAACTACTTTGAATGATTTTATTTTGAACTTTTTGCCAGAGCACCTGTTTCTTTGTCCTTGTTCTCTTGAAGATAACTAGCAGAAAAGGTCACTTGTACTAATAAATCCATGCCATATTTATAATTTTAACCATAATTAAACTGTAGAAAAACACTATTGTGAACAAACACCTGAGTATTTAAAGAATGGCTTTGTATTTGCAGAAAGTACTGGTAGCTAAGAATATTCAAAGTTAAGAGTATTCACCTAAGGGGACAGCACAGGGCTCATACAACTCAAACACTAAAAAACAAAGCTAAACAACGTATGCGCTTTCTGACTATCATCTATAAATTTATATATACTTTTTTTTTCTATAAATTTATATATACATTTTCCACAGATAATTC
Source organism: Porphyrio hochstetteri (assembly GCA_020800305.1). Lineage (NCBI taxonomy): Eukaryota > Metazoa > Chordata > Aves > Gruiformes > Rallidae > Porphyrio > Porphyrio hochstetteri. The sequence goes on along the minus strand of CM036918.1, from coordinate 22,301,625 downwards.
TTCAGCACTTCTAAAGGCAGGAGAGAATAAGAAATTATTATTTTGCCTCCATCTGAAAAGCAACAGATTATTTCAGAAGTCAGATTTATAGCAAAGGAAAATAAGGAAGTGAACACTTAAGTCCTGAACTAACGTCTGAAACCAGAAAAATCTTTCCATCAGGGTTTAGGAAGAAAGCTTGCTACCCAGATAGGTGTTAGAAATAGGAAGCTCTCATGAAAATCCTAATTTTCTGCAGAGACAGATCAAAAAATAACTAGAAATCTGCCAGTTACATAACATGTCAGTAATTAAATGAGAAAAGGTATAATATGTCTTAGAGAACAGTACTCCTCTGCTGATTTGACACTTGGAAATACTTGAACTTCTGATTCTAAAACAGTACACAGAAGACATTAGAACAAATAAATACAGTTTTAACCCTATCTCATCAGTATCTCTTTCAATGTCCAGCAGTCGAGAACGAAGGGTACAACAGTGATTATCAGTGACCAAAAATTGAGGAATGTGAAATATTGCTTATGTTTGACACAAAGCCATAATTCCAGAAGAAGAAACAAAATAATCTATACTACAAACTAAACACGTCTTATTTCCCCATGCATTCTCTTCCCCTTCTCTAGAGTGTTTGGTATTTATTCTCTTTCAATTTTTCTGACAACAACATGAAAGAGGTTAATCATAGAAAGGGTAGCTCCCAATTGTACAGGAGAATCACAGTAATTTCAAAGAACACCTAAATTTTAAGAGGCCACAAATATAGTCTAGCAACAAACACTTTTACAAGTAAATTCTGGTTCTGAAAGCTGGAGTGCAGAGCCAGCTATATGCAGGTTTTCATTGGCTGTCTGTTCGACTTTGAAAGCAAAAGGCAGATTTAGGTCTGATGCTAATTTATCATTTCCTTTATTTAAAACTTGGTATGAAGTATAATCAAAACAGTCCAGGAGAGAAACCCAGTCAAAAGAAACTATTTTGGAAGCCAGATCTCTGATAAACAAGTTGCATATAGCAAAGCAGATGATACCTGCATGCTGAAGTAATTCAGAACTACCCACTCCATCAGATGCACTTTCATGAAACCTTGAAATCAGAATCTTCCTACTTTTAAAGCAGTACTGTCATCACAAAGGTTTCCACGCTATTTTTTGGCTAGTACTGTTTGCTGCCAAACACTAAGAAAATAAGCACTAATGTAAACCACGTTAGACTGTGTTCTATCTTCAGGCAAACACATCTGCAATCTCCACTGGAGCCTAATTATCTCAGGAAAAGAGAATAACTGAGTACAATCCTTAGAAAAATGCAGACATCGCTACAGTATTTTCTAAAAGCAAACAAAAATACACTGCAGAAAGGAATTAGTGATTTTCATTCTAGTTCCTCAACCCCTTGCTGTTGCAAGACCTGCCATGGACTGAGTGACAGTTTATTGCAAGTTTATTTTCAATGAAAAACCATTGGGGAAAAAAAAAAGTCTGTTATGCACCATGCAACTACGTCAGTTACGCACAAGAAATGATGAAACTATTTGTCAATACTTTCCAGAACCACAGAAGACAATGTATAGACAATACATCCATTTATTAGGATCTAAAATCCCACTGTATTTTGTTGTAAGTTATTCAGGTGACAACACTTTAACACAAAGACAAGACACTGAGATTAAGTTTCTATTTGCAAAATAGGCTCGATCGCTACTCTACCTAAGTCCTGTGTAGGACAGGCCCAAATGATAGTAACAGATGACACAGAGAGAAAAATTAAGGTAATTTTTTTTAAAAAACAAAATCAAAATAACAAACCCACAACTAAGCCACTTATTTGGGGCTGGAAGTATGCGTTCATTTTAAAAAATTACATCAGGTGAACAATACTAGTAGAAGTATGTACTTCTTGCGAATTTTATTCTACATACCTGTAGATAATTCTATAGAGGAGACCAGTAGGACTTCTCCCTGATAATCATGGTTTAGACATGTCATCCATTAGCAATTTAAGCTTTTGAAGTTATGAACAGTATTTCTGTACATCCATAAAGACCTAATAGTACTTTTTGATGTCAAAGGATTATTTAATATTTTATAAGGAACATAATACAAATTAAAATAAACAACACCTTTCATGTCTTGAATCGCTAAAAGCTACAGGGATTACCATGGTGTTTTTCAAAGTAATAGCACACATAAATGATGCTCATAGCTCCATTAGAAACATTTATATGCAAAACACTGCTTTTTCCAATCCTGAATTTCTTTTGAGATTCATTATTGCCCTACAGTACTTTTGTCTGAAAAGAGACTCTAGGGAGATGACACTTTCCTTGGTTAACATTGTTGTAGCTGACAGAATTCATAAAAGGCAAACTGTTTCTCCTCCAGCTTTCAACCCGAGCCAATCAAATACAGAAATTCTTGGCCTTTTATAATCTTGAATTCTAGATTTTTAAGTTTACAGAATAATTCTAGCTTTCGAGCACAGAATCATTGTGTCACATAGCCCATTCTAGCTCGGGTAAACGGTACTGGTGCCCTAAATACCATTAATAAGAAAACCCCTTGTTCTCTGCACTGTAGACATGTTAGCCTGATTAAAAATGATTGCATATTGTTAGCATTAATGCACATTTCATTATGAAGAAATGATCCCTGAAGGCACCTTACCATTACCTTCCTATCAAAAAATAATTTATACCTGGAAACATTTTTTCTTCTCTCTCAAGCTGGTATAGGCTTCTGCTTGGATTCCAGGGTCCTGCTGTGTTAAACACTTGTATAAAAAGACAATCTCTGCACTGAAGAGCTTACAGAATCTTTCTTTTAATTTTCAGACAACAGCACAGATTGACAAGAAAGTACAGGTAACGATGATTTTGAATATCATGATAAGCATTGTTTAATCACTGTAAAGGCTTTATAGATACCACAGCAAATGAGAATTTCAAAAGGATGGACTTGAAAGGAAGGAAGGTAGGTGACCTCAGATGATATTTAGAGGCAGCTTCTTCTAAACACAAGGGATAGTAAAACAAAAGAGGCTTGTTAGAAGGGTTGATAAATAAACAATCGAGACACTTTGAGTACTCCACTGTATTTCAGAATAAAAAACTAACAGCAAGTGAGGTAACAGATAAGGCAGTGCGGAAGTAACTCATCAGCTTCATTTGGAAGTAGCTGGAAAGGCCTTGCCACAAATATACTGAAGAAACTTGTAGGGAAACCACACAAGGTAGCTAACTCAAGAACCAAACAAATTACCTTAGCAGCAGAGTTCCGCATTGATGTTAACTGCACAAAACTGGATTCAAGGTTCATAGAGCAGGGAGATTTTCTTCACAGTGAAGGAGAAGTCTGGGATTTGGATAGCTTATTTGAGGTTCTGATTCTGGTTTTGCTCCAGTTCAGCACAAGATACTGTAGCAAGTTTTTAATGACAACAGCATTTATCATCACCCAAGAGCTAAATGCTTAAGCAAAAAATCAAGCATTTATTTCATGAACAGTGGCACTTCAAGTCACACCTATACTATGTCCTCACCTCTGGTTCCTCAGGTCTTACTTATAAAAGCCCCACAAGTTAAGAAGTCATGTAGAAAATAGCGCTCTACAAAGCTCAAGACAACCCAAGTACCAGAAAGATACTTCATCATATAGTCGGAGAGAAGAATAGCCAGTTGAACAAGCAGTGTAATCTGGCCCAAATCTGCAAATAATATAGGTACCTGAGCTGGCATCTGTTCAAGCTAATGCAGCCATATGGCATAGCTCAACCCTGTGTGGAAACAATGGGACACAAAGAAACTGAGTTTCATTGACAGGGTGCTGGGGATAAGCTAACAACCTCTGCCTCTCCATAAGCTATATTGCCTTCCCAACAGGCAACCACATTCACCGATAGCGCAGCAATTCTCTACTGCACTCCATTGCTTGATGTTATGCACCAACAACCAACCATGTTCAACAGTAACTGCAGCCATCTGTTTCCCTTTTCCAGGCCCCCACTGAAAACATTTCTGACATCAGCACTGTCTCCATAGCACCTAGAACACTTAAGTGAATTTTTCTGGTTTTAAAGCAAACCAGAGCAGAAAACTGGGCAGATTTAAATGCAAGATGACATTTAATAAAATACTCCAAATGGCAAGGAGTAACCAAACCATGTGCAAGGCCATTTTTCATGTGTTCACAGAAATTTTGACTCAGCCAGTGTGAACGTGTGCAGGATTGTTTTGCACACCTTCCCTCCTGCTACATACATTTTCACTATGCCCTTCACATCGACACTATCACCTCAAACAGCCCTGCACAGTCAACTAAACCAAGGAATCAATGCAGCTAAAACCTGTATGTAGCAGCACTGCTTGGCTGTATGTAGCAGCACTGATTTAATCATCTAAGTGAAACTCGCTATTACTTGCTGTTCTGCAAGTCTTATTATTCATATTCTATTGGATCCATTCCTCTGTCAAAAGTTCCTCAAGCTCGATTATACCTCCTCTGAAAAGAATGCTGAGCATCTGCTTCTGATTTTTTTCTTAGATTTCACTCTTTACTGTACCAAAACCAGTTACTTCCTTCTTGCTCAGGTTTATCCATTTTCACTGGCTATCAGTCCTCTGTGGGTCTGTTTTCACTTCAGAATGTAAATACTCATACTTTTGAAGCAGTATTGAGACTACATATGTAATCTATATGGACTCTGCCCCCTATTGACAGTTATCTCTGTATTTCTGCTAAACCTTTCAGTTTATTGCAGCACACAGAAAATGGTCTCAGTGAAGTGATCCTACAGCAGGCAGGAACGTCTCTCAAAATGCATCCTGTAGGATCCTGTAACAGCCAGTCTTACTGAATTTTACTCGCACAACAGAAAGGACGTTTTTGGGAAGGCCCAGAAAATTAGTTTCTAATACCTTAAACCACAGAAAAAAAGTTACATTGGGTTTTATACCAATGCTAGGAAATATTTGCATTTTCTAGAACACAAATAAAACATTTCACACTAAACATTTTCTTTTCAAAACAGAAAGCATATTAAACAGTGAAGCAGAAAACATGCCTTTTTGTTATGACCTTTTTTTATGTGTAGGTCATAAATTATTCTCACAAATAAACATTGTGATACCACACTGCTTGACCCTGTTTCAGTACAAGCGCTACGCAGCACACAGAACTATAGAAATTGTATATATCTGCATATGAGACAAATATCAGTCTGGGTGAACAGGTGAAGGCACAATAATTAGCACTAACACTTCTTGGGGAATCTTTCAAAGTAGTCACTTATGAAAAATGTCCTTTTTGTAGAGACCACTGTAGTATATTGGTGTCATCCCTCCCTTTTGCCTCATTTGAAATTCTTGCCATGCTGCTCTGGGCGTGCACCCTTCATTACTTTGCCACTTCTTACCTTCATGTCTGTAATTGGAGAGTAATAATGCTATAATGGGCTCACAATGTCAGTGAGGTGCGAGCTGAATCAGATTCACTATATTAGCCTCACCAAATTAAATCTTCATTTGCAGAAGGACATTCAAGGGATACAAATGTAAAACAGCTAAGTTATCCCTCCTGAAAGTGTGACAAAGGAAGCTAAGTCTCCTCACAAGCACATGAAATATTCTTTGTCCAGATTGAGGCTTGTGACTGCTCTGAGATCTCTCTAGCCTTCTGTGATGGATTTTTTTTACAAATCTTTAATATCTTCAGCCTTTGTGATGAAAGAGGAAATATTTATAATACCTACCCCTTCTCAACTTTAAGTATTTACTACTGTGATTACTGTGTACATACCATAAAGGACAGAGAGAAAGTGCAGTCACCCAAGGATGTGTCTGGTAAAATAGCTTTCACTGAGTATGTGCAGGCTATGTGTTGCAATTTTAGTGTTCAAGTTCTACATATGAAACAAACAAACCAACCAACCAAAAAAACCCATCAGATGAAACATTAGCAACCTTCAGATGAAATTGATATAATTTTAGAATCTATGTCATTCTAACTTCAGAGCACATATTACATGTGTTTATTAGCATGCATGTATGCAACACTAGAAGAAAAACATAGTCCAGATCTTTGTGTCCATGCTAACAGTAAATACAAGAATATTTCTCAAAGCCAAATCAAAATCTTTTATATTAAACTTGCTTGCACTTGATACCAACAAAACAGAATGTCGTATCATCACATCAAAATTGCAAGTAAAATACAGTCTCTGTTCAACCACACATGTTCTGAAGCAAAATGTAAGGATCTACACTACACCTGGAGTTCACAAAGTCATCACGACTGTTTCTGGGTGGTTCTCTTCATACCAGTTTTTTCAGTCTGCAATATCACCACACTTTTCTAACTTCTATTTTTAGAAGCCTAAAATTTGTACCACCTAACACTGGCAGGGTAGAAACAGCATGATTTCTTCAGTGTTCAGTTTCATTTTCTGAAAGTTCTGTAAAGCAGTTATTTTAACAATTCCTCTCCCATATCACCTTTATTTGAACGCTTCCGAATCCTGCTGCTGAGAGCTATTTTGAGTTTATCTTGATTTGCTTATCTGAGCTTCACTTAGCTGCAGTGCTAACATATAGACAGGTGTCCCATGCTTCCTACTTAAGAATTACAGTATTATAATCTGCTTAATCTGAATTACTTAAAGTCCATATTTAAACTGTGCAAGTACAGCACAAAAGAAATACAATGCATGCAAAAATACAGCTCTAATTTCTTTTGTCTTTTCTTTTTCTCCTCAAAAGTCCACAGAAAATTATTGGGTTGTTTCTTCAGTTGCAACAACTAGCAACTTATTTTCCCAGGGTTTATGATGGCATCAAGTGATGGAGACTGTACATAAAAGAAGCTCTGTCCAAAGGCATACTAAAGTATTATAAAACCATCACATTAATATTTTCTGTATTTAAAATATGAAAATTTATTTTTCCATAACAATTTTCTATCAAATAAAGTTGATCAATATTTGGTTTTCCACTTCTGTGGAAGAAGGACTAGAAAATTTTACAAGGAATCTCGCACTACATTCCCACTTCAGCAAAACAAGCACATCATGCAGAGGTTCTGTTTACTAATAAAACATAGCAAAATTTGTGGAACTGCAAACCAAGTAAGAAAAATATATTTAAATTTAAGGAAATATCTTTATTTGGCTTGACTTAGCACAGAAGTTACTTCCAGATCAGTTTACAAAATTTCATAAATTCATAATTAAAATTTTGCTTTTATTATCAGAGCGCAAATGACAAATACACAAAATTCACATAACTGTAGTGATTCTCATAAATGCAAACTAATCTCCAACCATGTAAAATTTATTTAACTATTAAATAGCTAATCAGATATAGTTATTTTTAAGGGACCAAAGACAAGGACAGAATATTGCATGAATGGAGACCTAAATTTCAAATTTAAGTAATTATTTTAAAAACAGAACTAAAAGTCTTCTACAGTGCCTGAATCTGCAACATTAAGTCACACAACTGGCCAGAAAGACCACATGAATCAATATTACTACCCTGTAATAGCTCTGCCAGTAAAAAAGATGGCTGATTGAAGTAAATTTTTTCCAACACAAAACATCCATTTTGTTTGTACTGCAACTATTTTAACATAGGACTCAACACTGTTAAATCCAATTCAGTAAGAATTGCACTACTGATTACAGCAAAAGGGAATCAAAACATTTATCCCAGCCTCTAGGCCAGAAGGCAGCACAACTCTACAAGCAGTGGTGGTATCTCAGAACTCAAAATATTGTTAATGGTAAATTTTAATTAAAGCACTTCATTGCTAGACTTTCCCAAACACATATGACATTTTGCACTCTTACAACTAGCACCCCCCCTTTCACAAAAGATTTTACTTCAAATAAACACACAACCACAATAGTTAGAAAAACAACAGTTTCTTTCACTGCTAAGTTTGGTCTCAACTTAGAAATTTATTTCCCTGCACAAACCAGAGCGCTCAACCCTGTCTTACTCTGCGCTGGGTGGTAGCTTTGAGGTACTGAACTGAGCAGGAGCTTTTTTTCCTTTTTTGGGAGGGGTACACGCTATTAGTGTCCTTACCACTTTCTAAGAATATCATGTATAGTCTCAGGGACCAGATTTTCATCACATCAGTTAAGTTAGGCACAAAACCAAAATGGACAAATCTTCACAAGACCTGGAACAGTCAGTGCTAGCCTCTTTGGAAAATCCGTCCCCAAGTATAGTTGCCAAGCACTTGAAAACCTGGCTCCAAGCTCTTAAAAATCTGTTTTCATATGCTCAAAACCAACACTGCAGCCACTAAAAGGTTTGGAACTCCTGACATAAGAGCATTTCTATCAGGGAGGAGCAAGGCAAGAGGCCTTGTAGAACAGAATGAAGAAATTTACTTTAAATGGTAAAGCTTACTACTACTACATTTACTAAAAAGCTTACTGCCACATGGCACTGTCCATGTGCCAGTTTGGGGTTTAGGCCCTCTTTTATTAATAGTCTGAGCTACAACTGAGCAGTTCCTTGCTAGTTCCTTATTGATGCCAGCCTAAAGTGTTGCTGGAGTCAGTAGATTACAGCCAGAACAATGAGCTGGCCTGAAAGAAAATGCAGCAATCCCTCACACCTTTCTTTTCCTGTAACCAAATCAAGCTGAATCTATGTAAATGAACTGAGTTTACAGGACATAGGCAAAAAAAAGACAATAATAGAATATTCATTCAACCGATAATTTATAAAATTGCAAAATACAACAGAGCCATTTGTTATTTAAGTGGACAAGGATGGTATCACTTTGCTTTATCACACGCTCCAGGAATCACTTCCTAAAAGAAACTGCTCTGTACAATGAGATTAAATTATACATTTTGAAGCTTTCACAGCTTTGAACTTTAATATAACATATGGAATATCAAGGCCAAATTTCTGCCTTTGGCACAACCCTTTGTCTCAAAGACATGAATAAAACTTGTTTTGTTACTAGAGTTTCTTTGAGGGTATTTGAATTTAGCACTACAGTGGTTGCTTACACTTTTATGTTCAAATGTAAAAATGAAATGACAGCTTTGGCCAATTCCTACAGTTATTACTCTAGAAAGTCAGTTTCCATTAGTTCCCTGAACTGCCATACAGAAAAAGCAGAATTGTCAGACTTTTTTCCATGCTGTGATCAAAGCTATAAGGAGAAGTCTCCAAACATCTGTTAAGGAACTCTTGCCTTTAAAAGATGTGCTTGACATCTAATGTAAAAGTGTTTGGCTTTTTACTGCTACCACTTGCCCTGATAATTGAAACGTTATTTTCTTAACACAAACTCACTTTACATCAGTTACAAATATAGACTTTTTAAAGAGGCAATGTTAATTCTAGCTTATCTAAACACAGATGATTCTTATGAGACAACAAAAACATCAGGGACTTAATGTAAAAACCTTCTAATACCCTAGCGTATAATTACATTATTCATCAGCAAGTAACTTCAAGTGGGTGTAATTTAATGTTTCCTTCCTGCCCCTTGAGCAAACACAACACAGAATAGTTAATCAATTCGATCTTAGGTTCCTAAAATCCACCATCTCAATAAAATCTGATACAGAGACTCATGGAAGACATCCACCCCTGTGTACCCTGAAAGATCCTGAGTGTTTACCAAACTTACAGGTTCATCCACCTAACGCAGAGAGGATGGTAGACAGACTATGCTTTCTTCACTTTAAAGTAAATTCAGCAGAAAGCAGAGATGCTCTGTAGGGCATACTTATTAACTGTTGCTCCTTTCCACTATACATGTTTCCTGAGATGGGCTGATCATACCTGAGGTGCACTGCAAATGGGCACGTGTGCCCTGATTCTTGCTCCCCTTTCAACAAGAACAGTTTTGATTTCTGCTTGGTATAGCATGTGTAAGGATCTGCACACCAACAAAACCCCAAAGCCTTACTGTTTTACACAATCTCCTCATTGAAATATTACTTATTAATAAATTACTTAATGAAATATTTAATGATTTTAAAAGCTACTGCCATTAAAACACCTTTACTCTGTGCTGCCTAGCAGGATTAACTTCCAACAACACGAGAGAAACAGAACTAAGAGAGCTTTACGAACACAAACTCACCATCTGAGTATCAGGGTGACCCAGGAAACTCGGCGATGGCAAGGCAAGCCATACCTTCTCATTCACTGACCCTCCTCAGGCCTCCGGGTCCTCCTCAGCCTCTCCCTCAGCTGCTGCTACTGAGCTTCTCTAGGCGTTTTTCTCTCCCCTTTTTTCCCCTCCTCTTTCAAGAAAAAGAGAAGGAGGGAAGGCTTACCTCCCCTGAGGAGACGGAACGTCCAAAAACCGAACGGGTCGTCGCCTGCTCTGAGGGAGCCGCAATGATGCCTTCAAGCTCCAACAAACGCGGTAGCGGAGAACCCGCTTTCCCGCCGCCCTCGCTCTGATTGGCTGCTCGGCAGCAGGGGTAGAGACGCGGCGGGAAAGCACTAACCAGAGGCGAAGGTGGCGCTCTGTAGCGGCCGCGAGTTTGAGGAGAGCTCAAGATGACGGCAGTCGGTTCTGTGAGGCGATAGGTGAAAGAAAGCTTCTCTTGTCCCTGGGAGCCAGGTGCTTAGCTTTGGTGAAGAGTGAAACATTGGCTGACGTTCCTCACATGAAGTATGATCTGTACGTTATTTTTCTTAATGTTATATTTGCTTTGAAGTATATCATGTTAGCTTTAGAAGTTAAGTATCAGTGCCCTCTTGAGGAATAGCCTTACTTTACCTTACATCTTTCCACTACTACGCAATAAACTTTTAGCACCATGGTTAATTTTTCGACCATGGAAAAGGAGCTTTAACTGCTTCTGGTGAGTAAGAACTGCTATCCAATTGATGCCAAACTGGCTGGCTGGCTGGCTTGCTCGCTATTAGCGTGAAATCAGAGGATAGAATGTAATACGCCTGGCAGAAGTTGACTGCATCAAGTGAGTGCTGCATGGGAGAGGTAGTACTCTGCTCTGGAATAAAGAATTGCCTTTCCTGTTACCTGTCTAGACTTCTGCTGATTTTGTTACTTAGTTCCCCCCCAGCATCTCCTTGTAGCAGCAATGGCTTTCCTGCCCACTCGCTTCAATGCTGCTTTAGGTTGCTGCTGCCTTCTGGAAGAATTGGACTATAACAGGAAGCTAGGAAAGGGAAACTTGAGATGGTCTAAAGGAGAAGGGGAATGCCATTTAAGTGTGTTTTAATTTCTGATCTGTTGCAAGTTGGGCTGGTGGTTTGAGCTCTATTGTCTCTGTGTGAGCCTGTTACTACATAATGGAAAAGTCTTCCTATTGATACACATTTCTCTACAGTATTCAGAGAGAATGATTTCATCTAGGACTTGTGCTACCTGCCTCTTTAAAGCTTGATTAATAGTAGATTTAGGTAGTCTCGCTGATGATGACTCAAACTGTATTCATTTTGGGTTTTTTTTTCCTCTGAACTGTAAGCATATTAACTAGTTTTTGTCAGTTGTACTGACTTATTTTTGCCATTCTGATGATAATTTTTATCCTCATTATTACATTAGTGGTTTGTATAAATCTGTTTTATGTATCGTATCCAAAAGTCTGGAATAGGTGCTTCATAATTATGTTGGCTTTTTGCATTAACGTGTGATCTATAACGTTTTGGAGCCATCCCATACTGTTTATTTCATTATGTTGCCTGGCCTGTGTATTAAAAATCTTTCTGCATCTTGGAAAGTAATCTAATTTTCTGAATACCAGAAAGATAATCTTATTCTGTAAGAGATTTGACAGGATTTTTAATATTTTACTTGTCCATGCTACAGCCATTTTTCTTCTGCAGTGGTGGTAAAAGTCTCAGGACAGGGTAACGAATTTTGGAAGAGCTGTCTTTAACAATGAACTCTCTTGAACTGTACAGCTTAAACACGCTTAACGTTATACAGTGCATGTTTCATGAAAACACTGACGTTTATATCTGTGTAGTAATGCAACCCTAAATACATAAACACCATCATGGAAATCAAAGAAAGAATGCAGTTTTGTTCTCCATGACTGGCAGCAGTAGTGGGCTGGAAAAGTAGTAAGAAAAAGCAAATTGGCTAATCACTTGTCAGTATAGCAACTCCTTTTTTTCTTTTTTTAGGTGCCTATTCTGGGATGGTATTGTGCATCTCCTTTTTTGCCAGAACTATTGCTTCTTATGATGGTATCAAGTGCTAATAAAATTTGGGATCAATTTTCATGAGACCTCAGGGCATCTCCATTTGTGCATGCAAAACTTCTATTCTCAAACTTGTTCTTCCTGCACCTCCACCTCCTATACATTTAAGCCACTCTATTTCCAAGAATGTTATGGCCAGATTTTCCAGGGTTTTTCTGTAAATGTGAAGTGGATTGTACTAAAACGATCTGAAAGCATGTGGAAACTTGATTGCAAATATTAAGTGAGTCTCAAGATACAGGTATTGTAGTTGTCCATTACAAATGTTTGAAATCTTACTGACAGTAAATCTATAGCTGTGAGAAATGCAAGGTTTGTGGAAACTGTTTTCTTAGTAGACAGACTTTATACCTGGGGGGATGGGGTTGTTTCACAATGCTTAGCTTCTGATACTATTCATATTGAATACCAAAAGCTAACTTTTTGCAAATTCATTTTAGTGGTAAATCTGTATTTTCAGTGCTTATGTCCATTAAGCATTTTCCATACTCACTTGTGAAATTACTTATATATTTCTGAACAACTTGCTGCTGTTTTTTTAGGTAATAGTTAACCTTTTAATTATTCCATTGTCTCTCTGCTTCTGCACTGATGCTGAACTAACTGTCAAGCTTGGGGCCTTATACAATGCCTGCCGTTGAGCACATAATCCACAGTTCCTATAAAAATGTTGAAATTGCATGATTCCTCTTGCTTCACTTATGTGCTTGGCAGCAGTTCCTTCATGGGTATAGCTGTTGTTTTTCCTCTCTACTGAATGTTCTAGCTCTTGCAGTGTCAGTTCCTTCACCAGCCATCTGTCTTGCTGGCTCACTATCTTAACAGCTCTCCTTCTCAGACTAGATGCAAGTCCTAGTAAGTACACTATCAGTTGTTAATTTCTTATTTGGAAGGCTTTAAAACAATTGCTGCTGCACACAAATATCCTATATTTTAATCTTCTCTGTTTAGTCTTTGACACTTGTGGATGCTTTCTTCAGCCTCCTCCTTTTTCCATGTTCTTTTCTAACTTGTTTGTCTATCACTTCTTTTCCTGAAATTTTTAGAGTAATTTTCTTCAATTTGACAACCTAGCTTGCCCCTGAATTCTGTCTGGAAAATACATGTCTAAATACAAGGCAAGTCTAATCCAGTTCTGTTTGTCATTTCCTAGTAGCTCTGCTATTTAAAATATCTGAAAGAGACATATCAGTGCTTTCAGGTAAGTCAGGTAACGGCTCCTGAGAAATGTAAGACTGATACCTTTTGTCAAGTTAGAGAATAACTTCTTTGTAGCAGTATCAGCATTACAGATAGGATAGACTGTCTTGTTGCTCACGGGCTGTCATATCAGTTAACAATCTTTGTGATGAAAATTTCTATTTTTTTGTAAGTTGGTCAGGCCTGGATGCAATTATTATTTGCTTTATGAAGCCCCAAGTGTGTATCACCCCTTGTTATAATAGCAGTTTGTTTTATTTTTGTACACTATGCCTGCTTTATAATCTGCCAATAGCTAAGGTTCATTTTGATAGTGTCTAGAGCATTATAAAACACTACTTAGTGCAATTTTCAGGGGTAAAAATAAATCAAACAGATGATATCAAAAAAGATAGAGTCATACCAGATTATTTTTTTTATGTATGTTGATAAGTCCTTCTCAGGCCCTCTGCTCCTTCCTGGACAAATTAAAATATTGTTTATTACTAGTGCAAATTAGTCAGCCAAGCATCTGTAGCTGGCAGCTGTCCTCATGAAGAAGGCCCCAGAAGACTAAAACTCCTGGGACATGGATTTGCATGTTTGATGTTGCTGTTTGTCATCTTCTAAGGGTCTTTCATGTGTGGTGTTTCTCAATGATAAAGAAAACTGTGCTTACAGTGATAACTAATTATTAGTAAGCTGGATTTTATTTCCTAACTGTATTTATGACCTCCAGGGTAAATTTAGACCTGTCATTTAATACCCCTAAAGAGGAACTGTCTGTGCAAGGAAGGCTTGATTCCAAACTAAACTATTTCACCTTAAACAGGTCTTCTCCCACTGTGATGCTCTTATGGTGGTAAAGGTGATGCTCATAGTAGATTGGTCTGTTCTGAGCTAGGAAATTAAAGCTTTAACAGAATTTATGCTAGCGTACCAATTCTAGTGGTACTGAAAAGCTTTTAGTCTTACCTAAAATTACATGATGTCTTTCTGGCATTGCCCAGGCCTTTTTTGTGCAGTCTTTGTGCCTATAAAGTTAAAACAGTCAAGAAAGACAGCAACTTGGAAGAGAGTGAGAGTATAAATTAGTTTCTTTTCTGTCTTACTCTCAAGCATCCTTTTCCCAGGATGTGACTCCCACTAGGAAGGTAGCATAGTGCTAGTACTTGAGGCTGCAGAAATTGTCTCCAAAACCCTGTTAAGTGAGGTTCTCAAGTGTGGTCATAATAATCCTTAAGATTATATATGACCATGAGAGCAAATGAATTTGAAAAACGTCCAGAAGTCTACAACTGTGAACTGGTAACTAATAAACTTTTCCTCTCATTAAGTGAAGCTGCAGATATTTTATACCAAAAAGATCAAGTAGCCAATCCCAAGAAATCTGCAGGTAGAAGCTGGTGAGCTGGTGATGATATTAAGGAATGCCATCATTGTCAAGTGAAGACACTGCCTTTGTTACTTTACTGGAAAAACCAACCTTGCTACAGAAGAATAAAACTATTCACCAGAATGTGATTGGAAGGGTATTTTAAGAGCAGACAAAATCCACTTACGTGCTAGGCTAGAAGGAGCTAGCTGCTACTTAGCATCCTATTAACTAAAAGGAATCTCGATTAATTCCCTCTGGAAAAATCTTCAGGTATCACAAGACTTAAAAATTGTGCTTTAAATAATCTCGATTAACAAAGAGAATTCCTGTTAGCAAACCAATCAAAATTTGAACAAATGTAGTTAAAGTGTGAAGTGAATAAAAAAGTCTTGCATCAGGTTAGTAACATCTTTCTGTCATGGAAAATACAGAGGCTTTAGTTTCATCATAGTTTTTACACTTATTCTAATTAAACGGATTTACATTTTATTAGAACTATCTCAATAAGTCACACTTCCAGTTGCCGAGACATGTTCATCTGTGACCTCCTAAAGTAATAGAAACTTCACTGTGTACAGCTTAATAATCTTTTTCATACATTCTAAAACATGGCAGACTGCTCCATTTACTTGTAATGGGTTCAATAAGGGCTTAGATCAAGTAACTTTCCATATGCTGTAAAAATGATGTAACTTCTGTTGTGGCACAGGCAGAAAGACTGTGTATAGGAGCTGGGCACTGCAGCATTGTCAGAAGTAGCTCTTCACAGGCAGATTATGAAATTGGAGCTGTAATCTCTGCTTGACATAGGGTTAATATGTGGCCTTTCCAGGGCTGAAGCTGTTTACTGGTTCTTCCATCTGTCAGGATTTTCCTAGCTTCTATGAAAAAGAAATATATACATTTGAAACTGAGATTGCTTAGAGGAAAGCTTTCTTTGTGTCTATGTTATGGAACCCTTTCTAAGTATTGTAGGTAGGTCTTGGCAGGCCACAAGGTGAAGGTTTGAAAGGGTGTAATGGAAGTAGTTATTTACAATGACTAAACTAATTTAAAAGCCTTTTTATTCCCCTGCTTTGGTGTGGCACTTGAAATTTTTTGTGTGAGAGAAAATAGTGGGAAAAATAATAGTCAAAAGCATTAAGACCCAAGGAGAACGATTGACCTGAATGGAAACCTACATAGGTTATGTTTATTTTAGGACGGGGCTTAGGTTTTTCTTTCTGAGAAAGTTTACCTTGCAAATCTGCAACGAAACTTCAAGGACCTTACCATTGTGAAACAATGGTAAGGTCCTTGAAGGACCTTCAATGGTATAAGGAAGCATTATATCAGCTGGCAGAGATGAACTCTCCATATTTGTTGTAACCTACTTGTGCAGACTGTCTTGGAAAGTCAAAGCAGTGAGCATATGAAGGAATACTTTTTTCATGCTGACCTAGTGATCTGGTAAGGCAGTGTTCTGCACCTGTGGATTGATGCTTGTGATCCATGGCTTTTTTTTTTTCCAGAACCAAAATGCAGACCAGTACAATTAGGTGCGTGCATCATCAGCCTCTGTGCTGTGTGTCAGAAAAACTGTCAGTAAAGGTTTCTATGTTCAATGAAGATTTAACCATGCTTGTGTCTCTTCACCTTATGTACCTTGGATATGTTACTGTTTTGGTTTGGGAAATACGGAGAATATTGGGCTAAAGTGGGATGTTGTGAGGAGTGATCAGAAAGCTGGCTTTTAAAAAGCTGAAATAAAGTCATGTTATTTTAGAATTAATAGTTGAACAAGGAACATGAAATGACAAATTCAGGGCCTTCCTTGGTGAATAAAAATGATTTTATACCCAAGATATGCCCATTCATTTACAGCACTATACAATTGGAATTAGGTCTGCCTGTCTGTTGTAGCCAACTTCTTGTGCTTCATTTCCATTGTACATTGTTCTTTCAAAGGAATGCTTATCATATAGCTGATACCTTGGCAGCAACTCAAGTAATCTACATAAATGCACCTTATCAGGACAGGCTTCTTTCAGCAATTTTTCCACCTTTGGTGTGGGAGTAAGAAAAGTTTCCCCAGGGCTAGAAACAATACAATACTGTTTTTAGACCATACAGTCATCTTTACTTTTGCATTGTCTTTTACATTTGTTTGAAGGGTACACGCAGCTTGAAGTTAAAGCCCTATAGAACTTTAAGTTTTGTCTTGAAAAAGCGATGGTATGCACATCCTCTAAGACTAGCAAGAATCCTCATTTCCAGTGTGTGTCAGCAAAATGTGCATCCTTATGCTCAGGAATTATGGGCATTATTTTTCAAGGTCTCTTTCAAAGGGACACTAAGGGATTCCAACATGGATTTTGTACTTTTGTCTCACTTGTGGGGACAAGAGAACACAAACTTCTCTCTACCCTCTCAACAGATTTACTAACATATCCCAGCCCACACAGAAATAATAACATGAACAAGATTCTTATCTTCATTAGTCTCTGCGGGTTCTTTAGTTTGGATAAGAGACTCCTATCAATGTTGTGTTCCAGTCTCTTCCTGTCTTTTCCTTCTACTAGTAGGGTCATCAGTGGAGTTCAGCTTTGAGCTGGATAAAGCACTGTAGAAAAAGCTATGAAACGGATCTCTCATTTGTACTGATTTCACAGAAGTCAACTGTGCTGAGGAGTCGGGAACTGGTAAGATTCTCTTCCACTCTGTGATATTTAAATTGTTTCAAGGCACTCTCACTGGTATAATGTATCTTCACTTGTCATTTCTCACTGAGACCGTGTTTCTCATCGTTTCCAATATCGGTGACAGTTCTGCTTAGCAATATGGGAAGGGTGGAGTAGCCTGTAGAGAAAGCTACTGCTCCTCTACTCATAGTTGCTATTTTTTAAATTTTTTTATCTCTTTCCAGGCAGTGTTAAACTCTTGCCTTTTTTCTCCATCTGGTAACTGCCTAGTAAAGAAAGAAAACAAAGTTGCACAGCTTCCTGAGGCAGTGATCATGAATCTTTCAGCCAGCCTCTTTGCAGTTACCCTAAAGGGTCTATGGACTTTTACCCTTTTCTCCAACAGGGCTTTGTCAGTGTTTGAGTACACTGACTATTTAAGTCCTCTTCTGGTAGAGAAAAGATTAAAGCCAGCCATCCTGCTTAAAAGTTAACAGCTTCTATTGTACTTGAAATATAGAGTAGGTGGGAAAAGAACAAAAAAACCCAAAACAAACAAACAAACAAACAAAAAACCAAAAACAAAAAAAACCCAACCCCAAACTTGTGTTGAAGTAAAAGTGTTAATGAAATGTTAACTTGTTTAGAAATAGTCAAGAGGGACAGATGGAATCCAGTGATTCTCTCTTCTCTTCGAGTCAGTTTTTAAAATACATTAAAAGCTTGTATACTTTTCAGTGCAGATATGGCTTGTCACTTTAGAGGTTATTTTTGCTATTGTTGATACTGAAATAAATTGTGTTTGAGTTACAGAAGTTGACAGAAGTCTTAAGTACCAGGGAGAAAATACTTGCCTTGCATTTATTATCTCAGCTTTCCAATTTAAGGAGCTGTATGTGGTTAAACTTTGGTATCATGAAAGAGTAATAGAATTCTGTTCAAGTTGATGCCCTTTTAGCAAGGGAGGGAGTTGGGGGGCGGGGGTTGTGATTGTACAGCAAACACATGTTAAACCTTTTCTTCGAGTGTGTTCTTTAAGACAGTATTCAGCTACCCAGAACAGTGCTTAGGACATATTCTGCAGTTTGCACCGAACTCCTAATGCATCTTGTGGTAATTTTCCCATAAGATTATGATATAAGACTAAGCCTTGATGTACTTCATATTTAAATTAGAACTTCTCAGCTTGTGTTGTCTAATTGTAACCCATTCTCTGGTAACAGATTTCTGGAGCAAACATCCTCTTGGTTATCTGAAGAATACACATTTTGGATGATCTCAAAACTGAATAGAGTTGTTAAATCTTGTTCTGTAGATGAGGTGTGTCATGTCACATGCTAGTTTCCAAAGTGCAAGTTTCAACAGATGCTGTGGGAATGTTAACAAAGGGCACATTTAAGGATTGTTTCCTATATTTTTAGGATGCAAATTTAATGTTTATCCACTCTGGTTTTGTGATGCTGGAATTTTAATGTACTTCCAAAGCAAAGATACCAAACCATGTCACCAGAGCTGCTCTCTACCTGCAGATGTAAGCAAGAATAGTCCCTATCTGCAGGCATAAAGCTGAGTGGAAAGGTAGAGACTAAATTTCTTACGAGTTGAATATTCGTTGCAGTAGATGACTCTTCTGTTATGATGTCTGAGACACCTTGGGTCCAAATCTAATGACTGTGTAACTATCTTAAACTGAAGCTAATAGAAATTCTGTCTCTTTCAGAAATTTTAAAGAATTTGCTTCTATGTGTTTCATATGAAATACCCAAGATGCCTGTATTTGCAAATTATATCAAGTTGTATTTCTGAAGGGACAAGTAGCAAGAGGTTTGGTGGGGGGGACACACAATGGAAAAAAACCCAAAAGAACCAAACCAAACCTGTACTTTTTGATAGTGGTCTCATTGGGAGAAAAAAAAAAGTAAAGGAGAAACCTGAAGAATGACAGAATAAGCTCTTTGGTGTGGTTCTTATGAACAGGTGCTAGTCCAGGCATATCATCTATATTCACCTGCTATTCTACAGATAACAAAGAATTACAAACTACAAAGTAGCTTTTAACCTGAAGCCTACTAGGCTAGCAGACTGCTTGCTGCACAAGCATCTTCACCCATTGAGGAGAGTAGTGTCTGCTCACATAGAGTGGGTTTTTTATGCTCTTTAAATATACTTCTTTAAACTACAGAGTTGTAGCACAAGATTAAAGACTGAGAGATTTTTCAGTTTCCCTCAACTTCACTGAGATTTTTTTTCTATAACCATCAAGTCACTTGCTCCTGCTATGATTTAAAACGATGTTTGCTGGTCACTTCATTAAGCTATGGCAACATTCTGCCTGCTTTTAGTAGAGGGGTTTTTGAGTGAAAGCTGAATGACCCTGACAATGTCACCATCAAAGTGCAGTATTTTCATGACTAAATTGGGAATCCCAAAACCTGGTGACGTCCCAGTGGATAAATACAACCTTATGCTCAGAACTTGCCCTCTATCCTGTCTTCTTCCTCTTCTTACTTCTATCCCAAGTACTAGAAACTAGAAGTTGAGTAGAACTTAGTGAAGAAGGAAAATCCTGTATTCATTGCAATTCTACATAGATAGTGTCCCCAGACTATGCATTTCTCAGAAACTAGTTGTTCAAGACAATGAAATGGATATTAGTATTTCTGCACAAGTCTTTGTCGGCATTCTATCATCAGCTCAAATCACGAACTGTTCCATTTTACAACAGTGGCACAATTCAACAGTAGTCTAATGTTTTCCTAGGTTTTACAGTAAGCTTGACCTGTGATATATAAAAGTACATGATTATAGCAATCATGCTTGGAAAGTGGCTACATGTCTGTTTAGTTGAGGAGAACTTACTACAAATTCTTAAAACCTCTAGTTAAATACTTGCAAGTTAGGAGCTATGCCTTTAAAAATTACTGGGAATGTTACTTGCTACTTGAAACAAGTCACTGGGATTACTCCTTTTAAGTTAGCAGGCCCTCTCTTGTGAGAGGAAGCAGTTCAGTAGCTGCTTATTGCATTGTGCATTTGAAAATCTTCTTTGAAGGGTAGACTTGGGAGTATCATACTAACAACTTAGACATTTATGGGGATAAGTAAAATCTAGTTATATTTAATGCCAAACATTGCTAGAATTCAAGCAGAAGAATGGCACTATACAATATAAAATTATTTTTTCTCTTTAGAACTGTACAAAATATGTAGGCCATCTCAGCCACAATCTTGGGAACAAAACAGCATATTTTTATTTTTTTAATGCAAGGTACTTTAGCTCTTTTTCACAAAGATATGTGTCTTGTCACTCCCTCATACCACTGGCGTTTAGAAAGTATTAGTCTGCTTTTCAATAGCACACATTGGTTTTTAATAATAGCATTTTTGTTCAAATAATGTTTCTATTATTTTTTTATCTTAAACCCCACCAAACCTTGTTGTGTTGCTGTATAGTGTGATCGTAATGGTGGCCCTAATATTAAAAATATTTCCAGGTCAGTTTTTTGTGCTAGTCTTTTTGAAAAATAGACTTTTCCCTAAGTGTAATGGTAGCATTTGCATTACTTCAGCAGTCTACTATAGAAGTTAAAATAAACATTTCCACAAAGAAATGGCAACTTGTACTGTGTTGAATGCATAATAACTGGACAGGGAAAGTTGTAGTGGACCCTATATCAGAAAAACATTGATTATTTATTGCCCAAACTGACATGTAAGCAATTAGCATAAATTTGCAGTGGCTTTTAGCATAAATAGTGTCAGGGTAACAGAAGTGTCCTTTTAAAAGTATTTTACGAATACCAGATCATAGGTTCTATTAAAAGCATTCTGCACTGGCTTCATTAGCACAAAGCAGCTTTGTCTTTGTCTTAACTGACCAGGTAAAAATGTGAATGTGGCAGCAAGCACAGAGTCTTGATTTATGAATTATGGCAATGTAGGGGTGTGGTCAGAGCATGCTGCTTAGCTCTTCTGATATTTCAGTGGTTTCTCAGGGTCTGTTGCAGGCAGCAGTGACTGAGAATATACAACTGAAATGTCTACAGTGTCCTTCTGGTATCAAGCTTCTTTCATTCCTATCCAAAAATGAGAACCTATTTTAAGGTTTAACAGCGTCCTTTTAAATGAAAAGCAAACTGCCACAGACTGGGTTAAGCAGTGTATGTATGGTTACCATCATTAAACAGAGCTAGATCTGTTAAGATCAAAATGGTTGACTTGTCACTCTATAGTAATTGTTCCCTGTGGAAAAAAATTCAATAGCATAGCTTAAATCACACATAGCTGATCACATGCTCTGAGCTTCTCTGGTGCTGAGACTAAAAGGCAGAGGTAGGGAGGAGCTGTATCAGGAAATCTTTTAACTCTGCTGGTGGGGGGGGGAGCTTGCCTAGCATACAGCCATATGCATAAATTGATTTTTAATTTTATAGTAAAGTGCTGTTATAATTGTTAACTCAGTTCCTAAAAGGCTACCTTTAAGGGCCTTGCATGTCCATGGTGCCCATTGGAAGGAGAGTTTTTGGATGTGCGATGACTCTGAGGTGGTACCTGATCTGTTTAACTTTTTTTTTTTTTAATTACAGTAAAGCACAAGAACTGTTAAACTGCAGGCTATAGAAGGCAAATGGAGTGCATGTATACATGAACCTTTAAATCATTACTACAAAAAAGTCAAGTCAATGAAATATGAGAAATAGTAAGTTTCTGCCCAGACTGGAGAATCTTTAATAACAAAGGAACTGATGTTCCTATCAACTTGCTTTTCAACACCTTCCTTACTGATCCTAGCATTTGCCTTTCTGTCTGTCTTTCTGGTCTGGTGCATGATATAGTAACAGGGAGAGTTACAGAAAGAAATTCTTTCTTGATACAGGACACCAGTAAAGTGTTAAGAGTATGTTAATGAAATGGCATTTGGTTTTTCTAAAGGAAGCAATTTCTTAATATTAGCTTGGTGGTTCGGGTTCTTGTCAAATTGGCATAGATCCTGTGCAAGGTCCTGGTCTGGCTGCATGCAGTTAAACTTTCCTCACTATGTACGCCCAAGAAACATGCTGATTTTCTGTTTTGCCAGTGTCTGTCCCCCCCCCCTTCCCTGTGCCACTCTGAGAAATTTCAAGACAACCTGTACTACCAATGCAAAAATAAACAAAACAGCTAAGGAATACTCACTAATGCTTTGACAACAGGAGCTACTACGCATACAAGGAGTTAAGAACACTTGCTGCTTGATTATGCATGTATAATATGCTTGCTCAGTTCCCTATTCATCACCCAGCACTAAGAGGAAGAGTGAAGCATCAAGCATAGGAACACAATGCTTTAGCAGTAAATTACTTCATATAGGATGTAACTTGTCCTTCTTAAATACAATTTTTCCTCCCTTTTCTGACAGAAACACCATGTATGCTAGTCTGTCTCTAACCTTCTGCTGTTTGTCCAAGCTCTTTGGTGGGGCTAGAAATCCACACAGAATTATCACTGTAAGAAATTATCACTGTGTAAAATCTATACAGGCATTACAGCTAAGGAGGGTACTCAAGGAAACCATTTTGCAGTCTTGACTATAGTACTACCTTACCTGTATGACTAACACTGCCTTTATCTTTTCCACTGCAGAACCACGAGACTAGGAACATGATTTCAAGAGAAAATTAACAGATTTAGGTGGGATTTTTCCCTGTGTCTAAGCACAAATATTTGCAGTTACCCAACCCTCCATCTCTTGTCTTCCCCTCTCCTGGAAATTAAAATAACGAAACTACTTGAAAAGCATATGCACTGCACCGCTTTGTTCCCCGTGGTCCGCCTCGCGGTGCTCGCTCCCTGCCAGACCACTCGCGCCTCCATCAGCCTCTGGCCCTCGCGTCCGTAAAAGCCCCTCCAGCCGGGCCCCGCAGACGGCTCGGAGCAGAGGGGCGGGTGGGGATGCAATGCGGATGGCCGGGGAGGAAGAGGCTTTACCTGCTGCGTTCACCCGCGGAGCCAGGGACGCCTTGAGCTGCTGCATCCACGCCGGGGCGCGGCGGGCGGGCGCGCGCTCAGAGTGCCCGGAGGAGGCGGCTGAGCGCTGGAGCCATCGCCGCGCCGGGGAGCGGCGGGAAGGGAGAGCCGCCGGAGTCTCCGTAAGCCGGGGAAAGACTCAGCACCTGGGCGCTGAACAGCTCCACGGAGCGCCACAGGCGGGGCTGGCACCGCGCTCCCCGCCCCTGGGCGCGGGAGGGCCGCGCCGCCTCCCGCCTCGCTGCGCGGCGCTGCGGCCGCCCCGCCCCGCCCCGCCCCGCCCCGCCTCGCCTCGCTTCGCTCCGCTCCGCTCCGCTCCGCTCCCGCCGCAGGCGGAGACCCGACCCGCGGGCGGCGGCTGAGCAGAAAGGGCGGGAACGACCATACTTCCCAGCCGCCCCCGCGGCGGGAGGACAAGGCTTTGCTCTCGAAGGCAGCCGGGAGTTGTAGTCCTTTCGCCTGCGGAGCGCTGAGAGTACCGGCGACAGGCTTTCGGCTGGGTGGTGCCTTCCGCCGGGTGCTGTGAGAAGAGGGACTGGCTAGAGCCCTGCTTCCGAGCAGGCGGCCCTGCGGCCGTCTTTCGGCGTGGGCCCGGGCGGTTTTCGGCTCCTCCCGCCTGGCGTTCCGCGGGGCCGAGGCTGCCCCTCGCTGGTGCGTTGTCAGGGGGTAGCTCGCTCATTTCAAAATGTTTGGTTGTGCTCCTTTTTATGTCTTTCCTTTTTTAATTGTTGTTTGGTTTTTTTTTTTAAACGCAAGTCTAGGTACTGTAGTTCTGCAGTGTTAGGGGTTTTTCTGGGGGCTGGAAAGCAGTATTACAGTTCTTATGGGCCTTGAGAAAGTCCTGAAAGCTGTGCACTCTTACCTCCTTCCCACCAAGAAACTACATGTAAGCAGCTAAACAGACAGGGAGTCAGGACACTGCGAGCAAAGGACTGGAAAAAATGTAGCAAAAAATACTGTAACCCAATTGCAGCTGGCTTTCAGAAAGGCAATTCTAATGTTTATACAGAATGCTTCAGATAATTATGAAGTATGTTATGAAGCAGGGCATGTTATTAGTTAACTTACAAATGGACTGTTAAGAGTATTTTTAAACATTTTTTGTTTACTTGATCATTAAAAGAAAAAGTCATTATTCAGTGTAGTTTTAATTATAAGTTACCTTACACTTTTGGCAGTGACCACAATAGAAGATCCTTCAAATGTTATTTAAAATGACAGTTAAAGTTAACAAGGTAACTTATAAATTTGAGCACTAGCATATCTCTCCCCCTGAATTATGGGGTACTGAAAAGTGCTGGAAACTTGCTGATAGATGCAGGTAGATATTACAGTTACATGGGTGGCCCTGGTATTGCTGCTTTGAAACTCTTAAGTCTTACCATCACCTTCATCTAGGACGTTTTTAGCAATGGTACTACAAGCTAGCGAGCAATATGATGGAAAGTTAGGACAACCAAATTAAACTAAGCAGTAGGTTTTATTTACGCTATGTTAGCACAGCCTTCCTTTGGGTTGTCTTCATCCTTATTTGTCTTATTCTAAACTAATGATGCAGAAGTAGTCAGGTTTACAGCTTCTATTTTTTTTCAATGGGTATACACTATAATGATTTCTCATCCACTTTCAGATGCTTTCTTGGATAGTTCTTAAATGTAACAGGTTTCCTTGATAGCATCTGGATCACACAGCTGTGCCCTACTGAGCAAGTTAATTTCTGCAACTATCCTAAAAGGTAAGAAGTTGACACTGACTCTGATATTAGGTCTTGTGTAGTGGTTTCTGTTGGCATGAATGCCATACTGCACATTACATGCTACCGGCATAATAACTTGGATACCAGTGTAAATAAAGTCTGTGTAATACATACTGCTGTTTGATAATTATTTTTGCTACATGATGACTACTAAATTACTTCTTGAAGTACCTTCCCCAGTGATTTTACAAGGCTCACTTAGATCAGAATTATGTATTCTTGGTTCTCTTCCTGAACTTTTCAACACTGTACAGTTGTAGCAAAGTATAGAGTCGATAAGTTTTAAGTTTAAAACTATTTATTACTTTTGACTAAAGCGAAGTATAGGTATGGAATGTATTTATGAAACTATAAGGCAAATGCTTTACTTTGAATAATGACTCTTGATGTCACTAAAAAGGAGATCTTGCCATAGTAAAGAACAAATAATGAAAACCAATTTCTTCCTTTTGTCATTTCCTTTATATTCAAGTCACGGTAGAATGTGTTTCCTCAAAGCTAGGGCTTTGGTGTACTATTTGAGCACATGCATGCATGCTGTCTCTCTATCCATGAGATGTTTGCTGTATCTGAGAGAGATACGCTTGCACTGATAAACTGTATAGAAGAAAAGCTACAGTAATACACGCAACTGGAAGGCACTCCCAAATTATAAGACCACAAATAAGCAAAGCTTTTTATGCTAATATGGAGGAGGGCTAATGCAACTCCCTGCTCGTTGCTCTTTGTTTCTCCACCCCATTACTCTTACTGAAGCCAAGTTTGTTCTTTTGTGCTGAAAGGATCCTACTAAAGCAATAAGCACTTTCTGCTTTGCAAGGCAGAAAAATTGACAGATACACATCCACAATACTTTCAGAATAGTTGTGGGGAATCTAAGCACGTTGATTCAAACAGTAACACAGTTCAGATTATCTTTCGATTAAAGGATTTAGGACTAAAGCAATTTTATACAAGCTGCAGATAATCCAAATATCAGTTATCCCATCTTCTCTTCTCTTTTTTTACCTTCAGTTCTGAACTATAATTTTTTGGGCACTAAAATAGAAGAACCCATATCACTTTTCTTTCAAATTCACATAGAAATTTCTGTGAACTACCTTTGAAACTGAAGTTAAGTCTGCTTGGGTTAAGTTTGTTACTGTTACACATGGTTTCAGACAGAAGTTGAAGTGGAATATCTTTATCAAATCATATATGAAAAGTTCTTTAAGATCTTACACAGACAGTCGTCAGCCGTTCAAGTGCAGCTGAATAACTGGATTCATGGATCCTGGTTTCTGCTAACAACAGTATGCTGTTGTCAGCAGCAACCGATCTGCTTACCCTGCAGACAGTGACTCCAATTTTCCTGCAAATTAAAACAGATTCAGGGAAACCCAGATAGAAGATTAAATTTCTTCCCAATTTCAATGAAATTCCCATGTTTGTCTCAGCAGCTCACTGATCTTATGAAGGAAAGCACGAAAAGGTTACTTATGTTATTTTGTACAGATCCTTGAGTGTGTTGCTGCTTTTCAGTTTTGTTGTGCATCCAAATTCTTATTGATGGGCTTAGTAAACATTTAATTAGACATACTGATGGATCACTGATCATTCTGTCTAAGGATTGCCCAATTGTGCTTCTAAAGGTTTTCTCTTATTAAGTGAAAGAACAGCAGATGTCATGATTCATCCTCACTGCCTCCATTTTTCTCATCCTGGGTAAATTATAACTATACAGGGTCAACATTGAAAAAGAAATAAATAAGAAATAAAATGACAAATTAAAATAGATGAAGAAGAATTTCTGTCTCTATCTGTTGATAACAGAACAGAAAAGTAGAAATTGTGCCAAGTGGTGTAGCTAAAGTAAATCACACAGCCATACACAGTAAGAGCCTCATATAGTTGAGATTTAAAAGAATAAATTAAAAGTCAAAAAATGCAACAAAGTTTATGTAGTCACTATCTCTGTATGTTTTTGAAATTAATTTTTTAGATCTTCCATTTCCTGTAAAGAGTACTGAAAACTAATTTGAGATGTCCTGCATAACTTTAATAATTCTGCCATTTGAAGTTAAACATTTTATCAGTAAGCGATACCATGGCAGAGTAAGAGATACCGTGTGTGTAATTGTAATGATTTGTTTATTACTGTTCAACTGTAGATATCAAAGACACAGGGAAAAAAAGCTGACCTGAGAAAGTAGCTTGTTTTAGAATACTGTTTAACAAACCAGGAGCAAGAAATGAAATAGTTGTAAATGTGCAAGATTACAGTTGTGAGCGGGGAAATATGGGATGATAATGCTGAAATGTGTTAAATACACCAACCTTGATTATACTAACTGTCCTGTTAGCAAGAAAGGGTAAGGGGTCTCATAATGACTAAACTATATCTGAAGCTATTAGAAGGTAGAGGTTGGTCAAGAGAATAAAGTTTCGCTGTTTTTTCATTAAGTGTTATATAGATAAAAATATTTTACTGGCCAGGACCCCAAAAATCAATTTTGCCTAATCTTTTGCTGCACCTTTAGTTTAACTAATCTAGTGGAGTGGCATTTCAAGTCTCAGTTTCTGAAAGGCAGACAAACATGGCAGTAGAGTTAAGAGGACTATGCTAATTAAACACCAAATCCTGAAAAATAAAAATAGTATTTAATTCAACTTCCTAAATGCAGAGTCAGAGTAACACCCATTAAACCTGACTTTTAATGTTACTTGGATTTGCATAACAAGAGCATAGCAGTTGCTTCTAAATTCCACTTACCATCAAGAACTGAAGGCCTGTAGTGTACCAAACTGCTATTGCAGCCTTGTAAAATTGATTTTAAATCACTTATTGGACCATAAAACCAGAAGGCAAATGACCATAGATTAAGACATGAAGACATCTAGTACTTGACAGTTAGTATTCTCATTCGGTATTTACAGTCATGGAGTTAGCTTGAGGCTGCCCGTAATTGATGGAGGGAATTTTTTATTGTTGTGGATGAGAATTATCTTTCTTTAGCAGGGAAAAAAACCCAAACCAATATTTATAATCTAAGAAGATTTTTGACTATGACAGGTTACTTGTATTGCAGTGTAATGGGGAAAAGAAACAAAAAACCCTCTTCATGTTGTTACTGGGTGCAGCCCAACAAATGTTTCTTCAGGCCACCCCCAGAAACTTCCATTTTAATCACTTTTATGCTCTTAACTGCAAGATTTTTAACCAAAAAGCAGTATGTCATTGAAATGTTTTGTTAATATAAATTGCAGTCAAATCAACTGTATAGAGCAGATTGTATTTAGAAAATGTTGAGTTAAAAATAGCTTCATTAAAGCAACTTTCTTATACTTTTTTCCTCTCAAGATTTCTCTCAACTCTGTTTATTTTTGAGAAAAAAATATTACACTTAATGAAGTTAGCTACCATCAAATACCTAGTACAAAAGATTTTACTGAGTTAGAATTCATAAGAGGTTTGGCACCAGTGACTAGGGTGAGTAATTTATTCGGTATCTGGATGATATCTCTAGGGGAAAAAAATATTTTGTGTTTTGTAGGTAGGTTGATTTTTAACTCATCAGCATTGGAAAACAGTCTGAAATATCTTCTTCCCCCTGCCCTCCACTGCCTCACTGTTTGTTTCTCTTATTTGTCATTAGAAACCTAAGCAATCTCATTTTAAAGCCTAACTGACAAATGTCTTCAGATCTTTCTTGATCTTAGTGGAACATCAGTAAAGGGAAAGACTTAAAATTGGAGAATAACCACATGAAAACAATAAGCTTAGGTTGAGGGCACACAATCTGTTACTGTGTTTCTTGGTAGAGTGTACAAAAGATAGTGAAGCAGGAGTCAGATGTTTATTTTCAGCCTCAGATCTTTTTGTTGCTCAGCAAATTGAACAATTATGGTTGGATCTGTCAATTTTTAAGCAGTGTACTTACCCAGGGTAGTAGACTGTGCTTCAGATTTCTGAAAGAAAAGGTATCTTTTTTCAAGCTCTTTTGGCCATGATAATTGTAGCATCCAGGTGAGCAACAGAAGAGGAAGATAGCTCTTGGCCTTGTCCTAATAATCAGGAACAGCAGGGCATCTCATGCCCTTGTCCTGTGAACAGTTTTAATGAAGTGTAATAGATACTACAAACCTTGCTTCCCTGGATAAATAAAAATGGCTTCGATTTGTGATCCTCCTTTTCAGGCTGTATTCCTTCTTGTTCATTGTCCATCCTTGGGAATGTAGACAGATTCCTTCATGATTTGATTTCTAGAACATATAAATGGGCTCAGTAAAGGAGAACTTCCCCTTTATCTAAAGAATTTAAAAACTACCACCAACATAAAAACCAAATTAGAATTAGCACATGCCCCATGCTTGAAGCACTCTTGTAGCTCAGTCACTAAATTTAAAGATTTTTTTCCTTAGTCCTTTGTACTTTTGAGTGATTACTAGTTCATGTTGATTTTTTAAAATGCTTGTCCCTTCTTGATTTTTTTAAGCTTGTCATTTAACCAGAATTGACATTAATTTCAAGTAATAGGTGTGATCTCCTACCTTGATTTTTGGCAGTTTTCTCCCTTTTCAAGTATTGCTAATTTTTGAATGTTATACCTATTTCAAGATAGTAGGCTACCTTTCTGTATGACTCAACGTTTAGGATGTATACTTTAATAACTTGGAAATTTAAGTTACTGTAGAGAAAGTGGAAACTTTAGGTATAAGACAAGATGTGATTTATTTATTTATTAAGGACTGATTGAAGTGTATTAAAGGGTCAGATATTTTAATGTAAACTAGCAGTTTTTAAACCCACTGAGAAACTATTCTGAATTCTTTGAACATGACAGATTTGTGACTTGATTGTTACTTTCAATATTTTTAAAAGTTTATTTTTATACATATTAAAATAGGTGTCAAGGAATGCACTTCAGTTGGATCCATCAGTAAAAAGTACCAGTTTCTGTGTGTGAGATGTTTAAAATTCTTTTCTGGGTAATCATGTAAATGATGGGTTGCCACAGAAATAGTAAGTGTTCATTCTGAGATGATTTTCTTAAGTGGTTCAGCAAAATCTCCATTAAAAACCTTCATGAAAGGTTACTCACTTTCAACAAGTTTGTGACAGGCATGATTTAATTAAAAATTTCTTTTATTATTTTCTCATATCTGCCAAGATGTTTTACTTAAGATGACATTGTAGAGATCATAGAATGGTTGTCTCAAAGTTCACTTGATGTCCTATAACATGAGTAACTAGATTTGTTTAGTTACACGGGATGAATGACTGATTTTATAATGGGTTTTCAATAGTGCTTATACCCAAGAACAATCTGAAAGACATTTGGACTCCAAAAGATGTTTGACTTTTGCTCAGAGAAATGACTTGTCATTGAAACCATTCAAAATGAGTGGTCCTTTCCTATAAACTGAGATTTGAGATAACTTTTACCTCACTTCATGTCTTCCCAAAGTCTCTGTAGCACTTTACTTTTGTGCAGCAGTACTGCCTTTGAGAGAAAGAGGTGAAAAATCGGGGGCAAACAGGTAGATAGGAAAGGAAAGACAAACAGTTCTGCATTTGATAGCACTTTCCATGCTGGATAAGTTATGATTTGGAACACAGAGGAGGAAAAAAACATTATTTAAACAACTTAGCATAAATCAGACAGAATTATCATGAAGACAAAAATACTTCAAGGGGAAATAATAAAATAAATAAAATAATAATATAAATAAAATAAAACCTTGTATCGCAAGAGATAGATCTGTCAGAACAAAACCAATGTGAGTATGCTATGCAAACAGTCTGTAAATGGGAGATCCAAAAAGAATATCCTAGGATTTTACAGGCAACTTTTAAATGTACCAAGGAGCAGTTTTAATCTGTTGCTAGCCTCTAGAACGGCAAATATCTAATACCACTGAACCAAACTAATCCATAGAATAACAGGGAAGTAATTATCACTGAAATGTAATTTTTCCTTCAGATATCAACAGTGCTCTAATGCTAACAAAGGCCAAAAATTCAGTCTGAATACCTACTTTCAGATTGTGTGTGTGTCTAAAACAGTTTTATTAGTGTACTAAAAAATTAAACTAGAGCTACATTTCCACTTGTAAGTTCAGAATTTTTGTTGCTTTCACTTTTGGGGTGCCTTTTGCAACTTTTATGATGGACTATTCTGATCATTCACTAAAAATATTATCTTATTAATAAGTCAGGATGGATCACTTCTAGAATTAGCTTGACTTCAAGAACACAAACTGGAAGATATTGGCTAGACTCTATAGCTAGAATTTCAGATCTCCAGTTAAAATATTTTACATAGTTGGATGTTTGTCAAATTGTCAAAAAAATAGCACTAGTTAAAATGTGCACCTTCTTCTATATTTGAATCTTTTTGTTTCTGGTTCTTGCTGTTCCTAGGAAGACTATATGTACTTTTTATCAGACATGTTCTTTTATTGGAATTCTGTTTCGTAACATAACCAGATAATTTCTTACCCCATGGACAAAATGGCCTGACCTTGTTCTGACCCCAAAACATGTTCAATAGCAGTAAAGACTAAAAAAAACCCTGAACCTGCCCTCTGTGTTGTGGCAAACACTTCACAGAAATCCTAAACTTCAAAATGTTTTGTTGCTTTATCTCCAAGTTCAATTTCTGTTTAATAAGTTCCAGCTGATCAAACAAAGCTTTAGAAGATTTGAACATCATCCTTCACAAGGAAAAGTCAGAAAACTAAATGAAGAATGCTGGGAAATATTTGTATTGCTTTCTTCTTTAAATAAATAAATATGTAACCCCACAAAAAAACCCACCTGAATCAATTTAATTTCTGGATAACTACTTCTGGCAGTGTCTCCTAGTGAGCTTCTAGTAAGATTATTGATTGTGTAGGGTAGCAGCTTTCAGTTTCCACATTAGCCCTAGGAAGAAATTAGATGATCTATAAGTAAATATTGTAAGCATAAAAACTGTGCTGAAAACTTTCATTATTCATTTGAATTGGATGTTTTGGTTTTTAGAAGACAACTTCATTGATGTTATGGGTGTTTTTGCTGTTTTGTTTAATGTTTTATTTATGCTGGAGTATAAAGTGACTTATGTTACTTTTTAAAACAAGAACATTAAATCTCATTCTTCTTTTGATCTATTAGGGAAATAAAAATCAAGTATTTGCCACTTTCATAACCCTTCCAAAAAAATCAAGTTTTTGCAAGATTTAATTTGTTACACCTTATTAGGGAATAAAGTAATTTTCTTTAGCATATTTGAAAAGTCAGGCCATTAGTTTATGTACCAGAGCATAGATCAAGCTACCTACATTTGGACATCCAAGTTGGGAAATTTCAGAATCCTCTGTAATTCAATTTGTTTAATATTTGATAATTGTCATAAATTGTTTGCCTTCTTAGCTTCTAGTAAAAATTTAAATTGGATTCACAGGTTTTGAATAACAGATTATTTAAAGATAACCTGATTTGAGCATAGATTATTAACAAGTAGAGGGATGGGGGAAAGGATTAAGCTCATCAAAACAGGATTCTCGAAGTATTAGTCCATACCTGAAGCCATATGCTACCTATCTGATGCAAAATATGCTGTAATAAAAAGGAGAAAGTTTAACGAGATTCATGAAACAAACTTCATTATCTGCTAAAACAGAGACCTCTAAGAAAATAATATTACAGAGATGAGATTTAATTAACACATCGTATAACATCTGTAAACAGCTTCTCTATTTCCTTCTAATTTCTTGATGGAAAAAATGCTTGTGGCTGCTTTTCCTTATTTTGCATGACCTTCCTAGTTGGCTTTCTTGGTAGATTTGTTTATTAAAGATGAAAAGAAGTTAAGTTGTTAAGTAACTAGGACCTGTCCTCTTCCACCCAAATACTCTCTA
The DNA here is from genome assembly GCA_020800305.1 of Porphyrio hochstetteri. Taxonomy (NCBI): domain Eukaryota; kingdom Metazoa; phylum Chordata; class Aves; order Gruiformes; family Rallidae; genus Porphyrio; species Porphyrio hochstetteri. Next base: position 22,268,548 of record CM036918.1, on the reverse strand, counting down.
TTACGTGATTATTTCTTTTCTTGAAAGAAAGATTTTTGGCATTTAAAGCTGTATGTTCTATAAGGTTTTGATTTGGTAGAAATCTCAGTAACTTGCTGACTCAGATTTTGAGAGGTTAATTTTTTCTGATATGACATAGTATTCTCTTCTAGTGAAACATTTTTAGTTTGTACTATCAGAGAGAGATTTGTTTTTCAAGTGATAAACTGACAAGTTCCTTGCTTATATCTACTGCAGTCACTTGAGTGCGTCTTTTTTGGAACTGTCACCTGTGGTAGGTGCAAAACTACCTCAAACTGAGATGTCCAAGATCATCTCAGCTGCAGAATATTTTCATGTTAAATGCTAACTGAAAATAAAAAAACCTTGTTCTGATCTGGATTTCTGTGCTAAATACTTCCCTCCAATGCTAACTAAAAGAATATGGAGGTGATATTGAATACCATAATTTATTTTTCAGACTTCTTTATCTGTGTGACATCCCCCTTGAATTTCCAGGTTTTGGGGTTTTTTTGCAGTTTCACACACTGTGACATAAAAAATTGATTGCGTCAACAAGAAAATGTAATTAGTTTCTTATCATTTTATAATGTTTTTCAAACTATCTTCAATTAACCAAAAAATAAAATGTATTTGAACAGCAAGAAAATTGTTATTAAAGGGATTATGAACTTTTATCTATACTGAGCATTTGCTGCAAACCATTTAGTTGTGAAATTGAGAACGAACAGAAATGCGTTTTCATTTAAAGCCATTTAGATAACTCCTCTTTTTTCCTTCTCAACTCCTTCCTTTTTAAAATTTATATCTTCACTGAATTCTGCATCAAGAATTGTATTGCGGTCGGGTGAGTTGGCTTTACCATAAGGACAATTTCCCCCGATCTGTCACAAATGGCTTTCATGAAGGCATACACTCTGGAAAAGTAGCAAGTCAGTTCAAGGGATCCTGATGGTAGAAGTGTCAGAAATTGCAAGCTATTTGATCACCATTGCCACTGGAATATTTCCTGTTAAAAACAAGCTTTCCAGTACTCAAGTTGTATATTTAAAATGTAGAAGCTTTTTCGATGCAATTCTGCAATTTTAGAAAAAAGTGTTTGCTTTCCCTCTGCTTTAACAGGCAGATCATCTTATCAACCCTTTAATAATATTAAGAGGTAATGAAGGAAAGGTTAGAAAAGCTGGGTAGCTCCTTATGGTCCTAAGCAGTAGAGTGGTTGCATGACAATATCAGTATATAAGTAAAATGAATGGTTGCTGAAGAAGTGCATCACATGCCTCCTAAATATTTGATAGTTTAGCACCTGTCTTGAAGGTAATAGCCAAGGAAAGAAAGGTTGTAAGTATTTAACTATTTCTTTACACATGGAACCCAAAGTGTTGGATTTCCTTCTGTCAATGAGGTATTAAGTACCTCTTTTGATAATCAGTATATACTATTTTGGGCTGAGTGTTTTTGTAAAGGGAATTTGTCAGTTTATTGGAACAGGCCTGCCTAATTTAGGCATGGGTTCCATGTTAAATACTTACATAGTTAAATAATTACAACCTTTCTTTCCTTGGTCTTTTTATGCTATTACCTTCAAGACAGGTGTTAAACTGTATCAAATATTTAGGAGGCACGTGATGCACTTGTTCAGCAACCATTCCTCCTTCTTTTCATTCTTCCTTACTGTGTGCATCTCAACAACAGTGTATTTTGCATAGCTTCTTGTGTGCAAATGTCATGGTGGGACACAACACAATCTTAATTTCTATTATATATTATATGTATATATATTAAATATATATAACTATATATATTGACTATTATATCTATTGAATATATAATTTTATATATGTATATATATAAAGAAATATATAATTTCTCTATTTCCACAATGAGAAGTATAATCTTACGTGAACTTTGAGATTTTGCATTTGAGCTCTGATCTCTGAATTATTTTCTTTCAGGGTGCAACTCCTAGTATTTGTTGTTTCATAAGTATTTATCTGTTAATGTACAGAATCCTGTGAACAAGGAAGTACTGAGCTAAACATGATGGTTGGATGGCCAATAGCTTCAATGTTAGGAGCTAGGTTTGAATTAACTAAGCCAAGGATTTGCATCTGAATTCTTCAGTGAGTACCTTGGCTGGAAACCAGGTGCTCCAGGGACAAGACTTCCCTCTTCTTATACTTCCATGAACACCTGTAAAGTCTTGATTTCATTGTGATCTACGAAAGGAATGGTTTTGGCATTAGAACACTGAAGAATAGAAAAATCATTACTCTGTCAGCTCTACTTTTAATAGTAACTCCCCTTTTTCCTCTAATACAGTGTTCCTACTTTCGGTAGGTTTTTTCGAGATTTTTTTAGACTTTATGCATATGGTTCATTAAATAAGAGTTAATTTGGTATTTGAAATATGCTAGTTGTCTTGCTTGTGTCACAAATTCTGACTTGCAGGTTGAGTTTCTATTAAAAGGCCTAGCATTGAAACTAATCTTCCAGTAAATTAATTAAATGGTCTAATGCCATGAGCACTGTTGAAGTTTTAATCAAATAAAAATGTAATCTCTGTGCAGAATGTTCCCATCTCTTTTTACTAGGACAAGCTATGCCTGGTTTTGTTTACTTTTTTCTTGTACTGTTTTGCATGACCTGCAGCAGGGATCTTCTCGAGAAACACTGTATTTCAAATATGTAAGTGGTTACGTTATTATGTAGAACCAGTGTCTTTTACAAATAATTAAGATTTTCACCTTGTTTTCCCTTGCCCTCCTTTTGCTCTTACGCATTCTGAATTCTCCTGGTATATCAAAGCAATACACTATTTCAAGTCTGTGATCTTCTCTGTTTTATCAAGCTGAAGGGCTGAACTACAGAACATCGAAAATATCACAGAATCACAGAATTGATTGCATGTTCTGTAAATATCACAGAATTCTACACATACATATCATAGGATACTACAATGTAGCATGAAATCTGGTGTTGCTCTTACTGTAGCTAAATTGGAAAACTGAAACAAATCCAGTGGCTCTGGTATCTTAAAATGGGGTTATACCTTTGTGAGCAGTTAGTACGTAGGAACTGGGAACAACCTACGAAGATCATGGACAAACAGGACTAAAGTCTTCACAATTCAATGGCTTTCACAGAAAGTGCACTTAAAACAGATTTAACTATAGAACTAAATCTAGTCTTCTTTATGAATTTCGGTATTCTTTATATACTCTTAGTGTTACTTTTTCTGAGAATGTGTAGAATAACTGTCACCTGTATAATGGAGACTAACAGAGTAAAACCCTGGTTTGTCTACAAAGTGGATTCGAGTTCCTGTTATTTTGCAATTAGTGCCTGATACTGGTCAGCGTTGGAGGCAAGACTGAGCTGATCATAGGCATAATCACGCTCATATAACAATTCTTGTCTTTCTAGCTTCTTGCTCAGCATAGCGAAAATACCAGAAAGGCCTGGGTTTGGAGTCTTTGCTCAGGGATATAGATTAATGTTCTGTGTGTAAAATATTAGTTCAAGAGTATTTAACTCCTTAGAAATGGAAAATAAAAGTTGTTAAATTGGTCACCCTGCATAGATCAAGATAGCATAAGAAAAGAGAACAAGCCCAGTAGTCCTTGAAAAGCTACAATGTGTCATCCTCTTTCTCTTTTCAGTTCTGAAATCTATATGCAAATGTATTAGACATAAGTGATATGTTTTTGTATGAGATTTGAAATCAGTTTCTCTGCATGGCTTGGCCTTATTCTGATTTCTGTGATTGCATTCTGGAAATGAGGAAAAAAGAACCGCAAAAGTTAACAACAATAATTTATTTTCTTCAGTTTTAGAAACTAGAGCTCACAAATGTCTACATGTGAGAAAGCAAAACTGTTGGATTTACTAATATTGATTAATTTATGGGTAGAAGGCAAATGTCTATTCCATTAGTATCTGATACCAGGATGAAATACAGCAGCCAAGCTACAGACCTAAGGATGAAATCTTCCTTGTTAAACAGCAAGAAAGCTTTGTTTGGCAGTAGACTGAAATTAAGGTAAAAATTAAATGCTTTCTTTCACCATTCATGTGAACCTTTTTAATCTTTACATGCTGTTTTTTGTGAGAGGACCCTAAACAGTCCAGAATTGAGTTTTGCCTTTTGTTTGCTTTTTGTAAGCCAGAGTAGTTTCCAGAAGAGGCTTCGTAATGACTCAGTAGTATGAGATTTCTTGACCTGTCAGTATGTGTAGACAAGTGACTGTACTAGCAAGAATTTTGATTGAATGAACTGCAGCAACAGATTTATTTTTTTTTTTAGGTCAATGTTAAAACACTTTTTTAGACAGTTCTAACCATTCACTAGCCAGAAAAATCTTAGTTAGGTTTCATAGTAAAGCTCTGACGGATCTGTCCACTTAGCAAATCAGGAACATACTTTCACATGTACTAAGCATAATCTATTAAAGATTTAGTGATGCTACCAGAGAATCTGTGGGGTTCAATAATGCATTTTAAATTGATGGAGAGCACTACACAGAGATGGGGGTTGGTTTTACTGAGGTGCAAGTGGACTGTAAAATACACAAACTAGTAAGAACTCTCCCTATACATCATAGGAAGCTGAAGGCAAAACCCAGCCATCTGAGATCAGAATTTTCCAACTTGCTGTTGGTCTGACACTGATGCACATGTAGTATGGTGATTGTGCTTTTCAGAAAATTGGTCTTGTTTGGTGAAGATTTAGTTTTCCAGTCCCAAATTATTTAGCTATACATGCCTGTGCTGGTGGAAGGAAAAGGACTGAAATAAAAATCCCTTACAAAAGAGAGAGAGCAGGCATGCAGACTCACTTTGAGGGTGCATTTCCGTGTTACTTTAGGGATTATGTTTTTGTGTTGGTTTTGGCTTGGCATAAGCAGGTGCTTTCTTTGAGTACAAGTACTAGAGGATCCTATCCTGAAGGATATCAGAAATCAATCGAGTCGCTTGATACAGCTACACTTTCTTGCTGAGCTCATCTATTCAGCTGGAATCGATTTTCTACTTTAGATCTTTCAAAGATTCCAAGTATTTCTTTCAGCAGGAAGTTTATTATGTTCTTCTTTACAGTATCACAGGGCTGGCTGCTACAGTTTGCCAACCTTGCTCATTCACAGGATTTTGCTAGCTCTTCTGGTAACAGCTGTGATATGACAGCATCTTTCTTCTTGTGATATATGATCCAAAAAATGATTAAAGTAGAAGGGCCACAGGTCTACTTGGGTTACAACATTGAATAATTCCAGCTTTTAAAATAATTTTTATAATGAAATTAAAACAAGTTTGAGTAGCAACTACAGTGGCTGTGTTGCACTCAAGGTACCAAAATCTAGCTTGAAACAAACCAACCTATGATTAGCTACTGCTGAGGAAAACATTTCTGTGCTACCTGGTAAAATTTTAGTTTAGTACGCAAAAGTAGTTTTACTGCTCTTCTTTCCTGTGCTTATGATAATTGTCACCATCTTTGCAATTGTGTTGAGTGGTATCGCATAGAAACAAGTTTAAAAGTTTTCCCAAACCATGGAAATTTAAAAGCTAGTGGCCATGATGTACTACTTTAAGCTGCTCATACTTTTTGGTTTATGGCATTAGTGCAGCCAGTAGCTAGTGAAATAGTGGTTTAAATCCTTAAATTCTTGCTGTTGCTTAAGTTTTCTATTTGTTCTGAATTTACTGCCTGTCTGTATAATAACAGTTAGCATTTCTCATAGCAAAATACCAGAATTACTATGACTTTATTTTTTTAATACAAAAATTTTTGTATCAAGTTAGGGGAGTGATTTCTGAGGTAAATGTGGTCCAAAACATCTTTGCTAACTACTGTATTTTGACCTAATTTAAACAATAAAGAGAGAAACTGAGACCATGGAGGAGTCTACCATTAGTTTAAGGAGAAGCAAACCTTGCAGTTCAAGCCTTCTGCTATAGATAGACCTGTCATTCAGGTCAATTATGAGATCTTTAATTTAGACTCTGCAGTGACTTTTATATAATTATGTTTTCTTTGAACTGCACTGATGTGGGTCACTAGCAAGCATTAAAAAACAAATCTGAAACCTGAGATGCTGTGATTGCAAAAAAAAAAAAAAACATTGAGAGCTGTGGTCATGACAGTGTAATTTCTGTCTCCCTTGATCTCCTGGGAAGTCATAACAAATGAACTGAGCGCTTTCAGCTTCTGAAGCAAGAGGAAAGAAGAGTCATCATCCTTCAGGGAGTGATGAGAAATGAGAAACTGCACCCAGTTAATCATTAAGCTTTTGGTTAATACTTGGTCAACTTCTAAATTTGTGTTTTAGAAACAGCTACAGCAGAAGACTGCCAATATTGAGACAAGCAGAAGAAAGCTTGCAAATATGGCTCTTGTTCTAATGTTGCAGAACCATAGTCCTTCTCAGATTTGTGCCATGTGTTCTGTCTTTCCAACAACATTCGTTTATTGGTGAGCTTCCGATTGGTGTCTTTCTCATAAGTAAGTCTCAAGGAGGTGCTTATTTATTGATCATAATTACATTTATCTTCCCAGAAAATACAACTGGTTTATGTAGTTACAATTCTGAGATCAGTTCCTTTGATGTTATAATTTCAGATTTGGTCCCAGGTGAATTAATTATTTCCTTTTTAGTTGAAACTGTTAGAAAGTTGTGTGAAGACACAAACAAGATTGTGTTTAAGGTGCTATGCTTTGCTTTTGTAACAACCAAAAGATGCATTACCAAAATTCAAGTCTTCCCCTTCTCAAGCTGCTTCACCAGTATAAGGTAATGAAAGTAGTTTTGGTAGAACATAGATCAGGTTTCTTTGTGGAAAGCTACTTGTTGACTTTTATAAAATAAAAATGCCAGCATTCTGTCTATCTTCCTGAAGCAGTACAGAAAGGTTGGCTGGGATATGAGGCTCTACCATTCCCTGGGAAAAAATACAGCTCCTTTAGCATTCTGTGATAGTGTCCAGGTTTGTGTCAGTGACTGGAAGGTCAAAAAGTATTCCTAGAAATTCTTTCTTCCTACTGTAAAGGATATGACTCATCTAGTAGTTGGTATTTGCATGTTTTGTCCCTGTCTAGGTGAAACACAGACAACAATGTTTTATGGTTCTGTTCTCTGTGGCACACCTAGACCAACATCAAGGGAGATGATAATACTCTTTGTGAAGGTACTGGGGGAAAATGCAAATGAAGGAGTTCTTGTAATGTTAATTCAATAATAGATTCTAAAGTATTTTAAGCAATTTAAACCATCTCTTACTCTGAATAAAGTGCCTGAGAGCACAGGTCACAGCAAAAGATTGTGCAGATTATTCTTTTTTTACAGTAAAGGATGAAAGAAAAGCAGATTATTTACCCACTACTACAAGTTACCGAAAATCACTAGAAATACAGAAGAAACTGGAGTAAAGGTCTGCCAGTTCCAGAGGCATTGCACACACGGTTCTATGAAGGTCTTTGTTTTAAACTGTTATAAGGCACATGAGCACATGAGTTGAGTAATTTGGGAAGTGTTGAGATGAATCTTTTAAGATGCAGAGATTGTTATGCAGTGGAAAATCCCTTAATTGATCAGAATGTGAAATGATATGGTTTTCTAGTATGAAAGGACAGCTTATATTAAAGCATTTTATAGTACTCACTAGGATAAAATTTTATAAAACTTAACTTTCAAGCTTCAATTCCATTCTCACCTAGCTGAAAACATGACCCTGATGTGGGGGGTTTTTTTAGTATATTAAAATAATTTTTTGAATTGTTACTGATCTCTAGGGTGACCTATTTCTCACCACAGAAACTACCTGCTCCCTTATCATAGGTCCTTCAGCAGAAACCATTCACTCATAGTCTGAAGATAAAGTGCAATGAGTTTCCTTTCAGATTAAAAACCCACTTTGCAAAAATGCTGCAGGTTCGAGGGACTATACAAATTGTGTCTTAAGTGATGTTATTCTTACTAAAAAAAGAAACACTTTTTTCTTCTTTAGAAAAGTTTTGCAGAATCCCCAGTGTTCGATTGCTGAAAACTTGTGAGAGATTTTAACAATTTAGGGATTTGTATTGAAATACAGCAGGATAATGAAAAAAATTTCTAGCTAAAACAGGTCACAAGGTTATTTTTCTACAGCAATTTTATGTGTTATCAGCTCTTTAATTGGTCTGAAATTTCTGCTATCCTTTAAATGTCTTTTGAAATTCATTGGGCTCTGGAAGACGTGTCAAGTACTCAAGGAAATGGACTGCATAGCGTATGTTATATTCATAGATTTAAGGCCACATTTTCTTTGAGATAGCTGTGTGCAGTGGTGGAATAAAATTACAAAAACACTTCAGTTATCTAAATTGGAGCAAGCTGTAAATTTTGATTAGCTAAGGTGAAACGATCTTAGACCCGTGTTTGGCTGGCTCACAACAGCCTACTTCTAACCTAGGATGTAAGTTTTATTTCTTCCTCTTTTGGTTTACTTGAGCCTTATTTTCTGTGCCTGGGTGCTTGAGATAGTACAAGATATGATTTGGGATAAAATTTTTTTTCTACCTCCTCCTTCTCCCTGCCATCCTTTGCTTGTGAAGACCTGAATTTTTATGCTGTATCTTAAATAACACTTTGGCTGCTTTCTTTTCGTTATGCCTCCATAAAGTATGAGTTGTCGGGATCATAAATTCTGTGTGAGAAGTATGGCTGATGTAGGCTCCTTTTCAAAATGTATAGTTGTGCTTTTTATGAACTTTCCCCAAAGACTGCATGTGGTATAAAAGAAGATTGGCAGGGGGCTGGAGATTTTTTTTAATAGTTTTGCTAAAATTGCTCAAATCCTAAATCATGTTAGTTAGAATTCTGGGAAACAAGTAATAAAATAATCATTCCAGTGTTGCGAAGCTTTGCTCTAGAATATCATACTTTTAAAAATAGCTGACTAGACTATTAGGATTTGAATGTTCTGATGAGATTTGGGAAGGCAGCAGTGAAAGCATGCCTGTCTGTATTACATTGCAACCTTTGTAAATGAAGTTGCTACCACACCTTCAATTTAGATTCCAAATCAGATACTACAAATTCATTACAATTACTTTTGTTTACTATATTAAGGTTTTTATTTTCTTTTTTTTTATGAGAAATACCATCTTATTCCATGACTGGCCTTGTTGCCTTGACTAGTTACAAATGTAAGATTAATAATATATACTTTGGAGGAAATATTTCTGTCTTCTCCATGAAAAAAAGAATCTTTGAGGATTATGACAGTGCATTCCTATCAGTTGTAAAAAACACCACTTCCACAAGGAACATGGTGTGCCTGAAAAGAAGGGCAAAGCTGACTGTAAGATACAGAAAGAGCCTTTCAGAAATCTGAACTGCCTCCAAATGAGGATAAGATAAAAAAAGTCACAACTCTGGCAGTTTAAATATGCATTGCAAATCCTTTTTTGAATTCCCATATCAGTTTGCACATGTATCATGCTCACAATATATTGCTGGATTTTCCACAGATCAGAATAAATTCATGTAGGGGACTTCCATGTGGATAGTCCCTGCTCTGATTTGTGCTGTTGAAAGACATGGTGCTATCAGAATACAGCAGCAGAGCTGTTAACAGCTGGCTCACAACTTCAGAAGTGCTGGCCAAGGAGCTCCACAACTTCTGAATTTTTGTACCTTGAATTTAAAGCAAAACAAAATCCCCAAGAAAAACAAACCACCCCTTCCCAACCCCCACCCCCCCCCCCAAAAAAAAATAACCCCAACCTCCAAAACACAACCTTTTTCAAGAGAATAGAACTTCAGGAAGATAATCTCCTGTAAAGGAAATAACTGCAGCAATGAGTAAAACACAGTAGAAATAATTCATGCTTCAGGGCTTTCCAGGCGACTTCAGGTTTCTTTGGCTTTGTACCCAATTCAGGACCAAATAAGTCTCATCACATACTGGCTGTTCTGTTTGAAACTGAAGCAGTTCCACTCTTATGAGAAAGGTGATCTATGCAGATATTCTTATTGTGGCAGAAATATTAGTTTTGAAACAAAGAATGCTATTTTCTACATTCTATTAAAAATCTTTATTGTTAGTGATGCTTTTTTTGAGCAAACTCATGCAGCAGTGAGCATTCATATTCTTGGTGTTGCCATGCTATTTCCAATCCTTTTTCTATTTAGAAAGTCAGGTTATTATAGCCCCAGCAAGTCATGCTAAGAAATGTATTCTAAATTTTAACTACATATAGGAATTAAAGTTGTTACTCCTTGACTGTCAGTTATGTAAGAGCATAAGAATTGCTATCCTGGATTAGACTAGTACTTCTCAGATGGCTTTAAAGGGAGGATCTGATGGTTAGTAAAATTGTTCAGAGGAGACACAAGAGCTGAATAAATGTAAGGTTATTCATGCAGGTTATTAACTATATTATTTTCATATAGACTTTATGTGCTCTTGTCAGCTTTGTTGGCTGTATAGTTATGGTATACTATACATTCTCACACTGAACTAAATACAGGCTACTGAAGTGCGCGTGCAAATGTTTGTTTGCAGAAGATGTAAATATATATGCCCATGAAATTTTCTCTTAGAAATTATTTCATGATGTGCCAATGGAAAATCCAGATTCAGAACTACTACTGTTTTTGTGAAAGATCACAGGTGGGTAAAGAATAGGCCTTTAACTCTGCGGCTGGCCTGAATTAGCTTTCAGTACCTGGCATTTGAAGGCAGCAAAGATCATTAAGAAAGGAAATTAATGTTTCTGAAACTCTGCTGAGTAACATATGTCAGCTGATTAACAATAACTGTCTGGTACAAGACTTGCACCTGGCTTAAAAGCTCCAAGAATAGTTTCATTGAAAGTACTCTTGAGTATTCCCTTTCTTCAGGTGGTTTAAAAGTCAGTTTGAGTCATATACGTCTGTTCATTACTAATCCTTCTGTAAGGACTGAATTTTAAAAATGGTGCTCCTTTGGGGACTTTGTATGAGTACCAGTTCACATAAGAGCTATTTCTGCAAAAAAAGAAGAGATGTTTGGTCATATGTTTTTCCTTTTAATAGGGGTTCATTGGAAGATACTGTATTGTATTGATTCCTTTCCAGTGGAATTGCACCAATGAGCATTTTGTTTTGACATAATCTATTCATACAGTAACACATGTTGCCTGGCTTGCAAGCCTAAAGTGGAATGTTTTTATGTAGCTGGTTTTGCTTGAAGGTTTTTTATAGGATTTCTGACAGTAATGTAGCTGTCAATTTTGGACATTTAGCCAGGCAAATAACATTCCTGATCCAAGGTGCTTGTAAATAACTCCTTTGGTTAACGGAGAATTTGGAAAACCTCGCTTTGCTGCAGTGCATAGGTGTTGGAAACTGCTTCATATTTGTGAGATTTGAGGGAGGACGGGGGGAAGGTTACTAAGAAAATACATCTGTAGTTAGTCTAGAAAAAAGTGGGTAAGAGTAAACTTGTCTACAGAGCACTGATGAACATGGCTTCACTGTGTTAATTGTCCATCTTGCTAATAATCCTGCATTACTGTTGGCATAAATGGTCACAGTAATCTGGTTAAGATCCTTTTTTAACAGATTTGAATTAATTTTATTTTATATTTGCAGTCTGGTTATTCTTAAAGTAGATATGTAATCTCAGAAATACCTTGGTGCTGCAGGTTCTGACAGCTGGGTTTGGTAGACTAGAAGTAGGGAAAAAACCACAAAAAAATGTCTGAATGTGTTTAGATGCTGAGTATCTGTCCATGGCTACTGACATGTTGATTACTTGCATTCAGAGTATTGAGAACATAAGGTTATTAAAAGTCTCTATGTCAGTAACTGATTTCTATTGTACAAGTAATGGATCTCCTGTGTAGGAAAAAAATTAGTTTAGTGCCTTAAAAGAATTTTTTTTTTAATCTTTCTATGTCCTACCCTAAAAAGAATGCCATGAAGAGCTGTGAATTTAGCTTCAGTACTTGATTGATTCATTCTAGCTGAAAACCAAGCTGGGTGCTCAGAATTAATTTATGCTGGAATCTCACTGCTTCCCAAGTAAAATTATTCAGAAGTGGAGATTTCATTACTTTGCTGTTTTCTTCACAGGCTGCTGCTGATTAACTAGAGCTTTAAGATTTTCTTTCTGTGTCTGATGAAGCTATTTTTGCTTCTTCAAAGTAAAACCTGCTGAGATGGAGTGGCAAAGGCACTGATGATATAAATGGCACACTGTGTCAGCTCTTACCTCAATCAGCTTTAAATAAACATTTGTTTCAAATGGTGAAACAATTAATGTAAACACAAAGTATCAAATTCAGCTCTGGAATGAACCAGTGCCTGTCTACAGACTCCAGCTGGTTTATACCAGTGTTGAATATGAACAGAATTATGTCTCTCATAACTGGTAAGGTTTTCAAATGATCCTCCCTTCAGACACATTTGTAGAAGATGATCTAACAATAGAAGGGGCATAATAACAAGATTTGGAAAATTAATCATGACCTCAGAGTTAATTTGAAACAGAAATAATTTTACCATGCTGACACCTTTTTCTTAGAGCAATTCTTCCAACATGCTGTTTTAGCTAATATGAAGTCTTAATAGAAGGTATTTTGAGAGAGGAATTCTGCAAAAGGCAGCTCACTGTAAGATGTGAAGGATTGTGGTCTATATTCTATATACTGTAGTGCATCTAAAGTTTCCATGAGTTTAAAGGGGTTTGGAGGGAGAATATATTACACAAGATCAATCACAGGCTGTAATCAAATGGGCTTCATATGCTTACTGTGCTGTTCTTGACTCCTTAGATCTTCAAACTTAGCCATCTCTCATCTAGGTAGACAATTATTTAAAGGCTGGCTTCAGTTTCCTCTTTCAGCTGTGAACGATTTCAAAATCTTAAACTGGGAAAAAGAAGTATCCAGAAATAGAATCATGAGTTAAAAGTGTTTTAAACACTATGGTTTTAGTGAATTCAGTAATAGATACTTCAGTACTATTTAATGAATCTTACCTTGCAAAAATGAGCATTGAGCTTTAATATGGACTTTCAACCCAAATAGCCCTTTTACATCTGCAGAAAGATGTTGAACACAAATGTTTTTCACTTCTGTGCAATGGGCAGAGATGGAGTACTGCGTTATTTTTGGAGGAAAACCCTTAAATTCGGTCACTGCTAAGTGGTAGTGTTTATTCTGTAGAAAAATCTAGCCGGGGCTGTGTCCACTAAGAACATTTTCAGTCTCCCAGTTGATCTGTATTTCAGATGTGTGGCATGCCATTTAGGGAAAAGATCTATTTCTGTAAAAAACCCCACAAAATAAGATTCTTTTGTGGAAAAAAATAATCAAAGAATCCTTAAAAAAAAAAGCAGCAAGCAGTAGTTTTGCCATCCCACTGGCTGTCTAGTTAGGCACCTTGTTATTACTGCTGGGTTGAAAGTAAAAGGGATAGTTCCTTTTTTTAATGTAACAGATGACTGACTTGTGTGGTATCAGATCAGAAAAATGTGTGCAAAGGGTGGGGAGTTAACTTTTTAGGTTTATAATGAAAGAAAGCTTCCAGAGTAACTCAGTAAATCTGGATTCTGGACTAGTCAAAGAAGCATTTTCAGTGGAAAATGCCACTTCTGTTGAAAGTAACATGAATGTTGTGAGCCATTGTTTTCAGTGCCTTGATTTTCCTCAGTCCATCCTATGTGCAGTCTGCTCCAGGCAGAAATATTTGTCTATATGAATCTTGGAATAAATGGGATAAATTAGAGGTAAACTTTTAAAACACAGGATTTCATGTTTTCTCCCTGTCTACTGCTAAAGTCCTTCCCAGCAATCACTTCACTACAGCTGAACAGTTTCTTCTCACTTAACTCATGACGTATAACTTCCCAGCTACTTCTCAGTGAAGACTGAATGGTTTGCTTGATCTGTAATTCCATATTAAAGGCAAATGCATTTCTAGAAAATATCAGTTTTATCCATTACGAAGGTATCCTGATACAACTATCAGTAAGGCTTTAAGAGTGCATTTCCATTTTTAAATGAAAAATTCTCACGTATTCTCTATATCCCAAGACATTGCCTTGCAAATGTATGTTATAGGGCTTGAATCTCATTTTATATAGAGGACTTTACAAACAAGGAAGGACCTGTAAATTCAAGGATGGTTCAGTCATGGAATTAGAGTAAGAGTATATTTATAAATTATTAATATTAAATTATCTATACCAGAAATACTATCTTCATTGTAGTGTTTCGTATGATGAACATACAGATTAGCTTTCTTTATACTGTCTTATCTACAGTGCGTGATATACCTTCATTGCCACACTTCTTTCTTATTCAGTGACATTTTTCCTTCTTTCATTCAGTTTTATCTCTAGTCATAAAAGGTAATCTATATTTAATATGGCTGTATCCACCCAGCGGATTAAAAATCTAAAAATATTTTTACTCTAGCATGTGCCTGCAGGCTTGTATTTCATTGCATTCACTGTCAGAGCAGAGAAGGATGTGGTCAGGAGGAAATTGGTTGGTTAGGCCTTTGGTCAGACAGAATATTACCTGAATCGTTTTAAGAGCTGATGGGGAAAGGTTTTTTCCAGACCAAATTTGCTTTGCTGAACAAGGCAGCCTACATTAAAATGTCATTAATAAATAATATCCTGTCTCTAAACCCCCTCTCTAATAGCTGTATGTATATCCTAAGGGAGAGTGACTTGGCAATATTCCATATCAGTGCCTAAAATGTCCTATTAAGGGTACTGTGAGCTCTAGAAATTTACTTATAGAAGAGAAATGAGTGAAGAATGTATAGACTATTTATCTCACATCGAACTGTGTCTTGAGAAATTAATAATCATTACTAAGTGACTATACTCAGCACTGGTGAAGTCACACCTGGAGAACTGTGTCCAATTCCGGGCTGCCCACTGCAAGAGAGAGATGAAGCTACTGGACAGAGTCCAGTGAAAGGGACTGGAGCATCTTCCCTATGAGGAAAGGCTGAGAGCTGGGACTGCTTAGCCTAGAAGAGGAGAAGGTCAGAAGGCATGTGCATAAATCTCTGAAGGGAGTGTAAAGACAGAACCAGTCTCTTTTCAGTGGTGCCTGGTGATAGGATGGAATGCAGTGAGTGCAAACTGAAATATAGATGGCTTTGTATGAACATAAAAAAGAAAAAAAAAAACCCACCCCATCCAAAACTGTTTCCTTAAATTGTGTGGGTGACTGAGAACTGCAGTGAGTTGTCCAGAAGTGGTCTCCATCCATGGAGGTACCCAAGCTCTAGGTGACCCTGCTTGAGTGGGAGAGTGGGATTAGACAACCTCCAGAAGTCCCCTCCAACCTCAAGCATTCACCAATTCTGTGAGCAAAAGGTTTCTCTCTTTGTTGCAGGTAACATTGCATGCTTTAAACTGATAAATTGTCAGCTTCAGTATGTCAGGCATCCTCATTTCAGTATCTGGTAAGACTTCTGTATATTGTCTGTCCTGATGGCAACATGTCTCACTGAGCTTTATGATTCATGCATAGGGGAGAGAAGTTTGGGAAAGAAACTGTACAAAAGTGCCTGATGCAGGAATGCTGTAATCCTGATTAAGTTCTTTGCAAATATTTATAGTAAAGGTTCTACTGTATAAATAAATATAAATATAAACTGAAGGGACTGAATGACTGAAATCCTACATCTCCTGAAACAAATGTGTCCTCAGCATTTAGAAGATTCTGTCTGTCTTTTCTGGCATTCATGATTCCCAAGTTTTACTGTTCATACCATGTCAGTAGTACTCTGAAAATATTGACTGTAATTGAGGCAGCTGTGAACAAATAGAAAATCACGTTTGACCTTATGAACATGAGTTTAGAGATGTAAAATATTTTGGTGGAAAAATGCCTGTTTACATTTTGAAGTGTAGACTGATTGTATAGAAAGGTTTACTTGCAGTTTTAATCAGTTTTTGCCATCTTAATGGAAAAAAAATATCAAAATACTCTGCTTTTATCTTTCTACTTTAATGTCTTTAAGATTCCTTGTTATCATTTACTATGTACAATAATCTTTTATGTTTATTTGCTACCAAATTTATTAATGATGAAAATTGCAGAAGAAAGATTTGAAATGATGAATAATATTTTTGATACATCTTGCTGAAAATATGTGTCCATATAGATTGCTGGTTTTTAGAAATTCATTGCAGGTAAGATACAGAGGGTACTGCTCTGATGAACTGAATTGATTTAAATAATCTAAACTTGAAACAACCTGGTACCTGGGTAATTCTGAGTGTTATCTTGCTTGTCATCATCCCCGATGCTCCCCACCCCTAAAGAAATTTTTTTTTAAATCCTTAGATATATTTGTAAGAGGCTACATTTTTATTTATGCCATGAAAATCAATCACACTGTTCATGTAAGTGCAATTTTCTGGATCAGTTTTCAGTTATTGGCAGATTAATGCAGTAACTCTACTGAAGTCATGGGTGATTGCTCCTGGTTGCTCTTGCATGTTTAGTGATAAAACATAAATATGGTGGTAACCAAAGCTCATCTATTGCTAACATTGATAGGAGGGTGAGTGAAGAAAGGTAACAGCTTGAAAGAAGGTGTCAGAGATAGGAGGGCAGGAGCAATGCTGTTGTAGCAGATCCTAAATAAAAAGCTAGCATTTTTTTCCAGATGGTCAGATGAATTTGATACAGAATCACAGAATCATAGGGGTTGGAAGGGGCCTCAAGAGATCATCGGGTCCAACCCCCCTGCCAAAGCAGCTCCCCAGCTCATATTGCACAGATAGGCGTCCAGACGAGTCTTGATTATCTCCAGAGATGGAGACTCCACCACCTCCCTGGGCAGCCTGTCCCAGGGCACTGTCACCCTCACTGTGTGAAAGTTCTTCCACATGTTGGTGCAGAACTTCCTGTGCTCCAATTTGCAGCCATTGCCCCTTGTCCTGTCTCCACAGATGACTGAAAAGGGGTTGGCCAATTCCCCCTGCATCCCATACTTAAGATATTTATAAACATTAATTAGGTCCCCCCTCAGTCTTCTTTTCTCCAGGCTGAACAGCCCCAGCTCACTCAGCCTTTCCTCATAGGGGAGATGTTCCAGGCCCTTAATCATCTTTGTAGCCCTTCTCTGGACTCTCTCAAGGAGGTCCCTGTCTTTTTTATACCAGGGAGCCCAGAACTGGACACAATACTCCAGGTGGGGCCTGACCAGGGCAGAGTAGAGGGGGAGGATCACCTCCTTAGACCTGCTGGCCACACTCTTCCTGATACATGTGAGGCTATTTCTGTTTGTTGGGTTCCTTATCATGCCAAGTGTACTGAAACACAATGGAAACACAAAAGCTGTAAAGAAAATGAACAGCTGTCTAGAAAAGACACCTGTAAGAAAGCAAGATGATTTTCTTATGTATGCAAAATCTATCTGGATTTTACAAATCTATATTGGAATCTTGCCTTAAATTAATAAGAGATGCAGACCCACACAAGTAGTTAAAAAATGAGCTATTGAGCTGATTTGCAGTGGGTTTTTTCCCACGTGGTGTCTCTCTAAATTCCTTCAGCCTCGTATCATTTTATAGATACTTGTCTTGTAAAAGCTACCAGTAACATTTCATACTTGAATTTTGCTCCTCTTTTGAGAAATGGCACTTTTCCTGCTGTTCTTACACTGATAGCTGTAACTTATATGTGCATGCCTGGTTAACAGTGTAGCCAGAATCCTAGGGAAACACAGGGTACTGAACTCAAAACTTGGAATGTGACAGGAATGCCACTTTAGATGGACTGTTGCTGTGCAAATTCTAGTTCTACTGCTGTGCTTTATACCACTCTGTTATCTGTTCTTACCTAGTTTTCCTACGTCTTTTTGCCACAGAGTGCATTCCGATTAAGTTCAGCTTGGAAAATAGTATATTGTGATATGCTGTAGGATTATTAAAGAAGGGGAAGTATTTAACAACTATGCATAACTTAGTATTATAGGAATCAATTTGACTGCTGAAATATGTCTAAATTCTCTTTTACTGAAATGGTCTATTTATTTTAATTATAATTGATCAAAGCAGACAATTGTTTAAAAAAAAAAAAAAACTAAATCCTCACCAAGCACCCAAAACCAACCCCCAAAAAAAGAAAAAACCCAAAAACCCAAAAAACCTTGTACAAACCCAGCCAACACAACTTCATCAGTCATACTTTGTTACTGTTCCAAGTCACAGCACAGTGCCTGGCCTGGGCAAATGTGCCAGAGCCCAAAGAACAGGCATCACAGTCAGAGAAATGTTTCAAATTATATGCAGCAAGCCACGTTTGCAGGGAATGCTGTTGGTTTTCTTTCCAATGGGTTCTTTTAAAATGGGTGAGAATTAGAACTTTGTTTTTCCTCTCACATAGTTTTAAATACGCTTGCTGGAAAATGAGTTATTACCAAATATAGCTTAAAGGGCTGGATTAGAATCTTTCCAGTCTGGCTGTCTGCCATAAAAATGGTTCAGAAGGTATAGGGCTATCCTGTTTGCCTGAGATTTACCAGGATGTTGTACTTGTATATGTACTGCGGAGCACACACATGCAGTAAGTCTGATGTTTACCCAAACGACTGTGCTTACTGTTGTGCTAATAATTGTTAAAATCATAATTGTGATTACTCTATTTCTGAACAAATGTTTAAGGTCATCATAGTAAATCAAATACATTTTGGAATGTAACGTATACGTATAAAAAACACATGTGGAATTTGTGGCCATATGGTGACTTGTTTGGTGCTGCTGTGTGTGCATAGCTGATGTGACCTAAATACAAAGTAGGATACATACATACATATCTATGAATAACAGACTGAGGAATCCCAGAGGAACTGGGAAAACCTCAGTAGTCAGAGACGTGCATAAAACCTCATGACTAAGAATCTGTACGTTACAGTTCTTAAGATCTGTGGAGAATTGGTTGATGAAAAAACTGTACGGGAGTTATGTGGCTTGGTGACATCTAATGTCATTATTGGTATTCGCGCATCATACCACCCTCAACATTTTGCCTGGTACAATTTGCTGTGTTCACAGATGGGACTTCTAAACAGATGTTTCAAAGTATAATTCTTGTCATAATTCAGTTTTCATAGTACTTTGCATAAATGTCTATTTTTGATGATACACTGCTCTAATTTATTGCAGCATTTTTGTCAGTTCTAAATTGGGCAAATTGACAAGAAAAGCCATTGTTTTTCATATACTGTTACTGGTTTCTAAGAGACTTTTTCAGAACTAAATTGAACAGACATATGTCAGAGGGAAATAAAACCTGTACACAATTTTTAGAGTTTATTGTGTTGAGCAAGGGAGGCTAAGTACGGAAAAAAGTGCTTTATAGTTAACCTGTAAACCTATTAATTTGAAGCACTTTAATTTTAAGAAAAACTGTCGGCTTCACTAATCTACATTAAGCATTGCAGTTATCCTTATAAAGAATAAGCTCATTACTATTTAAACTACGTATTAGCTGCATCTCTTACAAGGAAGAGAGAATGTTCCCCATAACTTCCATTTATTGTAGCCAAGTTAATGTGAACTGAGAATAACTGATTGGGAATAAATCTTTTGTCATTCATGCCAAATCTTAGTGAAAGTCGTAACGATACTTTTAATAGAAGTAGCAGTTATGATGGCCATTCCTTCTTAAATGTTCATTAAGAATAATCACTCCACTCATGTTGCTGAGCTCAGCAAATTATGGAGCACATCTGAAATAGAAGTAAATGAGTACAATGCCACTGTCTGTGTAATGCCTATTCACATGTGATTTCCTGTTCTTCAGTTAACACTGAAGAGACAGTGTAGAGAATTAACAGAACTTTACTATGAAAAATAACACTCTTATACTGTAAGAGAGCACAGATTACAGATTTTGTTTTGCTGTTGTTTCGTGTGATGCTTAGACCTTGTTTGGGCAAAACTTCCAGTATTCAAGTGTCCTCTGTTAGAAAAGTTTACATACAGGAGGTTCTGTCTGAACAGACAGAAACCTTTGTTTTACTATTTGGGTGATTGAGCACCAGAACAGGTTGGCCAGGTAGCTCAAAAGATGGACATGATCTGTTCTACATGACCCTGCTTGAGCGGGAGGGTTTTGAGTAAGATAATCTCCAACACCAACCACTTTGTGATTCAGCAAAATAAATATCCAGAGGAACTAGAAGTGTGGTGCATTTCCTGAATTGCAATGAATCTCAAGTTTGATATAATACATGACAGAAATCTGTCACTACTAGCACAGTATATGTGTTTGTGGGTTAGGAAAGATGGCATCCAAAACCACCAAAGATCTCTACTTCTTGTAATGTTCTGAGGGACCATTAACTGCTTCCTTTAGAGTACATTGGTTTTAAAACTGGTGCCATCTCTCCTGAAATTTGGATAGTAGTCTTTGTATTTCATATTATTTTCACTTAGGATTTTGTTTTATGTTACTGTCCACTTGCATCTTCTAAATGAGCTTAAATAATACCTATGCTCTCACAGAACTGTGGTATTTACATTTCCGTAATACCTGTTGATTTGTTTTATAGTATAAAGGCTAAAATATACAGTTATGTAGAGAGACCTGTGATAATTGTAAGCTTATGATATCTTGCTGTTCTTTCTATAGAAAGCTTCTATTATGGATAGGATGCCATCTGAACCTTTTCTCAATACAACCCAAATTTTATTAGCTGCCACGTACAAAGCAGTTTTTCTGCAGTGACCTGACTTGACAGTGTGAAGCAGCTCTCTGTGCTGTGCCTTGCCTTATTTATTTTTCATATGAAAAAATAATATCATTCCTGCAGGAATTATATTTCAGCTACAGAATGAAGGCCTGTGAACAGCTCTTCTTTATGCCTGAATGTGCTCCCCTATGAATTGCTGATGGTTAGGAAAGCTCACAGTGACAGGACACAGTAGCTTTGTGCTTAGATGACAATAATCTGTGTCTGTGCTAACTGCAGCTGACACCATTAACTACCTATCCATAGACTAAAATAAAAACAATTATCACTGCATGCATTAGAATGATGAAATCCACTCTGTTTCTATAGTAACATGAGTGACAATTTATATTATGACCTTAAGAAAGTAGAATGTGACCGTTTCTATTCTTTTTTTACAGTTTTACGAGGAGCAGCAATTCGCAGAGAAAATATGTTTTAAGATAACGCACCTAATCGACAAAAATAAAGGTAAGATTTTTTGGAACAGTAACAAAAAGATGCACAACATACATTCAAGTTGGAATGTTTATTTTGACTTTTAAGTATTCTGTTATGTAGAGACATAGCCAATTTAGTGCTGTTTGAAGTAGATTTTTCTTTTATTACAAATACTTTAAGTGGAAGCTTTACAAAAAATCAAGAGTAAGAGAGAAAATAAAGTGAGGTCTTTAGCAAATAAAAATTTTAAAATTGTTTTGCAATCTGGTCTGGCTTAAAGTATCATATAAAAAACAGTCTTGAATTCTGAGCTTTTGTTGTTCTTTTAGGTATCAGTACTCTGTAAGAGATTACTTTGTGGAGATGTTTACTATATCACAGTGGTTTTAGACCTATCCAAGCTAGCATTAATCCAGTTTGTTTATTATTGGCAGGAAAGCTGTGGCAAAATGTTAAACAATCCTACCTAGGATTTGAAGGATGTATCTTTACTGATACTTACAAAGTAGAATATTATACTATAGATCAATCAAGAAAGTAGAGTTACTGAGTTCTTTAGACTGATTTCAGCTTTCTGTTTGAATATCGCTTTGTCTCAAAACTGCCTCCCTTTACAAAAGATATAGCATGTTTAACTCTGTAGCCATTTAGTAACAGGCATAATTCATGAAGTGTTTAATAATTTACGACCTTCCCTCTCCCTACATACTTGTCTCACCCAAAGCCTCTTTCCTTATTATGGGCTAAATATGTAGAGTGCTTCCATGAGCAACTCTGGAGCTAGAATCATCTCTGCTATGAGCACAGGATTATGGAATATCTCTTCAAGTTACCTAAAGCTTCAGGAGTCTGACAGCAATCCACTGCCTGTTGGTCTTCCCTTGCGTGCAGCAGAGATGAGCAGATAAAGGCAGAAGGACTTAATTCTAACTCTGTGCTGAAATATCCTGTTCAGTCACTTGGTGTTCTTTGTTTCAATGTTGTAATTTGTTATTATCTTGAATATATAGGATTTTTTTTTAAATTAAGGTTAATGATTATAATTGATTGCAATTCCAGGGATGTCTCTGATCATGTTTTTTAGAGAAGTCTTTAATCTCCAGCTCATTTTAAAAATTAATTTCACTGCAGTAGAATGTAAAATATGACATCATATTCTATTTTAACATCTCTTTCCAAGGCCAGGCTTAGATTGCCCATTTAACTGCATGTGGATATTTTAAATGTTTTTATATTATGCGTGCCCAACTTAGAAATAGGTCTTCTGCCTGGCTGCAGTTATGGTAATAAACACAGGTGTTCTTTAAAAACTGCATATAATTAAAGTTTAGATGATAAGAAAGCATTTTGTTCTAAGTCTGAAATACTCAAGTAATGTTATATCAATTTCTAAGAGGATTCAACTGAGCTTATTAGAAAAGTAACAGTACACATGCTTTCTCTTTACACAGTGGCCTTAAATCCAAAAGCAATCCTGTTCCCAAGTCTAGTCTCTGTATCAACAGCAGTCAAGTTTATATAGAGCATGCTGGCTATTTCTAGTGTCTAGATTTACACATTAAATATATAGACATTTGTATCAAAATAAATCTTGCTTTTTATGAGCCAGATCTTGTGAATTAGAAGATTATGTGACTATCACCAGAGCAAGAAAGGGAACTATTTCAATAGAACAAGAAGAATGCAGAAGACGGCTTCAGTTCATGTAAAAAGCGCAATGCTTTAAATCCGCTTAACACAGTTCCTCTTCTGAAGCACAAATGGAATAAAGAACTCTGTTTGAGGCACATAATGGCACTTCAGTTTTTAACTAGATGAGATCAAATGTGATTGGAAAATGGAGAAGTCTGGTTACTCTAACTGTACATCCTTCATTCTGATTTTGAAGATTCTTATGTATGCATATTCGGTACTCCTGTGACAGTTCATCTCTAGATGGAAACATGGAAGATTACTAAGAAAATTTTTGTGAAATGGAGGAAAAAGAAGGAATTTCTTTATGCTGTTCTTGGAATTTCAATGATAGGATTATGTTTGCATAGTGACATAGTTATTTCAGTTATTTTGGCTTGCTTCTTTATACAAAATATGAATAAATGTTCGTTTATACTTGGGATTTTTTTTTGTAGTTACAAAAGTTATATCCTACTCACACCCTATAATGTTTTCCAATTACTTTGGTATTTAACTTCTTGAGTTGATTGCCTAAAAAAGGCACGTGAGCCCAAAAGGAGAATTTTGTGAATTAAGAGTTAAGGTTCCAATTGGCATGCAAGTACTATATACATCTTCCAAATTCCAATTACATTTAGAATTTAGAAATTCGAAGTCCAGCTAATAATGAGATCCTTAGAAGAACATATGAGATTAAATAGTTAAGCTGCAAACAATTCAGAATTGAGCAAACTGTTTTTTAAGTCAGGTATTTTCCTATCATAAAAAGCTGAAGAATGATAACAGTAGTTAACCAGTAGATTCTATTCCCACACAGAACCATACATCAGTAAAATATTATTGTAGAGAAATTTATCATTTTACATAAATGTGTTGTAATAAGCAGTGAACTGAGTAAGAGCTACAGTAAGAACAGGTAATTGCTATTTTTTACCAAGGCAAAATGAATGGCTGAATATATCTGATTCCAGTTAGCACTTTAGTTAGCAGGTACCAGATTGAATTTATATTTTAGTGACAATTTCCTATTTGCTGAGTATCTTTTTCTTAATTCAGTTTTTAAACTGTAAAATCATTCTTTCTAATCCTTATATCCCCACAGCTACAATGCCATCCTTAATAAATACTCCTTTTTTTCTCCTCCACGTTGATAGATATGGAAATCGTTTAATCACTGATCCTTGAAAAATAAACACCCATGAAAATAATTAAGCTTATTTCATGAAAACACCTCAAGGAAGTCTTTTAGTTTTAAAAAAATCATAGAGATGATTTGGAAAACAGGATCCTTCTCAAACTAGATGTCCATTTGGAAGTTAAAGTGAAAAAGATAGAAGTGAATGAATCACAACTCATTCTCTCATTCTTCTGGGAATGATCATCTAGGAGTAAGGTACGTAATATTTACAGTCCATTCTTGTTTTCCATCTTGTTTTCCTAAAGAATTCTGCTCAAGATCCTGAATGTTAACACATGCTTTGAATTCCTATTACTATCCCTGTTGAACCTCTGCTGCTGTAAAGGTTCATAAATAGCTCTGCCTTTGGCATGGAACTGTGCGGAGAGAGTCTATAATGACAGCCTTCAGTGATGAGCAAGTACAGTGAAAGTACAGTAAATAAAGTGCAAGTTTGCGATTCCAGTTTCCAAAAGTATAGGAGGGAAAGGCTATATGCAGGACAGCTGCACCCACTTCTAAAAGGAACGTGGAAGAGCAGAGATTTACAGCCTCTTTTGTATCCCAGTACCTGTTGGAGAACATGGCTTTCAGTACAACTGGAAGTTTCCATTCTGTAGTTTTAAATATAGGAAGTGCAAATGAAGGCTAGGGTGACTTTGATCTCATAGGATTTTATTAAATGGAATATATTTATTAATCTTCCCGATACATTTGTTTAGCCATAATTTTTCCTTCTATTCTTTATAAGATTTGTTCTTGAATTTAACAGACCTATAAAGACAAAAATATATTTAAATGTCAGTAATGAGAATGCCAAAGACTAATCTAATTGATAATCTGGTTTATACTCTTGGTCCACCATTCCTTCAGCTTCCTTTAAAATATTAATTTGATATAAAACCAAAATGTTACTCTACTTGCATATGCATATGAATGTAAGTTGTGTCTTCGTGGCATATGGTATTCAGTTAAGCTTGCTATAGTTGACATATGTCTAAGAAAAGTCTCTTTCTGGTATTAGATATTTAAATTTATTCATTTGCATTTTGCTGTGTGTCAGATGACACTGGGCATTTATGGCACCTACAGAAGTATCCATTTTCTTGAACGAATGATTCCATTTTATTTACACCTTTCAAGTGAGTTACCGGAAGATTTTTGCTATGCAGAATGAAAGTCCAAAATTTCTACTTTTGTTAATAAATTCAATTTGCAATAAACTGGAGTCCAATCTGACTTACTCTGGTGGTTTTCAGTGGACTTTTAGTTTTGTAGGTACTCATGCAGAAGTTTAGGACATCTCAAAGAATGGCAGACTTTGCAGTGTCTCCTTGTTCTGTACTAAGAGAGTTCACTGACATTCTTCTTTTTAAATATATTGGTAGTTCACTCACTTTAGTATTAAATGCATTACCTTCCATTTTGAGTTTGTTTTGAGGCCAGTATTCAGTGTGTAAACATCTGTAGTGCCCAGCAGAGCACCTTGCGTACTTAGCAATACCACATTCTTCATTGCGATAAGCAACACCGTGTCCCTGAACTGAACTGCTAGCTTGTCATGCTGCAAGAAGTCTGGATTATGAAACTTTCCTAAAATTGGGCTCGCTTCTCTACTGTTGCCATAGCAATATCATTCTGCAAATTCCAAAGTGAAAGTTTTTAACTTAATGTGAATAACTTAATTAGGGAAAGAACATTTAAAAGTTCTAGATCTAAGTGTTCTCCTTTCCTAGACATCCATAATAACAACGTACTTCAACTTGACTTTATTTTAGGAAAAAGAATGGGAACAACTAATTCTTTAGTGGGAGAATATAATGTGTTTTAAATATGTAGTCTGCAGTGAGTACAAAAAATGGAGAACACCGTTTGTAAAGTTAAATTGAAACAGTAAAAGAAAGTACTCAGTAATTTTGTAGCTGGATGAACTACACTCTTGACCGCTGACAATCTTCTGCTCTTAGCTCTATTTCCTCACAAGAGTAAGGTACATTCAGATAGGGTAGAGGAGATCTGTTCAAATTAAAACTGCGTTGTTCAGCACAGGATGAGTAAGAAGCTTGAACTTATACCATGAACTTAAGATGTTTTGATGTAGACAAAATCTTTTGGCCTCAGTGTCCCTAGAATGTGAGGTAGCAAAAGGCTTTTCAGGAGCTCATTTTGGGAAGCTTCAGATTGTACTTCAAGCTGGGGGTACAGGCCCATATCTGACTTATTTTTATTCTCTGGTAAGTCAAATGATTTTTGGATTCATTTGTTTGCAGTTTATTTAGTGCTTTATAACTGAGTAGGGGAATGATTGCTTTCTTCTAAAAGCTAAAGGATTTATACTATTTATCCAAATGCTGATTGTTCATCCGACCATCACACGTATTCCTGCTAAAATGCATTCCCCTAAGATCTGCTTTTTGCTTCCATAGCTTTTCGAAATGAAGGTTTGTTGACATTTGTTGTGCAAAGAATGGATGATGCATAAGTGACAGGTTGAGGTATTTGGGGTTTGTTCATTGAAAAGTATTTTGTCTACTACTGTGAGCAGATTCCTAAGCCAAGCATGTTTATTTTCTTCTTTTACTTCCTCATCAATCAGCCTTGCACTGTGATCAACATTCCAGCTTTTGCTTTTTGCTGGTTTATACATTTGGACTGTTACAAAGAAACACACCCTTTACAGTGAAAGACAGAAATCAGTATTGTCAGGGTGAGTCCACTAGATCTTTAACTACCTACTGTTTATTAAGGGTGTGAAGCTAATGACTGCACCTAATTGGCATGCCACAGATCTCTACTTTTATGTTGGCAAATCTGTGGGGCTTTTGTTGCTGCAAATAAGGTAGTACTGCAGTTACAGTCACTGTAGTACTGTGGTTGCTGTAAGTCACTAGATGACAACTTGCTTGGAATGGTTCTACTTTTCTACAACTGTATTTTAAAGGAAGATGTTTTTCAAGTAGCTATTCCTCACACTGCATTGAGGATCATGTTTCACAAGAGCTTAACTCATATTTAGACCCTGAAATTAAACAGTAGTATTTTAAAAATACACAGACTGCTTGGAACTTGCTGGATTATCAGTTTTTTACTGCTTAACTACTTCTTTTTCTATCCCAAATGAAAACTGCTGACTGCTTTGAAAAATCGCTCCCTATAATTGCGTATTTTGATTGTTAACAGAAGGCTGAAAATCTGAGCTTGAAATTATAAAGTACAAAGCACACAGTTTGGGTGATGTTTGAAAGAGTGGCTTTTTAAACTGGTTTTTCAGTTTCTTGTTCATTGTTTATTGCTATTTAAAGTTTGCACATATGGTTGTGTTGCTGTGTAATACTGGAACCTTAAAATATTTATCTTTAGATAACGTCTTTAGATTATCTTATCCCAGATAATATGTTGTCATTTTAGAATTCAAACACATTTTTCTAAGGAATTGTTTTATTTTAAAGACAGGGTAAGCTTCCTTCTAATAAAACGACAACATGAATCAGCATGTGTGCATTGGGAAGGAGGGGGGGAAGCCTGGTTTTGGTTTGCCACAAAGTTGTTTGCAATGCAAAACTGCCTGTAATTTCAACCATCAAATACAAGCCTGATTACTGTGTTTGAGGGAAAGCTATTTTTGACAATTTGACCTCCTTGAGTGATACAGTTTTAACCACACTACGTTCGTGGAGCCCACATCATTGTAAGGTGCTGTTGCTACCAAAATAGCTATGGTTAGTATGTCAGTGGCCTAACTATATTTAGAACAACATAGGATTCTTTTTTCCTACCTTAATGGAGAAAATCATGTTGTAAAGCTAGACAGTCTTATTCTAGGCTGTGTGTCTACCCAGAGAGAAGAAAAACTATGCTAAGAAAAACAACACGGCTGTAACTATTTAACCACTGTTATTTCTGCATAGCAAAGAAACTAAATGTTAAAGTGCTCTTTTCCAGCTTGTTTTTAACATGTGAAATGTCAAATTGAAACATTGAATGGTGAGATTTATTATACCAAGATTGTCTGGCCTTACTAGTTTAAGAGTTTAAGCAGTGGAATAGACTTCTGAAGAAAAACAGCTGATCTGGCAGTAGCAGAGATAAATTCAGAGTTAAGATTAAATGTAAAGAATGGAAAGCATATCAAGGCATCTGAAAGCAGCCATGGCAACCATACAACTTCTCTGTCTTGCAATTACATTGTCATTTAAAACATTTTAGGTTTGGTCTCAGCTTAGATGAAATCGAGTTCTAAAAATTACATTTCTTTTGCAGAAAAAAAAATTGTATTTTGTCAAATGTCCTAAGTCTCATTTCTTTGCCTTTATATGAAGGCAGCTATAAGCATTGTTTTCCACTGACCGATTTCCCTACAAGATCTTGTTTTATCTCCTATTTTGAAAGGAGAGTGTCTCTTTTTTATGTTTTTCTATTCTTAATGGCAGTGTTAAAAAGAAGCGCATGCCAATTCTTACTCAAATATTATTTTGCAGTTTATTACAGGATTCATGCATCAGACATCAGTGTAGCTTAAAAATACTCTGCCTGCTAGATTCCTACTTAAATGTTTTCCAGCTGTTACCAAGCACATGAAACACAAGTCCAATTTAAAGGGGTTTGTGCAACCATGCATCACAAATAGAATACCTAGGTGAATCATAGATAGTTATTTACAGATATAAAATACATTTAGTAGTTAGTTGCCTTATGAATAAAATCTACTGGTTGACTAGAAAGCTCCAAACCTTGAGCAGTAAAGCTTTCACCATAGGATCCAATGTGATTAAAAAAGGTTACTGTTAAAAATTACGCTTGCAGTGCACAGCTGTGACATGGGGAGTGCAACTGCACAAACACATTTGCATTTTTGGGACTAGAATCTTGGCTCTCTATTGGAGACAGAAGGCAAAAGCAAGAAAAGACCAATAAGTTACGGCGTTTCCATCACTTGAGGACTGGGTTGGGGGAGTCACTGTGTTTATTGTGGTCCATGTCTGGTGCATTTAGTTGATATGTCCGACCATAACATTTGTTTATGCAGATAAATATGTTAACATGTACATTGTGTCATGCACTGCAGATCTACAGAAATATAAACTGTGTGAAGGACAAAATGCAGTAAAATGATCATAATGTTCGAGGTAGATGTTAGTGGGCCTGTAGCCCATGAATTCTGCTTTCAAAGGATATCGATCTCTTGTTTGTTGGACCAGTGTTTCAGTTCTGTGAAGCAGTAGTGCAGTGGTATTCTTATGTCACTTCTTTCTCTGCATTGATAAGCACCATAGTCCTGTCTGGAGAACAAGACAAGCTTGAAAATTATTATATTTTTTTCTTTAGTATATTTAATATAAATATTATAAGATCATAAATGTATAAAAATAACCCTTGACATTGAACTATATTTTAGCACCAGCTAATGTAATAGAAATTTAATATATAATAAAACCTGATAGGATTAATTTAGTAGTAAATCAAAGAGAAATTTCCTCCTATGAAAACCATATGAAATTTATTTTTCAAGGGCCTTTTTCAGAAGTTGACCTAGTGTATTTAATACTGTTATATCACATCCGTGTCCTTCAGCCACCTGTGAAAAACAGAATTGAGGCATATTTTACAAAAATAAGAGAAGGAGCTGATACAGAAGTGTTACTCTATTGATTTAAGGAGCTTTTTAAATTACTAGTAAGCAAATGTTTGCTTACATTTCATTACGCATTTCGTAGTGTGGTATGCCATCTAGTGTTAAATTCCCCAAAAGGAGCAAAACTGCAAAATCCTGATGCTGGCTCCATCACCAGTACGCTTTTGAGTCAGTAGATTTTTCTGGTATGTGTTCAGGAATATACAGTGTGTATACAGTGGAGTAAAGAGACAATATTTACTTCTGTTTCTACTGACTTTGTTTTAATATTTGCCATCTTGTACTCTGTTGTCTGGGGATACATATCTATTAAAAAACTGCCTTCCCAGCTACAACCATACAGTTTGATAATTCTGCCTCAGGTAATGTTGATACCCAGAGTGTCCTTTGTAAAAGCGCCTGCTTTATGTTACATTTACAGAGATGTTAAATTACTGAGAGAAACTGGTTTCGAAGGGCTTCTAAATGCATCTAGCTGGCCAGGGAAGAAATTTAATAACTCCAGAGATTTTTGTAAGGAATACTCATAGCATATTTTGTCATGTGTACTCATAGAGTATGTATGTATATTCATATGAGTATGTGGATACTCACAGAGTTTCGTAATGCAATAGTATATCCCTGTAATAAGCTGAATATGACAACATTGACTCTGTTTCTATCACAAAAACAGCGGTGGGATTCCATGCATTCAATTACAACGTTACTTTAAAAGTGTGTCTTTCTGAGGAAATAAGACTTCTGTATTTGGGGAGAGGTGGGAAGGGGGTAAAAACAAACAAACAAAAAAACCACACAAAAAATAATTGAAAAACTAAGTGAGCAATTGTCTTTTCTTAGTTTAAATACAAAAATATTTTGTTTGAACAAAATTATTCCAACATTTAGAATTAAACATTCAAAGCTCAAGAGAAAATTGAGCAGATGACAATTCTCTGGATAAGGCAACAAAAACTGGGGGACACTGCTCTGTTCTGTTCCCCAGTTGAGATTTAAGTAAAAGTAAAATTAAAATATTTACTAAGTCAAATTTCAATAGAGGTTTTAAACTTGTTTGTTTTCTGAATCAGAGGCATAAAATGTCTTTTTCATTGGATGCTCTGTTACATGTCCTCAAAGTGTTCAGTCAATAGCCATAGTGTGCATGTTTGGTCACTGATGCACATCATGGATTTAACTAAAGATATGTGATTTGGTGAACATCCATTTCAAATTACAAATGAATTTCAAACCTAACAAACACGGATAATGGGTTGAAGAGATTACATGTTGATAAATTCAAGATAGATTGATTGAAATACACCCCCATAGTGATGTTCTGCAGTAGTCTTAAGATTCTGATAAAACCTGGAAAATAAATTGTAACACTTCCTTGCTTAACATCCATCTAAAAATTGTTCTTGCTTTGAACAGAATTCAGCCTTCCTTCTAAAAGCCAATATTTTTGTCATAAGGGCATCGCCAGTCTGTAATGTTAACCTAGAACTTTTAGCTTGAAAACGCCTTAATTCATATGAGGGTCTGATATAGTATTGTTAAAATGCATAAATTAAAAAGTTTTCAAAAATTAAGTGAGGTCTTGATATTTTAAAGGGAATCACAGAATCGTAGGGGTTGGAAGGGACCTCGAGAGATCATCGGGTCCAACACCCCTACCAAAGCAACTCCTCAGCTCATATTGCACAGATAGGCGTCCAGACGGATCTTGAATATCTCCAGAGAAGGAGACTCCACCACCTCCCTGGGCAGCCTGTCCCAGGGCTCTGTCACCCTCACTGTGTGAAAGTTCTTCCGCATGTTGGTGCGGAACTTCCTGTGCTCCAATTTGCAGCCATTGCCCCTTGTCCTATCTCCACAGACCACTGAAAAGGGGCTGGCCAATTTCCCCATGTATCTCATACTTAAGATATTTATAAAGATTAGTAAGGTCCCCCCTTAGTCTTCTTTTCTCCAGGCTGAACAGCCCCAGCTCACTCAGCCTTTCCTCATAGGGGAGATGTTCCAGGCCCTTAATCATCTTTGTAGCCCTTCTCTGGACTCTCTCAAGGAGATCCCTGTCTTTTTTATACCAGGGAGCCCAGAACTGGACACAATACTCCAGGTGGGGCCTGACCAGGGCAGAGTAGAGGGGGAGGATCACCTCCTTAGACCTGCTGGCCACACTCTTCCTGATGCATCCCAGGATCCCATTAGCCACCAGGGCGCACTGCTGGCTTATGGCCAACCTGTCATCCACCAGAACCCCCAGGTCCTTCTCCACAGAGCTCTTCTCCAGCAGGTCATCCCCCAGCCTGGACTGATACAGACGGTTATTCCTCCCCAGGTGCAAGACTTTACACTTGCTTTTATTAAACCTCATCTGGTTTCTCCCTGCCCAGCTTTCCAGCCTGTCCAGGTCTCACTGGATGGCAGCTCAGTGTCCTGCGTGTCAGCCACCCCTCCCAGCTTTGTATCATGGGCACTTGCTGAGGGTGGATGCTATTCCCTCATCAAGGTTGTCAATGAAGATATTAAACAGGACTGGACCCAACACCGAGCCCTGGGGAACACTGCTAGTCACAGGTCTTCATTGAGATTCCGCTCCACTGATCACGACCCCCTGAGCCCGGTCCGACAGCCAGTTCTCAGCCCACCTCACTGTCCACTCATCTATCCCATGCTCTCTCAGCTTTGCTATCAGGATGTCATGGGAGACAGTATCGAAAGCCTTGCTGAAGTCAAGGTAGATGACATTCACTGCTCTCCCTCCATCCACCCATCCACACAAGTTTAATGTAAATCATTAAAACAGACATAATTTCAGGTTTGCAATACATAATCTACTTCCACAGAACATTTCTTCTCTTCAAAAATATGCTTTTAAACCTTTCAAAATGTACAGAGAATTATTAAATTAATCTGTAGTTTTAGGTCTTCCAACCTCAGGGTTTGTGGTATTATTTGAATGTATTTCTTCATGAAGTTCTAGTACACGTTTATTTCTGGATGAAAAGACCCCAACCAAGTGTCCTGGGCTGCAAAAGATACTTAGAACACCTCAAGAAGACACACGCATTTGTGCGCACATGTATTGCGGGGGTTATTTGGACGGACCAAAAAAAGTGCACACACACAAATGTGAACTTAATTTGCTATACCTACGTAGCTGGACTATTATGTGATAGCAGTGGTGCTATGGGAACAGGTTCTTAAAAAAAGCAGACCGCTATGCAATGACACATGACAGGCAGCACATTTTTGGATGGTTTTTGTACATGTTATGTCAGGGTGGATAGCAAACATGCCAAAGCATAAGGCTCTCAGAGTCTTATACACCCTGACCTGTTCCAGTAATAATTTTGTGTTACAATTTTTTTTCTTCTTTAAGGATTCTACAAAGCATGACTTGCTTCCAGGTGCTGCCTTCCAGGTGCTTCGGACCTCTTCTCCCTTATCTTTATATTCTTTACCTTTCATTTGTAATTTCCTATCTTGTTACCAGGTCCTCACCTTTTGTTTTCTTTTCCTCTAAATGTATTCATAATGCTAATTTACTCATTTGTTTCCTGTCCATTGTATACCTCTTTCTCTCTCTCTCTCTCTCAATGTGTAATTTTTTTCAGGACTTCTCAAACTTCTTTTGTTTAATTTGCAGTCTACCTTTTCTCACAGTATTCCCCCCTGACAAAACACACAGCACCATACCAACAGGACATGTGCATAGTGCCTACGCACCTATGGAGCCACAGCAATAATGCTTGGAGTGGTATTTTTTTCATTCCACAAAACTGCATGCATATTTCTTCTTCTCATTTCCTCAAAAGGCAACATAAGAAAACAGAGAGGCCTCAAGGGAATTCTCAAGCAAAATGCACACGTAAGAGTTAATTCTGCTCTCCCTGGTGCAGTTTCAGATCATTGGCACAGCATGGCTGGCAGAGGGGAGGTGACTGCCCTGGGAAGCAAATTACTTTAGTCAGTACTTTATCAATAACAGCACATGGCACCTACAATTACATGGAAATAATCTGGGGTGATCTACTGAGAAAGTGAAATTAAGTATTTGAAGATGGTAACATAATCCAAGTTTGGTTTAGGATATATTTACATCACTTGTAAACTAGTTCTGCCAGTTTAATCTGCAACTGAAGTGAAAACCAATGTAAAAATCTACCCTGGATATTATCCCAAGGCCCTAAACATGCATTTACAGAAGACTGCAGACATGGCTTCAACATCCTTAGAATCAAGTTACAAGGCTATACTCAACACTTTCCATTATTTTTCTAAATAGAGATTATCACTGATTTTTAGTTCTGTGCAGTAAATGAACTAGAGCAAAATATTTTTGCAGGTCTTGCAATAAAAAAGTCATTTCATGTTTTAATAAGCCTTAATATGCATTGAAGGACTCTATAAACTGATAACTTGCATAAATAGCATCCTGTCCTTAAGTATAGAAGCCATGTTGTACTCTATTTGACATGTCAAGCTGTTAGTCAGACATCAGCAGTGTCCAGAAAACGTTTGTTGTAGTGGAAGGTAATATATTCAGCTCAGTTCTACTTTTCCAGTTTTCTGATTTCTTCTTGTTCCGTGATTATTTCTCTGCATCAACATTTGCAGGAATTTGTAAGTCAAATATAGAATTTTTAAACTGCTAGCAGCTCAAGTTCCATCTGGGATCTGAACAGTCAAGCTGAGCTCCTTCTGCTACACACAATACTTATACCACCACTACCAATAAATATTGTGAAATTAGAATTCTGCAGACAGATTTCCTAATGATCCACAGGCGGAACAGAACAATTTGCTCTTTCACATTCTTACTATTACTCTAATTATAACTCCCATAAAAACTAATTTTGTAAGGTAACATTTTTAAATCTGAGTGAATCAGAATTTTGGCCAGATAACCCTAAAATTCATGTGCATACTTAATAAATATTTAAAGGCTGTTAGTATGAGTGGCATGTCTATATGAATAGCCACCACACAGGTGTATAAAACCAAGCTGGTTGAATGACAGTGAATCATATGATTCACTTTTTGCTTTTGCTCTAAGCAGCAAATAATAGCTTCTGAAAAATTGTCCCTGCAATTTATATGACCGTAAACCTGACTTTTCTATGACTTACAGACACTCTAATGCATAGATCAGTTCTCTGCCCCTATCTGGGCTGGTGTGCTGTACAAGTGAAACATTATCTCCCTCTTGAAGGTGGAGTCTCATTCATTTTACTGGAAGGAGGTAAAGTTGTTGGCTTCCAATGAGGTTGGTCAGGGCTATGTGTAGCCTGTAGTTATGAAAGACCTAAACTGGACCCGTGAAAACCAGTGTCCAAATATTCACGCCCAGCCATAGACAAAGGTCTGCTGATGGGTAAAGCCAAGTTTACAGAAACCTGGAAGCCTCAGGTTTTTACAAAATTTAACATTCAACAAGAGTGCTGTTATAACTGGCTTATGCATATACAAACAGAAGAGATTTCTGAATGACTCTGTTTCCACTTAATGCATTCAATTAATTAGTTAACAAACAAAGCAAGATCTGAAGTCTTTTACTGTATTTCAACTGACATTTAGCTTGCAAACAGAACAGTGCATTGCATGCATTTTTTCTAAGTGATACCATTAAATCTTCTCTGTAGATACTCCACATACTTAACTGCTGGTAACTCGGAATACAGTGATTCCCAAGTTTGCTATCATAGTAAAATTACTCACTATAAAAGCCATCCCTACTTCAACTAGAATGAGGAGAAAGATATATTTGTCTGACAAGTACTTTAAATAGTTCCCATTTCAGATTAGATGGCTGCCAGACCATCAAACAAGCTGCTTCTACACTGCTTCCCCTGAAACTGTTAAAAAATGAGGCTAATTTAGAAAAGTGACACAACACAGAAAATAAATACTGGAACTGCAAAGAGCCCAGATAGAGCAAGTTTCTTAATTTCTCCCTGCTTGTTTTGATCAAAAAGAATGACATATTCTCATGGGACTTATTGTGTGAGGAGGGAAAAATAAAGTACCAGATATTAATAAAATCAACTCTGTAAAAGGACCTGAACACCAAAATAGCTTCTAAGTATGCTCTGATATGCCAACAGCCTGACATACCCAATTATTTATCAAAATAGGGAATGTCTATTCCTGTAACGAATTCCAATTCTTCAATAAGTGCTAAAATTTTTGTTGTTTTGAAGATCAGGCTAAGCAATAAGCTCAGAGGGTGGTGATCAGTGGAGCAGAGTCTGACTGGAGACCTGTGACGAGCAGTGTTCCCCAGGGCTCGGTGTTGGGTCCAGTCCTGTTTAATATCTTCATTGACGACCTTGATGAGGGAATAGCATCCACCCTCAGCAAGTGCCCATGATACAAAGCTGGGAGGGGTGGCTGACACGCAGGACACTGCGCTGCCATCCAGCGAGACCTGGACAGGCTGGAAAGCTGGGCAGGGAGAAACCAGATGAGGTTTAATAAAAGCAAGTGTAACCTGGGGAGGAATAACCGTCTGTATCAGTCCAGGCTGGGGGATGACCTGCTGGAGAAGAGCTCTGTGGAGAAGGACCTGGGGGTCCTGGTTGATGACAGGTTGGCCATGAGCCAGCAGTGTGCCCTGGTGGCTAAGAGGGCCAATGGGATCCTGGGATGCATCAGGAAGAGTGTGGCCAGCAGGTCTAAGGAGGTGATCCTCCCCCTCTACTCTGCCCTGGTCAGGCCCCACCTGGAGTATTGTGTCCAGTT
The DNA here is from genome assembly GCA_020800305.1 of Porphyrio hochstetteri. Lineage (NCBI taxonomy): Eukaryota > Metazoa > Chordata > Aves > Gruiformes > Rallidae > Porphyrio > Porphyrio hochstetteri. Next base: position 22,232,154 of record CM036918.1, on the reverse strand, counting down.
CTGGGCTCCCTGGTATAAAAAAGACAGGGATCTCCTTGAGAGAGTCCAGAGAAGGGCTACAAAGATGATTAAGGGCCTGGAACATCTCCCCTATGAGGAAAGGCTGAGTGAGCTGGGGCTGTTCAGCCTGGAGAAAAGAAGACTAAGGGGGGACCTTATTAATGTTTATAAATATCTTAAGTATGGGAGGCAGGGGGAATTGGCCAACCCCTTTTCAGTCATCTGTGGAGACAGGACAAGGGGCAATGGCTGCAAATTGGAGCACAGGAAGTTCTGCACCAACATGTGGAAGAACTTTTACACAGTGAGGGTGGCAGAGCCCTGGGACAAGCTGCCCAGGGAGGTGGTGGAGTCTCCATCTCTGGAGATAATCAAGACCCGTCTGGACGCCTATCTGTGCAGTATGAGCTGGGGAGCTGCTTTGGCAGGGGGGTTGGACCCGATGATCTCTCGAGGTCCCTTCCAACCCCTACGATTCTGTGATTCTGTGATATGTTACATCTTGAGTTACAAATGTGATAATCCAAATTTCACCTTTGTACATTTCTATGTATTGGATTGCTTTATGGAGAACTACACTGTTTTGTGGTCATGCCTTGTAAACATTACAATTGTGGGGGTTTCTTTTCTTGATAATCATCAAGGTTCCCTCTACGGTAGGTATAGAAATCACTGTACTATTACCTAACAGAGAGAGTTAAACTGTATTTTTTAAAAGGTAATTACACTGACTGCCTTATGCAGCTAGAATTCTAATGAGAGGTTTTGGTGTTATTGAGAATGCAAAGTGTGTTTAACAATTCCTGGTCCAAATGCTAGGATGCAAAACCCATCAAGTGATAAAGTAGTAAAATACACAGCAAGCTTAAAGGACAAAAATTTTATACCAGCTCCCTTCATGTATTAGTGGGAAATGTAATGGTAGTGTGCAGGAGCAGGAAATGCTGTGTGCTGCAGCCATCTCCTACTTGAATTCACTTGAATACAGTGCAGCTGTTGTTCCACATCTTTTTCCAGCTCTTTCCAACAGCTACCGAGTGTTTCCATGTAAGTACAGCCGCTGCCCAGGAACAGCTTGTCTCTATGAAGTCTGTTTTACCATGGAAAACAGACAGTTGTTATTCAGCAGCTACAGCAAAGGGACTGCATAATTTTATCACAGGTTAATTTAGCAGAGTAATTAACTAATTGTCGATGTGCCTTTTAGGTGATCTTACATAGCAGGTTTGAGTGCTTTATGTGTTCCATACTTTATCCAGTACTTGGATGTATATGGAGTATTGCATTTGTAGAACAGGGTAAAATTATAAATTCTCAGTATATATGGAATTACTGAGGTTGAGGCTTTCTGCATCTACTCAGTGCTGTGTGTTATTATTGGTAGCAGTCATGCTAATACATATTTAGCAGATGAAGTGGCTCCCTGACTAGTACTCCTCTTGCTCTTTTTCTCCATGATCAGTATTGTTTAAGGAACAGCACTGTCAAATAAAACTAGCAAGAATAGGAAACAATTCTCCCTTGCTTCAAGCTTTAGATGTTGAGCTAACATTGCTTTGGTATGTACAAGGCAACAGTGGTTGATTATTTTTACATATGTGCTGAAGAGAAGACAAGTTTTGTGTACTTCTGCAGCAGTTACAGTCTGAATTGGGTATAAGCCACTTTCTTTGTAACCAAATGTTGTATCAGACTCCTAAATGAACTGGAACCTCTATTGATAGAGGCTGGGAAACCACATTTCATAAATACCTGCTGCGGATGGCTTAGGTGTGTGGGATGTGTCTTCATTGCCAAGGGACTGTAGGTAGTATTTCCTGTCACTTCCCTGTTTTCTAGTACTCAGATGTGTTTCTTCAAATGCAGTTTAGCCTGTATCCAAACACAACATTTAAGTGCCAGCCACACAAGCTGCTGATGTAATATTACTGTGTAATTAAGTGCTATTCTTTGAAGGTATGGCGATAATAACTTTTTTAATTTTTTAACTTTTTCTATACTTAATCCAAGAGAATTGTGTGGTGGTAGTCTATATATAAATTCTGTTGTTTTTTTGGTTTTTTTTAGTCACTGACAAAGAGAGAAAGCATGAGTTGGAGAGATGGAGCATGTGACTAAAGGAAGAGGAATGGATTGCTTTATTGCAAAAACTTTCCAAGATAATTTATCAATGTTTCTTAAAAAATATGTAAGGGTCAATTATAATATGAGAGTATTTGCAAGTTGAAGTAATACAATACTTTTAGATTCAGTCAAACCGATTTTTAGTTATTCCAGTTGGGTCATAGATTGAAATATTCAAGAAACTACTGTTGTAAATGTTAGCTTTGACTTTTTAGTTATTTTAAATTAAAAAGCATGGTTAGTTTGAATTCTGTTTCTGCATAGTGCCGTATTTAAAAGAAAAAATATATATCTGGCAGATTTTATTGAAGTGTGATACAGAAAACAATGGATATGGGGAAGTACTCCCATCTTACAAGAATCAATTTTGATTTAACATTGCCCTAAACAATAAGTTCTTAGGAGACTCTGAAAATCATCTGATATGAATAAACATTTCTTTAACTCATTTAAAGTCCACACACATAATGATTAAAATACATATAAAGCACATTGTGCTACTTGGTATAAGCTTAAAATAACCTACCAGACACTGTGAGTTACTAAGTTACCTGCTGTTTGCTATTCTCTATGCACTGTGTCTTACAGTCTAAGTGTCTCTTAACTAGTGTACTAGTGGTTCAGAATAAATTGCTATAGGAGATTATTATTTTTTTTAACTTACCAAGTCTGAACTGTCTAACCATGTGAAGCTAAGGTATATTCTTTTATCATATAAATTATTAGAATAAATTACCCAGTCTTTTGAATAGTTTGCTCTACTAATATGAATAAATAAGTGTATGTAAGTGGCTTCAAGATACAGTTGTATGCTGGAGGCAACATTTCCATATAACTCTCTCTGTGCCCCACACTAAGAGAGTCCATCCAACTTTGATAGAAAAAAGTGAAATCAGAAAGCATGAATAATGCAGTATTGAGTATAACTTGTGGTAACACTTCAGCATTTTCCAATCCTCAGTGTCTAGGAACATAAACACTTCAATCTGCATACATTTTTGAATGTAGCAACACTTGATTGATTAAAGAGATACCAAGGTTCGAAACCACAGCATATTGCCATGGAAACCAGGCTTGGTAGTCTGCGTGATGAATTCTGGAACCAGGTAAAGTGTACAGCATTAACTGAGAGATTTGGGGTTGTATTGCTCTTTTCTTTCTTTTAGTGAAGTAATGAGGAAAATATGGTAGCATATGTCATAATGATGATGATGATGATGATGATGATGATGATGATGATGATGTAGTAATGCCTGATCCAAAGCTGGTAAAAACTGTATTTCTTATGCCAACTTTTATGTAAACTTGACAAAGCACTCTGCACCCCTTCCTTACTTAATCCACCCCTGTATGGTGATAATGCTCCTTGAATGTCTTATGACTGGCTGTAGGTCCAAACCGAATGCTCTTTAGTGTCTGATGAAAAATAGGGGGAGGAGTCTTTATTGACTCCAAAGGGAACAGGATGATATGCAGTGTCCATTATCTAAATACTAAATAGGCATCAAAATCTGATGTACAATTTCCTATATGAAAAATTTGTGGTGTGCATCATCTACTTTTGTGCCTAGCTGCATTAAACGCCTCTGAGCTTTGGTTTAGTCAAGAACAAATTGCACAGTCTCGGATAAGATAGGAGATGTGTACCTCTCAGATCTTCACACAGATACTTTGCACTGTGTAACAATATTATCTTTCTAAAAGGAATTTCATTAAAATCCTGCTGAACTCTAGAGGTGCATATTTAAGGGTTAGCAGATTGTTTCTGCAGGGGAAGTGCCTGTATCAACTCAGCCCTGATCTGACAAGCATGTGTTGCTATGGCAATGAAGACTATTGAATGTTAACATGCTGATTCAGCTATGTGACAAATAGAAAGTCTAAGACATGTGATACACATTTAATTTATTAAAGCATGTGTCTTCTATACTTCTCCCTTACAGATTTGATAGCAATACACCTTTTCTTTTTCTTCAAATACTTTCATGGGTTGCAAATTCACTTTGGCGTCTTTGAACTTGCCTACAGTGTGTTTATAAATAAAACTACCGAATAAAAGCAGCACTATGTTGTATGGGTTATGGGATTTATTGATGCTCCTATTACAACACTAGAAGCATAAAGACTGTTTTAATAGATTTCTTTGTCTAACTGATATTAAAAGGCATCAAAGGTGGCTTTGCTGTAATAATATTTGGTGTTAATGCAAAAAAATCATATATCTAAGCACTTTAACTGTCTATGTGCAATGAAGTGTCTTTCAAATTAGCTTGTAAACCATCAAGTGCAAAGGCTGTAACAACCTTAGTTACTGTGAGCTTGCTGTCAGAGCTGATCTAGGACAACTGAAGTTTCTAAACAGGGAGCTGTTTTGTTCACAGAGGACGTTAATGAAAAAAGAAGTGTGGAAATTAGTAGTAAAACCTGTGGAAATTGCATTGCTACTAGTGTAAAGCCTATGATATACAATAATTTCATTATCTAGCAAAGGAAAAGAATTTTTGTTTTGGGCTTACACCTAATATACACAGAGACTACATGCAGCATTACCTTCCCCCACAGATTAAGTATGCTACACACATACTATACTTATGATTCTCTAGATTCCTTTAGAGCATTTAAGAAAAGAATTTAAGAAAATTTTATTTTCTGCTTTCAATCTGTAAATCAGTACCGATTTGGAAACATCTGTGGTTTTGTAAATGAAAGAAAATTTTCCTCCTTCCTACTTAAAATTTTCATAAATTTGTTGCAGTCTCAGGAGTTTGCAGCATGTTAAGCCTGCATTTCCAAAAGCATTTGCTTAACTGCATGATGTGGAGAACCAACACCTCCCAGATGAAAAACTGTTTGCAAGAAACGACTTTAATTAAAAATTGCTTTCTTCACTTATATGATACCTGTAATGCTATTCCATAGGAGTGCAAAGTTTCTGAAGGTAAGCCAAGCCTGTATCTGGTTGAAGTCACTGTCCTGTGCTGGGTCTGACTTCAGAGAGACATCCCAGCGTGTTGGTTCCAGACCTTCTGGAGCCCTGCAGGGGGAACAGTTTTTACATTTTTTGAAGGGGGGGGGGGGGTGGAAATGACTTTTTATCTTAAAATGAAAGGAAGAATGTGATCAGCCAGCATCCATGCACCCAACCGTATTTGAACTCATTGAGTCTCTCCTGTAAATCTAATTATAAACATAAACAATGTCTTCAAGGGTTCATTAAGAGGGTAATTATTAGTTTTGGAAACATCTAAAATGAAACCCTGCAAGTCTAGAACTGCAGTTTAAAGCCAGAAGCTAATTTTAAAGCATCATCTAACAAGTCTCTGGCATAAATGTAGTTCTTTGAGGTAGAAGTTTTGCATTTCACAGAATCACAGAATCGTAGGGGTTGGAAGGGACCTCGAGAGATCATCGGGTCCAACCCCCCTGCCAAAGCAGCTCCCCAGCTCATATTGCACAGATAGGTGTCCAGACGAGTCTTGAATATCTCCAGAGAAGGAGACTCCACCACCCCCTGGGCAGCCTGTCCCAGGGCTCTGTCACCCTCACTGTGTGAAAGTTCTTCCACATGTTGGTGCAGAACATCCTGTGCTCCAATTTACAGCCATTGCCCCTTGTCCTGTCTCCACAGATGACTGAAAAGGGGTTGGCCAATTCCCCCTGCCTCCCACACTTAAGATATTTATAAACATTAATTAGGTCCCCCCTCAGTCTTCTTTTCCCTAGACTGAACAGCCCCAGCTCACTCAGCCTTTCCTCATAGGGGAGCTGTTCCAGGCCCTTAATCATCTTTGTAGCCCTTCTCTGGACTCTCTCAAGGAGATCCCTGTCTTTTTTATACCAGGGAGCCCAGAACTGGACACAATACTCCAGGTGGGGCCTGACCAGGGCAGAGTAGAGGGGGAGGATCACCTCCTTAGACCTGCTGGCCACACTCTTCCTGATGCATCCCAGGATCCCATTAGCCACCAGGGCACGCTGCTGGCTCATGGCCAACCTGTCATCCACCAGGACCCCCAGGTCCTTCTCCACAGAGCTCTTCTCCAGCAGGTCATCCCCCAGCCTGGACTGATACAGATGGTTATTCCTCCCCAGGTGCAAGACTTTACACTTGCTTTTGTTGAATTTCATTATGTTTCTCCCTGCCCAGCTTTCCAGCCTGTCCAGGTCTCGCTGGATGGCAGCACAGTGTCCTGCGTGTCAGCCACCCCTCCCAGCTTTGTATCATGGGCACTTGCTGAGGGTGGATGCTATTCCCTCATCAAGGTCGTCAGTGAAGATATTAAACAGGACTGGACCCAACACCGAGCCCTGGGGAACACTGCTAGTCACAGGCTTCCATTCAGATTCTGCTCCACTGATCACGACCGTCTGAGCCCGGTCTGACAGCCAGTTCTCAACCCACCTCACTGTCCACTCATCTATCCCATGCTCTCTTAGCTTTTCTATCAGGATGTCATGGGAGACTATCGAAAGCCTTGCTGAAGTCAAGGTAGATGACATCCACTGCTCTCCCTCCATCCACCCAGCTGGTGATGAGATCATAGAAGGCTATGAGATTGGTCCAGCATGATCACCCCTTGGTGAATCCACGCTGACTACTCCTTATGACCTTCTTCTCTTCCAGTTGGTTGGTAATGGCATCCAGAACAAGCTGTTCCATAACCTTTCCAGGGACAGAAGTGAGGCTGACTGGGCTATAATTGTTAGGGTCTTCCTTCTTGCCCTTTTTGAAGACTGGAGTGACATTGGCCATCCTCCAATCCTCAGGCACTTCTCCTGTTCTCCAAGAGCTGTTGAAGATGATAGCGAGCGGCTCCACAATCACTTCCGCCAGCTCCCTCAGCACACGTGGATGTATCCCATCCGGGCCCATGGATTTGTGTGCATTAATCCCTTTGAGCCGCTCCTGGACCACCCCTACCTCAACTAGAGGGAAGCTCTTCATTCCACATTCTTGCCTTTTCCACTGAAAGCTGATAATGCAATATGTACTATATGTGTTACAGATAACATTATAAATGAATACGAATAGCAATTAGAACAAGTGGCCAAATTGGCAGTAACAATGCTCTTTGTATAAAGCAGTCTTCATACATTTGTGAAGATGATAATTTGCTACTGCTTGTCTAAGGGAAAGGTCCAATTATTAAAGCTCTGCACTGTGTTCCTACCCTTACACATAGGAGAAAATCCCTGATAAAAATCTGAAGTCATTGCTACAACCTCGATGCTCACCCTTGATGTAGTGTTTTTGTTTCAACCCTCTTCATCAGAACTAGAGATCTTCCAACTCCAGTTGTTACAGCTGGTTTTAACATTAAAAAAAAGCCAAACCCAAACCAGTTTTTCCACCTTGAATTACATTTTCAGCATTGACCATTACCTTCTCACCTTCACTGGTCTCAAATATATAAGCCCTTCATGCTCTTGATTATCTTTCCTGTTTTATGTGATGTGTAGCACAACAGTGCTTGTTGGTCTACCATAAGGTATGAGTGTCTTTAAATTCAACTGTAACAGAATTGTACATCTTTGTGAATCCTGGATAGTAGGATCCTGACAACTGCCAGCAAGGTTTGGAACTTGTTTGGCAGTTGGTTCATCATCTTTCAGTAAAATTTTGCTTGTTAAATTTAAAGAGAAGAGGAAGTGGGAGTAAAGACAGGTTGGCATCAAGAATGTAGCACTTCTATTCAGCCTTGAAATAACCCAGTGAAGTAAGAGTGCTTAGGAGGTAAAAACTGGAACAAGTAATTGAGTACATAAATAAAGAGCAATGAGAATTTTTGAAGTGATTCAGTACCTTCCTCTGTTCTGAAGTTTGCCCACCCCCTCCTACATACCACCTCCTGTGGTGCAGGAGACATTTTAATGCAATGTGGGAGGTTAGCATACAAATTCCTACTGACTGCATTTGTGCATAGCTTCCCACACACCTTTTGAAATGACGTCCCTTATTTAGCAAAGTTAATGAGGATTATAGTTATGTCCCAAACTGCAAACACAGTGAGTTGAAAATTACCTGTTACATCCATTCTGAAATGATTGGCATTCCATCATTTTTAACTTTGTTACTGAGACAAGTTTGTGCACCAGCTATGAGCAGTCAGTAACATGAGAAAGGCAGTATTGTGCTGAAAGCTGGAAAGCTGTATGGTGCAGCCTGGAACAAGTACCTCTGAAAGGTAGCTGTCCAGTGAAAGGAAACATGCTCCCATGTCGATTCACTGCTTGTGTTAATGCTGCACACAGAGCTTAGGAGAAAATGGTGATTTCTCTGCAACTGCTTCACCACAGTAATATAGTAAAGATGACATGAGTCAACCAAAGAAGTAATTAACAGCTTATCAGTAAAACTTTAGTTACAAGTCTCACCAGCTTTCAATGACATGCATGCTTTAGACTGCTTCAGTCAGTTTTCTGTCTTACAGGATGCTAACATGCTCGTGTTTGCTGAAGGCAGCCAAAGCTTTTTGGTCTGTTTTGGTTTAATAGGTTCCTGGTTCACAACTGGAGCTCAGAGCTGTTTCCCTGTAACAGATGGCATATAAGGTCAGGTCTAAACCCTGCAGCTCTTATTGTTTATCACAACTTGACTAATTTCATCGGATAGAATATGGCACTTCTCAGCAAAGAAATATTTTTATGGGTCATGTGTTTGTATGTTTCTGAGAAGTCAATCTGAGCCAGCTCATGCCATCCACTGATTAGTGAAACCAGACAAATCAGTTTCTTAATTTACTAATTGAAGTACAGGAAGTAGAAACAAACAAACAGCAACAAATTAAATTGTTTTCTTATTGATCTGAAACATTCAGAAAAAAATACTGGATACTGACTTAGCATTTAAAAAAAAAAATTCTGAAAGGAATAATGTGTAGTATCTTACTCTACTCCATTAATGTATCATGCTTCTTACAGGCCTGATGCTAAATCCTTATTATCAAGAACAGTCCCACATAAGTCTAAGACAATTTTTTTCAAGTAGATCAAGGCTTTGATCCCAATTTCTGGCTGTTTCATTGTACAGTAATACGGTTATTTTAAACCTTAAAAAGTATTTTAAAAACTCTATCTAGCTGAAAGACAAAATACATTTGTAATCTACTGAACAAGGACTGGGGGTGGAGAATCATAGCCATGAAGAATTCCTTCTTGCATTCCTCACTGTTTTATGCTCTTGAGAAAAACACAGACGTTGCTACCATGTCACTCTTGGGCATGCATCTGACAGGTGTCTTTATTACCTTGAAAAAATTGTATCATTTCATGGATTAACAAAATTTAGGATGTTTTTCTAGAAGTACATTAGGTAAAACTATCTCTAACTTTTACTATGAATCAAAATGTTTCCTCACCTAAACTCTATGGAATTGAATCTTGACGTTTATAGATTTTACTTTACAAATTGAATCCTAGGCTGATAATGAATGTATGAAACACAGGTGATTGATAGAACTTTTCTTTTATTCTACTACTACATAAGAAGTTGTCTCTGTTGCAGCTTTAATTAGGAGATATTTCTTTTTTAGAGATGTGTACTACTGGCATGTATGCTTATGTCTGTCTTGGATTACTCAGTGGTAATAAATCAATGATCATCCTCAGAAAGTTAATAATGAAGACAGCTGAACGAGGAATAACATGATGACTTTGAATTTAGCTCTCAGGCTGGTCTGAAGTGGGAGATGAAATAAACTTTAGGGAAGACATGAAAAACTGGAAAAATACACTGAGGCATCTGGCCCTTATGTGAGTCTCAACTCCTTAGCTAGGAATCTGAAACATCTTCAGAGCTGGAATCTAGAGACTAGAGCTAGGCAAGTTGGTCACCATGAATACCAGAGGTCTCTGAAATGTGGGAGTCACATACAGGTCAGGGCCTTCTATTAAAGTTACTTTTTGCTACATGGTTATAACAAATATTTTGTCTCATTGTTTTTCTTTCTCCTCACCTAAATTCAGATTCTTCAATGCTGCTCACAGGAAACACGCTCTTAAGACACATCATCTATACAAGTATCTTCTGCAAATATTTGGTAACTTCAAGATTCCAAGACAGCAGCTGTCTTTACTGTACAGCAATCCAACATGAGTCTCTGCTGCCCAGGACTCTAGTTGAGAGGACAGAGAGCTTTAAATTAGCACTTGTTCAGCAGAGTTTGATAGAGGATAGTCAAATACCAGTAACTGCAGTCCAGCCAGATACTTGTTTCTCTCCCCCAGAGTCAGAATTTCCCTTTGGCTTTGATGAAATAGATTTTGAAGTGAAATACAAATACTTCACAGCCTGACAGACATCATTCTACCAGCCCAGCCTCCCACTTCCTCCTGCTGCCTTTCTGACATTTCAGTTCATTCTTTTCTGATTTCCTGACACCCCTAAGTTCTCAGCTGAAGTCTGTCTTTGCATAGGTATCCCTGTGAAGAAAACGTGAGTTTCTTGAAGTTCCTTTGTCGTTATTGAAGCATTTGGTCTCGCTCCAAAAAGCATCTGTGCATAACATTGGATGGTTACCAATTTGTTTCTGTCTGCATGGAAGATTTTTCATGCATTATTTGTCATTGGAAAGTTTATTTGAGCTTAAGGTCCTGAAATTTTGCTAACCATTTAAGCAGTGGGAAAATGCTTCGGGTCAGTGACAAAAAACAATGTGGAAAAGGCTTGGATCAAAGGCAGGGAGAAGAGTGTTTGAGTCACTGGGTGAGGAGACTAAACTAGACCATGGGATTTTTTGATTTTTTCATCTATTATGTTCCATATCATTATTACAGTTTTCTTCATTGCATCATAAAATGAACATAATAGAAACAGAAAATGCAAACTAACATAGGCTGCAGTACATGCAGTAGACGAAGAGTGAAGGATGCATTATGTTCACAGGGTAATGATTAACTGCTTTGCATCCTAGAGTTAGTTCAGCAAGATGAAATTGCCAACAAGGAATGTGTTATGCAGAAAATGCATTCACACGCACTATTTTTTCCTCAAGTATTCTTTCTTCCATCAGAGAGTAGTGTGCCAGCTTTACCCTTACTCTCTAGCAAATCGTTTGTTCTCTGTAGACTGAAGATGGTTTAGTGGCAAGAGCACTAGCTTTGGAGTTAAAGGTATGCAATTAGATTCTGCCTAAGGGAATTTGAGCAAGTTACCCGTGTCAGTGTATCAAATAGGTACAACAGTACTCGCCTTCATCGAGAAGTATTGCAAGAGCTCAAGACCGAAGCAGGCGCAACAGACATGAGGATCTCACACATGTACCAGAGATTATTATATTCTTTGCTTTAGCATTTCACCCTCACTAAAACATCTTTATCACTTTGCTGCATGATTTTACCTTCCAAAGATTCTTCCAAACACCTGAACTGTATACAGCTGAGGTGAGCAGTCCCTATTTTTGGACCTACAGGTACATGCTTTGGCTTGATCCTTTTATTACGGCCCATTGCCAGCCACACCTCCCAGATCTGTTTTCAGATTCCACTATCCTCTTTAATCTGATCTGGTCATGATAGTTTAAGTATTTAGTAGGACTTACTACATTCTCTTATACCTTTTTTTTTTTCTTAAATAGAGGTCCATTGAATCTACTAGAACATCGTAGATAATAGCAGTGTTTCTGGCTCATCCTAATCAAACTGCTTAGACCTGTACTAGAATCCTTCTTTGGCTGCCTCCGACACAGCACAGATTCAAAAATAACAATAGTGATGGAAATACTTAGCCTGTAGGCACAGTATTTTCATGCAGCTGAATTTACCATCTGGCTTGATGACTCTGTGGATGCTTACACTTTAGTCACATAAGGTGACATTTTTAGTTATACATGCAATTGCAGCTTCGTCAATAACTCTGCCTTCCCAGAAATGTTACTAGGCATGAGTCAGTGGTTACAAGCAGAGTGAAAACTTTGAGGTACAAGATTTGTCCATTGATCAGCATTACAGTAAGGAAGCAGATCGGGCAGTATTTGCAGCACTTATTAAAAGTACATGATCTGTTTTGTACATTGTAGTACTGTACAGTGAGTATATTTACACATCCACTCCGTGTGGTTGTTAGAGAAGAATATGTTGAAATGGTAGGTTACAGACCTGTAAAATTCAGCAGCATAGATGGTTCGCTCTGGTTGGTGTGCAGCTGCCACACCTAGTGCTCAGGCTTCAGACTGCAATGTCCAATTTGTGCTTTAACCTGAGTGGACATACAGTTTGTGCCTCAGTTTCTTTTACTTTGTTTGAGTCAAGCTGCAGTTCCTCACTGTCTATGTCAGATCGAACAGTCTGCATTACTTTTCAGAGTTTCTTCAAAAGCAGAATCTGCACATGGGCAGCTGCTTTAGGACAGGAAACATTTTGTGCATATCAGCCTCAGGTTTTCATTTTTCTGCAATCTTTCCTCAGGTAAAATTAACAGAGATGCCATTTAACATTACCAAAAACCCCTCTGTAACTTGTACACTACTGCCCTCTGCTGCATTCTAAATCTAGATCATAAAAATAATCTAGATCTAGATCACCCTCCGAAACTTACAGAGCTTCCATGGATGAAAACAGAAATCAGAGGCACAATTCACACAGAACTGCACAATTTGAGCTTCCCCACATTCATTTTTGCCCCTTAGATCTATCCAAAAGTCACCTAAAGGCAAAAATAAAATCAACTCAAACCATAGAAGTCACAGTTATTTTCAGGTTTATGAGCATTTCGTCATTCAGCCAGCCCACCTGTACAGCAAAGCTATGAAACAAAAAGTATTCAAAGTTTTTGGGAAAAAAAAAAATCACAATGTGCATGAACATAAAGATACCTCAAAACTCCAAGTATTTGTAGACATGAAGTCTCCCATCTTTCACTTCCCACCAGGTAAGAAATCTATAGCATCACAGTTGTTACAGAATTAAAAGCATGCTCCAGTCAGTTCTAGCCACTCACATACAAGTTGAAAACAAGGAAACAAAAACTCTAGTACTAATATTGCCTTCAGATTATGAGGTTCACAAATCTAACACTACCGACCGCTGAAGATGTCTACCAAGACAAAAGACACAAATCTACACAGACATATTTCTCTCCCAGTAACTAAGTTTTTCAAATTATTGAATGTGACTCATGTATCCAGGATACATGTAGGTATAAATAGCATCAAAACAAACTAGGCATTAATCATCTTAATTCAGTTCCTAGGGAACTGATGTTTTGTTTCCGTACAGGAAAGATTTCCGCAGGACACAAGGCACTTCAGACTTAACTTAGTTCCTCCACTATTTACAAAGCATTCTGCTACTCCTACATTGCTCCTTTCTAACAAAGGACAAGCAGATTGAAGTAGACAGTGCCACAGGCTGCCCAGATGTCTGAGTTGCATCACAGGAGTGGGCAGCTCAAGGTAGTTGTGAAGCTCAGTAAGGAGCAGTGACTGGCTTTAACCTTTCCATGAGGTGCTTAGTCTCTTTGGTGCATATGGTAGGAGTACTGTTGAAGCGTAACTGGTAGGAAAATCATAGCTTAGTTTTGGTTCTCTTGACTCATATCAACAGACATTCAACCACAGGTTTGTGGTTTTGTACTCAGTTGTGGAAGACTAGCAAAATAATCCAGTGATTTTCACTAGTAAGGCTGAGTGCTGTACACAGCAATGCAAGCTCTGGCAGGTGGTGGCCCTGTTTTGCAAAGGCCTAGATTTCCAAGATGTTCAGGTCACAGTAGTCAAACTCAGGCAGATATATCAAGTGAATAACATGTGACTTCCTCAAATAGATTAAGTCCATCAAAGATATTTAATAGTCATTACACGTATTGGGCACGTTTCTAGTTGGATTACTTTAAAGGCATCATGATGTATTTTTTTTACTTGCATTTAGCTATTAAAGTGATTCAGATTCTCTCTTTTGGCAAGTTTCATTAGAGACTTTAAGACCATTTGTCTTATTTTAGCTTTCTGTACTTTTCCACTTTTTCTGGCTTTTGAGGGGTTTTTTTCCTGCTAAATTTTTATTTCTACACTAAGCATTCTTTCTACAAAAGGAGATAGCACACTGCTTTGCATTGTAAAATTTGCTTTCCTTCACAAAAAAATTGTAACTGGGCCAAGTGTTTATGTATTCAGGACACAAGTAAAAAGGGTTAATTACTTCACTAAACAAAATATTTCTGTAGCTACAATTTGGCTTTCCAGTGCCCTAACATTTGAAGTTACCTGTTCCTTTCAGATTTTCAGCAGCAGCTCTTCAACAGTCCCTGTAACCTGCTATGCAGTCTTTGGTTAAAACCAGTACACAGAGATCATTCTAGAAATAACAGTTTTCAGTGATTGATACCCAAGAGTGACACTGATCCACATCAAGCACCTTTAAACACTGAGAAAGCACAAACAGTACTGTAAGTGGGAAGATGTGCTTTGACTGGTAACAAGCTGAACAGATCCTGCAAAAGGGCTAGAAATAGTAGCAGGTTACCACTGCTGCTTCCAGATCCATTGGGGTGCAGGGCAATAGCTTCAACAGAGAGCCCCTAAAATCTGAAATGAAGGTACCTTGCTAAACTATTTGCACAAAAATTAGTGATTGCCTGTTACATGAGGAAGAAAAGAATTCAGGTTTGGGATTTCCTGCTCAGATGCTGCATGGTTTGGAACAAGAAGTTGTAGGCAGCATCAATATAGACAAACACCAGTATTTTGAGTAAAACATTTTGCATATTAATTTCTTTGATTTCCTGGGCTCACATATTACATTCTGCTTTTGTCTGAAGAACGCTGATTTGGAAACTAAACATTGCACTTAACTCATTTGTTGAGCTGAATGACCACAAAGTAAACTAGTCTTAACAAAAACAACAACAAAAAATGAGCTATTAAGTTGGAACATTGGAGGAAAAAACCCTGTAATTTATGCAAAAGAGAAAGTCACCATAACTTCTCAAAACTGCAATCCACAATCCTATCATTAAAGTAACCTTTTAAGGTGGCACAACAAAATAGCATCAAGCAGTATGCAAGTATAACTTTATTATTTGAAAGATGCACAGCCTGAGGCAGCGCCAGCATTGCCTCAATATTCCAGCATTGCACAGGACACCAGCCTTTCACACAGCTTGGCATCACTCTAGCCAGGCCTCATTATCATTCTGCCCCAGCTTCTTCCAAGAATTGGCACAGTGCTTTAGTGCAGGAGTCTGGTTATTTTAATAGGGAGCTGGAGGAAGGCCATATTCCCCCTTCTCCTGCCACCCTATAATGTCAATGAACCTTGAGGAAGACATGGAAGGCATGAACAAGGATTATTAACTGAACATCTTGTTCAGTTAATAAGGATCTAGGGCACAGAGAGAAGTCACCAACACTTACCTTATATCACAGTCCTTATCATACAAAGGACCCAAGAATGACCCCCACAAGGCAAGTTTTAGCCTCATCATTTTTTCATCTTTCTCCAGTTGTAAGCAATCATTTGCACATACATTAGTGAAGCACCCAGGCCAGTCACCAGAGGACTCGTGCTTGCTCAACAGACTTTTACATTACTTTAAGGGAGATAATTTCCAGGGGGTTTTGCCCCAAAAGAACCATTGTAGCTCTGAAGAAACTTTAACAGTAGATACTGCACTATCTTAAATTGAAAAAGATGGTTTCATGCATCCATGAAACTGCATGACCAACATGCATGAGTTTGTGAATCAGTTTGCAAACCAACAGTATAAAGGCAACTGCAAGCATTTTGGATACTTAAGAACTGATGAACTAATTTCAAAACAAGTACCTGAGCAGGAGCATAAGGCATCCAAAGAACTTTTTATTTCTTCCTCATCTCACTTCACAAAAAAACCAAAACCAATTTAGTTCTCTCAGTCCTACATCTCCCTAAGTTCAAGAACAAGTAACAGAGAACTCCAGATGTACTGCAAGACAGTAGGTGCATTTGGAGGATGAACCAAGAAGCAGTTACTGTGAGAAAATGAGACATCAGGAATCCCTTGGAGAAATACACCAGCACAAGCTGACATTCCATCTGAGCAGTGAGCCAATACCTTATTCACAACAGGAGACAAGCTGTATTAGATCAAATTTATTATGTTATCAAAGTTTGACAATAAAATATTCAAAATTTATTGAACACATTCATACACAAAAAGAGCATATAAAAATGCTAGGTCTCAGAATATGTTCCATACAAAATACTGTTAAGTGTAGAGCAGCAAAGTCATTGCCAAACATTCCCTGAATTTAAGAGGGCCTTGAACACACTGTGCTCCAAGAACTACCTTAATACCAAACATTCCTTCCTTTGGTCTGCAAGTCCTTTGCAATTACTGCTAGTTATTGAAGCCTTCTGTTTTTAAACAGAATCACATAGTGACTCTGAACCTCTTCAGAAGTATACAACAACAGCTGAAAGCTGTTCCTTCAGCATTTCTATACATTTTGTCAAAAATAAGAAACACATTTGGTCCTCAAGACTATTTTTGGTTTCTGAAAATATCCTGGAATAACAAAACCAAGTAAAAATTATGGAGAGAGACAATTGATGTGTGTTAGGTATAACAGATATGTCAGTAAATTCGAACATTTTGGCTGTACAGTGTGGCAGAGCACCGAGTTACTCATCTTAAACAAGTGCCACATCCTCCTGTCCTTAAAGATGTATTTTTTCACACCTCTCTCCCCACAAGAATCTAGAACACTCAAGTGCACATGGCTCTAGCAGGCCTGTAACAGTAATGCTAAATACTCTTGCCTTGTAGAGGAACATGCTGCAGTGAATAAGCACTTCTCAACATGCTGAGTGAAGTAGTTCAGTTTCAGCAACTAGGATAATGTACTTTACTGTCTGCATTCTATTTTCAATGATAACTCCCATCCTAACAAGCAAGAAACTGAAATTGAAAGAGCTGAAGATGATTTAGTAGAAAAATCACAAGTTCTGGATGTAAAACAGAACTATAGTTTGTGGAACCATCACATTCAATCAAAGCTTTGCCAGCAGCACTCAGGGATTCTCATTCTTGCACAAGGTTTTGTAGTGATGAACAATATAGAACAAAAGAGTCTTGAATGCTTTCAGCTTCATTTTATCAGGTTAATTAACACACGTTTATTTAAGTAGACATTCTCTAGGGCTTGTCTACTAGTGGAAAGCTGCTTTACAAACAGTACTAGGGTGCCAGATTTTAGGAAAAGATATGTCCCCCCTCTTTGGAATCACAAAAAGTAGTATTTGAAAATTAGTAAAGGGGGAAAAGAAAAGAGAAAAAGCATCTTTTGCAGCCTTGTATTTTGGAGTTTCAAAGCAGAAAAATCCTGAAGCTAAATTCTTGGTACAAGACTGAAAATGCCACTGATTAGTGGGGGTAAGGATCCACGTGAAGCTTAGAAGCATTCTTCAGATCATGTTAAGACCTGCTTACCTATTTCTTTTCTCATTTTATCAGCCCCTTGATGCCCATGTTGGTACCATTCAATGCAGCCTCCAGCTCCGCTCATTCCAGTGCTTATTAACAGGCATTCTACTTCAGCAAGAAATATAAATTGTGATAAGCTGTTTTCGGTAATTTCTTTCTCTTGTAAACCAGCAACAGAGCAATTCATTCAAAATATCGAGTCAGACCACAGGAAGAGCCTTGTCATCTTTGAGCAGTCTTGGAACACAAGCCTGAAGCTTTTCCAGCTGACAGCCCTGCATAAAACAGAATACTTGGCTGAAGCACATCTTTGTGGGGTTAGTTTTGGCTTTTGGGTGGCATTGTTTCTGGGGTTTTGAGTTTTTTTGGGGGGTGGGCTGATGGAGGGGTAGTGTTGTTTGTTTTCATTTCAACAGCTACAAATTACAACAGCTTGGGGCAACTCAGTACTTACTCTGGAAAAGTCTAAGCAATAATCGCTGCTGAACTGGGCAACTGATGACAAACAAAATCATTCCATAAAAAAAAAGTCAGGGTAATTAGTCGTCTCCCTCAACAAAAGCAATAGGGAAAATTCAGGGGGACGATGAAGCTACACAAGGAAGTTAAAACCTAGGAAGATACTTAGCTTACCCATGACCCTAGCTCAAGTTGTTCTGAGTTTACAAGTAATTTCTGAATTAAAACTTAATGCCTTAAACCTACCTCCTGTACCAAATGTTCGCATTCTACAGCAACAAGAGATCTCACCTGCCACTTCAGAACATTTTACTGATACATTTCATGGCAGCAAACATTTTATGCCTGTCAAAGTAGGTAAAAACTTTACCCTTTAGACAACTTCAGTTTAAGTAATGAATCCTCAATAGTTCTGAATCTTAAAACCTTTTTTCTGGAGGACCTAGCATTTTGAAAGCATTCAAAATTGTGTTTTCAGAAAACTAAGTGCAGTCTAACTGGGTGGCTGGTTTGAAAGCAAGCAAAAGAAAAATCTTTAAGTGAAACTATTTCTCCAACAGGACTTCTGATGTCAATCTGATGGCCCTCAGGCTATTGTTTCTGTGAAGTTCAGAGTTGTTTGTTTTTCTTCTTTAAAACGTGGAGTAACACAATACTGTAGGAAATCAACAGAACTGTGTGGTCAGCAATTTATATAAACACTTCAGGAACATTGTATTCCAAATTCTTGAAACAGCAATAAGAAACTTGTAAGCTATGGGAAGTGAGTTTTAGTCTGAAAATGTAAAGTTTCTTTTCAGTTAACACAATGTTGATGCAATCACTACTTGCTTTGTAAATGGATCAGTGCCTAAGTATCTGAGAACAAGATTTATACTTCTTTATTCTGCTGGCTTCCATTCCCCACTCCATTTCAGGAAGTTCCCTTTTCTTTTTTAATTAATGCCCACCATCCATTATCATTTCCACTACAGGAGATCATTTTTCACCCAGAAATGTGTTCTGCACTGTATGGATTGTTTGCCGGTGTTCAATTAGCTTTAATTTATGTGCTACTCCACACAGATATGGTTATTGCAAGCACCAACCACTGTTCAGCTTCTTTACCTCACTGCTAAATAAAGCACAAGGTGAGAATTCCTCAGACTAGTAATAATCAGGTTCTAGAAGTTGATGAACAAGCAGTTTCTTTCTGTTTTTTCCAAAAAAAAAAAAAAAAGAGGTACCCAGTAAGAAGCTTCGAGTAATTCACACATCTGTCTTTTTTCCCCAAAAGCTGTAACAAAAGAAAGGCTGGGTTACAACAAAGGTAGTACAGCACCAGGCAGGCCTCTTCCCTATCTTACCTAGAAGATACACACATGTACAAACTATGGTACTGGGAAGTGAGATCAGAATGTGAAAGACCCTTTAAGTAGTTTACTGTGCTTCCCAAATTGTTAATGTAATTCCCTTGTTTTAGGGGAACCTGAAATTGCAACCCTTTCTAGCCCTCCCCCACTCCAAACCCTGCAAAAACCACACAAAGGAACTTGGGTATCTATGATCCTATATAGTACATTTGAGGAACTGCACAGTCTCCAGGTGTAAGTCTGTATGAATATTGGACACGCCAGAGGCACCAAAACACTTATCTGACCAAATCTGCAAAATGTGAAAATACCATGAAGCATCATAAACACAAGTCAGAGACAAACGATCGTTTAGGACACTAAACAACTTCTTGAACACAGCCTTAAAAAAACCAACAAAATAAATAATTCATATCTAAATATCACGGGATTAAAAGGCATTTTCCCCATATTTAAGGGAAGGCATCACAGGTGAGGAAAACAACTGTTAACATAAGGTATCACAAACCAAAAAGCAGCTTTTTCACATAGGAGATTGTAGTATCATTGGATAGCATTTGAATATGCTCATTTCCTGAAAGCTCAAATATCACCACTTCCTGTTTCTGCATGTCCACCCACTTCTGACACTGCAAGGCACTCTGTAAGTTTACTGTACCATCCCCATCACTGTAAAGAATCTTGGGTTCCTTGTCAGGAAAGCTCTCGTAGTAGAAGGAATCGGGTGTTTCCACGCCGGTACCAAAAAGACAGTGTATGCGCACACCAGGTGGTGTCATCTGGTAGACCAGGGGTTCAGTGTCTTGTCTCATGAGCCAGCCATCTTCAAAATCAATGTCCCTGTAGAATTTTTGGTAATCCCGAAGAGTGTAGTTAGCTGTAGGTGTGCTTACAAAGACCTTATCTGGAGGCCATGTGTAGTTGTAGGGGAGCATCCAATTTGTGGAAACCGCTGATCTCTGCTGGTCTCTAATCTTGAGCGAGCTGATAACAGGTATTCTATTGTTGTCACCTTTGAAAACAAAAAAGAAAAAGTGGAATTTCGTCACACTCCAAGCAATGCATGAATCTCAGCCAGAAACATTAACTACCACTCCTGGTGATAACATGAATAAAAAGATTACTCCCTTGGCTTGCAGTGACAATTTGAGAAGTTTTTCTTCCTTTACAATTGTCTTGATAATTACCTTCTGCAAACTAACTTCTGATAACTTACAAATTTAAATACAAGTTGATGAATCA
The DNA here is from genome assembly GCA_020800305.1 of Porphyrio hochstetteri. Lineage (NCBI taxonomy): Eukaryota > Metazoa > Chordata > Aves > Gruiformes > Rallidae > Porphyrio > Porphyrio hochstetteri. The sequence continues at coordinate 22,211,577 of CM036918.1, read as the reverse complement.
ATGACAGAAAGAACGCTGCTGCTTTTCCTAAATGCTCATTTTTAAAGGAGAAATACTTCCTATATTAGTCAAGTAAGAAATCAGTCTTTATCGGGCATTATTTGTACCATTTGCATGTTTTGCCTTAAATGCTCTTCTGGAAGTGCATTTTACAACAGTTCTGGTATCTAGAACATGTTTTTGCTGAAAGAACAGATGAATACTACTATCCTTACATACATGTAAGAACTCATGACGAGACTTTATAGGCTCTACCAGACTATGCACTACCTTCCTAACAAAACTGCTATACATATTCTGGTAGGTTATCAGCTAGCCAAGCTTTTCCAAGAATTTATATCTTCTTAATACAATGTATATCTAGAGAGTAGATCTTATTATCAAGAAAGGTCTAAAATTATCTGATACCAAATAGGCACTAAATTATTATATCTTACAAAATTTAGATTTACTCTTAATGCAAAACTAGTATTTGACCAAAATATTTGAAGAGGTTTTTTATAGATGTCAAGTCCACTGTTTTCTTAGCAGCTTGTTCCAAAGGCAGCTCAAACTAACACATCAGTAAGTTCTAATTTACATGCATCTTTCTTCACGTTTTAGCCAACTGCACAGTTTTCCACAAAATTAAAAGCTGCTTATTAAATGGCAGATACAGCAATTACTTAAAATCAGTGGAGTTTTGGTTTTTTAACTAGAAAGCCCTGAGACAGATTCAAGTTCTTTTCCACAGTGACTGATCAGACCTGTTTTCCATCATCACAGTGGCTGGCACACCTCAATCCCTTATCAGCTAAACCTTGAATCAGCTTTTCCATTATTGGGTCCAGGTGGTTACTGCACGTAGTAATCCAGGTCAACTACACCATAAAAATGGAAACACGGAAACTGAAAGCGTAGTTCCTGAAATAGCACCAAAGTGTATTTTTCGGTTCCATAAGGTGGCACTATTGCTCAGCAAGGAGACCTAAACCACGGTTCTTAATGCCATCTTTAGGCAGACTACATGGAGACATCTTTAGGGAGGGCAATCGAGACAGAATCTAACTATTCCAGCTTTCTCTTACAGAACTGTTACATAATGCTTATCAAGTCCTTTATTTTCCCCTGAAGTGTGGAAGTACAGTAGGGCCAAGTCCATGTTTAAGTCAGCAGACACGACACTCATTGACATTGTGGTGAACAAAATATCAGGTGTAAGGAAGACACTGCTAGTATCTCAAGCTGACCAAAACTCCTAACAAAAAAAAAATCCACCACAGTAAACTTTGTGTCTTTGCTTGCTGCAGTGGGAAGAACATCCTCACTTTATTGGCACTGGAATTGTAATAGTGTAACTACTGATCCTGCAAAACACATGAATAAGTGGCAGAAAGTATCTGTAGAAAATAATTCCACTTGTGTACTGTTTATCTCCTTGATAACATAACTGTGGACTTGACATGAAGTTCCCAGCCATCACCACATTATAAATGGGAACAGAACGAACGTGTTCGTGGCTTGCCTTGGCTCTCCTGCAGCAACACAGCAGTGTTTTTCTTTAAAGCAACAGTTCTGCGTATACTAATACCCTAATAATGTCAATTTTAGAAACTCTTTAATATAGTCATGCAATCCAAGTGTTAGTGCCTGATGGCAATTTACTACAGGTATGAGAGAACTAGCCTAAAATGTGGCTTGTGTTATGTTCTGCTAATTTAATTTTCTTACACTATTCTTAAATTTCTGCTCTAAAACACTGAGTTTATCATCAGGCACACAGATTAAGAGATGACTACATTTTAGTAGAAATACAAATGCACAACAAATAGTTACATAACTAGCCATTTTGGATGAGATACATTATGAAAGATAAACAGTATGTGAAGCAGGAAAGTTCAACCCAGCAGAAATCTGGGCCTGTGGAATTTTATATGATCATGTGGAATTTTGAAGGTGATATTAACATTCCTGCTATTTCTGTAGCATGCAAACTTATCAGTCAAAGCCTGTGGGAAAAGGGAAATCAATTACAGTGCCATTGCAATAGATTTCACAGCATATAACAACTCAAATTGGATGCTTGTATTTCTTCATTAGTAACTGAGCTGTGCACTCCTATCAGAATCAAATGCCTTTGCTAAGCAAAATATTCTTTGATCTGTCTACGCATGGCTGGCACTTGTCGTGTGCTCTGCATTTTAATGAAGTCCAGTTTCTGATGTTAGCTTTGGATATCCCTGTTGTCTCCCTAAATGAATCTGACAAGTCAAACAAGCTCAAAAAGCTAGCCAGAAGCGTCATTAACTAAACACCAAAGCACATGAAATAATCATGGCATCGCACAATGGCGTCTGAACTTTTTCCGTCGGTAATTTGTAGTTACTTAGTGAAATACATTATGCTTCTTTATTCCAGTTCTTTTTAGTCACAGGCATATCTAGCATGTCAAACTGACTCACTTTCCTTATCTGTAGAGTTACACTTTTCGACAGGCATTTGTGCTGTGGGCACCACTTCACTACCACATCTACAAGTTTCCCTTAATATCAACCTCAAGCAGCTGTGTGATCTTTAACCAAAGCAAACTACTGAATGCTCTGGAGCCCTTGTTAGCTTTGCAATGCTGAACAGAGAACAACCAGGCTGGAAGCAGAAGTGACAGAAATAGAAGACACCAGGCCAAACAGCAGATGACACAACAATCTGCTGAAAAGAGGTCAGGAGGGGGATGCAGCTCCTGGTTAAGGGATATAAAAACCAATCCACTCACCAACAGAAAGAACACAGTCTGGTCACAAGGCTTGAAACAGCACGCTGCCATCACTTACAAAAAATAATTGTCAAGTTCATGGTACTTTAAGCTCTCATTGTCTGGTCTTACAATAAATAGTCTGGATACCATACTGCAAAAATACACTGCAAACCTTCAAGTGACTTACCTGAAGCCAGCACACGCAGAGTTTTAGCCACTCCTCCCCATGGAGCGCCTAATGACACATAATCCTTTATGTACTTGTCTTTCCAATCCTGAGTCTGATTGTTGAGGAAGTAGAGTGTGTACATATTACCCATGCTGTGGGCAATTAAGACAACAGGACTTCCATACTCCTCATACATTAACTCTATCATCTTGCGAAGGGCCACAAAATAGTCCTTGTTCTCATCTAAAGTAAACAGACAGGTTAGTTATAATTATTAACAGCAAATGTTGAACTCGACATAATTCTGTAAAACATCTTTTTTAAACTGTAGAATTAATAACACAGAACTTCAAAATTCCAGTATTAAGTGGGAGGGGTGCATGTTTTCTTGGAGGATGCATTTCAGTGATGTGGGGGTTTTTGTTGTTTTTAAGCAAGTCTAAAGTGGCAAATTGGTTAGAGCTAGAAAAGAAACTACATCACAGTTTTCATCTGGGTCCAGGGGTATCCAGGCCCCAAGAACTAGTCAAAATTATAAGTTCAAGTGTAACTGTACAGGTGGTAAGAGGGAAGAGACACAAAGCATTGCTTGCTGTCTGGGAGAGTCGAAGTTTTGTTTGTATCAAAGTGTTATTTACTTGGTGCCTTTCGCCAGTCATAAGGTGCTCCTCTTACATCTTCATCACGTTTGTAGCCCCAATCTACCAAGCTCTGCACCAGCATATAAAAGTAACTTCCTGCAGACATCAGATAAGAGAACAGGGAAAAGATTAGCATTAGGAGCAGCCCTCAGGACACTGTCACAAAACAAACTAAGTTCTGGAGACATTATCTCTGACACCATGTACACAGACATTAAAACCAGTCTTAATCTAACAATCTAGAATGTTGCACATTAAATAAAAGGAGTTAAGCTCACTGTCCCCCAAATGTGAAAGAATACCATTATTAAAACTTCTTACTGGTTGGCTGATCTATCAAATAAATGTGGAAGCAATGAATAAATTTTCCACAGCAGAAACATCTTACCCTTGAACTCTAAAGAATGCACCTCAGAAGTTACCACATTAGTCTCCTAGCTTTCGTTGATTGCAAATTGGTTTCGGGTAGGATATTTAACATATTCATTAAGGTTGGCTTGGACAACAGTACTTTCTTGGAAACAAAGGCTTGCAGTATACCCCAGTGCTAAGTTCTGGAAGCTACCCTAAAACTATTTTTCTACCCACCAGGTAGTGAAGTAAGACTTAAGTGACTGAACATAATGCTTTAATAGCAGAGGAGGGAAATGTTTGCAGACAGGTGAAAGGTGTTAGCTATAACAAGCTTTGACACATAGGATGTAAGTATTGCCAGAGCTAAATGCATCTGGTAACAGTTTGAAAATCTGTCAAAACCTCTGATTGAATCTCAGTTATATTTAAGTTTTGAGCAGAACCTTAGCCTTGAATGCTTCTCACATAGTCCCTGAAGTGAACAGAGGCAATTTTAAACATGGGTCATTTCTAGTTATACCAGTCATCTAGTGAAGATCCTTAAGCACATTACTGCCCTTTTGGGGATTGCTCCCTACAGAAGAGAAAAATAAATTGATGCTGGAAGCACATGAAGTTCAGTGCAGTACTGACTATTTAATTAAGTCTTCAGTCACAGCTAACAACTCAAAGGCTTATCAGATTCAGTGTTTTCCAAAAGATGACTTCTACAAAAAAACTGAACAAAAACCCTGCAAACACATTTATGCAGAAATCTTTCGCAGCACAAGTGTAACTATATAATTATTCTGACACTGACAGAATACAGGAAGCTACAGAGTGCAGTACTATATATCCCAAGCTCATTCACTCATTCTTAAGGCCAAAGAACATCTTACTCAGAATTAAGCTGAAATGAATTTGTTTTGGTTTTGTTTCTCAAGTCTCAGTCACAGAATTTTCTACTCAACCTAGGTCATTTTCCAAAAGTGTTTGGCTTCAAGGTGCCAAATCAAGTTTCCCTCAGAGAGCTTAAATTTGCCACAAGCCCAACATGCAATGTTTCTGTCTCAATTTATCAAGCCAAAAACCAGACAAAACAAAACAATGCAATGAAAGTAGTTAAAAGCAAAGTGTACTACCCTAGTACAAAAAAACCCCACTTCATCTGTTTTTCTACTTATAACCAGATCTTCTCATTTCAGTAGCTTGTTGTAGAAACACACACTAGGAAAGTCCTACAAGTGCAAAGGCACTTCAGACACAGCTGGTACATACCTACGCTCCTTTTACTTGGGTCAAGGAATTCCAAGGAAAACGTCTGCCCAAAACCTGGGACTCTGATATCTACTCCATCTGGTGGCTCTGTAACCTTACTTGTTCGATTATACACCAGCCTGCAGAGGTAGGGAAAGAGAGAAAGAAAAACATGAAACATGTCATATTACCACATGACAACTCTCAACTACATTGGGTCTTGCATTCTGAGTGCAGTAACAAGAACTTTAAGGACTATTACTCAGAAGAAAAAGACAAACTGGCAGACGTGGTAAGAGTACTTTAATGACTAAGAGGTTATACAACGCAAACAATTAAGATAGTTTAACACTACATGCAGAATCTGAAACTTCTCTGTGAAACTGGATATACAGAATTGTAGCTGAACTTCAACTTCAGAATATAAGCTCCTTTATACAGATACCAAAAAAATTATCCTAGACCAAAAGAATTCTTTTCTGTTTAACTAGCACACCCATGCCAGCATAGGCAGCACTTGATTTCTTGACTAACAACAACTGGTACCTCAGGACATGAGGTATCAAGTGTTTTGTAGGTAGTTTTCCAAATCTATTTGATATATAAAGAACCTGGAGCACTGGGTCAGGCCTTTGTTTGGTTTTAACAGCTTACAAATACAATTGCCGTTTCAGAATGCAGGTTTGTAACCCTAAATAGGGTCTCAGAATCCAAATTGATACCAAAATCCTCCCACCCCAAACATCTCTCTAACCTTTAAAGCATATAAGCAAGACTTAAAGCAGAGATACAGCTACACGACAGCTTGGTACATTCACAAAGAGCAGCAACATGCCAATACAATATTTTTTGTCATACAAGCTGACTATTTCTTGCTTTCATAGAGATAATTTTAAACCAAAATAAGTCTGGAAGGAGGCTCCTGGACTGCACTTAAAGGACCTAATGTGTCTCAGCCACCCACAAGACTGCTCTCAAATGACAGTAAACGTGCAAGCTGACATTCCTCCTGCCTGTCCCCTCTGAGCTGCCCAGTGTAACTCCTTCCCCCTTGCTTCATCAGAACTTAAGTCAGCCATCAAAAGAGCAGAAAGGCTTCTGCTTCAGATAAGCCTGCAGAAGCTTCTGAAAAGTGCCCAAAACCAACACTGAGTAACGTATAGGAAAGAAAGTGGAAGAAACTAAGAGAACCTCCACTTTTTATCTGTGATGAACAGCTACCTCTTCTGATTCATCTTGTTACTCTGCCTAGCAGAATTGAGTAATTTCTCTTACTGTTCTTGAATCAAAAAAGAAAGTTCAAGGCAGCCATTCTGTGCAAAGCATGGCAGGAAAGGAATCACACAATTGAAGCTGCGAAGAGCAATATTTCTGGTCTTACCTGATATTATCAATCCAGCAGTCGATGATGACTGGCAGAAGCAATTCCAAATTCAGCCACAGTGTAAAATAACTGTCTGTCTTCTTAGAGCAGAGATAGTGCACTACTGATGGCTTATCTAACTTTGCTTCCAACTGATTTCCTAAGTCACCCGGAACTGAAAGATATAAAAAGGAGACAGTTTAATTAAAATATACACATCTTAATACCATAGCCCTCACACATAGTATCACCATATCCAGAGATACCAGTAAGTGTTGTTACTGGATATATAATTATTCCCAAAGAACAGAGTACTGCATGCACATTTTCACCAAAATTGTTTGGTTTTTCAGAAATAATTTGCTGGCGAACCACCATCTCGTTCAAGAGTTCAAAGAGCAGACTGTATAGGAGGAACAGGTACTGTTAGACCATGGGTATGAAAAACAATCTCAGATGTTATCGAAGCTATCTGTGTTTTAAAATGCAAACTGAACCTTTCTGAAAGAATCTTTCCTTCAGAGTATTACACTTGCACACACAAGTCTTTATTCAGTTTAAACAGTTGCACACAAGCTATCAATTTGACACGAAAAACGTGAAAAGTGAAAGCAGCTCCATTTGGGTTTTTATTTTCACTTCACCTCTGACCACACTTTGGCTGCAAAAGAATTAGTTGACAGGCATAATAATCCAAATAGAGTTTCCTGTCTTTTACATTCAGGTTTGGTCCCAACAACACTAGATTGAGACAGGCATATTATTTCTAAATCAGAATGAAGCTTGAAAATGTCTTTTCTCAAGAACGGAAAGGATATTAAGTAACTGAAAAGTTTCTCTGTATTAGAAAAACTTAGACATTTGGCACTTCTTGAGGGTTCCCCCCACCCCTCTCAGCTCCACACCCCTCACCATCACCTTTTTGGTGTGTGTACAACTGTATCCTATTTACTCATTATTTGCATTTCCAAGTTTTTTAATGCAGACCTACCCACAGTTGCTTTTATTTCTCCAGTTCAGTACATTATTTAATCAAAACAGATTCAAGTTCTCTAGAATCCTGATATTTAGCAATGATTTTAAGAGGTGACATCTTTCAGCGGAACATCTAGTTTAACTGAAAAGACTGAAATGCTTTCAGAGAAACACTGCAGAACTTGAAGAGAACAGAACTTCAGACTATATAGACTTGGATAACCACACTCTTACTGCCTCTGACCACTGCAGGTTATGCATGACCACAAAAGATACTCCTAGTTATTTTTATTAACTACCCCTACTTTCTCATTAGGTTTTAAGCATCTTTATTTCTGTAGTCTTCAGTGAAATGTCAAAAAGGGCCAGTAAGTGACCACAGTTTATTTCAGGTCATATTTCAAGGACTTAGATATACTGGAAAGCATAGTAAGGGAGATTATAGGATTGCATCACACCCTCAAAAGAGTTTACTGAAGTTCAGTCTTGTAACCTCACAAAATGCTATTTAGTTATTGCTTATAGAACTATAAGGCAACAGCTTGTTCCAGTCCCGTGCCTATGCTGTATCAGGGCTATTAATTAGAAAGGAACAGAATGTAATTCTATTTATGTCAATCATTCATGGCCTGCCAGTTTCAACAGCAAACCTGCCAAGGACAGAACAGGTTGATTTTACCTTCTGTTTCAGCGCAAAACAAAGTGACTTTGCGTTCCACCCTGAAATCTCATTTCCTTGGGTAAAAATCAAGTTCTTCCAGCAAAGATACCTTTCAAAAACTTAGACAAACATCTGGAGTAGCAGAGTGTTAAGAACTTACTGAGGTTTCCAAACAACACTCAAATAATTGTAAGCACTCCCACTCCACCCTGAGCGGGAAGACTCACAAATGAAGAAGTTTAAAGTTATAACCAAGACACATTTACCAGTACTGAAAGCAGGAAATGGTGAAAAAGGCTCACTTGGCCTTGATGGAGTATAGAGGATGTGCTCCTGTGTCCAGAGCAGATGACTTAAAATATCTCATACTAATTCTTACTCAAGGGATGACAAGAAACAAGTTGAAAAGTGGTAGTTTTATGTCATTCTAACTAAGAGATAAGGAGCAAGTTCCATCTGTGCCAAGATACAATACTGCAGTTAGAAACCCTGCTCTATAAACCTGTACATGAAACTTAAAAGAAAAAAAAACCCCCTTTTTTCAGGCTTACATTTCCACATTAAAAGTAAAACTGCTAATCAGCAATTCACAACTCACGTTTTGTTTTCTAAAGTACATTCGGCAAGCTGAAGGGGATTCACCGTGCAGCTATAGGGGACAAAATGCAAATTTTTATTTTTCAGGTTACGGAGAGAAACATGCAAGATCTTCAATCCTCACCACACACAATTTAACAGTGTTAATGATTTACGTTTTGGCTAGAGAACTACTTAGTGGGGTTTTGATAAGTAACAGGTTAAAAAAGATCACATTGAAGATTAATTCCATAAGATAAGGATGCACCTTCCTGAATTTTCTGTGATGGAACTTGAAAGAGGTAGAAAAACACTTCTCTTTGCCTTCAGGCCATACACAGGAAGCATCTGTGGGCAAAGCAAGCTGTAATTTTTCTCCTTGTTCTCTCATCTACCAGGATCTGTAGTTTCTATGCTTTTTTTGCTGGCAGAATTATAGTACGTTCTTACTTTTTAAAGCCTGCAGACTGACCCCATAGATGCAAAAAATAACTGGCAAACAAAGTTCCACAAAATACATCAGCACTGGCTAAAACTAGATGTCCAAGAACAGATCAAGCAGTACCCTTGCTTCCCTAATTCCCATTTGTGCAAGACCATGTATTGACTACGGAACTGTGACATTTGGAAATGCGCGATTTCCTCTTGAACAGAAAAAGTGTTCCAATCAGATCTGACCATTAGCCCTTCTATCATATTCCCATTTTTCACCAAGATGGTAATCCCAACAGAACTCACACTAATACACCTGAGGTCAATTCACTTAGCAATTTATAAAGTTCATTTGAGAGTTTAAAAGAGTTGACAGACTTTTCCAAGTCTGGGAACTACAGTAACTGGCTTTAGGATACACTGATACTCCTGCCCATCACTGTCCTTAAGCCCTAACAGCTGATTCACAGTTCCCAGCAGAAGACAATAAGTAAATTGCACCCTGGAAATCGACTCACCTTACTACCCCTCAGGAAACAGAAAAGAACACTCACCAAGACAGGAATAGGGGGATTTGAAATTTTGTTTGGAAAAAATAGCAATAGTATAGTAATTAAGGGGGGAAAGCTATTGTTTGTGTGACACAGGGGTCATCAGTTGGTACTTTTTTTACTTATATCTGAAATCAAAATGCCTTTGGATATACATAAACTATAACTTTTTTACTTATTATTTCCTCAAACAACTCTCATCTGTTTGGTCCTCTTGCTTAGCCTTCCTTCAAAGTGAACCAAGCTTTCCAGCAAATTAATTTTAAACTCTGACTGCAGTTTTCCAAGGAGAATGTCTGAAAGTAGCTGATAGATTCAATGGTAGGCTGCCACAGAAGAAAAAAAAAAAAAAAAAAACTCGTGTTTAAAATTAGGAACAAGAAAGCAAACAACATCTCACATGATACTCCTCAGATAGATACCTCAGATCACATGAGGCATAAACATTTAAATCACTCCTGACATCTATCCAGCTGAGCATACAAACACGCATACCTCAATTAGCAGTCAGCAGGATTCACAGACAAACCTCTTTTACATGTAAATTAATAATTGACAAACTTCATTTGGGTGTCTTTCTAGAAAACTTTAGCCAAGTACCTAACAAATTGTTTGCAGAAGGTATCAGGACATCAATATAGTAATTGCGTTGAGTCAGCTCTAAAAGTTAGAGTTCAGTGAATCCACAGCTGATCTTATAAGGACAGGTTATCTGCTCCCAAAATTGATAAGACATGAGATAGTACGCAGTGATTATCATTGGACTACATGAGAAAATGGAAGAGGGAGAACAAAATACAGGAAATTATTGCAAACACTAGAAGACAAGCATGTTGAATATACAACTAAATTGATAAGACAAGTGCAAAAGTATTATAATTGCATGTAAACACAACGCAGATATCCAGCCGTACGTGCACAGAAAATAGGTAGTTATCTATTTTCAGTAGATATTGTTAGTAGAGCAGAGGTATTCAGTAGGTTATTATGGTTCTTAAAGGAGAACTTCCTGTATAAATATATTGTCCTGGCTGCATAGGAGCTTTAAAAAAATAGGCATGAAAGTAATTTAGTATCTTAAGTAGTCCCCTTTTCCTTGAAAACACTTGAGAGACTCCAACTCCAAGACAATCACCTGACATTTTAGCAAGCGTTGTGTCTTTGATATCAAGTCTTCAGGCTGGAGTCTGGAAGTAAGATTTTTGACTCTTACCTCGTTTCTTCTTCTCTAGCAACCGTTATTATTATTATATTAATAATGCCCTTTGATGCTTTGCTATTTAAATCTCAGGGAAAACCAAGCCATCACATTGCAGCATTTTGCTGTCAATTACTACCCACGTTATTTCTGTCCAGGGTCTTGCTCCCCTGCCGCATACAAAAAATCTTCAGGCATAGTAGTGCCTCTGCACCATTGGTAGATGCACAGACCTGCCTAATAAAATAACCTAATCCAAATGAAGCAGTGCCACTCTCCACATTCCTTGTGCTGGCTCCTTCATTAAGATAATTCAACTACAAAATTAATCACTTCAACAGGTTAATTTTTTCAGGCTTTAGCAAGACAGACGATTCCACAAGCGGGCAATGAGGAAGCATGAGGAAATCTGGGGGAAGCACTACGGAGATGAGGAGTTGGTTTAACTGTTCCTCAGAGACACCTTTCACCTAAGCAGGTGACTTGGGGGCCCTACAAATCTATTACCACCACAACTACAGCCAATAGTTAGAAGGTTGTATTCAAGCACCTCATCTGTTTTCAGCTACAAGATTCCTAGGAGTATTGTTGTTAGTACCTGAGGAGCAAAGTTACCCATATATAAGCAGCACCACATATTTGCAAGCTACCACTCTACTTCCTCCACCATTACTTGGGTAACCACAGGTTCCAACCACAAGTGGGGTCATTACAGGAAAAATATGAGAGCAAGTTACACTGGGTCTTGTGACCATTGCTGGTCTAAAACATTTATGAAGTGATCATTATGTTTACAACATTCCTCTAAAAAGCATTCCTTCTTTCTTTACTCCCTTAAGATCAGATGGCCAACTTGCCAGGCACAGAGTAAGACCAAGTTTGCTCATTCCCCTTCCTACTTAAGAGTTTTAATTTCCAAACAGACCAAGACTGAATGCTTAGATAATGAAACCATGTTTGCTACAAGATAAAAAACTTATTCAAAAACTGAGTACATATGAGGAATAAAGGGTCTAGATACCAGCCTGATAAATCAAGAGGATCAACTCAATTTTGAAGCTCATGCAAGAGGGAAACACAATCTCAGGCTTGTACAAGCCTGCCTAACACAGCCTTGTGTACACCCCTCAACCTCCTTCTGCATTTGTGATTCCACTGCAATGCATTTTTCCCCTCTCCCAAGCACCTGTGCTAAGCCAGCGCTTGGAATGCCTCCCTAAATGATCCTCCTAAACCCTTCTACCATCCTCACAGCAGCAATTCCTAAAAAGCTTATCTTAACATATGTCACATAGGTGAAGAAAAGGTCACGAAAAGTTAACCAGAATCAAGATGAGAACGTTTCATACAGAACTGGTGAGTGACCGATAGTCACTCCTCCTCTATTTGTTTGACCTTCACTGCCCATGCCATGTCTAATTAAAGCGAAGCTCCCAGTGCAGGTGTTTTTACAACAACAGTCATTTCTCTGCAGCAAAAAACCCATGGCATTTTACAATAGGAGGCTATGGCACATCACTCCTTAAGATTTTCTCAAGTATACAGAAAGCCCAGAAAGAAATCTTTACATTAAAACCTATTGAATTTTCACATTCTGAACAAGCCAGACTGGGCAGCAGCAAACAGCAAGTTTTAAGACACAGACACTACCAGAATAGTAAGAGATGCAAGTTCCGTATCATTTGATAAAAATTCACTGTAACAGCCACAAAGTCCATGTTTTAGACTGCTTGCTGATGAACGTGTGCTCAGCCACGCAGCATTTACCAGAATGCATCTTAGGAAAACAAAATGTAGGTCAGCCATGGCTTCTTTAAAACATCTTCAGGGAACACGTCTACTTACAGAAGATCCATCAGTAAACTCCTTGCGTCTAGAATCAGTATTCCTTTATCCCAACTGCTTTGAAATCTTCTTTGATTCTTTCATAGCTGGAATTGAATGTTGGATCAACAACTAACACACCATCACCTTTGTCATCAAGAAGCTTGCGCTAAAGTAAGTGCCAAAGCTTATTGCTAAAATCCAGCATTACAGTAGAGAGACAGGATAAAATATCACTTCTAACCTTCACAGACAAAACTCAAAGAGCTTTTGTTCACGTTTTAACTAGCCTCTTAGGACATCCTTTTGCAGTGTCTTCTTCCAAATCTATATTCTCTCAGTTCAGCCATTTATCAAGAACTGTGAATTTGTACACGGTGGTCCTGAGACACACGCAGCATCTTTAAGTAGTTCTTGCTTCAAGTTTACTCTTTTCAGTCAGAAGTTTGCAACAGCAGCCATAAAGCCAGCAGCATAGCCCAAATTATCACAAATAAGTGGAGCTTAAACTGAAGGATGTGCCAGTGATTATACTTCTCCCAGTGTTTTTCCCCAATTTATCACTTTTTCTTCCTCCGTTACCATCAAGGTTAATGGTGTAAGAGAACACAGCATGCTGAATGCATTCACAGGACCGAGCACTCGCATCAGTACCGTTAAATTCACATAATCAATGCATTAAAACCCTTCAGAATTACAGTTTCAACGGGCGAGCTATTTTAATAAATTCTGCAACTTACTTACAATTCTTGCTATCAGCAGACCGAAAAAGGCATCTAACAATGCTTTGTAGCTATTGTATGAATACTTTCCACATTTGCTACAAACTATTTTGTGCTAACGGTAATCGATAGTCACTTTGTACGCCTGTTCTCTGCCTTTCAAATACTTGTAGCCTAAGTGTTGTGACACAGCTCACTCCCCTCTCCCCACCTGATTCCGACCTTCTCCACAAAAGGCTCCTACGGAGCAAAAGCTCGAGCAGCTGAGGGCTGGCTTCAGGCCGCGGGCTTCAGGCCGCGAGCTTCAGGCGAGCTTCGCTTGCCTCGTGCCCAGGGACGGGCTGCCTTAGCTTTCAGCACGCCGGTGTCCCCGGCGCTGTTGTGGCGCCCGCTCCCCCTACCCCGGGCCTGCGCTTGTAGCGGGTTCAGCTGTACCAGGGTCATGGAGCAGACGCTCAGCGCCCGCGCCCCCCACCACAAGCGGGGAGATCACAAAGCGGGCTCGCCCGGCCAAACACCCCTGAGACAGCGGGCGGCGGCGGCCGGGCGGGGAGCGCACCATCCCCCGCGGCTGAGCCCACCGCACCCTGCAGCGCCCGAAGCCTCGCTCCGCCTCCCCACCGGGAGGGGCAAGGGGGCGGCAGCAGAGGCAGCGTGCTTCCCCAGTTTCTGCGGCGCCGGACGCACGCACCGACGCCCCCCCCGGCTCTTACCCAGCACCACGGGCGGCCCCGCGGGCCGGCGGCGCGGCAGGCACCCGCCGCCAGGGCAGAACAGCAGCAGCAGCAGGAGGCTAAGGAAGGGCATCCCTCCCGAGGGCGGGAGGAGCCTAGCGCCGGCCGGTGAGACCATCACCCCAGCGCATAACCCCGAGCCGAGAGCTGCTGCCACACCGCGCCAAACGCGTCGCTCCGCCAGGGCTGCAGCGGCCGCCGCAGGAGTGCGGCCCCACTGCTTGGCCCGGCCAGAAAAGGGCCCGCCCCGCCCCGCCCCGCCCCACCAGCAGCCGGCACCGCCCCCCGCAGGCGTCACCAGCCGATCGCGGAGCGGCTCGCTGGGCGTAGCGACCGTCGGCGGGCTTCACGCGCGGGTAGAACGGCCTCTCCTCAGGCACCAGCGCGGGACCTGGCGCTCCTGCCAGCGGCCCGCTCGCCGCCCCGGCCCCGTTCGGTGCCCGGCCTCGCGGAAACCTCTGTAAACGTGGCGGGCCCCGCCTTGCCTTTCGGAGGCCGCCGGCTGCGGCTGCCGCGGCCTCGGCGCAGCCCGTGTGAGCCAGAGCCGACAGGTAGGGCACTCCGCAGGGCTGGGCTGAGGCCTCGGGCCCCGGCTGGCAGCGCGCACTTAGGGCGCCGTGCTGCGGGAGGAGGGCGCTTGTCACAGCACCGCATCCCCAGCGAAGATTGCTAGAAGTGAAGTAAGGGGCGTTTGCTGCAAAACTGCCTAAAATTAGGTAGCGCATAAGGTGTCTGGTCAGGTTGGCTTGAGGTAAAACAAAAATACTTAGCAGAACTGGGAGGTTTGGTGAAATGCAGTCAAGGGACTGGGCATCTGATGTGAAAGCTCGTGTGCATGGCTATACTTAAGGCAGTGCCTGACTAACGTGACAGCTAATTGGCGCAGAGCATCATTGAGGGCAGGCATTTGGCAATACTAAAAAAAACCCCATTAGACCTTTATACACGTAGCAAGAAGAGGTAGACTTGTAATTACGATAATTTTAAACCAGAAAGTATAGAACCCTCTGTGCTTTGGCAATACCAGTTAGCAGGAGTTACGTGCTCAGTTGGAAGGAAGTACATGCCACTTGGTAGGTGTTTGGTTGCAGAGGGGGCAGAAGGGTATGTGTGGAAGGAGAAACTAAACAGAGAGTAAAATGGTACCTGGAGCCAGTGTAATCCCACTTTGTCATCAGTCAAGATTGTGCTGATCGGCAGGAGGAGATTTCCTTGGTTCACTCATACATCCACTCCTCCTGTGGGCACACACTTTCTGAGCCAGCAGGTAGAAATTCCTGTGCAAGTTAAAGCTACCTCTGATAGGGTCACTTTGCAAGCAGGGCAGTACTACAGTGTCTGCTTCGCAGCTTCCTGCATACCTAAGTGTGTCTGCTAAGTTTCAGAAATATTCCTACCATGAATGGTTGATACACTAGCACAAATAATGTCATGAAGGCTTGGAGGTGAGACACAAATAAGAGTACAAAGTGACTTCTCATTGTCTTGGTAACTCCTACCAGCTATACCTGTAAGGTATAAAAGTGGAGCTGTTCTCACCTCACTAAATTCAGTATTCAACAACATTTGGAATTTCTGCAGAAAAACATGTCAAAATGATCCATGCGTGAAGGCTGAATCTGTTCAAACAGATGCACCAGCCTGTTGACATGAGTTTAGAAAAGTGAGGGAGGTGGCTTGGCATTGCCATGAAAGGAGGAGGACACATCTTCTGAAATAAGACACAGGAAGAAAATCCAACAAATTACTCAACGAAGCTAAGGCTAAGTCTAAATCTAGACTTGCCTTTTTAAAGGCAGCTGCCACACCTTGTATATTTACAGTGAGTGGAAAGGTGTCAACATCCAGCAAACCCCAAAACAGGTACTTAGTCACCATGCAAGTGTTGACTTGAGATGATCTACTAAAACAAACTACAGGCGGTGCAAGTATGACTGTAAAACTGCTTGCAACACCGAGCCTGGTATAGGAATTAAATGTTACAAAAGGCAATGAAAGATCTCATGGACGGGTAAAACAGCGTAACAGGATTTAAAGAAAACTGGTTTCAGTCACACACAGTTGTTCTCTCACAGGACTGTGCTCACAATGCACATGTTGCAGTAGTCAGGCAGGATCACTTGTGCTATGACATGAGAAATGATAGCTGCCAGGTCCTCACTACACATCCAGGATTTCCTTGGATAGCATCAGCAGTTTTGGGACAGATTTTCTGTGCCTTTTAGGAGTTTCCGTCAGTCTTTTATTTCATGCCCTAACTTGTAGACAATCTCACTGACTGTTTTGTTTCATCCTTTTGAAGAATCTATCTATTCCTGCTGACCTAACAGAAAGAGGAATGGCCCATATGGCTTACTGTAAACTTGTTGCCATCCTTCTGTCTTCTGCTGATAAGTCATTTCTGCTGTAGGCTGCAGCACAGGCATTTTTGTCTTGATGTAAACACTGCATTTGTCAGCTTTTACCCGTTTGATTGCTCTTCTTTGTGTCCTAAATTTCTACGTGTCATTTTTGTAACCATTGCTTTATTGATTCTTCTCACGGTATCACACAGGGACATTTCCATACCCAATTCCTACCAATCTTAATATTTCTTTTACAAGTCTCTGTGCTGTTTTGGCAGCTCATGGTATCTTCACACTTCACTAAAAAACTTTCGATCTTACTCTTCTCCAGGGAAAGCCTGCTAAGCCCACAGTTGCTCTTCCTCCTGCTCTGCAACCCCAGACTCTTTAGATAACAGTCCTTCAGCTGATGAATGAGGTCACATATGTTAGTTATTTCCATTTGTTGTCTCCTTTTGGGAGATCAGGACTATTCACATACAAAAAACCCAAAGTAAATTAAGCTCTTGATCTTTGTAAAGGTTGTTTAAATACGCACAGCAAATTTCTGTTTTCACATCAAGTGCCTGGTCCTGTTGTCACACCAGCAAATGGGAGGAACCTTCACACACTGAAGAGTCCCTTAGCATTGCTTTATAGTTGATGATACCCTGCCATTAATCGAGTCAGTGTAACTATTTCTAAACACTGTTTTGTTAGAAGGGCAATCCTCCTCTTTCTCCACAAAGAATGACTTGACAGCAGGGTATTTGTAGATTAACAACAATTTAGGAACATGACCCTGTGTAGCCACACACAGAACTCAACTAGTCATCATCCAAGGCAAATTCAAGAGCTTGTACTACATAAAATGCACACTGTGTACTTCTTCCTTCACATGTTTTGTATCCTAGGCTGACTAGAAATAAAAGAGGAAATTGTTACAGTTGAAACTACTGATAAAAATAGTACTGAACATTTTTCCATTGTTTCTGAGGTGAAAAAAAAAAATCATTACTCATATACTCAAAAAGCCAGTTTATTACCACTATAGAGATTTTTTGTAATGTGCATACTCAGTCTTCTAAGAAAATATTCTTCTTTCAGAAAAATACCCCACCAGAAATAAACTATGTTAAACACCAGAAACTACAAGATAGGTAGCATCAGCTTGGTTTAAGGCTCCTTTGAGGGTTTGCACTGGCAACTTGACAACTGAGAGTTGGATGGGAGTTTGTACACTGGTTATTTAAAAGAATCATTTCCAGAAATCTAATATTTGCTTAAACACCTTTTATTTGATTGAACAGAATTCTCTGTGTGGTTCTCATCCTTGCCACTTAATTTGTGTTTGTATTGGCTCAAACACCCCCCCAAGCATGATTGTGCTGAGCCACAGGCAGAAGTAAAAAACCAGCAAGTTTCAAAGAAAGATGTGAAGATAACCCCAGTGTCCGCACAGATCTACACTTAGGCAGAAGCCCATGTCAGGATTGAATTTACCAAGTTCAGAATACATTAACACAATCATCATCAGTAATATCTTTCAGAAACATACTATCTTAGCTGTACAACCTCCCAGGATTTTACCGGCTATCCTAATTTTTGCGTTTGGATTTACCCCAATACAAATGATCCCTGAAACCCAGAATCCAGCCATAATAGAAAGGAGAATAGTGAAATATAGATGCCTGCAGAAACTGCTTAGACAAGAAAGAATGTAAAAGATTTAATAAGATGCTTATTATCACATATACAAAAACCAATATTTGGGTCAATATACAGTGATTTACTTTCATCATCTTTCATGTTACTGAGTGTATAGACAGCATCTGCTCTTCACATCACTTTTCCTGCAAACGTCAGTATAACATCTCTTCTTGAATTCCCAAGAATTCTTTTTGTCTTTGGAAAATATTATAATACAGATCTGTGACATTTATTTTCTTCCAACCCCAAACATCACAGACCAGCCCAAGTATTCAGCTTTAAGTAAGTTCCCACACACCATTTTGAACTTGTGCCCAAGGCCAGGAAGGAATCAACTAGGGAGAAATCATCAGCCCTACCCAGAAACCTACATAAGCTGATGCATTGGTAAAAACATTCACAGAGGTACCAGGGACTTAGGACAACTAGAGTGACATGTTTTGGTTTAGTTTGCCACAAATGGGCCGAGTCCATGGAGTTCACACTCAGAGCAGCACACTTGTTCAGTTTTAAGCTTCTGCAGAGAATGCACTTCTATTTTAAAGAAGCTGGGAAATTTTTTCCCCTGGTAATTCTATCCATACCATAAGGATTTCCAGTGGTCCTTGACACTACACATCTATCCTGCCACATTTTCTTGCAGTAGGAATCCTGGGTATTGTTTAAACATGACTTGACTTTGAAAAAGCAGCACTAAAAATCATACAACACCAATATGCTCTTTCATCACTGACTACAGATCAAGATAATTGTTTAGGTTTTTTTAAGCAAACATTGGCCCTTAAAACTCAGGAGGCAAAAAGCAAGCTCCATTCCTTCCTTCTCAAGAATGATTTGGGGGCCAGTTGAGTCAGTCATACCTGTACAATGTATTTTGGTTTTAGGACAGTTGTGACTGACCTGTAATAACATGTGTTGCAGCTGACTTGAAAGGTGGCCAGTCATAAACATGTACTTTTCTTAAGAGCTGTGTGCACATTGGAAGGAGGCTTTTTTAAAAAAGGTTATGCAATAATATTTCTTTAGAGTAAAACTTGAATTATAGAAGATTCCATAAATAGATCAGAAACTCAGTTTAATTTAAGACCAGTTTTGCTAAATTAGTCGGAGGAGGGTTCTACTTCTGGGCTGCCTGATAAGTGGATTTATTTCTTACCTTTAGCAAAAGAATTTTTTTTTAACCCACTAATTGGGCAGGCTAAAAACCTTCTTAGAAAGTGACTGCACTTGTTGAACTCCAGCTGTATTTGCCCATAAAGGCAGCAGCACAGTCCCAGAACACATCAGACAGACATTTGAACCAGGTCTGCAAAAGATACTTTCTCTTCTTCCTGCTTCCTCCCCAGTTCACATTCACTTCCATATTGTTCCCCACACCACCTCTCGCTAGCATTAAGACTTCAGATCTGTTCGTCAGCCACTTTCAGGCTGCATTTTGTTACAGTACAGAACTGAACAAGAAAGACAATGGCAACTGGGTGGTAAGAGTACAGAAATGCAAGCTTGCATCTGTGCTAGCTGTCAGGCTAGCGCATCAAAGCTTAGCCGTTTGCCAAGGTAAGATATCCACAATTAATAGACCCAGTCACTGTCATCTCTTCTATCTTCAAACCTTTAATCTGCATAATAGAGATCCTATTACACTTTTGGCTCATGTTTTGTTGAAGCAAATCAATGTGTCCTTGTAAACCATCCACATAACAGAGCTTCATAGAAAATTGTGAGGATTTAGTGACTAACAAGCTGGAATGCAGAATGACTACTTAGTCAAAGGCAATTTTGTTAGAATCTGGGAGTGGGAAATGCTTAGAAAGAATGTCAGGATTAAGGTACTAGAAGTTTTATTTAAGATTCACTCAGAGTTGGTTTTCTGTTAGCTAGTCAAAATATGGAATTTAAAAGGCAGAAGGAAGATGGAAAGGGGAGATACAAATTTGTGTAGGGTGATTATGAGGAAAGGAGTTGAAAATATAATCTATCTTGTGATGAAAACAGAGTAGGTTGAACCCTCAGGGACAGCTTATGTCTTGCACAAGTTCCCACAAATTACAACCACTTCCCAGCACATTGCGTGAGTGGTAGAACGGGACATTTTTTGCTGTGCAGAAAAACTGTTTGCACCCTTAGGTAGAAAGCTAACAAGGTAGTTCTGATTTGCAGGTAGGATCTTTTCAGGTAAAGAGAAGAGTTGGAGAAAAAAAACAAACAGAATTCAGCATGCTAAGATTAACATGTCTTACAAGACTGTGAGAGCAGCTAGGGCACAGTGACATACAGAATTACATTCTGTGATGTGACGTACACATCAAAGAAAGCAAAAGAAATCTTGTTTGTCACGTGGCACGAGTCAAACAGCAGCATTTCAGATTCTAGCTCACATATAATGAAAAGGAAGAGACCACTGCTCTATTTAATAAACTATTTCATCAGGTGTCACATGTCATTTGGTATCCCAATTCAGCAGGCTGTCAGAGAAGTTGCTGAGAAATGCAGGGCTTTGGAAATCTAGCTGCTCAAAGCTACTTTTAAAAAGATGCAACACTGCCACTACTAGCTCCAGCTGATCACTGACAAAAGCAAATCCACTTCTGGAAGCACAAGTGTTTTCCTGAACAACTGAAACTCATGTCAGTCATTTAGTAATGGAGAGGAATGTTGGTCTTTTGTCTCGTTAAGGTTTCGTTCACTCATTTGCAGTGCTAGGTGTTCAAACACTGAAGGATGGAAAAACATTTGCTTCTGATGATATTT
This sequence comes from Porphyrio hochstetteri, assembly GCA_020800305.1. Classification (NCBI taxonomy): domain Eukaryota; kingdom Metazoa; phylum Chordata; class Aves; order Gruiformes; family Rallidae; genus Porphyrio; species Porphyrio hochstetteri. The sequence continues at coordinate 22,190,622 of CM036918.1, read as the reverse complement.
GTTGAAAAACTTTGCTTCAGCCTGTAAGAAGCAATTTGAGAGATCCTTTTTAGTGGGTGCATTAAAAATTAACTGATGAGAGTTTAAGGGATATGTAAAGATAATTTTTTTCCTTCATTTTATAGTTATGGCTCTTTGGATCCGAAACACGTATACAATCCCACTGAAGGATGCACCTCTAAAGCAAGCAGTCATCTTAGATCTGGAGATGTAACATACATAGACCACCCACTTATTTTCTATCCTTTAAATCCAGATTATCATATTAAAAATTAGATATGAGTTGGAACACTGACTACAGTTAAGAACCAAAAAAGACCCAATTTTTACCAAAGTTTCTTAATTAACATTAAAGCCTCCCAAATTAAGAAGATAAAATGAATTGTTCAGATCTGAATTTAGGCTATTGGTGCATAATAATAATAAACACCCGATCTGCTGTTTGTCTGATACCACTTAACAAAGAAAGAGATAGCCAGCCTACAAATGCATCTTAATTGTGCACAAACACTTCTTATCCCATCCCTTAGGCGTGTTAAGTTAAGAAGTATTGCTTGATGATTCCTATAAGGTCATAGATCCCTTCTAGGCTGAGGGACACAGGCAGTTGGGAACTGTTAATCATGGGAAAATGGTTTAATCAGCAGCATCGTGGGTAGCATCGTGTCATGCAGTGTCAGCCACGTCAGTGCAAAATATAATTATAGGAAAATTAAGGTTGGCAGGAACTTTTGAAGGCCATTATTAGAATAATTATATTCAAATCATAGCTGGGATCAAACAGATCAGGGAAATTACTCTGATAGTTTTATTGGGCAAATAATACAAGGAAAATACAAAATTACAATTCCAATAAAATTCCAGTATTTCATTTAACCCATTTTCTGGGATTAACACTGAGTGAAGGGCATTTTGAACACAGGGCAATGAATTAACCAGCTGTGTTTTAAACTTCAGAATTATATTGGAGACATTTGTGCACTTGTTAGAAAGGGGAAGCTTGCCAAAAACTGCTTGGACACAGTACTTTCAGAAAATGCATTTAGTGAAATAACTTTTTTTTTAATAAATTATTATGCTATGAACACCTTGAGCTGTTTTAAGTACTGCTGCTATGCTACATCACCAATATGTTACTAGAATAATACTCTTAAAAGTTTCTTCATGGTGTGGTGAAAATCATTTGGCTATCAGCATTTGGCAGCTGGAAATGAAGCTACTCAGATGACAAGCTGAAGAAGTGATAGAAAACAAGTACTGCTATCATGTGACATAAAAACAAGTTTTCTGCTGAAAGCAAGAAATATTTAAGCTTTCATGTGGGAGATAAATTGTGTCTCGTTACATCCTGGTAAAGAATATACCATTGTGAGGTAATTTCAACTCATCCACTTAGACCTCACCCTAACATAACTTGTGAGAACAGCTTTGCTGCATATGTGGGCTGCAGAGATGCCTCGATTAGCTAGAGAAAATAATTCTCCCAAAGCTCCTACCTTACTCTGGTTTATTAGATATTTCCTCATTTTGGCAAGCTGCTAGATAGTACTGACTTCTTTTTCATGTTGCGCTCACAGAAGATGACTGTTCAGCATAGGAAGGCTAACAATTTAAATGTAAATGTCTGATTTTAGATGCTTTAGAGTTGTCATTGTGATATCCATAGAACCTTCTATAAAAGATAGTATTATGCGATAGACAGCAACCTGGCAAAAATCCTACACTATAGATTCAGCCTAACACAAAACCTCAGAGAACTAGAACTTGGATGAAGCATGTGACTGATCTGTGATTTGTCTTGAGGGGGGACCCCTAATAATTTGATCAACTGATACTCAGCAGTAGTGTCTGGCAAGAACCCTAGCCCCATTTTCCCTACTATGTAGTCTGTTTTTCACTCAGTAACAGGCCTCAAAATGTGGTGAAAACCAACACTCTCTATCAGGACACATTGCACATAGCAAACATCTTGCTATACCAACATGAAATACATCCAACACAGGGGGGAGCCAAGGCAGCAGCTCTGTATCAATGGTTTCAGTAATATTGTGGTCAGATACCACACAACTTGGTTAACATGTAGCAACAGGAAAACAGCAAGCATGAAAAAAGTAGTCACACATTTGGTGGGTAGTGGAAAAACATATTAAAGACACACCATTCAATGCCACTGGAGACTAAATGCTTCCCACAGAGATAGATGTAACAACACAAAGCTACCAAGAAAAAACACACAATAAAGCTGCCTTTCACGTAATAACAACAAGTACTGGCATATTTAAGCAATACTCAGCTTTTAATTTTTTCCCCAGAATAGGGGACACAGAGATACAAAGCTCTGCCAGGCAGAGGACAACCTATGGTTTAAGGATTACAAGGTAATTGCATCACATGAGGATTTCTGATTGTGGAGCATCTGGAGTAAATGAAGGGAGAATGACATGGTGACCTTTGGAACAGTCTTCTAAATGCTAGAGCACAGACTGGCACTGAGGAAAAGAGCAGCTAATTATTGTTGTGGATTTTAATGTAAAGTAACCTAACCACCAATTTTTAAAAATAAGGACATTTTTGAGAGTAGTTTAGGTACAGACAGCCAAGCTTTCCTTCTTTTTACCTGGTAGCAGGGTGACCCACACTTGAGATGAGGGATCTTAGACCTCGGTGTAACTTGGCTTCTTTCTTTCTCTCTCTGTAGCACACTGCAGTTTAATTGAACTCCTGAACTTCAGAACTAGTCTGTTCCTCTGTCATAAAGAGAATGTAAAAGAACTGAAGGGAGAAAGGCAACAGGGATCATGAGAAGTGTTGAATGATTTCCATGTAGAGATGTGTGCCAGTACTCTTCACTCTGGAAATAAGAAATGACTGGCAGATGTAGGTTTTAATCAAATAACAACCATGGACAGGATAAAGGAAAGAATGAACAGGAATCAACTATTCAGTTGCTTATGGGAGTTCAAGACTTAGGAAGTCTACAGACTAAGTGTCTACAAAGCTCTACTTGGCACACAGAAGCAAACTTCTCAGCTGTAACTGGCTAAATGCCAGAGAATATATGGGGCAGGTAGAGTCACACATGGCTTATTCTTACTTTCTTCCCCAGGCACCTGCTTTTGGCTGCCATCAGAGACAAGATACCAGGCTAAAAGGGCTTTTTGGTCTGACTCAACACTAGAACATAAGAAATAAGATTGCCTAAACCCAGATCATGTTATTAGGCTCAAGACTCAAATGCAAAAATAATGAGATCAGATTACTTGAGTTCATTAGCCTTCAATTCTAGTATAATTCTAGTATAGTCCATGCATAATTATTTAACTAAGAATATGAGGCTAACACTTTCTGCCAGTGAAAATACTTGCTTCATTTAATCAGTAAGTTATCATTACTTGCAGCCTTTGCTAATATTAATAAAAACTCTACAGAAATAGATCACATTATAGAATGATGGAAAGTTACCTGTGCCTGAAGATTGTGTATCTTAGACATTTTCCATGCAATATATTATACATATGTTTAGTAAATAGCTGTTACCATAGCTGCATGTGGCATCTCAGAATCAATCCTGACTACTTTTATTTCATATTAAGATTGCTTGGAGGAGATTGTTCTGAGGAGCAACATCGTACAACACACCAGCTTCTCTAGCTATGCAGAACATATCAGGTATACTAATTACTAGGTGATTGAGGGCATATATGCTCCTCTACAAGTTTCTTTTGCTAACACACCTATGGCAGCTGCTACAGAACAAGAGAAAATCCTTGTATCCCTCATAAAACTAGTACAATTTTTCTACTTTCAGCACAGTTAACCAACTTGATTGTAAGCCACAAACCCAAGACTTCACATCACTCTAGGGCATGAGCTAGTGGCTCAGTGCTTGTGCATTAAAGGGATTAAATAAGACTTGGAAGCAGCTCAGATCTGCTGAGCAGGGTTGTTTCACAACATGAGAGATTGGAATTTGATCTGTGTTTCAAAGAGACTGTAAGAGCACAAGAATGAAAACTACACTGAAGGAAAAATTGTTAATATCATTGCCAAACTTTGGTACTTCAGAGGCATAGAAAATTAAATCAGACTCCAAATTATTTTTTTGCACAGGAAGCTGCCCTTATTGTGTCAGTTACAGCAGACTAACATTGGAAACAGACATAAACCAGAACTAAGACATAGAAATGCGTGTATTTAGAAAACAACATCTGCAGGACAGAAGAGACATTGTGATTTTTACCTATGAAGCTATCAATAATTAGAAACGATACTGAAATTCAACTCAAAATCATCTTTCTGATCTTATGCAAAAGAATCAGTTGTATGACTCTCCGTTTCACTGTGCACCATGTGCAGAGAAGGCGCTTAGCCAAAAAATACAATACACAGTGTCCAGTGCCACCCTGTGTTGAAAATACAGAACTACATGGACAGATCCTTTTATGCAACAGTATGCTATGAAATAATGCATGCCTGCTTTACATGCAGAACAACAGCTACCCTTTGCTATGCAAGGGCGGCAGCAAGAAAGCGTGGATTTGGGTTTTTTTAATCACAGCTCCTCCACTCAGAGTTGTATTGTTTAGGATTTTCTTTCAGTACACTGCTGAGTAACAAGGAGACATTAACCCTAGAGTAATATAATATTTATATGCAGTCCCAGCAAACAAAGTAGGAATGGCAGTAGGTATAGCTAAATAATAAAAATCAAGTAACTTTTGGCAGCAAGTCATCCAAGAATATTTGTCAACAGTAATTTGTTACTCAAAAGGACGAGTATGTAAACAACGTGTTTGATTTACCCAGTAGCAATTGTGGTGCAGATAAGGATTTTGGCTAGCAACAGTTTTATGTACATACAAATAGCAACTTAGTGATAGCTGATTTAGAATAGGCCAAAGTCTGACCTTAAACTGTACCAAATCTATACATTTACTGTTTGAAAGCTTGTACTAGGAATAGGAATGTTAAAGCTATATATTTGTAACAATGTTGAGAAAGATAGCTAAGTTTTTCCAGTTTTTCCATAATCTCCACATAATTGTGAGTCACATTCCTGCTTATAAATACAGCTTTCCACTATCTTAATTGACACCTCTGCTCTCCTGAACCTAGTATGTCTGGTTGTACAAGGAAAATATTTCACCATATACTTAAATAATTTCAGAACTGCTAGGAACGTGTTCTGATTGTCTGTGATCTTTCTGTAAGGTAAGAAAGGTACCAATGCATAGGCATGTACTGATGCACATATAGCAGGTGCCCTGTAGCAGTCCTCCTATCTATCACAAGTTCTAAAGCAGTCTTTCCTGAAGATAAACAGGAAATCTTTTCTCTGGCCACTTGTATTATTAATTGCCAGCCTATTGTTAATTGCTACTGAGGTGAGGGATATAATTTTGTAATACTGTTAGAAGACTGATTAACAACAACACGCATGGCAACAAGTATTTCAAACTTTCTATTTATAGTGCAAGGTACACATCTGTTATTGACTTTGGAACTGAAGCCATGGTAGCTCTTCACCAAGTTATTTTCCCTGGTGATAAAGCAGCAAGTACAAATAAGAACGTTCTCAGTGCTACTGATTCAGTGATATATAATACTACCTCATGAGCTGCTGTAACAAACTGTAAGAGCTTAGAAATGTCTGGAAAATGTCTTTTCCTGCACTGCTCTTTGCTTTGCTGTAGTTGCAGAGAAGAGATTGTTAGCTGCTGCACACCACCATGAGATCCCATTTATATACCACCCTCCTGTGACAAGAAAGCAACATTTAGATCAACTATGAACTAGCCCAGAATTCACTGATCAAGGCAAAGTGTGCCATTTTCACACTGCCCTTAATAGCACCATTGAACTGAGTCCCTTGTCGACAGCTATACCCATCCCACAAATGCTACCTTGTTTCAAGGCTGAAGAACTAAGGAGTTTAGACTGGTAGCTTCCTCCCTTCACCAGCAGCAGGCAAACAAGGTCACTACCATCTGTTTCCAGTGTCTCAGCAGATACGTGATACTTGGTGATCACCATTCTACATCTCTTACTAGACAAACATCCAGGGGAAATTTATAAAGACAAAAATTAGAGAAGAATTCAAGTCTTTGGTACAGATATTTGTACAAGTTACACAATACTGATCTCACATGCATCAGCTGCTCTGTAAATTGTTACGGGCATGCTCTTACGGCATGGAGGGGTGGATGCACTTTGAGCAGAAGTTGCTAGCCCAAAGACTGTCAGCATCTTGGAGTGAAATTCCATTTCTCAAAATAAAGATGAAAAACCTGGAAATAGAAATTCTAACGTACATTTAGTGGTCCAAACACAGCTGTCTGAAAATGCTCAGTGGTAGTGCAAGTTACAGACCATCTACCAGAGGGATACTCATGCATGCATACAAAGACAAATAAGTAATTTGAGGGATGAAACACCTCACCCCTGAATGTTTAAGCCAAAGCAAATTCTATTTAAAAAGTTTCTTAGCTGTAGCACAGAATTCTTAAGCTTGAGAAGTTTCCAGAAGTTATTTGCCAACATAAAGGCAACTGATTTAACAGAAAACTGACTGAATTGTTGCTTTAGATATGATACACATCCACACAAAAAACTTAATAGATTGAATTTTTTTTAAACACAGAAATGCAGCCTAATTTCAGTGCTGTTAGCAGAATTAGACCAGAGTTTATGAGGTCTGAAGTCCACAGATTAAAAGCCCCACCCACATCTGATCACTAGAATGAGTAAGATACTGAGTTGTTTAGCCACTGTTGTGTTTAGCATGTTATTGAACATGCTGCACTGTTCCATTTCTTAATGCAAATACCTGTTTAATTCCCCATAAAGTGTACTAGTACTGTAACTTTGACAAATAATGAAATGCTTTTAAAGAATATTAAAGAGTTTACAAACAATCTGAAGTTTTTGTGTGATCCAACTGCCACATAGAGCCCTCCAGAAACATGCTCTCTAGCTAATGTTAACTAATATCTGTGGTAGCAAGTCTAATAGCCTGTCTTCAGAGTCTTGCTCAAGGAAGTCTCAGCATTTCAACATCTGTCTGGGATCTTTTTTGAAATAGAAATCCCACACTGTTGCTGCAACTGAGATTCATTTGATTCTTGTTTAAATGATGGCTACAGCCAGAGGCCATCTGGGAAACAAACTTCAACTGGGGAAGTAGGTTTCTGAAAAATACACATGCTTCAGAAGTTCAGCCAGATCCGTACGCCGCCAGATTAGAACTATACTAATACCAGTACTCATCAATCATTGTACAGACAAAAGCTCTTTGACACTAAAAGTAAAGTGTTAAGGAAGAAAATCTTAGAGATGTTACCCAGTGCTGGAGACATGCAGATTCTTTTAAGGATCCTTGTAGAACAAGGATTGGCTCTAAGGTTGTAGTTACAATTAGCCTTTTATTATGACATAAAAACTTATTATCAGCGTAGATTGTCTGCAACTTCTATTATCTAGCACATCTTATTGTTGCACAGAATTTTTAGCACTTATCATAGCTTTTAGTTTAGATAGTGATTGCTAGAAATCCTGCTTGAGTCTAGTTACCTAGGCTTTTAGTCACCTCGGCTCTCTGCAGATTAGGTCAAATACTTGATCAGCATGTGATACAATAATCATAATCAAGATTCAGCCTTTATCTCAAAGGACCTGCCTGTCCCTGTAGCATTGGGTGACAAGAGGCACCAGGCCTCTCTCCTTGCTTTTTGGTTTAGTTCATCTGGTTTGGGGTTTTTTGTCCCCTAATAAATAAAAATCTGCAATTTAGTTCAGTCTAGAAACGCCACTGGTAAGAAATAAAGCCCTTTTCAAGTTACTTATGGTGAAGTTATATGTATAAAGGTGCTTTCATTAGAAGAAGAGATTGCCCCCAACTTCTGTTCATGAGTAGATTTTTTACAAGTGGTTTTCAAAAATTCCCTTTAGAATACAAACAACTGATTGGGTTTTCCCTGTAGCCATTCTGTATTAAACATACTTAAAAATAAAAGGAACCAGAATCATGTATCCAATTAAATCCAAATTAAAAGCTTTTATACAAATAGTATTTTGAAGATATGAGACTTAGCGTCAGTGGTGTTATTCTGGATTTGGTTTTGATCCCATTATACTCTTATGAGATCAAACCCAACTAAGCAGATTTGGGGATGGTGGTGTTGCAATCCTTTTTCTATGATGAGAGAGACTTTTCAGCATAGTATTATGTACTACATTTACCAGGTTCATAAAATTCAACCTTATCAATAATCTGTATCACAGTCTTAAATTTCATCAAGCAAGCTATGTACAATTCCTTTTTTCTGTGTGTTTTTTAATGGAAAATACCCTTCCAGTTTCACTTCTGTGACTTCAATATTTCTGTCAGTGCTGCTGTTCTAGTTCCTCCTTTAACTTTTTAGAAATGGACTTCAAAAGATGTTTTGACATCAAGATAACAAAATATTTTCATGTGCATTAGCCAGACACTGAATATCTTAGGAGTTGCACAAGATTTGAACACTGCATTGACTACCAAATTTCTTAGGAGATAGAATCATGGCCCATTGCTGGCACAGCAGGAGGACAACATAATAGTATTTTTCTATGGTAAAGCATTTCCTCCTAGAAGCCTATATACAGGCTGTTCTGATGGTTATTGTTTGGCTGAAGGACTCCAGTTTCCCAGGGTATTAGAAATACAACCCTCACCTCACATTTTTTCTGGAACACTATCAGGTTTAATGCTGAATTACAAAACAGAACATGAAGGCAGTAAGCACAATTTTTTATGCTTTGGAATGGAATTTCAAGTCAAATATATAATCCAGATTTGTTGCTTACCTCCCACCCCTCTTTATTGGCTTTTATTAAATAAAATATTGAGTTATTCTTACAAAGAGTAGAACAGCATAAACATGGTTGTTGGTTTTTTCCTTCTCATAGCTGTTGATCAGGTCAGTAGGTTTAAAAGAGTAGTGAGCTTCTTTAAGTAGGGACAATTTTGAAAGACCACCACCATGCTTTAAAATCTGCTGAAGTATTGTGGATGTGAGTCTGAAGATCAAAGTCAGGTGCTACGCTGGTTTTATTTTTGCTATGTATGCAAAAATGCATGCTGCCTTCCTAAAGAACAGGAAGTAGCATGTGTGGTCAGATGCTTTATAAGAGCAAGCGTTAGGATGTAAGCTCATATGCCATACTAGTCTACAGAACAAAGAACTTTCTCTGGAGTAGGTCACTAACACCTTCAGAATAAAAACAAAGTGCAAAGCACCAAGGACCTTGGCAACCTAGGAGAACTGGAGAATTCCCAGAATGAGTCAAGTGGAAGAAAGCAGTATCAGCTCAACATGGAATATTGTGAGGTCAGTAGTCTGCATAATACTCAGCTTGTCATTTATTATTGGGACCCCCGGAAATTGCATTGTCATCTGGACCGTCTGCACAAAAATTAAGCAAGTATCTCCTTCAGTCTTGCTGATCTTGAACCTGGCCATTGCAGATGTCCTTGTACTAATTACTTTGCCAATTTGGATTTACTCCTTTGCTGACTCATGGGTTTTTGGAGTCACCTTCTGCAAAATCCTGGTTTTTGTTATTTACTGCAGCATGTATGCTAGCATATTTCTCATTACAACCCTGAGCTTGGAGCGGCTGATGGCTGTGTTTTACCCTCTCACAGTTCAAAGGCACAAAACAAAAGGAAAGATTTCTTTAATCATGTTCCTGGTTTGGTTCCTCTCCATTACTTTCGGCGTTTCTGTCATTCCATTTCAAGAGACAGAAGAAACAAATGGTGGGCTACAATGCACGTGTCGCAACTACTCGTCCAGCAGACAGAAAGTGTCATATCTTTTGCTGGAGACTCTGGCAGGTTTTGTCATCCCTTTTTTAATTATTTGTACTTGTTACATGTGTGTGGCAAAAAGAATAAGCAGAATGACTTACCAATCTAAGCGACGGTCGGAACGACTCATTGCCAGCATTGTGGTGGCATTCATTCTGTGCTGGTTTCCTCATCATGTCTTTAACATCCTAGATATTATTTCAATTCAGATAGAGCTGTCTAATGAGGAATTGTCTTTTGCACTGGATGAAATTGTAGGCAGAGGAGTGTACATCTCTGGAGCACTTGTATTCATCAGTAGCTGTATTAACCCTCTACTTTATGCTTTTGCTGCACGAAGATTTCAGAATCACCTGAGGCTGGCCAAGATATCAAAGCTGTTTGAACAGATGAGTCAGACTGTGACAGAGGAAGACAAGAAAAAAAGTTTGGTTGTAGTCAAAAAAGAAGACACTTTATTAAGTACAGAAAACCTCTAATAAGGAACATACTCTGTGAATAATGTAATTGTGTCATTTCCTCAGATGTCCTTTCTCCCCATACCGTTTCATTTACCAAGCAGTCCAGATAAAACTAGAGATGAGTAAGAGATACTAGGGTTTGTTTTGTCTGTTACAAAATAATTGGCTTTGGCAGCCTAGTTCGGTTCCTAAGTTAGTACCCCCATCACAAGGTAGCACTAGCTCACTGGTGCTTAGCAAGGTGGCTAGAAGCTCAAAGGCTAAGGAATACAGCACTTGTTTTCCATTAAAATGATTTGTGATTTCTAGAAATTCTGTGTGCAGAAAACAAAAGGACTGTCTATGGAAAACAGAAGATTTGAAAGTTTAAACTTAATTTTTCTTTAAAAAAGACCTGTTAGCTGCTCAAAAATCCTTACATAATCTACAGTTTTAAGATCATACTTCTTTCTATGGGGAAGAATGCTTTTAATGTATAATAATGACAAAACTATTTTGTGTAGACAGAAATTATAAAGCTATTTTTATTCATTGATATGTATTTGAAAGTAATAAAGGTTGTTTACGCTGTCAAGCTCACTTACTGAATTACTTTATGTTAGTAGGTTTTAACAAGTAAAGTCTGACATGCCTCTAGAAAAAAAAACAGGAGGCACAAGGATTCTGTTATACGCAAACATAGTTACAGACTTCATGCTACCTTTGGTGTCAGATACATTGCATACTTCAGTAGCAATTAAACTATTGATAGATTAAATATACATACTATGAGTACGTTAAAATTTGACTCAATTAAACTGAGATGTCTATTAAATTATGGAAGAATTGGATCAGGCTTTGAGGGGAAGGAAGAAGAGATCCTCAATACAATTTTTTATGCATAAGATAATTATAGTAGCAGTACAAAGTGTCTAATATCAAACAACTTTACCTTGCAAATAAGGCACTGGTTTTTCTGCTTTTGTGGAATAGGTTTTGCCATAAGAAACCAGTAAATTTAGTGCTTGCAAGGACCTGATTTTAGTTTTGTGAATGTGTGCATGCTCACAGTGGAAAAACCGCATGGCATTGAGTGTTTGCTTTTGAAGGTTTTTGTTTCAATTGTGCCTAGTTTTTTTTATGTTTACTCTTACTTATTTTTAAGTCAATGTTTTGTAATGTGATCGAGATAACTACTGTTTACTAAGGAATATATTGTAATTTCTTGTACATTGTTCTGAACTGCTGCTAAATACTGTTACTAATCTTTACAGAGAAATTACAAATACTATCTAGAACTTAATTTTCAAGATCTGATTATCTAACAACCAAGGATATTTGAGTTATATTAATTTAGCTTGTAAACTAAAATAAACATGGGGAAGTACAATCCTTATCTGTTAATAGAAGAATATTTGTTATTCCTGCTTGTTATGAAAAGGTCATTTCTCCTTCTCGATAGGAGAAGAGGTCACACCACAGCAGGCTTCCCATCAATAGGACTCCTTCACTGAAATTAAAGCAAATAAAACTTTAGTAAGACCTTATTTGCAGGAAAGAGTAAGCCCAAGATGAAGTACCTTAGACTTCACCCCATCCACGTACCACTCTTTACCCCACTAATGGCTCTTTAATTGATATTAGTATATTCAATATAGCAATGTGGCAGTATCTCACAATAAAAGCAACAACTGTAGTTATCTACTGCATAAAGAAGTGAAGCTGTATTTCCCAATATCTTCTTGAGATAGGACTCACTATTCAACACCACCACAGTGCAGATGAAGAGATAAGCTCTTGGGCACTGCAACTGAACTGGAGTCAAGCATTTCACAGCTTGCAGGTTGGAAAGACCCAGACAAATTTTTATTACAAGCTACCTGATGGGAATCTTCCTTTCTATTATCAGTCTGTGCCCTACACCTAGCTATAATCAATCTTCTTGGCTTAAACCCCTGACCATCTGTGTGCGTCTATCATATCTCTCATGAAAGACACAATCTTTTTTGCACCATTTGCTGTTCTGCAAGCCCTTTGGGAGCATTAACTGCATGTTAAATGCCTTATGCTCAGCTACACCTAACCCAGGACATACTATAGAGAGATCAGTGGCCCGGTGTAGTCCATGCAAACCTAACTACTGCAGTGGTGTTTGGGTTGCTTGTTTTTAAATCAGTAAGAATAGCGAGTCAGACTCTTCTTTTTATCCTGTCACTCAGACAAGTGAATGTTGCTGGTGGGGCTGCATCTTGCCCAGCATCCAACAATCTTAACAGAACTAATAACTTTCACAGACCAATAAATACATTCTATGGACTAACAAAGGCAGTTTTGAATTGAAAGCTGTTATTCTGAGGATTCATAAAGATTTACTACCAGGTGCTGCTCCACCACCAAAGTGACAGTACTTGGTGTAGAGACCTAAGCCAAGTTCTCTCAAAAATGGTTATCAAACACCAAAAAGCAGCACATTAGCTATATTCTACTTCTGTATCAATACTCAGTTCTCACTTTTTTCCACGCTTAACTGAAGTACTTGTAAAACATGGCATCCATCAAGGAGCTAGAAATATTATTTTCATATTTATGGCCTTTGACAGCTGCCTCTAGTAGTCAGTCATCTTTAACAACTATGTTTCTTTTGAAGGCTGTGAGAGGAGCAGTAAAAGATGCTAAAAGAGCAGTCTTTAATTTCACCTTTCTACAGAGCAGATAGTTAATTCTTGCAAGCATTCACAGATAAAAAACACCAGCCATGATAAAACTGGATCTCAGAGTCTATGTAGAAGTATGATGTGATGACATGGTTGACTGCTTCTTCCTTTAAGAGCTATACATCAGGCCTGTCAATGTAGGAAGATTTACCACTTCACTGATGCTAGCATGCTCAGTCACAAAGCTACAGAGATTCCAGTAGGCCAGTCACCCAGTGGACAGTGATTATTCTCATTTCCTCAAGTAAATCCCAGCCAAACTGAAGATCTAGCATAAATTTGGTTCAAAATGCTGCATCTTACAGTAGTGTTACTTCCTGCTTCTTGGTGGCTACATTACATATCCATGTTACAGATTATATTGGAGGACTGACAGAAAGCAAAGACTTTCCTTGAGTGCTCAGGCTAGCTCAAAGCAGTGACTTAGGGCAAGGGCAATATTAACAGTAACTCTTATTTTTCTTACTTCCTAATTCTCCCATCCTTGTTTATGAAGTCAGTCTCTGTGGTTTCACTGTCCAGCTATTTCTCATGACACAGCAAACATGGCTGAACTGAGAGGGCTGCTTCAGTCACCTGAGTCATATCACCTCAGATTACACTGAAGTACAGGGAACATTACATGGAATCAATGCAACGTTGCTTGGAACACCAAGTACTAGGTGAGCAGATGGTTTGAATTTCTTGTTTGTAAAAATTAATCTCCTAACATTGAAGTCTTACCCAGCCTGAAACATGCTGTGAACATTCCATGGGTATACATCAGGAATTTATCATGTTGACTGTAGTAGGATCGTGCTCTATAAAGTGAATTCTTGCTCCATTAATAAGATTGAAGGAGAGCCTAAAGAATTTTCAGTTCATGCATAGCCAACATACAAGGATAAAAAAAAGAACACAAAGTAGTACCAGTCTTACACCTCTTTTTGCCTGCTGACATCAAGAGTTTCCTGTAACATGACAGTAAATTAGTTGTCATAGAAGTCTGGTTTAAATCACTTTGTGGGTATTTAGGGGCAACTTGGAATTTAAGAGGTAACAAGGGAAAAATCAGAGATCATTCTTTGCAGGAAGAAACAGGGCAACTAGATTATACTAAAGAAAATGTTTGTTTTGGGTTTTTTTAACAAAAACAGTAGAACATTGTTTAGGAAGAATTAGAGCAAAAGTTAAGATACATTTTAAAGACAGTTATGAAACTCTTTTGATTACTATTAACAGAACTGAAAGGAAGATTTGCATGCACATCTTGGATGAAAGGAGTAATAGAACCTGGATGCTAACAGATAGCATGGAGACTACACTCACATGCAAATTCTTCCACACTCAAGCAAGAGTCTGATCCATAGTAAGTATTTAGAAAGTAAAGTTTTTATTGGTTTTATATCCGACTTGTATTACCCCCTTTTCTGCATGTATAGAGAAAAAGAGAATATTAATGAAAAAATTTATTATATTGGCGTGGAAAAGCAAGTGAAGAATGAGTTGTAAGGTTAAGAATATGGCCTTAGAAGGAAATTGAGAAGTTCAGCTATGAAAGCCAAGTATAGAAAGAAAACAGAGGGAAGTGAGACCTAGTATGTTGCAAGGCAGTTTCAGGTTTTTTTAAATGCTTTCTTTTAGCAATTAACTAATTTGACAAGAGTTCTTCATTAGAAGATTGTTCAGCTGGATCTTCTCTGGTTGTTAAGAGATAAAAGAAAATAAATCAGAGATATTTAGAGAGATATAGCCCTGTCCTCTGAGAAGGTGTGTAGCTTATGCTGCTTCTGTTCATATGAGGAGCTGAGTGTGACCAGGGCTATGATGATCACCAGTAGGATTTCAGAAACTTTACAACACTGTTTGCAGTACTGAGAAAATTCCTGCACTGATAGGTGTGGAGATAAGGATCATATGCTGCTTGATTCCTTTCTGTCCTCTTTCCCCTTAAAAGAATTATTTTAAGTCATATTGGTGTTTCTAAGTAAGGATTCAACATTTTAAACTAGATGCATTTAAGTTGAAAAAAGATTCAGATTAGAATATTTTTCTGAAGTCAGTGGTTTAAGTGATGAAATTAAAGGATGCTATAAAGCTTTCCAGTATGGGCTAAACAGTCAGCGCAAGTCAAAGATTATAATCTGCTACAGGTGCAGAATCCACTTATTTTAATAGAAATCAGGTATACTACATTTGGATCACAAGGTCACCACACAAAGGTAACACTCCAATTTTAGATGTGCACGTTGTTAGTACTCATAAAATTGCATCCGAATACATACATTTCATTGGCTATTAAATAGAAATCAGTACTAACAGTGCTGAGACACCTAGAAACATTATGGACATCCATGGTTATAATGCATTGAAGCGTACATCCAGAGGATCTTAAATCAGAGGTTAGTTTGGACAGCTTTTAGTAGATCGTAAAGTGAAAAAACTGACTCCTCATTTTAATCTAGTAGACCTATTCATGATGTAACACATTACATAGAGAGTGAAGGTCTACATATTTCATTTTCAGAGAACTGTGAATTCAAAGCACCGTTTATGACCTGTTATTACCCTGCTAATATCACCTTAAAAGTGACAATAGGAAAATAGCTATGAGAAGATCACTGCTAGTCATTGACACCTCATGCTATGGTAACATGCAACAGCATAGACAATCTAAAAATATGCTGCAGATTCCATATCCTAACTGTACTACATAACTCCAACAACTGCTGTAACTTTAACATCCACAGTAGAGTTCCCCATTGAACTTG
This sequence comes from Porphyrio hochstetteri, assembly GCA_020800305.1. NCBI lineage: Eukaryota > Metazoa > Chordata > Aves > Gruiformes > Rallidae > Porphyrio > Porphyrio hochstetteri. Next base: position 22,174,871 of record CM036918.1, on the reverse strand, counting down.
GTGAGTAGTATTGAAACTTAGTTAAAATGTTTAAAAAAAGTCTGGCTTCTAATTAATTATGCTCATGTCCGTTAGGTAGAAAACAGCCACGACCTTTCAGCTATGTTGTACAAGGGAGCATGATGTAATTAAAACTGAAGGAAGCGTTTTGCAGAGCACTCTACATGCCTTGTTCTCTCCTGCCACCCTGTGGCTATTCCGTTTAAAGAACTTTACCCTAATTACAGTACCCTTAACGACATAACCTTAACGCAACTGCTGAGGTTCTCCATTGTGAACCATATTTTAAGGTTCAGACCATTGAGACAGAAAGGTTCACAAAACACACAACAGCATATTAAGAACCCAAGCCCTGTACAATTCAGAGTCATCTAGCTGGTTCTTTTCTTACTCTTCAGGAACCCCAAGCGCCCATCATTTCAAACACTGCATGAATCAGGCAGGCTGAGAATTTTTGACAGCATATAATTACCTCATACCAGTTTGTAAGAAGCCTGTGCTGAGATTTTTTTCCTCCAGCAAAACTATCAATAAGCACATTTAGCTATATCTTAACTCAAACTTCAGTAGCTCACATCTCATCCCAGGTGATAGTTTTGATTTCTAGGCTTTTGATAGCTTTGACATGCTCTCAAAAAGTTTAAAAAGATCTCAACTTCAGTGATAAAATTAAGAATTGTTTTTGCAGCGTTCAAAACATCTGCAATAAGAAAATCACAAAAGCTTTGCCTTTACAGAAAAGGAGAAGTGTTAAGAGTAAAGCAGAAAATAGAATCAAGATTTGATTCTAAATTCCCTTTTTTCCTATTGCAATGCTTAGTTTCCATATATAGCCCTTTTACACTCTGTCTATGAAAAAGTCATTGCTTAATCCTCTCACATTAGTCACATTGACTAACATTATACTACTGGATTAATCCTACTTTTAAAGGTGATCACAATCAGAAGAAACCAATTTCACTGAAAGACTTCTTGTAAATACTTCTAAGAAGAGCTCATGAATTGAAAGGTTCTACCTATATCTTTCTTTAAACATCCATTCTACCCTAAGACTCACATTGTATAGTACACTAAAGCCAGACATTTTACATTACACACCTTACTTGGCTCTGTGATCACTAGAGGATCTCAAAAATTGAAGATTTTCTTTCTCTGTGGCTTCAGTCAGGGCTCCCATGGTTGTTACACAGACAACACTGGTCCAAGAGTCAAGCCAGGAAGTCAACCTGTATACGGGGATTCAAGGCCCTTAAGAGTAACCAGCACCAGGTACAGCCTAGTGATCACCAAGCAGGACTGCAGGGGCTAGCCAGGGCTGAGATCAAGCCAGGAAGGTGGTCCATAAATCACAACTTGCATCAGCAAGGCACATGGCCTGGCACAGCTGTAGCAGAACTTAAAACAGGCACTCCAGCAACCCTGCCTACATAGGGGCTGAAGACCTAGGCCTGAGTTTATATGGACTACTAGGACGAATAGGTAGGGCCTGTGGAAGAGAGACCTCAGGTGGAGGATCATTAACCTTTAATCAGGGTCATTAAGGGTTTTTAGTGCACTCAGGCACCCCATAGATTCTTAGCAGCAGTGGAAATGCCAAAGAACATGACAATGCAAATTATTAATGAATAACGCCCGTTACCCTCCATTGCCATTTTATCCAATGGCTTCAGTTTGGCAACTTTATACAAAGAGGGGAAGCCTCAAAGGAAAAATTAGGTTGATTTTGATTTTTAACATTTCAAGGTTCCAACTTTTTCACTCAAATTTATGTTCCTTGTCAATTCGGTATTGCATCTAAAGAAGAATTGTAATTTAGGAACTTCAGCGTCTTCTTCCCACATCTAACTCTTTTTCTGTCCTAAAGTCTTCTGGTCTTATCACAGTTTGTCTGCATTTGAAGTATAGGGAGAGACAGAAAATTGTGTCTCAACTTTTCACCATTGGAAATACATGGAAAATCCAGAAGAGAAGGAGTGAGGAAGGCATATGCTGTTCTGATCACAGAGATGTTATCAAAAGCTGCCCTGAGAATTTCACCTGCTTTGGATCACTGAACTTTGACTGGAATTAACCAGACGATTAAATAGCCCAATGTAACTGTCAGATCGGCCAGGTGATATGATCTTTCATTTCACTGAGATGAATGCCATTGGGTGAATAAAGTTAAATATTTAGCGTCCTGAGCACAATAGCAAAAAAGAAACAGAGGCTAAGTATGTGTTTAAAAACACAATGATCCTAAGTCTTAAATTCATGTTGCAGTGGATATAAAGTACGTTTGCTTGTTGCTCTGTAATATTACACACATCAATAGTTTTAGGCACACTGATAGTCTCATAGAGAGGTGGTGATGTTATTTGATTGTTTCAAATTCCTGGGGTTATCCACAAGTATTAAGCTGTGTAACTAGTGACAGGACAAGAGGGAACAGGTTCAATTTGTGCCAGGGGAGGTTCAGATTTGATATTAGGAAAAACTGCTTCACTGAAAGAGTGGTGAAGCATTGGAACAGGCTGCCCAGGGAGGTGGTGGAATCGCTGCCCCTGGAGCTGTTCAAAAACCAGGTAGTTGTGGCACTTCGGGAGATGGTTGAGAGGCTGCAGTGGTGTAAGCCTTATGGATGAACTTGATGATCTTGAAGGTCTTTTTAAACCTTGATAATCCTATGATTCTCTATCAAAGGGAGTGAAACTGTTTAAGAACCCACAGAGCATTTCCCTGCCTTGTTTCCAATAGATGAGGAAGCTGCAAGACATTTGCAGGCCTCTAGCCTGAGATGACTGTCCTTTCCTCACACACACATTCCTCCTTACACTAGGCAAGATAACCCCCTTTCTGTGCTTCAGCTGCTATTATAGTTGCTTAGTTCATAAATGTTTACGACAGCCTGGAAACACCATTTCTGAAGGACTGAGACCCTGCCACCCCGGGCTGGGGAGCTACCTGTATGGCTTCGCCCAGTGCCAGACCTCCTAGCTCTGCAGCAGTGGGTTTGATTTCAGGTGTACTCATTTCTAGCTCTTCTTCAGTATATCAGAGTGAGACAGTGGTAAATAGATACAACCCCACGTCCCACCTTTTCATTACTTTTTTTATGTCAAGGAATCCCTTTCTCAGTACATTTGCAGACAGCATTAAACACACAAAGTGTGTGGTGCTGGTAAGCTTGGGAAGTGAAGTGTCGTAGTTTCAGGCTAAGTGTAAACATAAGCTTACTTTTCAACTTAGCTGTTTTAGCCAAAACCACTTCCTTCTCTTTCTACCACTTCCCCTTTCCACATACAAAGTATCTCATCATCATTCCTGTTTAAGGAGAAGTCCGGTGGTGCCTCTGGTCCCTGGTATGGGCTGTGACGGTGATGTGGAAACATCCCTGAGATTGTTATTTTTCTGTAAAGTAGATCACCAAAAAAAAACCCAAAAGGGAAACGAAATTTGTTTTGTCTGAATCGCAACACAAAGAGTAGCCTGTTGAGCTGACAACTTCCCATATTTTGATTAACATTATAATTTGTTAAGTTCTTCCAAGAGCTCTATTAAAGATATTACTAAAAGATACAATGGCAGGAAAACCTAAGAACTTCTTTCTTTTTCTATAGCAACATGACCTGCTTTGAATAGTTAATTATCTATCTTTAAAACCTGTTGTTTAAACACTAAGTCTGGATGTGTATTCACAATTACATGACAGCAAATAAACCAAGGCAGCATAAAAATATTTTTTCTTTAAGGAAGAAGAATTTTAACCTGTATAAATAAAGGCTTAGAAAATGGAAAATTGCCTCTCTTCTGAGGTCAACAGAATGGAGGAGACTCCTTTCAACCCACAGGAAAATAGGGGGATGCCATAGTGAGAAAGGCAGTGAAGTAAAGATACATTTCTCTGCTGAATTTATAACTGGCCTATGGAAACCATGGCTGCAGGTGTTCGTGGAAATAAGTAGTTTTGCAGGAATTTTAAAACACTTTAATTTTATGACCAGTTATACAAGCTAAGGTAGCGATATGAAGTTATCCTATCTACTGCCTCAGGATATAAGCGGGGGGTCAGGAGGGCACTGCTTTTAATGCCCCAACATTACCTGTATCTCAGAAGAAGATTTTTGTTACAGGCTTTTCTGAGTAAAATTCACATTCCTAGAAATTTTAGGTGCTTGATGATTCTGGACAGAGTTCATGTTTGTATTTAATATAAAACATTTCTGTAGAAATGCCATCATGTCTCAAAACACAAGCTGAAGGTAAGAATGGATCGCAGATACTGCCTTGGTGACCTGCCTGCAGGCAAAAGCCCACTGACGGAGGCTGTGCTATTTGTGATGCTAGTTTGTGCTATGACTACTCCCAGTTTACAGATAGGAAAATGGAGGGAGAAGGAAGGTACTCAAGGCTACACAACAAGTGTCAGGGTGAGAGTTAAAAAAGTGTCTTAATGGTATCACCATAGTTAAGTACAGGTCAAACAAAATTATCAACATACAGCACAGTTAGGCAAAATACTTGAAAAAATATTATTAAAAGTTTTTGCTGACTTTTATACAGTTGGTAGACTTGTGAAACTAATATGGAGTTCAACTTAGTGGGGTTTGGCAAGTGGCTTTCTGCATTGAGAATAAGGGAGAAATAATAACAGAGAAAGTTCCACTAAAACAGAACATTAAAAATTAAAAACTAACATTTTCTCAGAGTGTAGGTAGCATGAACAAAGGGTTATACATATAAAGTCTATATTTAGTATATAAATAATTGCCTTTCCAGGCAAAGCTTCCAAAATATTATTTAAAGCAGATTTTAGCTTTTGGTTGCAAAAGTCTCTAAACAAGTTTTAAACAAAAGCAAGGACTGTATAGCCACAAAGCAAGCTCAAACAGCAGCTTTTATCTGGAAAAATCTTGTTGCAGCAACTAAAATAACAACCTTCAGAGTGAACACCTACTCTTTAGATATTTGATTTCAACATGTCTCAGAGGGCAGACTGGAATCCCAGGTTATTGCTTCTTACATATACAGAGGTCGTAAATAAATAGTTGCTTATGTCAATCACATATAATCCCTCCTTTTAGAAATGAAGCCCAGAGGCTACCTTAATGTGTCCTAGAAGCCCACAGAACAAAAGGAATGCTTTTTCCTCTTATTTCAGACTAGAACAAAAAAAATTATAGACCCAGATACGTAACAAATTAGACACACCCTATGAAGCATAATATTTGTCATTGATAAACACAAGCTTTAATTAAAAACCCTCTGCTGTATCATCCCTGGTTGTTACTTCCCAAAAGTATTTTTTTCTGGTATGCTGGGTCATAATTTGCTGTTTTAACATCAGCCCTCTAAGGTTATGTTTCAGGTGGGTTATATGTTTTCCATTTAGATGTAATGTGCACAATAGCACAGGAAACATTTTTTGTAGATGAGTTTAATTTTGGGCAAATTGTAGTTCAGACAAATCAGAGGGAGGTGAAGGCTACCTCTCTTACACATTCATGTAAAAATGGATTTCCTTCTCAGACCCCAGTATTACCTTAGTTTCAGGTATTTATCATGGATAGCTTTCTCCAGGAGTTTAGACATTGTCTCCAAGTCAGGCTGCCCTTCTGAATCACTGCACTTAGAATAAGTGATCCCATGGGAAGCTGGTTTTGCTGACGCCTTCATGCCTTCACAGCTCTCCATTTTTCACCCAGTTGCTTGGTGTGTTGTACTGGGCGGATGCTGCATATGACACATAGCTCTATCACTTGGCTCTCAGCTTTATGTAACACACCTATCACATTGCCTCAGGCATTTATTTCTTTTGTAACCTCCAATATTCACATATTCACTAGAATACAGGGAAGATGATACCTATTTAGAAAATATTTGATGAGCTAATGATTGTTGTTTTACCTTTTGCTCAATCAACACAAGGAGCCCATCAGCCTGCGGTGACAGTTTGTGTCTGTACGTGTGCATGTGCACTGTTTTATATAGGGAGAGATGGCATATATAGAGAGAGCATCATGGTTTTTCACAGGATGAGTAAATTGTTTTGATTCAAATTCTAAGTCAATTAAATGCCTATGTTATAAAAGCAAGGAAAATCCCTAACTGTGCAGAGTTTGTTCCTGCATAACTGTTGGGCGCATTATTTACTCTCATAGACTTTAATATGACCACTCCCAAGCTTAAAATGAAGTATGTGCTGAATGCTTAGATTTTCAGAGGAACCAGAGTATACAAAGCTTCTTAAGCAGAAAGCTAGTTCCAAGGATTTTTTTCTTCTTTGGGAAGAATGTGCCTAAAATGTATTTACTCTGCCCAATGTTATTTCTGGTATCTACAACGGTTTCTTCACATGTGTAGTCCATTGCAGTGTGCATGTGTTTGAAAGAACAGATCCATCTACTATCTAAAAATATTTAAAAGTTGTAACTCCCAGAAGGAAATAATTCTGTATGTTAAGAAAGAAGGGCACAGCATGGTCACCTGGGCTGAATGTTTTTATATTGTACACAAGTTCGTGTTGTCTAACAGAGCATCATAAAGTCCACTTTTGTGTGATAATAGCACATCATAAACTGGGGGAAGAACAGGTTGCAGACAGCTTCTGCAGAGCATGTGATATGCTGCATGTTCACACCCAAGCATGCCCTGTAGTAGCTTGTTTGTACATCTGTACCTATAGGCAGTAGAATCCTTGTTTCACCTTTTGTTCAAACTTCATTTAATAGGTACAAGTGGTGAGGATAGTAGAAATAAGGAAAAATAGGATTAAATTGGCTAAATTTAGTCTGAATACCATATAAAGCCTTCTTAACTAAGGATATCTAAAGTATATCAAAGGAGCAGAGTAATGTATAATAAAGTCTCTATAAACAAGAAAACAGCAAACACAACTGGGAAATGAAAATTTGAAAATGCAGATCTAGCTTTACACTGCATAGTGTAAGGCTTTGAGGCTAAAAATAAAACCCAACAGACATAATGAGATTTGCAATAGAAAATACAAGTATGCAAATCTAATGCTGGCTGCTTCTTGAAAGTGTGTAATACTTCCAGAACTATAATAAAAAAGCAGTGCAGGGGAGCAAAACAGGAAAGGAGAGTTAGAAGTTTAGTATTTACTAATTCTACTTTACTCAAACTTTTAGGGTCCTGATTTGTGTAGCATTAATAGAAGAGGAAGATATAAGCTTGAAAAGTGCTTAAGAATTCTAATAGCCCCTCACCATCTAACTTAAGGTATTTAACTAAGGTGGTTGTTACAAAACAGGTTCCCTATGACTGCAGGAGATAAATTAGAAGCTTGATGCAGCCAAAAAAATGACTTGTGTCTTCCCTCTGCCCTTCTCCTGTAGCCCTCTCTGCTCGTGGCTATAGGATCCCACTGCTTACCTTGAGCCACCGCTGGACCTCATCTGACTACAGATTGTTCAGCCTGATAAAGCAGAAAAAAAAATATACCCCTGCCCACCTTTCAAAGGTGTACATTTTTGCCAAGTTAGTGAGTTTTTTGGCCTGGCCTTGAGAACACTTCAGATAAACTCAGAGTCAACACAAGAAAGATGTGGGAGAAAAGAAAAGGAAGCTGGAAAGGTGGGACAGGACTGGATGCCCTCTCTCCAAGATCTGTTAATTTGTCTCAGGTGCTTGTCACCCTCTGCACTCCCTGTTTGACCTTAGAAAGAGGAGAGTAGCTCCTGAACCAATTTAGAGGAAGGTCTTACTCATCTATCAACTATATTAAAAAATTAGATTACTTTCCCAATTTATCTTCTGAAACTAAAGGTTTAACTTTATATGGTATAAATATGCCACCTTCACCTTCTCTATTCCAAATCCAATCTGCAGAGCTAGCTGGAAAATACTCTATGGCCCTTGATTACTTTTTTCCATTGTTAGTCTTTTCTATCTGGCTTCTTTTATCCTTCTGATGACATTTTCTCCTCTCAATATTCCTTTTGTCTACAGTTCCAGGCATGGGGCTTTTTTATTTTGCTTTATTTTTTATTGAACTTATTCACTCAATACTTACTTTAATGTTTTCTTTTGGGGTGTGACTTCATCTATAATTGTTCTCACTCCATCATTTGTGTTAAAAATGTATCTTTTGTTCTCATTATTATTCCTCTTCTAGCTATATAATTGTGTTTGCATTCTTCTGTAGTTGCTTTGGCTACGTCTGTTTGGATTTTCTGCTATGAATGCTGTTTGCTGTTGGACAACATAGTTGTCCTACAATTGCTTAGTTTCTGTATAACATTTAATTTAGGGCATTTTTCCAATTAAATATATTTTTCTATTTTTTTTTTTTTTAGGGGAAAAAAATGCAGGAGGTTGCAACAGAGCAAGACATTGCTAGGAAATTGGACAAAAGCCTCAGGAAAAGTAAGAGACAACACTTTTTATCTAAGCCAAACTTATTCACTCATTTGTTTAACCCCTGTCAAATAGGCTGAGTCACAGATTTGGCTTTTCCCTGGTGTTACAGATCTAGCCAAATATTTGGTTCAGAAGATGCTTCCATCAACCTGGGGATTTTAATTTCTCCAGTTGTGCAGCATCTTACATCCGCAGCTCCATAAACAGGACAGGCCCCCCCAACAGCGACATGTCCTCAGGCCATAGATCACATCGCCCAGGTGCCTCAATTCAGATGTTAAGGGAGAGTGCTGGGACTACAGGCTGGAGAGTTTCAGGCTGGGACTGTGACCCAGAGATGTCTTTCTTCCAGTGAGATGAGGAAAGGGAAGCTGCAGCACTGCTCATCGAATGTACAGAGGGCTGGCTGTACAAGAACACGTGTTTGGCAGCAATCGTGTACATCTCTTTTGGTGCATGAAACGTCATGTCTGAACATCACTCACAGATTTTTATATTCCGATGTTGCCTATTAGATAAGCATTCTTTCTGATTTTACAGGCAGAAGATCTAGTGGATTAAATAACCTCTTTAGGATTTTTTAGAACCACACTAGATAATTTGGAAATAGAATCAAGACTCTCTGATTCTATGGCAGCTCTTTTCCCATTTTATTGTCTTTCTCATGTACATCACGTTACTCCATTGATATTTTTGCTGTACTTGTTCTTCATATCAATATGTTCCCTGGCACCTGTAACCTACAAAATAATTTTAAAACTTTTTTTTTATCCTACCTCCATCATTTGTTTCCTTTCTGCCTTGTTTTCTCAGGCACATCTTTCAGTCACTCAGGTCCCCCATGAGAGGTTTTACAGCACCTTTGTCATATTGTACTACAAGAAGGAAGCTCGCAGTATAAAATATTGGAAACTGGATAAAAAAAATGTGTTTGAGCTATTGTATCAGGCATTAATACAAGTCCTGCTAAGCCTGTGTCATGTAAAACTATCCCATGAATTTTCCTTCTGTCATAACCTGAACTTGCAAATGAAAGCAGACTCACATAGTATTAGACAACAGAACCCATATTATTACACAGAGCTGGTTAGTTCTGCTCAGTATTTTGTCTGCCTATTTTCTTGCCTTTCATCCTCATAAATGCATGCCATCATGCACAAATTGAGTAGTCTTTCTAAATACAAAGCAAATCTGCTTTGCCTGTGAATCGTTGTGAATCCTCCTGTAGCCTCTGTGAGCCACGACTGCAACAATACAGTTTGTTACCTGTCAGCTATGTCTCTACCTTTGTTAAGGAGACCATAACGTAAATGCTTTTGGAAGAGTTATAGAAGCTTTCATGTCTATTGGCTCCATACATCCCTGTAAGACAGGAATTCCAAAGGATCTCCTAACAAGCTATTTATCAAGGTATTATTCATGTAGCAAGCCATAAAGGGTTACCTACTCTTCTGGGCCAATGTTTTCTGGGCCAGTGTGCATAGGCAATGTTAATCATTACCATCATAGTGCTGAAAGAATTGTTTTGATCTATTAACATTCAGAAGAGTTTCAATTTGCTAACATGCTAGCCACTGCAGGTCTAGAGATATCCCTGAAAATATGCAAAAATGGTATGCATTCACAGGATGAGGAGCAGCCCTTTCCAGTGTGTCTGTCTATGCACAGAAAATATATTAGAAATTAAGAGTAAACTGAGTTTCTGCTTTAAAAATTCAGGGGCTGATGATTCTCTTTCTTGTGCAGTATAATATAGAATCAGATTAGCTTATTAAGGTGAAACTTAGTTGATCTGATAGAGTTTGGTCTATTACATTTCCTTTTCTGTTTTACAGATGACTGAATTTTTCCCTAGGGATATGAAGTGAGGATTGAAGTGAAAGAGCTGGCTTTAGTCCTTATCCAAAGTAAGGCAGATAAAAGTAAAATTTACTCTATCTCACTAACAGCTTTAAGGAAAGAACAATTTGCTTCTAAATTTAGTTAAAATCAGTATGGATCTAAAAAAGACAAAAGCTGAATTGTGCCCAGCACTACCATGAGTATGAATTTAGATTGGCCAACTTTGCTTCTGGCACACATGTTACTTAACACACCTACAGTGTCAAACAGAAGTACTACAGCAGTAGCTTTCTGTCTCATGTTCTTAATATGCACAGGGCTTTATTTCATTTAGTATGTTGCAATAGCTGTAGCAAACTAATTTAATGGAAGAAATAAGAAACAACACAGAGCAACAAGTCTCATTATTTGCACACTGAGCAGATTTCCTGAAGCTGGAAGTAAACAGTGTTTATGGTATCAAAATTCCCTTCATGCAATCTTCCTCTCAACTGTTAACTGGCAGTTTACTGTAAACATCAAAGCAAAAACACGTCTTGAGGTTGGATTTTAAGTTGAATGCTAATTAATTCGAGCAGTTTTTTCTAGGTTTAAGGAATAGTGTGAAAGACAGGTTTTCACATAAATAAATAAACAAGCAGTAAAAATTGGCATCTAGCTGGAAATACTGGGATGACAGGTGACAACGCTGAGACCTGTAAATGTAAGGATGAGGTTATAAAGATGTTAGCAGAACCTCTGGCTGATTTTAGAAGCATTTTTGAAAGATTGAATTTAAAACATAGTATATGTGACTAGCATATACGTTTGTTTTTCGGGTGTTATGATTAGTTTTGGTAGGGTTTTGGGTATCGCCAAAGGAAGATCTGACTATGCAGTCAGTCTGGGGAGATGTTTAAGAAATCAGGAATTTGGACCATGATTGCACAAGTTTTTCTCTCTGACAGTTTACAGCTTTCACTTACTCTCATGTGTGGTCCTTAGGGGTGATAGTACCACTGATTGGGAGCCTATGTGGTTAATCAGCTCAGGGAAATTACCTGTTATAAAATTAATACTTTTTCTTAGGGTTATTTTAACCCTCAACATCTGAGGAAAAAACAGTTGGTTTTAACAAAGATCAGTTACTTGCTGTGTTGCACCATGCAGCCCTAGGAGCAGTGCACGAGACATTGTAGCAAACCCCAGAATGGGGGCAGGAAACTCTTTTAACAGACTTTGCTACAGAAAACATAGAATATTGAGACAGTCCTTTCCTTCAAGCATTTGAAAAGTAAATTTTTGTTTTCACATTCTTTCTGTGTAGAAACGTGCTTTATTGTTTCTATGGAAGCCACTAGAGAGCAGCAAATATTTCCAGAGTGGCCTGTCATAAGTGTAATTGATAAATTGACATCGAGATGATCAGTCAGGTAATTATAGTTAAAAAAGCAGTACTGGGACACTACTTACCTGATTTTCTTCCAGATACCTTCTGTTTCTTTTCTTGGTATAATTGTGAATAGACAATATGTATTCTCAGGTGTTTCTTTTCAGTGACCTCCACATTTATATCTATTCTGTTCACAAGTTTAAGTGAGTGCTTTATTGTCATCACAAATAACAGTTCGCCAGTTTGAGTGGCAGGAGGTGTAAGAACAATCACAAAGAAAAAGTGTCTTGAATTTGAAATCTGTTGGTCAGTCTTAAAATAGGAAGTAGATTACAGTCTGGTTTGTGTCACTAAAGATTTGTCACAGAAGTTGCTTGTGCTTAAGTGTTCTTACAGAAAAAAGATCATCTGTCTGAACTCACCATCAGCAGAGAGATGAAGCCTAAAGGATGGAAGTTAGATCTAGCCTGAGGTATTACAGATTATGTTTTATTTCTTCTGTAGGCAGAGTCAGCCTTTAAGAATGTAATTTTATGCCTTTTAAAACAACTTTCTTATTTAGGTCTCCAGGGTAGGATCAAAAATATGTATGATAAGGCTAAGTTACACTGTATTCTTTTGATTGTGAAGGTTAAGTATATACTCTAAGCAAGCTTTGCCATAGCTGGGAGATAGGCTTACTATGTTATAGTAAAAGCAGTGCTAATGGTTGCAGACACAGGATGCATTATCTTACCCTACTGCTGCACCTCCTCATCTTTATTGGGGAAGAAAGGGAGAAGAACGGAAATGACATACAGTTTCTCTGGGGGCTGGGGGGGGGAGAGGGGAGGGGGATGTGAGTGACAAATAGGAAGGAATTTTTAAAAAGTGAAATGTAATAATATCGCTAAATAAAATAAATAAATAAATAAAAGGGCACAAGATTATTTATTTAATATTCCAGAGTAAATTCTGGTGTGTGAACCAAAAATATTATGGAAGAGCTTCCATGGTATCTGTTCTGTGATCCCATTTGTTTCATGATCCCACAGTTTCACGAGACTCCAGATATTTAATCATTAGTTTCCCAGATCTTTTATGACAGACCTTCCTAGCACTTCGTACCTTGTGAGAATATCCCAACCTACCAGCCCAGGATATCAAGAAACAAGAATAACAAAGCAATGACAAGAGAAATTCTTTAACTTAGGGCAGATACTTTAATTATTCTGAAACAATATTCCAGCACATTATGAAATGATCTAAACCCATGAAGCTTGTGTTACCCAAAAGCAAATTTTGCATTTTGGATGAGAAAGACTTAATAACAGCTTGAGGCTGCACTGGGGTTTCAGAAGTTCAAAAAAGGTGTTTTGTTGTTTGGGTTTTTTTTAAAGAGCTCCCTGTATCTTATACAGAAGTGTAAATTCTTGCAAATTTGGTTTCCCAGCTTTAGAGTATCTCTTTGGACCACTGTTTTGATCTCTTGAAAATGTGTCTCAAAGTGATAAGAAACCTTTGTCTTTTTGTTGGTGGGATCACAAGCTTTCCACTGAGTGGGACTGAACATACCAAACATATTTGCATGCTGACAGGTGGGGTAGTTATTCTCCCCTTGGGGCAGGGTTGGTGGATCTTAGGTTGTGAGTGAAAACATGTCTCTTGCAGTGAGCAATTGCTGCTGGGAAGAGCTTGCTTCAACAGTAGTTTTAGCCAGGCTAGCAATGAAGCTGGCTCTTCCCTTTGTGTCATCTGAAAAATCTGTTGTCAGAATCCCAACCAGACTGAACAGTTGGAGCTTTTGAAAGTTTAACGTTTCAGGTTGACAGAGGAATTAAGTAGATACTTTAATTACAGTTTTCCTTTTTCACTTTCATGATCACTAGTTTTTGCATGTTAACTAGTGTGTATGGGCATAAAATGAGAAGAAATTCACTTGGTTCTGTTCTTAGCTTTGCCTCAGGGCTTGGTTTAATGATCTGGTCCAACCTAGCTTCAGCTGGCTCACTTGATCTCCAGGCTTGTGTATCTGTTACTGTCTCTACACAGAGGATGACTGACAGCTCAGATTCACAAGCAGGGACACTTTTCTTTGGATAATGGCAGTTATACACACCCATAGTCTCCACCTTGCTGATCTTCAGGGGTTCTGCAACCATTCACACAGGGACTGCTAAATTTTTGCATATTTCTGGACATATTTTTCTGTTTTTTACAGCCTGCCATGTTAAACCCCAAAATCTGTGATAATTTATCTTCAGTGTGTTGGACCGTGAATTGCAGCAGTACAGCTACTGCTTCACAAGCTTCCCAGCTGCTTCACGAGCAGCTGTGCTGAACCTCCACAAAGAACATAGAGGGAGAATGCACACCAAGCTCAGCTTCTTTGTGAGTCAGAACCTCTCCCCATCACCTACAACCTTTCACTATCTGTTTTGGGGTTATAGTTGTTCTGCCAGAGTCAACCAAGTCAGATTTTCCCACATTTTTATCTTTGTCTGGGCCATTCTCACTGTAAAGATCTACGTCATCTTTTTAGCTATGACCGGGGAGGTTCAGGTTGGATGTTAGGAAGAGGTTCTTTACTGAGGGGGTGGTCTGGCACTGGAACAGGCTCCCCAGGGACGTGGTCATGCACCAAGCTTGACTGAGGTCAAGAAGCGTCTGGATGATGCTCTCAGTCCTATGCTCTGACTTGGCTGGCCCTGTGTGGAGCCAGGAGTTAGAAATTATGATCCTTATGGGTCTCTTCCAACACAGTATGCTCTGTGATTCTATGATTTTATTTAACAGTTTTCTGGAGAAAGGGAAGTGTCAGTGACTGGTATTTAAGCAGTTTTCAGTCATGAAGCCGTCTGCTAAAAGGGAATGGAATTTCCAGGAGCTGTACAGATGTAGAAAGGGAGGCTCAGGGGCCAGTCGGTGGCTCTTTTCCTGTATTATGCAAGCAATATATATACACTTCAGTTTTAATTTTTTACTGAAACATATTTATAGAAAGAACTTTTCTAAACTATATAAAAGCAAACTGAAAAAGAAACATGATAGAAGGCTTGATTATTGAACAATGGCTTTGAGAGAATTACATACACATTTTTTCCAATTTGTATTTTAATGGAAAAAAAATAAATTGTGTTTTTTCCTATTTGCTTGTATAGTTTAATTTGGAGAAAAAGTCTTTCTGACAATATTGGGATGCTCTTCTGATGGAAGTGGCAGCTTTTTGGAAAAAGGCAAACCCAAGATTTCTCTTGCCTGCAGTCATCAAAAATTCCTGATTCCTTGTGAAAGAAGAATGTCAGTCTGGGTGTCATTGCCAAATTCCAGTATGATAATTACACTTCCTACCTAAATCGTTACCTCTAATTTCAATTAGACAAGGTTTTCTACACTTTCCATGTTAAGATACCTGTGTCTGTGGTTCCTTCCCTTCAGGCAGATGACTTAACTTCAAGGGTGACCGCATTTCAGTGTGGCACAGGCAGATGCTGTAAACAGTGTGTGCCTTGGAATTGCTTGGCAAAGCTGTCTCTGTGTCTGGACTGTAGAAACAAAGAGGAATGGAAATGAGAGCTCATGCTATTATGAACAGAGAGTAGCATGGGAGTAGAGGTTGGTAAGACATCACTTCACATGATAATTTTGAGTATTCAGTAGTATGATAGTATTCAGTATTCCAAATATGACAAGGTAACAGAAATACACTGAAAGGCAACAAAAGCCTCAAGGAGAGCAGATAATATGCAGACACCTCAATATGCAGGAGATTCGCCGCCAAAGCCTAAGAGTCAATTCCAAGTTTTGACAAGTGTAGCCCCAGAGAGGAGATAATGAATCTAATCTAGGCAGTTAAATCTTCTCTGTCCCTACCCGAGAGCTTTCCTGCTGATGGGAAGTGTCAGTTGTGTTACAAAGCTACTGTGATCCCCAGTCCTTCGACAGAAAAAAGATAATGGAATATACTAGGCAAAATTAAAGGAGTTTTGCAACAGACCCCTTTGATCCACTCTGATGATCAGTGTTTGCTGTCATATGAGGGTCTAATCTGAGTTCAGGAAAACAATATTTCTGTCAGGAGCAAAATGTGAAGGACAGCATTTGTGGGGTGTGATGAACCAGTAGCTGAGAGATTAACCAGGAATAAGGGCAAAATATAAGATATGCTGAGACAGTAAATTACGATTTCCAACTGTGTTGTGGGTTAATGTAGAGACTGGGTTAGAGGGAATTTTGAAAAGCAATCTGTATTACACTCAGTTATACTGGATAATGCCCTGAGAAGAAATAGTTTCCTTCTTTTTACAGCACAACCTTAATATGGAAGGATCTGAGAAGATCAGGACCAAATAAATAAATAAATGTAATTCCAATTAACATAACAGAAGGCCTATCTATGTGTACACACAGCTGCTGTAGTAGGGCCCGGGTTCTAAACCATCAACAGGAAGGCCACAAGGGTAATTACAAAGTAATTTGGTTTTTGCCCATAACAAAGGACCAAATATCACACTTGATTGCACCAATCTTACTATACTCAAAAAGATATATATATATATATATATATATGAGCAGTTCAAATTATGAATCTCTCTGTTCTGCAATTATCAGTGAATCTGAAATTGCTTGGAAACTTTTTACCTACACAGCTCGATGAAAACTTAGAGATTGCTGAGCTGGATGAGTGTCCAGCTTGGAGAGTGCTGTTGTGGGTGCAGTGAGCAGCAGAGTCATCCTATTGAATGGCCTTGTCGCTGATTACTGCACATCACCTGCCTGGATACCCAGAGGGCTTATTCCCCTACCATCAGTACAGGAAAGGAGCCTTCCTACCTTTGTAAGGAAAGAGGGGAGTAAGGAAGAACGGTAAAAGTAGTTACAGCACAGTTCTGGTTTAAGGAGCTCAAAGACAAATGTAGTGATTCCTGTAAGTGTGTTAGGTGAGTGGAAGCTTGAGCTGAGACTGGTTGCCCAAGGCCTGCTAGTGTCCTTGGGACACTGACAGAGGATATAGTAGAGGCAGAAAATAAAAAAAAGCCTTTCTGAAGTACCTTGGCACAGTTAGTCTCCTGATCGGGTAAAATGATAGGTAAGTAAGAATGTTTTAACAAAAGTGGAGTTTATGTGGCAAGAACCAGGTTGGGACTAAAATGCATGTACTTGGTTTTGGTCTCCTTTCTGATATAATGTTCTCTAGGGACCACCTATTAAATGAGGAGGGATTGCTGTGCCGTTAGCTCAGTGCTGCAGTTTTTGCACTAAGAAATAGTAATAAATGTTCTGGTCTAAAATGTGATTTCTTTTGCTGGCTGCTTTCCTATGTTCCGTCTCATCCTGCTCTATATGCAGTATTCTTCCTTCAGGGAAGCAACAGCTTCTCCAGTGGAGATGAGTATGTGAAAGAATAGTAACAGGGCTCATTACTACCCAGTCTTGGAATGTGGAGAGCTGAGAGGTCAGTTACTACCCTGGGAATTTCATTCTCTACAAGATACTGTTCAAAACTGTGTTGCTCAGAACTGTTGCTCACCTTACATGGGTCAGAGATAGTTTCACTTCCTAGTTCTGATACAGTAACACAAGTTAACTCCTAATAGTGTACCAGTAGAAGGTGAGCAACTGGGGCTTATCATTCCCAGGAATAAGCTCAGTTTTGATCTTCAAAGCATGCCTTAAACCTCCATCTTTTCACCTAAAGTCTCCTTAAGATTTCAAAAGGTAATCAAGCTCATCTTGTGACTCTGGTGTCTCTAATACCCAGCTCTTCTGACTCAAATGACAGAACAGCTAAAAAAACTCACGTGTGGCACTAGCTTTACTGTGAGCAGTTGCTGTGTTTGCTAGAGTGTTGTAGGTTCACACTGTAGTTTTTTGAAGTTGTATATGGAATAGGAATTCCTAGACTTTCACATTGGAATGGGATATCTTAGAAAACTTGCATCTATTTAGTATGGGAAATTTGTAGCATTATTGAAGGGTACTTAAGGTCCACGATAAATATCACTGTCAAGATTCTTTTTTTCCCTTCACAAGCTACACTTGAGACAAATCAAACACCCTGTGGTGATTTGTTCTTTGTTTGCTTTGGGTTTATCATTTCCTCTAAGCCATTACTGGAATGTAAATGTTTCAGGATCAAATCAACTGTGATGGCACAGAAGTTACTGGCTTATTATTTTTCTACTGTCTTTTTTCATCTGTGTTCGTAAGCCTGCATGTGGTCAAGAGCATCCTGGGCAGCACCGTATGAGCAAGGTATGAGCAGGTGTCTGCTGCGGCATACAGTTACAGCCTAGGATAGCTCCTATGGTGAACCACTAGAGGCTGCTCATTAAATGCAGTCCACATCTTCCTCCCTTGAGGAGGGTGGATGAAATCGTATATGACT
Organism: Porphyrio hochstetteri; assembly: GCA_020800305.1. Taxonomy (NCBI): domain Eukaryota; kingdom Metazoa; phylum Chordata; class Aves; order Gruiformes; family Rallidae; genus Porphyrio; species Porphyrio hochstetteri. Next base: position 22,156,929 of record CM036918.1, on the reverse strand, counting down.
GCAGAAAAACATTATTAGGGTGGCTGCTTAAGAGAGAACACTTTTCGTCCTTCCTCGCGAGGACTTACGAGAATAGAAGTTAAAAATATGGAGATTTCTTTTTCTGATTTGCATGCCACTTATTTCCTGGTTATAAGAGTTAATGGTTGAAGTCAGGGTCCTGAAGATTGATGCTATTTCTATTACACTTAGGTCTACTTAATGAAATTGAGGGGAAAACAAGAAAAAAGTATGCAGATGAACAAATTAGAACTGTAAAAACATCAAGGGGTTTCAGGAATCTGCTGTTCTTCTGAATAACTTCTTGGGGAAGGAGTGTATATATAATTCTATAATATACATTTCAAATATATGTGTGTATAAATACATATGCTTGTTAGTGAAGAAGGGGTTCCTGACAAGCCAGTTGATCCTTCCATCATCCTGTTTCTGTCAGCCACTGGAGTTCCTTGTTAAGCTCAGATGAGAAAGAAATGGTTTTCTCTTCCCAGGAACTGCTGTGTCTTCAGTGGCTCTACCAACAGAGGATTTTGACGCTTAGTAAGGTCGTACAGGGAGTTGCTGTAGGTATTGTATGAAACCCTGAATCCTTCAACTTCAAAAACATCTAGAACCTTTCCAGCTAAGAACAACAAAAATTATGTATATGTAATGAGTTCTGAAAATCAGGATGAAGTAATCCTAGAAATGAATCATGGTTACTAGAATTTAGAGATGGAATCAAAGTAAGAAGAGGTAAGAAAGTATCAGAGGCAAATGCAGGTTCCATAATGACCTCCCAAAATGGAGGTCACGTGAGTCCTGACACTTTCATCAGTAAATTTGGCATTATACAGCTCGAGAGACAGTAGTGTCAGTATCTCAGTGCTGATTCATCTGGGGTGTTAAATGTTGCATTAGTTAAGCAACACAAAGAGAGAAGCTGTTTCCCGGACATTAACGGGTGATGGGGAAGGCTCCGTGGCCTAAGGCTGCTTTTGTTATTAAAAGGTGGGACCAGGAGGAAAAAAGCTAGCTGCATGGTATTTATTCATGAGCAAAGTGGGTTAACAAATAGGGACAGGATGTTTCTAAAATGACTGTTCGAGCCAGCAGATTGAAGTCTCTTCCTGAAAACCTGAATCACTTCCATAGCAGGCTGAAATTATACTTAAAAAATGCAACTGTTAAAAGAGTATGTCTTTGCATACTGCTATAAATGCACATTCAGGACTACTTAAAGGGAGCGTTCCAAATACATATATGCTCGTGCATCTGATGTGTTGAAAAAATCTGCCCTTCATACCATCAGTTTTTTGTGATATTCCTGGAAAGAAACACTGACACCCTTGTCCAAGATAAATTTTTGTCTTGTGCACTGGTGATATAAAAGTTTAACTATAGTTCTGCATTATTCTTTTTCCTTGGCTGTTACATCTGTCCTTTGGCTATTGTTCTAAGAAATTTGAAAATGTAAAATTCCAAAAGTGACTTGAAAGACCCAGAAGCTGAAATAGTAGCTATGGGTATTTCAGAAAGCTAAGTAGCTATGAGTGCATGAGCCATTAACTCATAGGCTGCTTACTGTTCTTTCCAATTTACTGTGTTGCTTCCTTCTGTACGTGCATCTGAAGTAACTCTTATGTCTGTAGAGCCATGCAGTCTGTCCTAAGCTGATTAGAATGTGTGCTGTAACACTTCAGTTGTGACACCTTAAGGAAGTCTGTTCTTACATCACCTCTCATACTACAATTATACTTAAGGACTCTATAAGGACATAATACCATGAGCATTCTGCTTGGTGGCAGTACTTGCTAAAGCTACCTATAGTTAAAACAGCATTTCTAGCCCCAGCCAACCCCCAAAAAGAAAAAAAGGTTGTGAAACTGAAACTTAATTTAGCTAAAGTATAGTTAGGGAGTCAAGGTTTCTGAAAAATATACTTGCCAAAACAAGTTTTAAACTCCTGGTTATGAATGCAAAATCAACCTTTTACACTGTGTAATTAATGAGAGGGATGTTGTGTCATGACTTTGAGCAGTCCTATTGTTTGCTGAAGTGGGGAGACTCCATAGAGTCTTGCTTCTGACTGCATGCCCCTCTATTTATGTAGGTTCTGGCAGTAACAGGCTGTAGAACAAAGTCAGACTGGTGACTAAAAGTGTTTTACTGATGAATTAACAAGTTGCTGGAGACTGACCACAACCACACCAGGTACAAAGAGATGGGATATATGAAGCTGAGAAAGAAGAGTGGGGAATCAAGAAGGATCTCCCACTTCTGGCAGTGACAAGCTGTCAAACCAGCTTAGCTGTAGTATTTAACTTCAAAAATTGTGTTCAGAAGTTTTGCTTGAAAAGGCAAGTGTCAAAGGTTGTTCTGAAGAGAGTTTATGTTCAGAATTCAATTTAAATATGCAAGTGGTTACGTGAGCCTGTTGTTTGCTAACTATTAAAACCATTAAAGTTTTAGGCTTTAGTATCATTTTCTATGTCAAAGTATTAAAAATTCCCCTTGGTAGTACAGTGCAATGAAACAAAACATGCAGAGACTTAAATACCCTCAAACAGTTCTGCAGTTCTCTTACCATGCCTGCTAACATGACAAGTGTCAGAGCAATGTAACAGTTTACTATGGTTTTAGTAGTTTCTTAACTCTAGTACAGCATTCTCGTAGAAGTGCTGCTGAAACTACTGAATTCGCTGTCAGTTATAACCTGTGTTTTTGTACCTGTCATATGGGGCAGTTCTGAGCAGCAGAAAGGATTGCGTGAATGCTTCCTGGTACTCTAGGGGTAAAATCATCCTAAATGTCATAAAATGTCTCTGTTGTCTGTTTAAACTCAAGTAGATGACTTTGAAGGAAATTAGAGAGTATATACCTGCCTTTTCTGACAGTAGACCCAAGGTGACTGTGGTTTCTGCTGTAGAAGCTAGGACAAGTGAATAGCATGTATACTGTTCACAAAGCAACTTTACACCAGGTCTGGAAACACTTTCCTTATGCTGTTGCTGAATAGATTTCTGAAATGCTTTTGTCAGGCCAACTTTTAGTACATGGTCCTGTGTTAAGTAGTTACAATTCACACAAAACATGAAGAAAATATTGGCTATAGGCCAGGTGAGAGCTGAATTAAGATGTGAATTGTGTTTGCGTGCTGGATCATAGCTTGACTGCTCTGATCTACATAGAAGATGTTCAAGCAGAGGATGCTGTATTAATCAGCTGTAGCGTCAGTATAGTAGGTGAAGGCTAAACTGAGCATTTAACGTAGGTGATAGAGTGTTTCTACTACCAAACACTGCTACTGCTGAATGTTCATGGCTGGTGCCGGCATAGGAACTTCGGGTTTTTTGACCAAGGGAAGGTGTACTCTGCTCCTGGCATGATGTCTGCTGATGGGGCTCACCTGTCCCAAAGGGGTAAGCGAATCCTTGCCCAGGAGATGGCAGGGCTCATTGAGCGTGCTTTAAACTAGTTAGGAAGGGGGGAGGGGATATTATGAAGGCTCTTGGGGTTAGGCATGGGCTTTGGGAGACACAACGTGAGTTGGCGGTGGAAGAAGGTAAATGCCAGCAGCACAGTGACGGACTAGGGGATGTTATTCCATGTGATAGTGGGGAAAATTCTGGGGATTGCCCTGAGGACACCTCAGTGGAGCCACTATTGCCCATCCCCTGTCAGAAATCTCACTGTGATCTGCTGAGGATACCTGCACCTGCTGCCCCACTAAAATGCCTTTATACAAATGCACGCAGCATGGGAAACAAGCAGGAAGAATTAGAGATCTTTGTGCGGTCGCAGGGCCATGATCTCATTGCAATCACAGAGACGTGGTGGGACAGCCTGGATGACTGGCACGCTGTCATGGATGGCTATGTGCTTTTCAGGAAGGACAGGCTAGGGAGGCGAGGTGGAGGAGTTGCTCTTTATGTTAGAGAGCAGCCAGAATATATTGAGCTCCACCTGGGGAAAGATGACCCATCAGTCGAGTGCTTGTGGGTAAGAATCAAGGGTCATGCTAGTATGAGTGACACTGTTGTGGGTGTGTGCTGTAGGCCCCCTGATCAAGAGGAGCAGGCTGATAGTGCTTTCTATGAGCAGCTAGAAGTAGCCTCGAGATCCCAGGCCCTGGTCCTTATGGGGGACTTCAACTACCCAGATATCTGCTGGGCAAGCAATACGGCCAGTCGTATGCAGTCCAGACAATTTCTGCAGTATGTTGAGGACAATTTCCTGCTACAGATGGTGCAGGAACCTACAAGGGGAGGGCGGGTGCTGGACCTTGTTCTTACTAACAAGGATGGGCTCATCAGGGAGGTGAAGGTCGGGAGCAGCTTAGGACAAAGCGACCATGAAATGATCCAGTTCAAGATCCTGAGTGGAAGAAGCAAGCCAAAAAGCAGGATAGCTACCCTGAATTTTGGAACAGCTAACTTTGATCTCCTCCACGACCTATTAGGAGCTATCCCATGGGCTATGCTGTTAGAAGGCAAGGGAGCCTGTGAGAGCTGGCTAACATTTAAACAGCACTTCTTCCAAGCTCAGGATAGGTGCATCCCTTTGAGTAAGAAATCGGGAAAGAGAGGCAGAAGACCTGCGTGGATGAGCAGGGAGCTAATGAGTAAAATCAAAGGGAAGCAGAAGGTTTATGAACTGTGGAAACAGGGTCTGTGCACCTGGGAGGAATATAGGGATGTTGTCAGGGCCTGTAGGGACGCGACTAGGAAGGCTAAAGCCCGCTTGGAAATGAAGCTAGCAAGGGACATAAAGGATAATAAAAAGAGTTTTTTCAGATATGTGAATAGTAAGAGGATGACCAGGGATAATGTAGGTCCCTTGCTGAATGAGGCGGGTGTCCTGCTAACGGGTGATGATGAGAAGGTGGAAATACTGAATGCTGCCTTTGCCTCGGTCTTCACTTCAGAGGCCCCTCGGGACCCGCAGATCCTGGATGAAAGTAGGAGTGTTTGGGGAATGAAGAGCTTCCCTCTAGTTGAGGTAGGGGTGGTCCAGGAGCGGCTCAAAGGGATTAATGCACACAAATCCATGGGCCCGGATGGGATACATCCACGTGTGCTGAGGGAGCTGGCGGAAGTGATTGTGGAGCCGCTTGCTATCATCTTCAACAGCTCTTGGAGAACAGGAGAAGTGCCTGAGGATTGGAGGATGGCCAATGTCACTCCAGTCTTTAAAAAGGGCAAGAAGGAGGATCCTAGCAACTATAGGCCAGTCAGCCTCACTTCTGTCCTTGGAAAGGTGATGGAACAGCTTGTTCTGGATGCCATTAGCAAGCAACTGGAAGAGAAGAAGGTCATGAGGAGTAGTCAGCATGGATTCACCAAGGGGAGATCATGCTCGACCAATCTCATAGCCTTCTATGATCTCATCACCAGCTGGGTGGATGGAGGGAGAGCAGTGGATGTCATCTACCTTGACTTCAGCAAGGCTTTTGATACTGTCTCCCATGACATCCTGATAGCAAAGCTGAGAGAGCATGGGATAGATGAGTGAGATGGGTTGAGAACTGGCTGTCGGACCAGGCTCAGAGGGTCGTGATCAGTGGAACAGACTCTGAATGGAAGCCTGTGACTAGCAGTGTTCCCCAGGGCTCGGTGTTGGGTCCAGTCCTGTTTAATATCTTCATTGACGACCTTGATGAGGGAATAGCATCCACCCTCAGCAAGTGCCCATGATACAAAGCTGGGAGGGGTGGCTGACACGCAGGACACTGCGCTGCCATCCAGCGAGACCTGGACAGGCTGGAAAGCTGGACAGGGAGAAACCAGATGAGGTTTAATAAAAGCAAGTGTAAAGTCTTGCACCTGGGGAGGAATAACCGTCAGTATCAGTCCAGGCTGGGGGATGACCTGCTGGAGAAGAGCTCTGTGGAGAAGGACCTGGGGGTCCTGGTTGATGACAGGTTGGCCATGAGCCAGCAGTGTGCCCTGGTGGCTAAGAGGGCCAATGGGATCCTGGGATGCATCAGGAAGAGTGTGGCCAGCAGGTCTAAGGAGGTGATCCTCCCCCTCTACTCTGCCCTAGTCAGGCCCCACCTGGAGTATTGTGTCCAGTTCTGGGCTCCCTGGTATAAAAAAGACAGGGATCTCCTGGAGAGAGTCCAGAGAAAGGCTACGAAGATGATGAAGGGCCTGGAACATCTCCCCTATGAGGAAAGGCTGAGTGAGCTGGGGCTGTTCAGCCTGGAGAAAAGAAGACTGAGGGGGGACCTAATTAATGTTTATAAATATCTTAAGTGTGGGAGGCAGGGGGAATTGGCCAACCCCTTTTCAGTCATCTGTGGAGATAGGACAAGGGGCAATGGCTGTAAACTGGAGCACAGGAAGTTCCGCACCAACATGCGGAGGAACTTTCACACAGTGAGGGTGACAGAGCCCAGGCTGCCCAGGGAGGTGGTGGAGTCTCCTTCTCTGGAGATATTCAAGACCCGTCTGGACGCCTATCTGTGCAATATGAGCTGGGGAGCTGCTTTGGCAGGGGCGTTGGACCTGATGATCTCTCGAGGTTGCTTCCAACCCCTACGATTCTGTGATTCTGTGATTCATATGGACTGCACATTTTCATCTTGGCTTTTTGGAGCCACTATTCAAGACAGGACAGATTTTTTTTTCCTCAGAAGTTGAAGTATTCCTCTTTTCCTCCTGCCTCATTGAGACAAACTGTACAGCAAAGCCATGGCAACAACAGTATGTTTGTCCTCTTGCCTTGGTGTATGGTGTGGTCGCTCTTTAAGAACGTTTTCAAAGGTGATCTAATTCTGGGTGGGCTATAAAGAAAAAATCTGCTTAGAAAGGGAAAGGAAAAGAATATCCATGTTTCTCCTCAAGCTTTCTGTCTATCATCTCTATATTATGAAATTCTTGTATCTGATTCCCACATGTCATTACTATATGTATGTAAACATACATATTTTATATTTCAAATTGGATATGTCTATTATCCTGTGGTTTTCTTTGTAGTGCATATGAAGTGTGAGACTTACCACTGTTTTAACATGCCTCCTATACTCTTTAGATACATCTACTCGTTTTGATACTCTTCTTCAGGGTGAAAAATTCACATTGTTCTGAAGAACACACAAACTTGGGGGAAAAATCTAGCCATTGGGAGAATTTGACTGTCATTTTCTCCAGACATTAAGGAGAATTATTAGAATTAAGGTGAAGAAGGCAAAAGATGTTGGGCAACTGCTGAGCAGAGACTTCTTGACTTCTTCTATAATGCTTTATAAAACAAAAGCAAGAACCTCTTCAGGTGGAGTTAGTCATTTAAGACAGACTGTGCAAATCTGAATGATCAGTACAGCAGTCCAACTGTAAAAGTAGGCTAGGTACAGCTTAATGTTTCATCCTTCTACTATTTCCCGAACAACTTAAACTAGTATGGATTATTGTTTGAATGAGTCCATAGGAGAAAATCCATAGTGAGGTGTTGGTTTGGCTGATAGCACTTACCATTTGATTTGAAGGTGAAACAGTAACTGCAGAGCACTGATATGGGATCCTGTGCCACTTCTGTCTTCCAGAGCATTTCTTATAAGATGCTCATAGCTTCATGGTCAAACACAAATGCACCATGATGATATGTCTACTGAATGCCTCCTACATGAATTTCAGCTTTTTAAAGCATACTTCACTGTGTGCCTAAGCCAGTGTGTATTCTTGCAAAAGTGAAATGACAGTTATCTTCCATTAGTATAATTCTGCCTTTTAGCCATGGGCAAAAGGCAGATTTGGAATCTTCAAAATGAAGGTAAGTATGACAAATAACCTTAAAACCTGTATTTGCTGCATATTGCACTGTGGTGGAATAGAATGCATCTAAATTTGCAGAGAAGTAGGGTATATCAAGCATGACATTGACAATGCATTCTTTATTCAGAATGGATCCAAAGTCCAGGAAGTATAACTGATTATATAAAATAGCAATAAAGCTTTTCCTTTCTTCCTTTAACTTTCAACAGGAATTCACCCCTGTGCTATTCATGACTGCTAAATGAATTTTTACAAGGCCCATTGGAGTCTCTTTGTTGACTTCTTCTTAGTCTGTGTAGCAGGAAGCAGTAGTTGAAGACCAAAAGTTTGCTCTGTGCTGAATGCTGTCTTCACAACTGACATCTGTCATCTCACAATGAAACTTCTTGAGAAAGTGCACAAATGGTAGGAAATATGAGATCTACAGGAATGCTTTTTACATCAGTTTGGGATTTTTGCATGGCCTGGGAAAACATCAGTATGATCCAGCTTTAGGGTAAAGTCTGCCACTGGAGTTGACCTGATGTACAGAGAGCTCTGTATTATTACTTTCCAAAGGCCCTGTCAAGCAGATGTCTTTTCATTTGTGGTTAAAATATAACTTCACACTCTTCTCAAATTGGGGAAGATATCCTGAGTTTCTGAATCCTCACAGAGAATTCTGCATTATATGAAGGGTATCAAGTTAAAGGAACATGGACTGCAACTGTGGCCATGTGCTGGCATATACATACAGAGGAAGAAGTAATGAAAGAAAAAGGTAAGAGATTATGCATCCATTCTGTGTAGTGATTGTAGTTTATAATAAACATATGAAAAATAAAATTGTTTGGAGTAAAGCAGTTCAGTGGTAGTTCTTGCTGTACTGATGTGAACTTCATTTTATTACTTTTTAAGGTGCAGCCTAATCCAGATGGAAAGTGTTTGAGGGCTGCCTGAAGAGCAACAGTTGCATAGGTGTAGTAACTTCACAGTGAAGATGCTTAAACATGAAGACATTGCTGGGAGGGCTGGAAGAAATGTGCCATAAGGACGTGTTTATGTGGAAGAAGCGTGTCTGTCCCAGGCAGTCATACAGGGGGGTGGTAGTGGTGGGGTATCCTATTTACTGCTGGTAGGAAAGTGAGAGTTGTGTTCAAATCAGATGTAAAAATATTAACTATTTTATTGCATTATAGCAGGTGTGAATTTCACAGTACAAAGGCAGTTTTTCTTTATGCCAGTTCCTTTCTTTGGGAGAAAGGGGGAGGCAGTAATGGCTGTCCTGAATGATGTGTTAAATAATAGGTATTCAATTTATACTTGTAATACTATTGTGGGGAAACTTGTGATCTCTACAGACATTTGATCATTCTGTATTGCTATACACTCAAATAATAATCTACACTTTCAGATACTTGAGAGAAAGTATACTAAAAAACCACCAAACCCTAAAGGAAGGTTGTAGAAAGCCAGAAAGTGTCTGCCTCTGGGCCAAAACTGAGAATTCTGAGGGAGAACAAAGGTGAGGAATGAAAATGAATATATAATAAAGGATCTAAGTCTATGTGCTTATAGATATGCATACGTATTTGTCCATAATATAGGGTCATGGATTTTGATGAACTTGCTATCTAACATAGCATTTCCTTGGATGAAATAAGATGTATTTTGATCTAAGAAATAGATTAGGAAACTGAACTATTATATTTTGATTCTTTGAAATCAATGATGAAGTTATTGAAGTGGTTCAGTCTGTGTAAATTAGCTTTGTATATGTCTTTTAGCCTCTAAAGAGCTAAAGAAAATAGACAAATCCCTGACCTCTGATTTTTCTTTGGGTATAAACAATATTCTTGAAATTACTGGATTTTGTCTCACTCAAGGACAGTGGATCAGATAAACTCGTCAGTGTATCTCCTGTGTACCAGTCTTTCTTCATACATGCTGAAGTTTGTTTTACATTAAAAATGAAGTCACCAACTGAGGCTTTATAAGTTTGAGAGCCCTCTAGTACCCATCCTTTGCTTCAGAATTCCTCAACCATTGCACAAACCATCATGTCCAATGCCAAGCCAAGTTCCCTGTTGAAATGTGACAGGGTTTTTAGTCATCTAGCCTTGACTGGGCTGTGGCCAAACAGAAACTGAGGGGCAAACTTTATATTAAATACCAACACTTGACAATGAATATTTGTTGCCCATGAATCAGGAACTGTGGGCATGACTTGAAGAGCTATTGGCGTAATTATCCTTTTTCCTGAAACAGATTTAAAATCCTAAGATCCTGACAAAAACATTCTTTTTTTTAGTTCAGCTGAGACTGTATAATCCTGCCTGCTTAACCCATGTATTACCAGTCCCTTAGGATCCTTCAAAGAAAGGGATGTCTTCTCTTTTGCATGAGAGGAAAATACAAAGTCTATCTTACGCAGTATATTGTCCACACAATGAAGAAGTTTCTCTATGACTCTGTGTGTATATAGTGGTTTTGTAAATCCCTCTGAGCCTAGTCTTGAGAAAGGCAACTAATCCCAGTAAAAGGGTATTGCTTCATATGAAGTCTTGGCAAAGCTGGGGAATACATTCCTCCACCCCAGTTGCCCAAGCTGTTTGCATGCTGGGCCTTTGGTTGCTACTGTAGAAAAAAGCCTGCACAAATAAATGAAACTGGCTGTTATTTTACACCCACTGGTTTTGCTTCATTATGTATATGCTCACAACCTCTTTCTTTCCCCAGGAGTGCCTATTACGGAGACTGCTGTTCCTTTGAAGCCATGAAGATGCGTCCTCAAATGCATTGTTTGTCTCCTACTGCTTTTAGGCCTGTGCAATTGAGTTGCAATTCTTACATGCAAAGGGAAAGGGTCCTTACTTTGAGCCTACATCATCCTAATGTGCGCTGTGTTTCATTCTCAGAAGAGCAAATGTAACAATAAAGTAACCGAATCCCAGTTTTTCATTTTCTATAGCTGTCTGCCTGTAAATATTTTCTTCTTTAAAGAAATCCTGGAGGAAACTTGCATTAAAATGCTGTTGGTTTTTTTGGGGTTTTTTTTGCCTTTGCTTTTATTGCTCTGATTACAAAATACTTTCATACCCGTGAGCTGGAGGATTCTGGTAAAGTTCCCACAGAGTACAATTACTCACACCTCCTCCACCTTACTGCTGTCTTAGTAACTGTATCTTATTCATTGTTGCTATCCACCCAAACCATACAAGCTACTATAATTTGTACCATGTCACAAAAACTGTGAGAAATACTTAATGGCAACCTGAAGTCTCAGTCTTTTGTTACCTTAAATTTTCTTTGCTGGTGCACAGTCTTTGCTACCAGCCTGTGTGCAGTGGCAATAAAGCAGAAGATGGCTTTATGCACTGAATCAGAGGGAAGGGCAAAGGGGGGAATATATGAAGCTACAGGAGTGGTTCATCAGTAAGAAGTTTTCCAATATGAGTGCTTTGTGTGCTTTAGGCATTTTTAGGCAGCAGTGAGTTCTGTGCTTTGATTTTAATAGTGCTTCCTGCCTGTTTAAAAACTGCCTTTTTTAGGTAGACTATGTTAAAACCAACAACCCAAACAACAAACACAACAGCTTCCTGAGATTCATAGAGATGCTGAGCACAGATAGGACTGACAGACATTTCTATATGATTATTTAAATTACAGGTGAACCAGAAAAAGGAGGATGTGAATGATCTGCAATTATATGGTGATGCTGCCTCAGAGGACTGAGAGGGCTGTTTACATGTAATCAACCCTTATCCTGTCTGCTGGAACTTCCAGTCGGCCTACCATTACTCTAATGCAGGGTACCCCGGAGGGATTTGAGAGGCACCCACCAATTCATTTTCCTCTAGTCACCAAGCAGCCACCAATGGAAGAGCTGGATTGAAAACGATTAAAGGGTAGGAAACGTATTATCACTATCCTAAGCATCGAGTACTTTTGAAAAATACCTCTCATAGTAAATGCTTCCCTAAAATTTGTGTGAACCATTTAACAAGAGCACAAAGACAGGTGACTGCACTGGCTTTGCCAGCCAGCCAAGATCTTGAGATCTAGCTGTTTATGCTTCTTTTACCTCCAATTATCTCCCTGCAGTGTAGGAGAGTGCTCTTAAGGCTGTGCAGGAAGTGTTAAGTATGTTCATAAAGGTGTGGCTTAGCAATTCCATGGTAACAGGGGCGTAGTAAACTAGCCTTAAGTAAAACAAACAGGCTTTGTGGAAATGAAAAGTTGAGAATGCAAGCTGCTCACATCTTTGATTAAAGCAGCTAATCTTTGATTGAAAGTGGTGGGCTCCACCTTGTTCCCCTACACCCAGCAGGTTAACAAGGGTTGGATAGATTAAATCTTGTGCTTTCAATACCAGTGCAAATGAATATATTCATTTCATTTTAAAGTATTATTTTCAAGATGTGTTGTGAGAAAAAAAAAGATTTAATTTACATATTATTTTAACCTGATGTTAAATAAGAGAAAAATGCCTGTATCGTTTATTAAAGATACATTTCAGCACCCTGTACAGTATGGCCCTTCTGGCACTGAGATACAGAGCAGAACCCATAATGCTAAAAAAATCTCCAGCCTTGGTTATTGAGTCCTTTTGTGAAAGTCTTACACAAGGTAAAGCAGATTGCTGGTACTTTCCTCTGGCTAGTGCAAATTTATAGACAATTCCCTTCTCCAGGAATATACATAGCAAAAAGCACACTTGTTTCCTACTGTAGATACACCCAGAGACATGGATTCCTGCATAGATAAAAAGTCATTCAGAGATCTGGAGAGACAAGAAGACCTGGTCTTCACAGTCCTAAACTTATGTCTATACAAAGTAGGTGTAAAATGCTACCCAACATGACTCATCTGTAACAGTGATAGCCAAGCTGGATGCCTTTAGTGACAGCCAGAGAAGTAACTGACCAGAATAAAGCTTGATGTGCCCTGAGGCCATGGATTCATGATACTATAAGGCAGCAGTACCCCTCTTGTTTTCCCATTCCCATGGGTCACTGTCTTGTTCTTGCCAAGATAAATGTTTGTGGGACCAGCCTCTGAAACAAATGAAGGAATACCCTACCAAAATGAGGTGGTGTGGTGTTCTGTTTGGTTTTAATGGAATCAGATCCAGCTTTCTGAAAATGGATCAATATTTCAATGTTAATTCATAGTGTAGCCCCACAAATAGGAGTGCTGAAGCATCAGAGGGAACAATGACCCAAGGGTGGGATGAGACAAGGTATGCCTGAAATTTATATTTATGTCAAACATAGTTTATGATGAAACATACAGAGTGCAGTTTGTCATATGCGGCAGGCCCAACCAACAAAGCTATTCTTACTTCTTCACTGGGGTTATGTTTCTTTATAGTGTGTAGTAGGATTTAATCGGTATGAAAAATAATAGACTGAACTCCTCTGTCTCCCTGCTCACATACAGCAAGGCACTAGAGAATGGAAAGGAGTGGTTGAAAGATAGCAAGTTCAAGTTATGTCCTAGACATCTACTTCGCCCAATGCATTATCAGTAAGTTCACCCTACTTACTATGAGCCGCTCCCAGGATGTGCCAGGAAGCTTTCTCTTGTGTATGCCCCAAGGCTCTTCTCCTCACTGCCATATATTTAAGTGTAGAAAAGGCAAAATCTAATGTTTGTTAATGGTTACACTATGATTGAAATAATTATTTGAGAAAACCAAAGAATGATCGAACACAAGGTAGTATTTCCCGTCAAACAAGGGTGTGCCACATTAGCAGAGAGTTGTGGAAAGGAGGTGTGGCAGCACTGGCACTTATAAAACAGCTCTGTCATGGTACATTATCACAACTCCAACTTATTGGGAAGGGAAAGGGCAGAACTCATTGCACCTGTTTGCCATGTGCTTAGTTATTATCTCTGTTTATAAAGCACTTCTGAGGCTATTAAGTGATAAAATGCCCTGAATTGCATCATATGGTATCTTAAATTTAAAATTTCTGCGGTATACCCAAGGGAAGAATCTAGTAGAGCTTTCCTCTTTTCTATTTTTACTTCAATACGTTTACTGACTGTGCAGTACGCTGCTTTGAGAATGTTTCTTCTCAGGAATTCATATCACTGTCTAATATCAGCCAAATGTATCAGTAAAGACACTACTTCTATCTTACTTCCACTGAATATTCCACGGGGTATAAAATCCATCATCAGGCCAAAGGAAGAAGGATATTTATTCAACCATGCTCAGATGTTAACGTGAAGAGAGGATTTGTTGTGTGGAAACAAGGAAATTTTTTTGAGTGAAAATCTGAGGATTCTACTGGCGTAGATGTAACTATATAATACAGTTCTAGATTCTTCCATGCAAGCAATTCTGCCGCTGTAGAAAACGTGAGATATCTTTGTAAAACCTGTCATTGTCTTACCAAGTTGCAAACAGCAGAGTAGAAAATAAACTCATCTCATCTTCCTAGAAATTGGCATATTAGTTCTGCTAGGGTCTGGTAGGAATGAGTGGGAAAAGATATTTTAAAGGCCACATACTTTCAAGACAGACAGTAAAAAGAAAAGTACAAAAGTTGTCTCAGAGGTGGGATTCTTCAGGGAAATTGTTCTATCCTTGTAGTTAAATAGAATAAGGCATAGAGCATGTTTGAAATCCCCCTGTGAGATCCTAAGTATATAATACTGGTTGGTAGAAGTGAAGTGAAAAGCAAAATAAACATAATCAAGATGTAAGAATGAGAAACCACTGAATGATAGGTTTCCTATCATGTCTATTTTGGATGCATAGGATTGTATTAATCAGTTTATTATGCAAAACACTTCGGCGAAAAGTTTTTAAAGCTCAAGTACTTCAACAGGCTTAAGTTTTGTATTTATATTTATACTGTGGTGAGTAAAAGATGTGTATTAGCATATCTGTATGTGGAGTAAGTTTAATTAAATTATAATGAAGAAACAAGTTAAATATCAGAGCACCTAAATCAAATGGGAATTAAATATTACAGGAACACACCCTTATTTTTTATCAGGATTTTAAAGTCATCTTGTAGTACAATCTGGATAAAAAGCCAGAGTTTAGTCATTCCTGCCAAGACACTCTCGTGAGGCCAGTATCTGCTGATGTCAGTAAAGCTGAAAAAGTGTAACTTGCATAAAGTCATCATTAATTATGTAGTTCATACAGTTGTTTTTCATTGAGCGATTTGGACATCCAGCATATAGTCTTTTGTATTCACTTGGTGATCGGTTCACTCATCACTGATACTGCAGGATTAATTACCAACCCTCAGCAAGTGAGAGTAGCGGACAGCATGTAGATAGTGACATTTGCATTTCTTATGGTGTCTGAGTGGTTTTTGTGGTTGCATGCAAGGTGGCTGGACTTGCATATCCAAAGTTCTGGATGGCTTTGGCTGTCTCACTTAGAAACATCAGTGGTTTTGTGTATCAGTGAACTTGCGAGAACTTTCCAGATCTTCAGTGGGAAGGCAGTTATGTGTGGGAATATGGTGGGCTGATTATCATCAATTCATTAAAGGAATGAATGCAAAAATTCTTGTGTAAAACACTGAAGACTACCAATATCCTGTTTTGCTCTTCCTGTGACTGGAAGTCTCTGAGTTGTTCTGTTAAAAGTCAAGTATAAACTTTTCCAAGCAAAATGTTTCACATGGACATCAGGGCATTCTAATTTTCTGTTACGAGGAGCTGACCACTTGATCTTTTCACAAGATGATATAAAATTTATCTTCTTGAAGTTTAAGCATGCAAAGTAATATTAGATTTTATGGTTTATAAAGTTAATAAGATGATTGCATTTAAGTGCTAGCGAATGAAAGCCAGCATTTTCACAGTTCACTATTGTAGAGAATTGTGTTATCCATTTATGTGCTTAGGCTCTTTGCTACAATGTGGTAGTGGTGGTAGCAGTGTAGTGGAGTTTTCCTTTATAGTGATGTAACAAACATGTCATATCAAAACTCATCATTAAAAATGGAACTTTTCACTGTCAGATATGCAGTCACACTGACAGACTTTTGAACTGCTGTATCCTCTCAATGGACTGTGAGAGGTTGGGTGTTTTAGAAGTGCTTTAATCTAAGGCTGAACATTTGCTTAAAAACCTGACATAGCAATAACATTTTCCATTGAATTTCCATTTCCGTGTTATATCTAGGACTGGTAAAAAAGTGACCAGTTGCAATGAAAATTTGTTTCATCAGGTTCTAGGAGCAATAAAGCTTCTCACAAAGTGAATTTTCAATCACAGGTAAGGGAAATCGAAAGGTTCAGGAAGTACTTGCATATTTATCTCATTAGGTAACAGAAATCCTGTCACATGGCTTGTCGAACTTCCCACAGCTTAGGGATCCTGTCACAACTAGTTGCAGTGAATTATTTAAAAATTTAGCAGTGAAATCAGATTGGCCACTAGAAGAAAGTTTCTCATCAGCAATGTAGCACAGCATTGGAACAGGTCATCCATGGAGGTTTGGAGTCTCTGCTCTTGGAGGTTTTCAAGATGCAGCTAGACAAAGCATGGGCTAGTTCGATCTAGTGCAGGCAGTAGCCCAGCTGTGGACGCAATGTTGGACACGAGGACTTCCTGAGGTCACTGCCAACTAATGATTCCATGATTCTAATTCCAGAAAATGGGTAAATTACTTGACGGAAAGCATTATTTCCAATGAGAGATAAATCTAAATTCACTGTGTATTTGTTGTGAACTATTCACTTAAATGTATATTTATAGTAATATTAATGAAAGGCACTGCTATGCATGCATGCTTTATCTGTCCATAAATTTGATGGAAAAATAAATGCTTAGATCTTCAAATGCCTGATACCTGCAACCTGGAGAAATTTGGCTAAAGAGCATACCCCTATATTCCAGTGGGAGCTGGGCATGTATAAAGCTTTTGCTGGATATATCGTCATCCCAAAAAGGAGAAAAGCTATGTAAAATAACAAGTAAAGTAATTTCATTTTTCTTTATCTGTTCATTTATCTAGCCAATTTAATGCTTTAATTTACCTTTGAGACAATAGAATTTAAATTCCAACTGATACAGGACTTTAAGTGAATGCTTTTGGTGTGGCTTGATGGGGCTCATATCTGCAGGGTAATAGCCCATCGGAAACCACCTTGCTGAAGCATTTTTGCATGTTGCCAAGCCTTTGTGAATATCGAAGTGGGATTGATTTCAAGTCTTCCGTGTTGCACTGTAATCATGGCAGACCTACCTGGCAGACCAAAAAATCAGATCTCTCCAAACATCTGGACAGCAGTCAAAGAACACTGTTAAGTAGTTGTTCCCATGCCCTTTCCCACTCATTTGCTCTTAAAGAAACCGTGCCAGAAAATTCAGGAGTTACAGTAGGCTCCTCCTACAGAAAATATTAATGTAGTTGTTTATAATCCCATCTGGGAGCCAAGGACTGAATGGGTATGAAATTTAAATGTCTTTTCACATTTGCTTATAGAACGCTGGCACATCTTCCTGCGACAGTTGAATTTGGAGATACTGAGGCACACGGAGAATTTACTAGTTGAATTTGGAGATACTGAGACACACAGAGAATTTACTACTATCCCTGTTGTGCAGATAAATACCCTGGCTCCATACTTAATTAATTTAGCATCTCTGTTTCTCAAAACCAGAGAATAATTTTGGCTAGAAGAAACCTCTGGAGGTTATTTGGTCCAAATTGCCTGCCTCAACAGCATGGCCAATTTAGACTTAGACCCAACTTCAGTGTTCACTTTTCCCAGGGCATTTCAAACCTTTTTGCAAGGTTAAATATCATCATCGTTGTCTTCCTCTTAACTGCTGTGTAAAGTATCCATAAGGAAGACAAATAACTTTTCAGTATCATACAAGTGGAACAGAAAATGGACTTTGAGCTTCTCTGAAAGGTAATTGAAGTATTGTTGTAGATCTGAATGTGGCTAGGATATTACTCCAGGTCTCATATCTTCAAGTTTCATCCTCCTTTTATTAGGCTATAACAAAAGTACTTCAGTGATCAGGACATTTGGTCCACAGGGGGTTTTAACAATAATGTAGTAAAAGTAGAAGAGGGTGGGGGTTTATATTTTTATTCTTTGTCTTGATTCATGAAACTGGATGGTATGTATAGTATGAATGAAATTGTCATTACAAATTTGTCCACTGCAAGCATAATGCATTTAAATGAGCTACTTCAGTGTTCTCATGTGATCTAACTGTAAAACCATTCTGTTTTCCCTTTCGGATTGTTTGGTTAAAAAAGAAACAAACAAAATAATCACAGTGCTGAACTTGCATAACAATGAATGTCCATGTTTAAAACTTTTATTCTCCACCCAGTTACATTTATGAGATATTGTCCTGCATAGAGCCTACAAACAAGAACCTTTATAAATATGCCTGCCTGGATTGAAGCTAAAGGTGAGCAATATCTCTTCATTTCTGCAAGATCTTGGTTACAAATTAACTTTGCTAATGCTCAGTGTACAAGGGCTTGTCCCACGTACTTTTTCAGGAAGTGGATCCTGTTGCTGTTCTGTGGAGACATGCAATGTCATTCCTTTAAAACTTTTAGATCAATAGAATTGCAGCGACTGGTATTATTAAGGGTTGCATGCAGAGAGATGGGGGTTGTGGATTGAAGGTGAATGGGAAAACAATTGCGTAATGTGATACTTACACATCTGAAATCCCAATCCTAAAACACAATTAATTACATGGGTTTGGCATTCTCAGTGCCAATTCGCTGAAGCCTGTGAGCAAGAATGTATCAAGTGCATGGTCATCTGCAGAAATCTGCTAATTACCATTCCCATTTTGCATGAAGACCTATGAAATGGCACCCTCACGAAGGCAGCTGGTACATGTTTTCTCTGAACATAGCTACAGGTGAAGTCTGTGTCTGCATTTATGTGAGAGACACTACTTTCCCCCAGACCTTCCCATGATATATGTGTATCTGGGAGGAGTTGGTTGGGATAAGAGGAGCAGTTCTCACACTTGAAGCCAATGTATTTTTATGGTTCTTATTATGAATTTAAGGGATGAGAATCATCCCATACACAATGAACAGACTGTTACGCTGCTTCATTACCACTATATCCAAAGGATATAACTAGCCAAAAGGAAATAGGAATGGGTTTTTATTCTACCAAGGACTTCTAGACATGCATTGACAGAGGAAAATATTGCAGTTGTGTAAATTCAGCAGTGCTGGAAAATATACTGCTGAAAACATTTGGAATATATGTATATATATGTTGTGAATTAAAGTTTCTCTCTCTGGGCATTTGGGAATTTGCCCTTTCTATAACAACAATCGATCTCCAGGACTGCTTTTCAGGCAGCTGCACATGTGAGCAGTAGAGACAACAGCTGAGAAGCATTTAGAAACGATCCTAAAATGTTCAGTGAGGTGCACCTGTGCACTGGGAAGTTCTCTGCATGGCTTCTGCCAGGTAAATACTCCCAATATGTAAATTGTAATGTCACTCACATGAGACAGCATTCTTGAACTGTAGCTTTCTTTCATTGAAATAAATGGAAATAGTCTTGGTGATGGTGTTAGCATGTGAATCGGTGATAGCCGAAGGAGGTCCATAATAACTGCTATAAATAACCAATTATAAAATTAGCATGTTAAAAAACAGCAAATTTGATGTTAAATTTAAAGCCATCAGATATTCACAGTTAAATGTCCAGCTCTGCTTTTTTTTTTGTGATAGACATCAGTAGCTAAATAGCAGGGACATTTTTCATTCAGTGAAAGCCTATTTCAACACACTAAGAATGAAGTACAAACGTTTTATTAAGCATCAGGAAATTATGACTACCCAAACTGCAGTATTTGGCATTTTAAAATCACACTAACTCAGCAGTAGTAACAATAGGAAAAGTAGTAACAGTGTCAAAACTGTTTAGAGGCTTTTTGACTTCTGCTTTTAAATCAACTTGAGTTTGGCAACAACTCAGTGTTTCAGCCACCGATGTTGCAGATGTTACTGCTGCTCCCACTGAGAAGAAATGCTCGGAGGAAGTGGTTTTAATAGGAGTGGTGTTTGGTTGTCATTTCTTATTGAGGGTCTCACCTGTGAAACAGGAAAGAAAAACAGAAAAGCTGGAGATCATTCTTTATTGAGCAGATAGAAAGTACAAGGCTTTGTAGTTCTGTTTTGCAAAACACCCTACACCCTTTCTCAAAACCAACAATTATTTCGCTAGGATCCACCTTTGCAAACCGCATGCAGAACAGGGCCTACAATGCAAGAGCTTTCTGCCTGTAATACCCCTTCAAAATTCCTGTGTACCACTGCACTTCTGTTACATAGGAGCGTTCACACGATAGGGGCACGATACATGCGCAGCAGCGCCAGGAAGGACACTCGTGTGCTGCCAAGCTGAGCCAGAGCCTGTTGTACCGACTGTACGGGCGTAGGCTTTAGAGTTAAAAAAAAATAAAGGAGGGGGAGTGCAGCCGGTGTGAGTACACAGACCCCCAAATCGACCCCCAAGGTCCCCCTCGCCCGGCGCGCGAGGGGACGCGGGCGGCCGCATGTCTCCGCGGGCGCGCAGCCGATGGGCGCGTTGCCCGCGCCCAGCGGCGGACGGGATCCCACAAAACTGAAAGCAGGTAAAGGCACTTCCTGCAGGCACAATTAGGGAGAGAGAAAAGGGAGTTTTCCTCTGATCTCCCTCAAAAACCAATCAGGCCAGATCAGCCAGGCGTTGATTCTCCCTCCGTCCCTCCTACACCTTTTCTAAAGGCCCAATGGCCTTGTTCCTCTGGGAGATTGACTAGAGTCACATGAGCTGCACCGGGGGCAGGTAGCTCAGGAGAGGGGAAGGGGGAAGGAAAGGAGGTGGGGGGGGGAAAAAAAGTGAAGGAAAAAAAAAAAAGCCCAAACCCAGGCTGGGCTTCTGCCATGATGTCAGAGGGAGAGAAATCCACAGCTTGCTAATTCCACCTCCCAATCAGCCCCGGGAAGAAGGAGATCACCGGGAACAGGTAGAGATGCAAGCTTTCTCCATTTTTTTTTTGTCTCAAACACCCTACCTCCTAAATAGCTCTTTCTCTCCTCTTGATATCCTGACTCCTCGTTCGCTCCTTTCCCCTTTGATCACTTGGAGGTAGGGGGTGAGCTTTGTGGGATGTTTTGTTCTTTTTTTTGTTTGTTTGTGTGTCCTTTTTTTTGTTGTTTTTTTCCCCTCTCTCCTTTTTTTGACCTCTGCTTTTGATTGTAGTTGTTTCCCCCTGTGGTCATGACGGCTTCGCACAGTGACGCTTTGGTGGTGTTGTTTGGGGCAACAGCTGGTGCATATGGGGCTAAACTGGGTTCGGATGAGAGGGAACTAATTCTCTTGGTGTGGCAAGTTGTGGATCTACACAGCAAGAAGGTATGGCTTCGACACCCGGTCCGAGGGCGCGTTCCCCGGGCGCAGGGCGAGCAGGCTCGCCCGGCCGCTCGCCGCCTCCCCGGAGCCGTTTGTTCATTTCACAAATGCATCGAGGGGAGGGAGCGCCCCTCGGCCCCCCACCCCACCCCGTGCCCGAGGGTCATTCGTTCCTCGGGGTAGGCACTCCCCAAGTCCCTGTTGTTCCGTTTTAAGGGAAGAAATAACTTTTAAAGAAAGTTTGGCCGCATCTACGCCCCCCCAACTCCCGCCGCCCTTTCAAATATTTGTAGCTTCAAATTGGAAGATGTGTACGGGCTTCTGAAGCTTTAAAACAAAAAGCTGCCCTCGGTAGGCTGCCAGCGTGCTCGCTTTATGGGAGCTGTCTCAGGGTAACCGTCCGACCTTTGCGGCCTGCTGGGGGAGACGTTTTTTCCTTTTTTTTAAAATCCAATTTTCGGGTAAATTTAAGAGAACGTTGACTTTATTTTCAGACGAGCCTAAAAATGATACTTGTTATTTTTTCCAAAAGCCCTGTGGTAAACAAGAAGCCCCTAGAGATGAAGGGGTTTGATAAAACAAACGTGCCTATCAGTTTCATGAATACCTTCAGGAAACCACCTTAACATATATGATATATATATATATATATATATATGAGATATATATGACAAAAAGCGTCCCATGAAAACCGGCCTGATCCACCGGAGCAGAGCGTGGCCCTCCTGGGTGGGGAGGGAAAAGGTTTCGGTTTGTGAAATCCACAATTGCTTTTTCTCACTGAGATTGTTTTCAGGACGCGATACTGCACCTTTCTAATTTTTCTGTGGTCTGATTGTCTTGGTAAAAAGAGCTAATTCGATTGCTTCTCACTTTTGCCCATCATTTCTTACATGTTTTTAGGTAGGGGTACTACACAAATCCCTGGTGAAAGCAGACAATTTGGACTTAAGTGACCAGTGTCGCGAACTAAGTGGCTTAACACCAGAGGGACTGGGCAAAGCTGAGCCGCTGGACCGGGTCCTTCAACAGGTGAGGTGCTGCTCGTGGGAGTGGGGTAAAGCCTGGGGATAAGAGGCAATGGATTTGATAAAAGAAATAGAATTTAATCTTGCTTTTCACTTTTTAATCACTACCACGTTTTAGTGCTTATTTTAAAGCTAACGCAAAAGATACCTGAACCCTTTGAAATGGGTAATGCCTGCAACTCTGAAACAGTTATGTACAGCAGTGGAGTGTTTGAGCTGATGCTGTAGACCTTGGAGGATCTGACTTCTGATTATTTTGATGCGTCTACATCTATTCCAAATTTATCTTCCTTAAGGCAAATAAGCACTACTTAATCCAGCAGTGCTAACCAAACTTTGACAATTCAGGTGGCATGTTTTTAATCTGTAGGTTCACTGCTATAATGTGTATTACAAAATGTGTATTATTTTCTCATTTGTTATCCTCAGAGTTAGTCAAACTCTTCAAAGCTATGCATTTGTAAAACATCAGCTGTGCTTGTTGGGTATCAATCTTTTCCAAATGAGCTTAATTAGTTTAGTGGGTTATAAAGTTGATTGTGGTGTTTGGGGTTTTTTTTCCTATGTTTTCTCTATTTTGCTCTTTGGCTCATTTAATATCACCCTAAAACAGTAAATCTGTAAATTTGTATGTCCTTGCAGTTCAAAAGGTCCTAAATTACCTAAAAAACTTTAATGCAAGTAGTGTATACATACCCAGTTCCTGAAAGTTTCCTTGGTTTTGCTGTTTCTTCTATATACGAATTGTGCTTGAATGGAAAAATACAATAGTGCATTTTTGTGTAACATATAAAACTGGCTTTCCACACCTTGTCTGAATCATTTGTATGTGCGTTTCAGCAAGAAACTTGCTTAGGCAGTAGAACAGGTTCATGTTGCTGGAACTTCTAGTGACACAGATAACTTGGCAGACTAGGTCCTAACCCTCTTTGGTACTGAATGGTTTACGCTTTGCTCTGGAGTATCTTTGAAAATAGAAGTGTGTAACTTTTATGTATATTAAAACCTGTTGACATTGGTTGCAGATGGCATTTATTCTCCTTGTGCTAGTTTTGCTAGAGTTAAGAGGTTTTGGGTTTTGTTTTTTTTTTAAATTTTTTAAAACTTCAAAATAACCCCTGAGAAAATGTGCAGCTGCAGGTTTGATCTTGTCCCAGATCTTGCACTAAAGACATCTGGAACAGCTTAACCTGGTACACTCTGTTTACCTTTATAACAGACACACTTTAATTATACCCAATACTTTATGAGAGATTGTATCTCATTGCCGTAAATTGCACTGTAGGTGGGTCTGCTTTAGCAAATAAAAGGAAATACTACCTTTTTGTGGAGTTGGGTTTAGGCTTTTGAAAAGCAATTTTTTCCCCTTTTTGTTTGGCATATCTGTGCAACCAAATGATGATTTTGCTATTGATTGTTATATGCCAGTTGTGATGCGGCCAGTTCCATCGTAGGTCTTCTGGAACACGCTTTACTTAAGCTCATCTCCCTCCCTCTCCATGTGTCCTGACTCTATTGGAGTTAGGAGAGAAGTAATTGATCCTCCCACTTGCAATGGTGGCAAAAAGTAAAATTCCATGTTCTTTAATAGTAGGTCCTTTTCTGGTTTTTTGGTAAGCCCATTAAATATTTTAATTGGATTATGTATTTTGAGGATAAGTCGGGTGTTTGTCAACACATACAGATTTTTTCTTTTTTTTTTTTCTTCAGTTAAGTATTTTGATTAGCAAAAGCACAGGAGGGTGAAGTGGTTATTTGAAAAGAAGGAGGAAAAGGAAGTAGACTTGTACCTTGATTTGAGATAATGTAATAGAGTGTGTGAAATCGTCCACACCCTGCTTGGATTGTGGTGGCAAATTTGATGATGTAGCTGAAAGTCTTTTACTTTAGCATACATTTCAATCATCTAAAGGAAAGTTTCAGGGCTTGCTTCTGGCTTTTGCCTTGGGTTCCCACTCTACACGTAGAAGGAAGTGAAACTCGCTAAGAATAAATCCATTGTAACTTCTCTGTGCTTCAGAGGTCTCTCCAAACCTCAACCATTCTGTGATTCTGTGAGTGTAAATGGTAGATCAGCTGCTGTGGGTCTGGAGATTTTTCCAGCAGCCACAGAAAGCCTCCTTCCTTCTATTACTATTTAATTCCCTTTCCAGCAGTGTTAGGGTCTATGAAAAGCCTGTAAGCTGTGGTTAAGCCTTGCAACAAGGCCCTTCAACATCCCATGCATCATTTCAGTTTTGCTTCAGATTCTTACAGGGGAAAATCTCACACAATTTACTACTTGGGCTGATACATTTTTGGCTGTGTAATTTTACAAAGCGAGGTTCTGAGCTGTTTGCTGCAGCGTGTTTTCTGTGTGTTTTGCTGCAAGCCTTTAAACACTGTACTCGTTCATGGTAACAGGCATTTGATTCCACAGATGCTAGCGCGTTTATAGGTTTAAGCTGTATTTTCTGATGGGTATTGTGCAATGTTTGGATAGCTACGTTCTCAATGAGGAGGGGAGATCCTGACAGTGTACAAATACTAAGAAAATAGTTACCTGAAGTCATAAAATGTGTACCCTTAAGAAGCAGTCTGTTTGTATTTAGTTCTAAATGGCATTAATATCTTCCCTCAGTTGTTGGACTAATAATGGTGAATTTATAGTTGCTGAGCTGACTGAGATGTGGTGATGTAGTTGTTACCAAGTACAAAAATATGAGGTGGTTTGTACTTTGTTTAAAAAAAAGTAGGACGTCTCTTGTTCAGCTGTGTGTTTGAAACTGTCTTGAGCCTATGATGTAAGGCTCTAAACATGTATTGCCTACACTGCTTACTTATTAAAAGGGATAATGTCCTATGTTTGTTCCTGCATTACTGGGACATTCTCACTAGGTTTTATTGTTCAGATCCTCAAACCGCAGGGCTGGCTTATTTAACATGATGTTTATATTTTTCTAAGTGCTGGAACTTCATGGTTGTCCAGTTTCCAAGCTTTTAAGGGAGAAAATTGTTTTCAGGTTGCTCTCTGAAACCTTGCAGGAATGGAAGCTTGCTTTTAAAGAGCAAAATCAAAATGAACTTTGCCTTTCTCTTAGCCCCATAACTCCCATCAAACTCCAACTCAAAAAAACCTCCCATCTTCGTGTGTTTCTCTGGTTCAAGCATGGAGGTTTGGAGTTAAAGATGGAATACTAAATTGAAAGTGTTTTGGATTTCTTAATCCTTCCCGTACAGAAAACCTGGCTGAATCAGGATGACTTGCCTTAAGACATGTAACTTTCCTTTTGCAAGGCAATATTTGCATGCCTTCCTGACAAAGGATAAGCATAAGAAGAGCTAATAAATTTGGAGAGCTGTCTGCAATATTTAGCTGTAATCACCATCTTACTTTGAACAACACATGAAAAGGGAGAGGTTCTCCTGAGAGCTGGGGCTGCTCTTGGACCTATTGAAAGAGTCCAAATTTAATCTATGGGTTGACACTTAATAATTAAAAAAATTGTTTGAAAAGCTGCCCAAGTCTTGCTGATCTTTCATTGCATTTTACACCGAATCAATCGATTGTAGATTCGATTAGTAGTCTTAGACATAGAAACACAAAAGCAAGCCTTTTCCCCCTCCCCTCTCCTGAACTATGCAGAGCTTGGAAATACCGAGGGGGTGCCACTTCAGCAGGGGAGAGCAAATTACTGGTTCTCTAAATGCTGTTTGGATGCCTATTGATCATCCAGCTGAGCTACAGGTGCAGTTTATTTTCTCACATATCAACAAATTCAGCAAGAAACAAGCTGGTTAGATGAGCGTTTGGAAGCAAATGGGATGTGGGGGGAGAGGTGGAAGAACCAATGAATTCCTCTAACCTGATAAACCGGTTACAACTCTTCTATTTTTTTTTTTTTTAAAGTGAAACTTGTTCTGCAGCCTCTTCACAAAGTGCTAGCAGAAAGTATCCTTGGCTCGCTTGCCAGCTGTTGTACCTTCATTTTGGAGAAATTATTTTTCAATCTTTTTTTCTTTTATCACCTCTGAACCTTCAGACTGCAGAAAAAAGCCTGAAAATGCAGGGTGACTTATTTGTGTGTGTCACTGTCTCTTGGTTGATCTTGTAGTTTCAGATTATTTGGTGACTGCACCACCTCAATAAAAATCAAACTCCCAACAGAGCCTGTGTCTTGGAATATTTGCTGAGTCTGAGTTCTGACGTTTTGGAGCAGGTGCTTGGCAAACCTTTGGCAAGTGTTACTGAGTGAGCTGTTCTCTCCATAACAAATACTTAGGGTGTAGTTTCACAAGGTTTGGCTTCAGCAGTGAAGCCGGCTGCTTTCTTGCCATCTTTTTGTTGTGTTGGTAAAACCCTTTGTGAAGCTGTGCTGTAAACAGGATCACTGAAACGAGCAGGTAGGGTGGGAACTTCTAAGCTGCTTTGCTGTCCAAACTCACATCCCATGAAACTACGCCCTTTGGTTGTATTTTCATGATCCAACACGTTTAATGGTGATACCAGCTTAAGGTATTTCTGCCCCCGCATTGTTCTCAAGCTGCAATTGTGTGAAAACTTTTTAGTGGCACCTTTTACTTAGGTGCTTACTCGCTCACCTGTATTCTGCCAGTACAAAGGCTTTTGGGGCGGCATGACAAAGTGGAGAAAGGCATTGTTCAGAGTTAAAACCGTTCTGGTTCAGAATTGTTCTGTCTAGTATAGTGTGTGGCAGATTAGGTGGTGTTCTTGAGGGCAGCCATAGCACCAAGGTGAAAGGACAGGTTGCCCACCAAGCAGATGTAAAGTGAAACTGTGCCCTTGGTTCGATATCAGCAGTGAGCGATGAGGACATCCTGACAGACACGAGGTCGCCTTCAGGTTGTCAGGGCAGGTAAGTGATAAACTCCTGCTCTTACAGGAGGGCAGAGTGCACTGTGTGCACCCTATGCAGGGTTCTTAACATATATTAGGATTTAACGGCTTGCTATTCCCATTGATAAACTTACAGGAGCATTTGTTAAATTCTGTTTGGCAATATTCCAATATTAGGTATCAGCCTTTATTCTTGGGAAGTAAAGATGTGCTGATGCTTCCTGTAGCTGGAGGTGTTACAGCAGGGATTTTTTTCTTCACCAATGAAAATGTGTGGTGAACTCTTGTTTCTGAATCCTAGTTGGAATTCTGTTGATGGTACAAACTTTCCCTTTATAAATCCTCTATGCTGCCCAGCTCCCACTAATTATTATTGAAATACCCAAATATGTTCTCTCAAAACCAGAGTTAATTGAAACAATTCCTCTGTTATATTCGTGTGTGTATATATTATTAACATATAGATGAAGATTGTGTGAATGTGTGTTTTTATTGGAAGCACTTATGTTCTGTTAGGCTATAGGGAAAAGCAATAACCTCAGTTTCTCTGAAGGCTGCAATAATTTCATCTGAATTGAGTATTTCCTTAAACCCTGCTTTGTTCCTATGTTTTAGTTGCATTTCACTTCAGAATGAGCAGAGAATTCGATAAAGGAATTTGTTTAAAGCTGCATATTCTTTCCATTGAAGCATAAAAAATATGGTAGTCTTGACTAGCTGGGCTATCTTATCTTAAAACTAGAATTGCCAAAATTCATTGGATATGAATAATTTGGCCCAGTGGTTTGAGGATGAGCCTGAGTAGGCTTTCTATGATAGCAGATGCTGCTGCTTGTTCTGAAGTTAAGCAATAACATTAAATCTCTTACCAAGTCTGGGTGCATTACCATATATAAGAAAATAAACTTTACTATGGCCTGTCCAGAGTAGCTTGAAACACCTGTCTTAAGTGTGATGCTGCGCAGTGTTTGAAAATTCTGTTGCCAGCACATTTGAATGTCCTCACAGCTATAATATTAAATCCAAATACTTGAATTTCTCATGAAATTAAGTCATTGGAAGACAGTAAACATGGGGTAGAAACCTTTTAATACAAAGATTTCTGGATCCTCAAAGACTTGAACTTCTTTCCTCTAACTTGCTGTAAATAGCTACTGAAAAAGTCACTGGAAATGTCTTTATGAACTAGAGCTGGCATTTTCAGAAGTGACTGGGGAATGAGAGGTGAGGATTAAAGGGTTTGTATGCTACCATTTTGACAATAAGTATACATGCAGTGCTTCTACCAGTTCTTCCATGTTATCATCGAAGCAGCTTAGAAAACTCTGTGGATACTCTGGGTTGTGTGCAAGCTTCCCTCTGCCTGTGGTAGCCTTTTATCTGGTTCTTTTCTCAGCTTTTGAAAGGGTTGCACAGTTCTTCCATTGGTGTGTTGGCTTGCTTGGATTTCTATTTTCTTTTTTAAAAGAAACACTCATAAGGTGTATGTAGAAGCACTTGGGTAGCCAGGTGCTGCCAAATCGAGGGCAACATCTCTGTCAACATGTTACAGCACTTCTTTGCTGAATAGTTAGGTTTGTGTGACGCATAGATGCTGGAATTGATATTGCTGGCAAAGCAGTGCTGTGGCCAAAACCAAAAATGCTGATTGGAGGTGATTTTTTTTTTTTTTTTTTTTTTTTTTAGCAACACAATGTCAGCCCTGTTTTGTTCTATAATTTCTATGATTAAAATTGGAACTTTTACATCTCTTTAATTAAAAAATAAATGGGAATTCTCCCTCTTCCTCACATTCCTGTCTTTGCCATCTCCTGTCTGCTCTAGAAAAATGCTTTTTTTTATTTTCCTTCATAATAGTCGCTGCTTTGCATAGAAACTGCAGAGATACGATGTTTTCATTCATGATCAGTTTGTTAGCTATAACATTACTTCAAGAAAGGAAGAAGATACTGTTACTTTGAAAGGGAACTTCATGTGTGTGTCCTAGGAAGGTACTGAATCACAAGTGATGGTTGTGCTACAAACCATTTTTACTGCTTTGCTGTAATAAATCTGTGATGATTTTCTTTAAACTGTTCACAACTTTCTCCAGTACAGTTCTATACAATAGCCTCTTTTCTTGCTTTATTTATAAATAGCTGCTCTATGAATCTGTCCCTCATTCGTTAAATCCCCATGCTGTGAGGATAGATGTGTATTATAGGAGAAATATTATGCAAGAGATACTGTGAATTAAAATTTAATTGTTCACCACTTGCAATCAGTGACAAAACAAAAAAAAAAAACCAAACCCTGCTGCTCTGCCCAAACTTCCATTTCAAAATATTTTAGTTTTCCTTTCCTCCTGCTGCCTTTCTTTGTACAGCTGCAGTGGGCAGAGTGGGACAAAAGGCACTGAGAAATAGTTATTGTGTTAGCACTTAAATATTGAAAAGGAAACAGTTGTATTCTCTTTAGCAAAAACTTGGCTCCTGTGATGATTGTAGACACCTGTCAGCTTAAAAGAAAAGATTCTATTACTAGAGCTTTAGTCCAGTCTCTGAATTCTGTTATCATTCTTACAGAACTGAAATCAAAACTTTCTAAAACTTTTATCAGTGGCATTTCCATTATCTGGCTCTAATTCTAGAGAAATTTAAGCACGTGCTTTAACATCACTATAAATTGTGCAGATGTTGGCAATGTGTGAAATTAAATATCTTCACAGAAATCAACAGAATTGCTTTCCTGGTAAGCAATCCTGTTGTAGTGAATTGCACTAAGAGTAAAGTAAAGCAACTTGGAAAATAAAAGTGCAAAAACTACTGTGGAGGTTTTGCTTTGTAAGTAGATCTTGCATATCTCTGTACCAGAGAGTTAATTTAGGAGTCCTTTGCAGCCGAAGAGAGGTAACGCATGAAACCTTGAATCAAAGAACTGTTGGATTGGAGGGGGATGTTGGAGGTTGAGGGATGGAAAAAATGTAGCAGTCACGAGAGTGTGACTGTGATGGAGCTGTAGGGTTTCCCTGATGAATTACTCTACTGTGTTAGCCAGTGTTACTTCTGCAGAACAACTTGAAAAGAATGAACTTTTGCTTATTGTAAAGCATGTGAAATGGCATTGTGTAAGTATGAAGTGCAGGAGGAAAAACCATGCTGTTATGGTGTGCTTAATGAAACAGAAGAAAATATGGACCCTCTTCCTATAAACCTCGGACACTGAGTTTTGATCACAAGAATCTGTCTGACTTGCTTCATGTTCCAGGCAACTGGTAACATGTCTTTCCAGTCACAGTGTACTCACTTTGGAAACAAGAGGCTAACTGACAGGGTGTGGCTCTGTTAGAGAAAGCAACATCTAAGTGATGTCACTGTTACAATGTCACCTCAAATGTTCCTATTCTCTATTGGACACGTGTGAATTCTGATCTTACTCAGGTATGAACTGCTGAATTCTTAGCGATGATAATTCCTTACTCGCACTTTTCCTTTTAGCAAACATGATTCCTGCTGCATGGGGTTGCTGTGACTCTAAAATTTCACAGATTAAAGGCAAGCTGATTTAAGGTTCTTCTACTACTACTCCTTTATGTGTTTGTGTAAGCATATTGAACAGAAACGAGAAAGCTCCCTGTTTCTGAAGCAGAGCCAGTTTATGAAAGTAACTATTTTTGCTGATACTCGTCAGGGTTTGAGCAACAATTACTTGAATTCTTAGGTAGGCAGAGATACTTCACAGATCTCAAGACTGTTATTCAGGAAAGTCCATGCCTATGATATTCTTTAAGTTTAACGGAGAGGATAGAGTATGAGAGAATGTTGAAGGAAACTGAATCATGGGTAATAGGTGTGATTCTTTTTATGTCTCCTTTTTACTTTCCCTGGATATTACTACAAAAACAACCTGAAAAATAACCCAATAGGGAGAGAAAAAAAAAGTTTGCAGGTATTAGCTATTCTCCTACAACTGGTTAAGCTTCCACTACAAACAATGAGGTAGTGTTGAGTAAATAGATCAGTGCCATGCATTACAGTCAATAGAGCGAGTGCTAAAGATCACATTGCTAATGAAAGTTTGTCCTTGAAACAGAGGTAAGTAGGAGTGGGGGAGGTATAGAACACTGAGCGAGCTCCTGCTTAAGTCAAGACTTCAGGAAATATTGCAGTCACAGCATTAATTAAAACCTAGAGTTTGGAAAATATGTCCAACCTTGTCTTTCAGGCTGTAATGACATGCTCTGTGAGTTGAGCTGATAGCAAGCAGCCTGTGAGGAGTGTGAGGCACCACTGTAATCCTGCTTGAAATGTAGGTAAAAGGTTGACAGTATGGATTTTTTTGCATTACTAATATTCAGCATTTCCTTTTGCTTAAAGACAGACTCATGAATACTGTGCTAACAGGGTGTCATGGGAGTATGCATCTTTTTTGCATTATTTTGTTGGTTTTGATAGCTAGTGGCCTTTTTCAATACAGGTTAGTTTAAAGGTGAAAACTTACTCTATCTCAGTGTGTCCTTATTTAGCAGTTTCCTGACAGATAATATAGTAGTAAAGTAAGTCCAGAAACTCTGAAATTCTTCTGTTGCTGGACTGGGGTGCTTTATCTTACACAAGACTATCTTCAAGTAGCTTATTTGTGGAGTACTCTGCATATTTCAACACACTCTTATTAAAACAGATTGTGCTTTTGAAGATAAAAGCTGTGACCTGATTGCTGTGACATTTAGATGGCCTGAACCATGGTCTTGCCTTTTATGCTTAATGCACTATGTGAATTAGATGCCGTAGATACCGTAGCAGGAAAGCATGCAAATAGTCTGGTGTTGCAAACTTTGATCTAAGAAATAATTAATCAAAAATGGTCATGAACTGCTCAAGTGGCATTGCTTGGATAGATCTTTGTCTTGGCAGATAGCTAGATTTTTGCATTCTTTCCTAGGAAGAATAAAACTTTTCACTAGCTATTGTTTACTTCGTAGCACAAAGACCTGGGCCCAGTTAAAATGAGCCAAATGCAGAAATAATGTGGAAATTTCATCCTTAAGGCACTTCATTGCAGTCCTGAGTCACAACGGTCTGTTTTCTTTACAACCTGTCACTGGACAGTTCCTCTATTTCTGTATTTCATGTTTTACCTACTAAACAAACCTATTTTTATGCAGAAAGTTAGCTGAAAGTTTCCAGTCCCTCTATGTGATTCTGAAGGAATTTCTGTGTTTTGGTGAATAGAAGGATGTGATAAACTTGAAGAGTGCCTTCCATTTTCCTCCTTTGAACTCTTCTGGTCATTAGAAGAGTCACATGTAGGCTGTGTGTCTTCCTGACTCAAGAAATCTATGGTGACCTGTGTGATGACAATGAAGAGCAGGATAGGATGGTATTATTTCCTGGAACTTCATCTTCCCAACAAAGTAAAAGATAAAAGTGAATATCTTAAGTAGCTTTAAAAATGCAATTCTGTAACTCTTTCTTCTTTTGAGCGTTTGTGATGTTTGGAATTTCATGGTGGAACCAAGTGTAGGGGAGTTGAGACCTTAACCCTGTTACGTTTTTAACACATGCCATGGATGGAAAGAATTAATTTCTTTGTATGAGAAAGGCAACAAGACGAGTTTATTATGTCTATGCAGACACCCAGTGTAGATGAAACTGTTTTGGAACAGATGCATGGTACCTGGTTTGCTGCCATTGGACCTCTATTCGGGAAAGAATACGAAGTCTGTGGTGCTGGAAGCTCAGTGCCACATCCCGCATCTCCTTGAGACTGAGGAGAGCAAACCTGCTCCTACACTTGCACATTCCAAAGTTGGATGGAAACTCTGGGTTCGGGTAATATGTACGTCTGTGGTGGCTGTTGTGACTGATTAGTCGGTTATTTAATACAGCTTTATGGTACCTCAAGAGGTTTAAAATGATAACTTGACTGGTCATAATGAGCACAGTTATATTGTCTGTGGCATGCTGGAAATGAAAACCATGCTTTTGTCCAGTCTTCAGTTGCTAAATAATCTCAGGCATTAGTGTTCAGTAGAGCAAAAAATTGCTTTCCTCTTAATAGGAGAAATCAAACTGGCAATATTAGTTTTTTAACATTTCTAGTGAGTGGACCTGGGCTGCAAAGAAAGAAATAAAACTAAAGAGTAACTTGGTTTTTTTCATGCTTGTGTCTTAATAGTATCTAAATACAGTTTTTTTCCTGTTTTGCTAGGAGTGGAACTTAAAAAAATCTTCGTTGCAGCTTCTGGCCACCCTGTAGCTTTCACTTCTTTTTTTCCATACAGGGTCACCATGTATCCATTATCAGCCTCCTGGAAGAGCAGTTAACAGATGAACAAAGGCAAGGGCTTACTATAGGATTCTCTGTTTAAAAAGTTACCTAGCACAATAAAGGGTTATCATACTTGTAAATAGTGCTGAAATGCAGTTTGTGCACCTCCCAGTAGTATTGACATGCTTTAAATTCCTCCATTACATGGATAAGGCTGGCATTATCACCGGGGTTTGAAGAGTGAAGGAGCAGAAAGCTGCCCATGGAGAGTATTGTAAATAAATGTGAAACCATCATGGGCACATCAGGATCTGAGGTACAAAGTCCAAGTGAAAATATTTCCCAAAGTTGACATGTCATGGCGGGGAGAGTGTGTGTGTGTGTGTTCAAGCTTTGTCTACCAAACCCATGGCTTGATACTCCTGAGATTTCTCATGCTGTATTAGAGTCTTTAGGATGTTTTTCAGTGCTGTTTCAGTCTTCCTTATGTTTTGGTGTCAGCAAATTTCTGTTAATCAAATTTAGCTGCATCTTGTCTCTTGATTCCTCCCTTTACCCTTCCCCAGACAACACGTCCTTTCCCAATCACACCCCCCCCCCCCCCGCATATATGCACTGTGGTGGCATTGATGTAATGGTCTTTCATGTAGTGTCAGAGTAGGTAAAACAGAGTCCAAAGAGATCAGAGAATGCAGCTGAGGCTGGAAGGAACCTATAGATGTCATCTAGTCAACCCTTGAAAAGCAGGGTCAGCTAGAGCAGCTGCCAAGGACTGCGTTCAGTTGAGTCTGAGTACCTCCAAGGGTGGAGAGTCTGCAACTTCTCTGGGCAGCCTGTTTCGGTGGTCAACCACTTGAGATCTTTGAGGAACTGCACTTGCAACTGTAGAATTGGTTTTGGATGTTCTCTGGCAATAAATTGTAGAGGACTTTCTGGAAAATCAGGCTTTGAGGCAAGAACTGCAATATCTTTGCCTGTTGAAGCAGAACTTGGAATAGAGAATCTTCAGACACCTCTTTGGAGATTGTAACTTGTTTTTCATGCTTCTCTGACCTGACAGAAGTCAGATCATTGTTGTATGATCTACGCTGCAAGCAAAGAATGACCCACACTAGAGGCCTAAAAGACAGTCTAAAGCTCTAATGTAGTGGTTACTGTAAAGTCTAATTAGTAGTGATGTTTTTTTTTTCCTCTTTAGTCAGAGCACACGGGATGTTCACTGCAAAGTGGTACTATATGTGATATGTGAAGCGTGTGGTCTCATTGCTTGGAGAGCTGCAATTAATTTCAGTGTCTCAGTTGACAATTCACATGGTAAAACATAAGAGTGTGCATGAGAGTGAGCTCTGGGAATTCTGGATTGAAAAAAGCCATATATGTGGTTGCTACTTGTTTCTACAGTGTACAGCACTGCTATACATGTGCAAGTCTATAGATCTTAGAATTAGTGATTTGTTTTGATAAATTCTAGTTGATAATCTGACTGTGAGCTGTAGTTATCAAACTTCATTATGCTCATAAAATGTAACAAATCTCGGAACTCTGAGAAAATGTTGAGAAACATGGTGAATTGAAACTTAGAAATAATTTTAGAAATTAGAAAACCTGAATTGTTACATGTGCAAACATGAAAGTTGAGCTGATCTGATGAGATATTGTAATTTGTGTCACTATATATAATTCTATACATAACCATATGCATGTGCACA
Organism: Porphyrio hochstetteri; assembly: GCA_020800305.1. Taxonomy (NCBI): domain Eukaryota; kingdom Metazoa; phylum Chordata; class Aves; order Gruiformes; family Rallidae; genus Porphyrio; species Porphyrio hochstetteri. The sequence continues at coordinate 22,121,989 of CM036918.1, read as the reverse complement.
CAGAGATAGATACAGAGAGGGCCATGAAGATGCTCAGAGGGCTGGAGCACCTCCCCTATGAAGAGAGGCTGGGGGAGCTGGGCTTGTTCAGCCTGGAGAAGAGAAGACTGTGTGGGGACCTTATTGCAGTCTTCCAGTACCTGAAGGGAGCAGAGGAACAGGAGGGAATCAGCTTTTCCAAAGGACCGACACTGGCAGGACAAGGGGGATGGAGTGAAGCTGGAGGAGGGAAGGCTTAGATGAGATATTGGGGGAAGTTCTTTACAGAGAGAGTGGTGAGGGGCTGGAAGGGGCTGCCCAGAGAGGGGGTGGGTGCCCCATCCCTGGGGGTGTTCAAGGCCAGGTTGGCTGGGGCCCTGGGCAGCCTTGTGTAGCTCCAGGCCTGGAGGTTGGTGGCCCTGCCTGTGGCAGGGGTTTGGAGCTCTGTGACCCTTGGGGTCCCTTCCAACCCAGACCAGTCTGTGATTCTATGATCTGTATATTAGAGCTGCCTGCCTGTTTCTGTGCTGCTCTCTGCCTTGTTTTCTAATAATTCATTACTGGAGGAGGTCTCTTAAGTAAAGTAAATTGTGAAACAGATTCCAAATAGATTCCTAGCTTCTGCTTCACATGGAGATGTGTGTTGCTCAGAGTAGATTGATTTCTTAAAATTTTACAGGTTTGAGCATGAGACATAAGCAGTTCACATCTATGTGCCTCAGATAAAACGTTTTTGCCTCAAAGTGTATTTTACAAATCTGTGGAGTACTTTCACTTTCTGTAGGACAGTTACATATTATTAATATGAGTTCTTTAAAATCAAGGGATTATATTGGAATTTATGAGTGTATGTGAGCTGAAATAACTTTTTTCTGTTATTCCTGAAAGTTTTCCTTTTAACGACCAAAAGATGTCACTCCTGAATAAGTTTTGGGTTGGTTTCTTTCTTTGTGTTGTTTTGTTGTTTGGGGGTTTATTTTGCAAAAGACTGATCTCAAATTCTAAGCCTGTTCAAATCCTTTATCCTAGATCGAGTATCTGTCTTAATTTTTGGCTGGACCAGCTGTGATTTGTCTTCCCACCTAAATTGTGTCATAGAAGTCAAAATGAGCTCTCTGATATGCTAATCTGGCAGAAACTTAGTCTTGTTTAATAACCAAATTGTTATCTCTGGGCAATTTAGTAGCAGGTCTGACAATACCATTGATTTGAAACTAGGTCCCCTCACCAAGGACCATCCTTTGTGCAGGGAATATCGATACATCTAATAACTTATCTTTCCGCGTGGCAATAGATACATGTCTAGGTGGAGAATGGACTACAAGCTAAGCTTCTTTCTGGAGTTTTATGTTATGCTTTATCATAACATTCCAGACCAGATTAAAGTGCAAGGATGCCTTCAGCTCTGAAGCTTTGGGAATAATTTTGTGTCCTGTCTGGTGCTGTTAGCTTGATGTTTTAGAAAAGGTTCAGTTGACAGCATGGAACTGAACAATCTTTCGTATTCCATTACCATGCCAGACATAGATACAGTGCAGATGCAGTGGCCTTTCTCAAGGAAGAGAGCTATTTTTAGTTAGGGAAATGGGAATATTCAAATAGGCTGAGGTTTATTGTAGTGCTTTGTGCTTCATAACTATGGAAAGAGCTTAATGAGGAATCTTGTTTCTTTAAGATCCACAGCTTTGTTCAGTTATAGTTAAGGCAACACTAAGGGGGCCGAGTCATTTCAGTCACTTGGGATTCATTTGCAGAAAACACAGCAGCTTGTGCTGGCTTTCATCCAGCGTTGCTGCTGGCGAAACATGTCTCTTCGCTCTCTTTGTACTCTCAGCTACGGGACCAAAATCCTGTTTAGCCAGTTTTCCAAACTGGTGCTCAAATCTGTCCTTCCCTCTGCCCACCTTTTCTCCAAGAATATTTCTGTTTCGTGGAGAGCAGCTTGTTTAATTCTTTGTCTTCTCTTTGTTCCATTTTTAATCTCAGTACTGAGTTACCAAACATTCCATTTAAACATGGAATGGTTCACCAGAGCTCTAATAGAGAGACTGATCTGGTGGAATAAGCAATAAAGAGTGGAGGGTGATGCCAATACACTGTGGTTCTTGCAGCCGAAATAAGTGCTGCAATTAACACTCTGCGTAACTCTGTTGCTAAGAAATGAGTAGATTAACAGGGGAGACACAGGGTGTGGGAGCTTCGTGGAGGAAATCTCAAGGTGGGGCAGCTTTGCATGCTAAAGTGGAGGAGTGCTATGGAGGGCAGCATGAAGATGAATGACAGGAGGTAAATAGCTGAGGTGGTTTTTATTGGTAGAGTGAAGGAGATGTGAATGGAATTTACGAAATGACGGTTGTGGACAGGTTGGTCAACGTGAGACAGAAAAATGTAATGTAAATCTGGCACTGGCCTCAACTTGTCCTTAGCTTGCTACATTTGGGTGCATGCTGGTTTGAGGTTGGTTTTTGAGATGTTGCCTGAATTGCATAGTGCAAAAAGGAGGCTGGAGATGGCTTTTCTGCAGGAACACTGAATTGCTTAACTCATTTCAATGTGGCTTTATAAACACATCTGCTGTGGTTGCTTTAAGTGCTTTGGATACATGTGATAGGCTGTATCTATTGCCTGAAAGACTTTAGGGTCTAGTGTAACCTACAGTAATGAGAGTTGGGGCACAGCTATGCTTTCCACACTTAACCTTTCCAGAATTCATACTGAATCTTTCCAGAATTTAAAGACATATAGATGAAAGGAGCCATTTCAGGCTAATCTCAGCTATCTGTCGTTCCTGGGGATCTGTGTTACCCTTGCTATTTTGCCTCATGTTGTTCTAGGGGAATCTTTCCATTCATACTCTGCTACCCCATTCTCCTTTTCAGTTAGCCCATGCTATAGCTGAAGTGCTTTGGGTACAAAGGATGTCTCCTGACTATTCTTCCCACACTCTGTTTGCCCTCTTCTGGAGCAGTACACCCCGAAGTTTGCAAAAGGCTGTTTTTAAAGTAGAGGTTTCTAAATAGCACTCAGCAAGGTCTGCCAACCTTGTGGTGTTTGGTCTGAAGCATGTGAAGCTGCTAGCCTCTAGTAAGAAAAGTAGACAATAGTTTTGACATGTCAGTTGTCCCACTGGAAAGGAGTTCGCAATTTTAAATGTTATCACTGACATTTAATAAATACACAGTACAAATACTTAGGCTCAGTTAAAAATTAAAACAAATGCTGCCTCCAGTGTCTCCTTTAAACCTCAGTACTCTTCAAGTATTGGGCTTTCTGGTGCCTTATGCAATATTTCACTCTTATTGATGTCTTCTCACCGGGGGCTTCTGAAAATATCTGTCTTGTGTATCTGTCTCTTCAGCTGTATGTAGTGTGGGATGCACCATCTGAAAAAAAAAAAAGTGAATACTTCAGGGCAACAGTCATGACTCTTACCAATTTGCCTTACGCGATTTGGCCTACACATTTCCTCCTGTGTCCAAATGTCTTTCTCCTTCTGCTTTCCAGCTGGGTGAAGACTTTTTAAACTGCAGTTCTTATGTTTTATTTATTTGCTGCTTCCCTTAACTTGTTTGTGTTGGATTTCTTCTTGCATCTGATCAAAATATCTCCTTAATTGCACTCTTGTGCATCTTCAGAAGCACAGGGCACAAGGTTGAAGGTTTGGGGAGTGTTTTATTGCTGTTCATCAGTAAGACTTCCTTTGCTTCCTTTTGGCAAGAATCCCTGTACACCTTCTGGAGGCTAATTCCTATCACAATTTCCAATCCCTTATTACAAATACTTGCTCTTTACAGTGCCCAGGAGTTAAAACAGAAAGTAATAAGGTGCTGCATTTAAGGCAATTTTCCTAATGTTTCTTATTGTGATGAGAATATTTGTTGTTGGCTTGTGACTGGCACTTCCCAGAACTGCGTTTCTGAAGTGGTTCCTTTTGAGTCCTCTGGAATTTTCTTCTTTTTCTGGTGCTTACACATCAGCTGAGGTATTTTGAGCACACTCAGAGCTCAGTTTTCTGACTCTAAATCATCCCTAAACAATTACTTGCTTTATAGCCTCAGGTTCTTCAAGAACTTCAACAACCCGAACCAGCAATCAAAGGGAAACTGGCTTTCTGAATCTGCAAGAATTTGGGTGGTTAGTGGGGGTTTTGGTGGGTATTTTTGCTTGTTTGTTTGGGATTTTGTTGAGGGTGATGTGGTGTGTTGGTAGCGTGCGAAGAATGGTGCTGTAAAATTTGGGGGTTTGGGATTTTTTGGGGGGGGGGGGGGGGCGGACATTTCACCCTTCTTAGTTTCAAAGATTTTCTGTTTGATATGAAAGAACTTATTTTTATAGATATACATATATACAGATATATGTCTGCAAACTAAACAACTTGCACAAGATGCTGATCTGAGTGCATTTCTTTACCCAACTCAGCCCCTCAGTTCTCTGGCATGATACGCAGCTACTACTACTACAGCATTTCTGAACTCCAGGTGATGGTGGAACACTGGTTACCTGTCCGAGCTTATAAAAGGGCCTGAATTGTAATTGAACAGTTACTTTGAAATAAAGCCTGGGTAATCACGCCTCTGCACCTACTAAATCACGTTCAGTACCTGATTTCTCCCTGGTGGAGTCTCACCCGGGGGACACAGATGCTGCAACATGTGTTCACACGGTGAATACTCTGGATCAGGTCCTTAGGGAGTCATCTTTCCTGAGCAGAGACTGTAGCTATGTAAAGTGTCACATGTGTCCATGGTAAACCAGCCCCTTCCCCCCCATACACATCTTAAGAAGCAGCTCCAAGATATTGTCTGAGTTTCAAGTTGCTTGTAATTTGCGTTTGGGCGTGGTTGTGGGTTGCAGTGGGTGGCTACTGCATCATGTGTTAATTATTGCTTTGTTTGCCATGTGATGCTTTCCTGGGACGGAACAGCATCAAGAGGAAAGCTTAAAATAATTGTATTTGTCCCCTTGGAAGTTAGCTAACAAGCTACTATATACTGATTTGGTGCGCGTAGGTAGTATAATGCAGAAGTTGACTATTATGAACAAGGAACTGAACACTGGTATGGAGTAATAAAAAGCTAGAAACTGTTGCATAAGGATGGAAAATAGCATTGAACAAGACAGCCCTTTTGTTCTTGAAAGTTAACATCTCGGGGGTTATCCAGTCTACAGGTAGGGAATGATTTTGTCTTATTTAGTGTTTGCAACGCTACATCTCTACCAGGAACTTTCATTGGCTTGGATCCAACTCGATTGTAACTTCACTTTTGCAGGTATTAGACCACGATTTGTTGGCTGTTCTTAGCATACAACTTCTGATACATTAGCAAATCCTGATAGGTAGCTTTTTTCCTTTTGAAGTTCAAATTAAAAAAAAAAAGACTTAACAGAAGTCAGGGGTGCCAGAGAGGCTGCTGCAAAATCGGTATTACCATTGATCTTGGAAGGTTTTTTCTTTTGTAGGTTTTATAGTTAGTTATTTCAGACTTTGAACATTACCATTATAATACTATGACCTTTCATATGAACTCATAGTTCTGCCATGTTGCCCTAACTGTTCTTCTTACCGTACTGCTGGCGTTCTTATTTTCTATTCCACAAATGTATATAATTCCTTTACCTATCTTTATCAGGACCCCACGTCAGTTAACTGCCATGTTTTTTCAGAAGCTATTACAAATTTCTGAATTATGTTATTACAACACTTTTTTTTGAGAATAATGGTAACTGCTTGTTTTATGGAATTATCTGTATCAGACAGTATAATGAAAGTTATCACTTTATGTTTCAGTTTAGTCAGCTGGTATCCAGTGATTTGAAAGTACTTGGAAGGAGCTCTTACACACTCTGCAGTGATGGCCAGTTACTCATTCGACAAGTCCTCCACCCAGAAACATCTAAGAAGGTATGAGATCAGAACTGATGCACGAGGGCAGTACTGTGTTTTAAGGACATCAAAGAAAATCTCTTACATGAGATGAGCAAGACAATTTATCCTTGGGAACTATAGTGTTCCAAGAATATTTAAGATGATCTCTGCCCTGTCTCAGCCCTCTGTAGCAGAGAAGTTGTTCTTGGCACTTGCTCTTGGAAGTCAGCTACAGTATTTGAGGACTCCCAGATGAGCATAGTGAAGAGGAAAATTAGGAGAGACAGGATAGACACAGGAACAATACAAGTACTTTGAATTTTGTGTCTGAAGACTTGGAAGCAAAAGTACAGGTCTAACCTCAGCAGAGGTGATGGAGAATAATTGCTTTGTTTAGGCTTGATTTAAACCACAGGCTCTGTGCAGAGCCTTGGTTTTTACCAAGACCTGAAATTGGTAGGAGCTATATGTTGGTGTCCTGTGGAGAGTAAGCACACAGGCAGTGACTTGCCCTGGAGAACAGCAGTAGTTCCCCATCTGCATTTATATTTAGGGCAAAATAGTATTACGGTGTATTTTCTGCTCCCACACGAAGCAACAGTTTCTGCTCCAAGTTCCTGCAAGGGCTGAGAGCAGGCTGTCTTGCACAGGGAGAAGAGTCTTGCCTTTGTGCAGGATGGTGGCTGTTGAGTGAGCCTGCTTGGCAGGGTCTGCAGGAACCCCACAGGAATGGGAGCTGCTGACTTGGAAGGAGCTGATGGATCAGTTGTATTTTTTTTCTCTATATAAGGGTATTGGCTCATGCTGGGTTTCTACAAATACTTGTTTGGCATTTGTATTATATTGAAACATAACACTGACTCTTTATGAAAAGTGCATGTTTACTTAGGGATGAGGCAAGTAAAGAAGCAGGAGTAGTTAACATTCAAACGTGACAGTACTTTTTTATTTCATGCCATCCTGTTATACTTACTGTGGGTTATTCTCTGTAGTTCCCTCTTGAAACAAATGGACTAAAATGAAACAAACACTGTAATGTTGTGGAAGAAGTAATTGTCTATACCAGATCAAGGAATGGATCTGATCAAGTGTTAAATCTCTTAATACTGTATTTCTTTCTCTTTTTTTTTTTTTTCCCTTCAATACTTCTTTGTTTGCAAAAGTTTATTTCTCCCTGCATGTTAAATGTTAGTACAACTCAGACCTTAGCTTTTACTATTCCTACCATTCTAAGAAGTATTGCCATGTGACTTTTCTTAATTCGTCATTTATGAAGGTAGGTGCTGTTTGGTTAAACCAAAGTCAAACTTTTATGTAGCAAGACAGTAGGGGAGAGTGAGAGGAAAAAAAACAGTGAATTAGACCAGAACTGTCATTTTTTCAAGTGACAAAACAAAGCTAATGTCTGAGTGAAGGGCTGCATAAACATTATAAACAATGTGATATAATTGAAATTCTTATCTAATATACAATAGTAATGAATAAATGCCTTTAAGTTGCTGGAAGATATTTAGTACTCTGTAACAATATTTATTTAAACTTCATTATCATGTTTTCCAAGAATGATAGAATGGTTTGGGTTGGAAGGGACATGAAACATCCTCTATTTCCACCCCCCTGTCATGGGCAGGGATACCTTCCGCTAGAAGGTACACGATTGCTTTTCAGTGTAGCCACAAGAGAGAAAATAGAGTATCCTAAATGGGAATATTTATAAGCCAGCAAAACCTAGATTTTAAATTATTGTTGTTATTTTATTGCTTCCTAGCTGTCTTAGCTAGCTGCTTTGCACAGGTTTGCCTCTCAGGAGCTATTTGGGTTTGCTCATCCTGAGATCTAATTCTGTAAGGGTATGGAATTTGAACTGTGTTACATAGGAACTAAACTGGTCTCTCATAGACAAGCTGATGACAGGCAACTACGTGACTTTTGAGACTGCCTTGTTCAGTCTGAAAATATTAATTGAAATTTAAAGGAATGATGCGTACAAAACAAACTTTGTCTTCCCTGTAGAACTTCCTGCTGTCAGACTGCTTCTATTCCTTTTATGATCTGCGCAAAGAATTTCACACTTGCTACCCTAGTTCAGCCGCTGTGAAAGATCAGACTATCAAGACCATGGCAGAATGTATCCTTTTGCTGAAGCTTTTACACCAGAATCGATTATGCTTCTTTAGGTTTTATCTCTGTGAGCATTAGAGGTTTTATTCTTCTAAACTAAGATGTGAGTTTTAAAGACCCACAGGTAAAGTGGAAGTATGTGTTGGGGGGCAGCTCTGCTTGCAACTATTTTTTCCAGTTTGAGTCTAACAATGAGTTCTGAGCTGTATTTAGTAAATCTGCTAAAAAAACTCCCAAAAACCCCAAAAAACAAAAACCCCACATCAATTGCATTGATACTTGATCTTAAAAGAAAAACTTACCTATCAGTGGGCTTTTTCAGCACCACTTGGCCTGAAAGCGTCTACTTTTTGCAAGCAATAATAGTTCTCTTATGATCCTGACTGAACTGAGTTTAAAACAAAAACCCACCACCCTACATCTACATTTTATGAGAACTTTTGTCACAGGGATTTGGTTAAAGTTCAGTTATCCTTGAAGTGATAGGAACTTATTCGGCATTTAAAAAAAAAAATCGTATTAACACTGAAATGATGTAAGCTATCGATAGTTTTCAGTCTGTTGACCATTAAAGTGAATGTTAACCAGTCTATGAGCACAGTAACAAATGCCTAATGGTCGTGTGTCCCCACTAAGACCATTAAATTTGATTAACAGTTCTGTGTTAATATCAGGAAAGGCTTATGACTTGTTTACAAATGATTGTGCAAGTCTGTTATTTTCTATAATCACCTGTTTAGATCTAGGCTTAGGGACAGATGAAACAGAGGAGGACTTTGGCGTGTGGCAAGTGAAAACCATGGTGGCTATCATTTTCAGCATGCTCTCTGAGAGTTGTAGTAAGTGACCTATTTATACAGAATGCTGAAGTCTTTCTTTTTCTCTAAGAATTGGCAGTGGTACTGTCATTCCTAAGTAATCTCTGACCCTGGTTATATTTGAACTTCCTGTTTTGTTGCAGATCACATATTTACTGAGCCTGAAACTGTGAAGTACAAGTACGAGACAGGTCCTTGGTAAGTGCCCTTGTCACAGTTGTTTACAACTAAAGTCGAGTCTTGTCTCCAGCAAGGAAAGCTTGTGAATAATCCCTATGGCCACTGTGAAAGTAGGTTGGTTCTTGAGAACAATGACATCACATTCAGCAGTCTAGTGTAGACAGACTATAGCTGGTGTATTGAATGCTGTACTTTAGTCCATGTCTCTAAAGTCACTGCAAGTAAAACGGTCTTTGTTCTCTAGCTTCTGTTTTCCATGGCAGTGAGGCTGACTTTTATCTTACCCAGCAGTGAAGAAATATTTGTGAACTTTCCCTAAGTCAACAAGGGTAATGGCTGGTGTGCCCTACATCGAGCTGAGCTGCATGGTGCCTCTGAAGAGTGGTCCAAGCACTGTGTTGAGTGCTGGGTTTAGGCAGAGAAGAAACCGAATGGCTCTTTGTTTTCAAATATGCTGCAGTAACTGGAGAATAAAACATTTTAAGCATAAGTAACGCATATTAATATTTAGGACTGCCTTGTAGCCATCTGTATTGGATTGTTAGATCTTTCAAATAAAACTAGTCCACTTTCTTATTACTTCACTTAGTCTTCCTACTTATTTTTAAGCAACTGCAACGTGGTGACATCTTGGGCATTGTATATATAAAAGGATGATCCCAGTTATCTTTCTTTATTGAAACAAATAATGGAATTAGAGGAATTAGAAGAGTCTCAACAGCAAATATACTCCTGATTTACAGGTTGAATTAGTTGCAAACTGAAATTTGGTAACACAGTGGAAAAACTAGGTTAAAGCTTACCTTTGTGACTTTTTTTCTGTGCAGTAGTAAATCTGAAACAGTGGACAGTGAGACAGTAATACGTGCCAGGGGTTTGCCATGGCAGTCTTCAGACCAAGACATTGCTCGCTTTTTCAAAGGACTCAACATTGCCAAGTAAGATCATAAGAATTTGCTTTAATAGCAAGTACTTCTAATATTTGTTAAACACATCGCTTGCACCCTCACTAGAGTCCTTGCTTCTACTGTCTTTCCCCACCCAGGCCCCTTCCCACCCCACAGTCATGATAACAAACAGGTTTACCGGTCTTAGCTGTGCAAAGAAGAAAAGAGGCTTATCAAATGAAAAGCAACATACATTTGTTATTGCTAGTACCTAAAGGGAGAAACTCCTGCTGTATTAACCCCTAACTCCACATTAAATCTAATATCTTTACTATTCCTACACAATTACTTATTAAATTTATTGAAGATTCAAACAAAGTTTACTTGTGTTGGTTTTACCTTCCAGAGGTGGCGTGGCTCTTTGTCTGAATGCTCAAGGAAGAAGGAACGGGGAGGCATTAGTTCGGTTTGTCAATTCTGAACAGAGAGATCTTGCACTGGAAAGACATAAGCATCATATGGGTAGCAGATACATCGAGGTAAAAAGTAGTAACTTGAAACAGCTCTTTGGAGACCAAATTGAGTATTCAACTACAAGTTTAAAATGAGAACAAAACTGCACTTCTGTTTTGCTCAAAGTACCAAAAACCATTTTTCTCACAGGTGGAAGAGCATGTGTGTTAGATAAATATTGTAATTTTCATGTGTGGCTTTTTTTTTTCTTTTTCTCTTTAAGGTTTACAAAGCAACTGGGGAAGAATTCTTAAAAATTGCAGGAGGTGAGTGATGGTGGAGTTCAATGTAATTACTAGAGTTTGTTTGGAGTGGCATTCTAGTTCTTTTTTTTTTAATTTTTTTTTTCCTTGGCCGAGGAGACAAAAGGATAATGAACTAGCTTTTCCTGTTCTGCCTTCCAAGAATTCTTGACCCTGACAAATTCTGGTTTCGCGTGGTTGAATTTGAGCTGTGAACATTTGGACTGTGATGTTCACAGACTAGTCTTGCTGACTGGGAGGAAGATGAGCCTTAGCAATGGAAGCATCTCTGTACCTTGTATAAATTTACACTAATCTGATCTTTGTTCCAATTTCATTAAAATATCAAACACCTTCAAGGTAAAGGAGTTTTGCTTCAAAATAGTTTACTGGAAGTTAGTAGTGTCTCAGGTCTTCTACAAGTTTGTGCCTATCTACTTAAGGCTTTGCCAATTGCGCATCGTATGGAATTGACTCACTGTTATGGTCATACATTGGTGGCTGACCATATACTGTCATCCTTCTAACAGGCACCTCCAATGAAGTGGCCCAGTTCTTATCTAAGGAGAATCAAGTTATCATCAGGATGAGAGGCCTTCCATTCACTGCTACTCAGGATGATGTCTTGGGGTTCCTGGGGCCAGAGTGTCCAGTCACAGGAGGGAAAGAAGGACTTCTCTTTGTCAAATACCCAGACGGCAGGCCCACAGGAGATGCCTTTGTGTTATTTTCCTGTGAAGAATATGCACAGAATGCACTTAAAAAGCACAAAGAAATACTTGGAAAACGTTACATTGAACTCTTCAGGAGCACAGCGGCAGAAGTCCAACAGGTTGTAACTTTTGGCTGTGACACTCAAAACTTAATAGTTCAAACTAATGCTTGGATGCAAATACGTTGTAGACAATCATGAAAGTCTATGGTATTAATGATGTGTTGTCCTAGAAGAGGTAATACGTGCTCCCCGATCTGGTGTGGAAAATTGTGCAGCGTTGTGGGGGGGGGGGTTTACTGCCACTGTTTGTTTTTTGTTTGGTTTTTTAACATCCCTCAGACTGTGAAGTAAGACTCATGGGATAATTTTCTTCTACTCACAGATAGATTGAAATCACAAAAATAATTTTAGGTTAGATTAGATTGGTGATGTTACAATAATGCTTCTTGAAAATCTGCATTATTGTCTTTAAATTCTGGTCTCCATGTACAGAATTTGTAATATTAAATCCAAATCTGGATGCATTAAAACAGCTTTTCCTACAGTCGCTTTCTTGGAAACTAATAATAACCAGGATGTTTCACCAAACATTGGATACAAAGTGAATAATCACTGCTAAATATGTCTTTCAGTAGTAGGCCCAAACAGCAAGTTGTGTTCCCTCTGTCATTTGAGAATAAGTAAAGAGAAAAAGAACACAATAAGGTCAAGATATCCTACAGTTTTTTTAACTTGAGTACCCATCTCCAAGTACAGAGTTTCTGAGAGAAGAAACAAAACAAAACATTCCCACCCCACCACCACCACCCAAAACCCCACTAAAGCATCCTCACTTAAAAGATCAGGTTAATTCTAAAATTAACTGTGTGGTATAGTTTTTTTAATGGTAAGATTAATAAAGTCCATTGTTGTGGTCTAGTGAATTACAGACTTCCTTTCTGCCATTCTGAGTTGGAAACTGTCAAATGCCCAACAGAAAACCATCCAGGATAATGAAGGTGGTGGTTTGTTGTTGTTCTCTGACATAGCAAGTGGATTTATTTAAATGTGTGAAAAATAGTATTGTGAGAGTTGATTTGTGCTCAACCAGGTGATGTGTAAATCACTATTGATGGTCCTCTCCACCAACAGGTACTTAATCGATATATGTCAACGCCTCTGATTCCTACTCTCCCAACTCCCATCATTCCTGTCATACCCCCACCGTACACCATTGCCACAGGTAGCATCCGGGACTGTGTCCGGCTTAGAGGCCTTCCTTACACTGCTGGCATCGACGACATCCTGGAATTTATGGGAGACACCACAGCTGATATCAAGCCCCACGGAGTTCACATGGTCCTTAATCAACAGGTAACAGCATTTTGCACAGGAGGGCACACTTTTGTTATTAGCCAGGGTTGGAGGTCAAGGTTACTTATGTGTTCTTGGCGGTGCTTGTAGTCTTGTATAACCTTGAGAAAATACTGTGTCCTGCCTGCCTGTTGTCTTTGTTCTTCCTTCATTTCTCCTTCCCTCTTCCATAAACACTTGTCTGTCTTTCTGTATGTGCATAGGACTGGGGAGGATGAAGCTTGTTCTTGTAATCATAGGTTTATCCTGGAGGCTGTCTTAAATAGTCTCTTGTGTTTCAGTCAAGTGCTGGACATACACAAGGCAGAAATGTCTCATGGTAGTTGGGGTAGCTGCTCTGTCAGCTTGAGGGCTTTTGCTCAATTGTAGCTGCGTTGTTTGAATATTTGTGGAAAAAAAAATAGATTTTTCCTGACGTCTAACTTGATCAGAGACTTCTCAGGCTTTAAAGGAAGCTGCTAATTAAAAAATGTGCTTTGGATGTATTTTAATGACATAATCGAGGGATATTTTTTTTCCTTGTTGTCTTGTGTTAACTCTACTAGCCATAGAAATATTGAGGTACTAAAGAAAATGAATGAGTACTTTACTAAAGCATGTCTGGAGCTTTATACTGTTGTACTATTACCTAAAAGTAGTTACAGGGAAGGCAAAGCCAGACTCTTCCTAGAGCTTCACAGCAAATGAGTAGGAGCCAGTGTTCATAAGCTGTGTCAAGGAAAATTCCAATTGAATGGAAAGGAGAAAAAAAAAAAAAAAAAAAATCATAATGAGAAATCCATTAAGCACCCCAACAGGTTCCCAGAGATGTTACTGTGTAATCTCCACCTCTGGGGACTCTGAGTTCAAGTGGAGAAGGCCATGAATAGCCTGATGTAACTTGAAAGTTAGCCCCACTTTGAACAGTGCTTGATTTAGAGGTCTTCAAACGTTGTTTCTGTGCTAAATTAATCTCTTTCTTCCTGCAGAAGACAGTAGTAATGTTGTATTAACTGGGCCCTGGTTACCTTTCTGCTCCTAAAAATTATTGTTGAGTTTTTTAGTCATTGGTACCACATGCGGAAGGAGGATACAGATTTCAGCAGCCATTTAATTTTAGTACTACTTGTATTTCTTGTGCTCTGAGTGTTTTAGTAACAGACTTACGATTTCCTCCCTTCCCCAGGGACGGCCATCAGGTGATGCGTTTATCCAGATGAAATCTGCTGATAAAGCCTTTATGGTGGCTCAAAAATGTCACAAAAAAATGATGAAGGACCGTTATGTGGAAGTATTCCAGTGTTCAGGAGAGGAGATGAACTTTGTTTTAATGGGTGGCACTTTAAATCGTAGTGGCTTGTCCCCACCGCCATGTAAGTTACCATGTAAGTCTGCAATTCTTCTGCTCTCTGCTGCTAAAGGCTGATGTGTGGTAGGTGCTGAAGCTTTGTGGCCTTTCACCTTTTGACTTGGGTTTTGCCATGATTAATAATCATTCATCTGTGTACATGCTGAGATTGGAATTGTTCCCTTTGGGCAATAATGGGACTGATCAGAGGCATTGTTATTGTATTTTCGGTGATGAGTAGAGGGCAGCAAGGCCTCGCCAGTGAAATTGCTGCACACTTTGCTTTTTGTGGGTATACTGTTCTTCTGAGCTCTGCAGTAGACTTGCCTGTAGCAAAACCTACTTGGAATTAGAGGGATTTTTAAAAGGGAGAGAAATTCTGTATTCTAGCTGCCGATGAGTGCTCTTGCTATCTTGCTGTAGAGCATTGAGAAGGTACTCTTTGGGCTTTTTTTGAAGGAACACACTCACTGGGATGATATGCTAACAGACTATAGAGTGCTGAAGTTGGATAGATTTTCATATTTTTATTTATGACTACAGTAAAACCTGTGGAATTAGAGTGGAACTTTGCTGTACCATTCTAATCAAGCTCACTAAGCAGATACTGGTGTGTATTTGCAAATAAGTAAACACCTGCAAAGCTGCCAGACACAGTAATTAGAAACAGTTTGATTGCACACCAAGCCAAGCTTTATGTTCCTATAGAAATCAGATATTTGTTCATCAAAATGCATCAGACCAGTGATCTAGTGAGATGTGTTTTGTGGGTTTTTTCCATTTGTTATATCCTAAAAGTACTTTCTGAAGTTGCAGGAGGATTATATGTGAAGACTCATGGTCAACAATTGTGGATGCCCATGTGTAGCTAATATTGATGGTACTACTTTGGTCCCACAGAGTATGACTTCTGTTAGAAAGAACAGAGGGTGTGTTGGTGTGCACGCCTGCTTTCTCTATGCACATGGCTTTATGCTTTCTTTGAGTATCTCTGAAGTTCCCTACTTTCCATGTGCATATGGACAAGGCTGCTCAGCTCTAGGAGTAGCGAAGTCTTGGGAACTGCTCATTTTGAATGGCCAAGCGGTCATTCGTGGTGATGTAGCAGGGGTCTCCAGGGTAGAGGCTAGAGAGTAGACTTTGCACAAGTGCTGATTAATCCTGCCCAGATGGTAGCAATCACATTAGGATGAATTATTCCTTTCCTTTAGCAGAGATCTCCATTCTCATTGTGGCTTTTTTTTTTGTTTGTTTTTTTTGCTGTGTCCTGGTTTGGTTTTAGGTCTTTCTCCACCAGCTTATGCTGCTTTCCAGACAGCAGCTGTGATCCCAGCAGAGGCAGCACTCTACCAGCCACAAGCCCTCCTGCCAGCCACCAGGACTCCCCAGGCATCTGCAGCTGCTCCTCCAACTGTTACCTACTACCCAGCTCAGGCTGCTCAGCTTTATATGAATTACACAGCTTACTATCCCAGGTAACTTTCTATCTTGGGGTAGTTTACAATCCCCAGACTTCTCTGCTTGTCTTGACATTTCATCTCAGTGGAGCAGGCAATTACGTAGTTACTCATGAACAGCTCTTAAATTTGTACTTCTGGTGTAGATAATGTTGGGAACGTGATGTTCATCCACAGAGGCAGTAGCTATTTTCACTGATTCTCTGTGGCCATGTAATGAAGTTCAGCTTTTCTGTAGGTTTTCTTTGAATCTCATGATGGTATTGGTCTAATATTTAACTGTGGTTTTGGCAGTGTCATCAAGGCAGTTCTGTTTCTTGGCCAAACAAGAAGCTGTGCCAATACACACCTCTACCCTCATCCCTTAGTTTGTTCTTGTACTTACAATACTGTTCCCACACTGAAAGACTCATAGATGTAAGCCAGGTTTGATTTCTTATACTGATGAGAGCAAAGAACACTTCACATGTGTAAGGAAAGCAGATGATCTCCACCTTTTCCCTTCCCACAGATGGTGTCAACATGGCTTGCTGAAGTCTGGTACTTGGGTCCATGGGAAAATAGCTGCTTCTTGATGGTTCCTAGGCATGTGTGTCTTGCTAGTCTGAGTATCTAGTAAATGGCTAGACAGGCCTTGACCAGAGATACTACTTTACTCACTGTTTTGTGGCTCAGATTTGGGTCGTTGCCTGCTTTTCATACTATGATACCCACATGCACATTTTTTTTCTTCAAGGTTTTATTAAAAATCTTACAAGTCATCTGCAGCCATGACTTCTCCTCCCCTGTGAAATACCAAGTGCTGCTCTTTGTCTTCAACTACAAATGTTAGTTGTTTTTCTTTTCCTCTTTTCTCTAAAAATAAACAGATGCTGAAGTGAAATGAAGAAAGTCCACAAATCAGCCCACATCAGGGCACATCTTCTGCACCAACATGCGGAAGAACTTTTACACAGTGAGGGTGACAGAGCCCTGGCACAGGCTGCCCAGAAAGGTGGTGGAGTCTCCATCTCTGGAGATATTCAAGACCCATCTGGACGCCGACCTGTGCAATATGAGCTGGGGAGCTACTTTGGCAGGGGGTTGGACCCGATGATCTCTCGAGGTCCCTTCCAACCCCTATGATTCTATGATTCTGTGTTTTTTAATTTTCAGTTTCATTTTAGTACCTGGAATAAGCAATAACCAGTTATTGGTTTTCATAATGATTTTGCCTCTCTTTCTCTTTCAGTCCTCCAGTATCCCCTACCACTGTGGGGTATATTGCAGCTCCCCCAGGAGCTGTAGCTGCTGCTGCCACTGCCACCCACACTCCGATTCTGCCCCAGCCTGGAGCATTAGTCCGTATGCAGGGCTTGCCATATAACACAGGAATGAAGGAGATACTCAGTTTCTTCCAGGGGTACCAGGTTAGTATTGATATTGTATTTGGATGTCTGAGTAACAATCAGAGGGGATAAACGGAGCCAAGTGTTTTGGAAATAGCTACACAAGTGTGCAAGCTCAATGTTAGGTATTTAACTGGCAGGCCAAAGTGTAATACACAATTTGTCTTATTTCTTATATAATAAACATATACTAATTTGAAAGCAGTGATTTAGTATCTAGAGTTAAAGCTTTCAGTTGGAGAGGGAGAAAGTGCAGAGCCCCAGTGTGAGTGGGGCTGTGAAAGGGCGGGCTCCTGGAGCAAGCTGAGGGCTTGCAAAAGCTTTCAGTCCTGGCCATTTTTTGGTGGGACCCCTAGCTGACCTTCAAGATGTAAGCTGAGAGCAAATTTCTAGTACAAAAGGCTGTGACCTAGGTGTGGTGTCTTGCTTGCAAAAGGAGAGAAACTGATGCCTCTGTTGGATGGTTTTTCAGGGATTACTTTTGTTACAGGCAGGAAAACGTTCCATTAAAACTGCATTACAATGCAGCTGAAAGAAAAGCTGTATTCTCCAAACCATTTTGTGTGGATTCTACAAGCTCTAAATACTCTATGTGCTATAGGTAACTTCAGTCATTGTATGCTGACTCAATGCTCTATCAGTGAGCAAACGCATGGAAACCTACCTTCTGGAGGAACATTTAAAAAAAAAAGTGCCGGGTATGATTGTTTTTTTCCAGCAGCACCTATTTGAATTCATGTGATGGGTCTTTCCCATGTCTTCTGCCTTTCATCTCAGAAGATATTGTATCTGTATCCATGTCTTGTCATTACATGTTTGTTAAAAGGAAAGATAATTGAAAATGGTGTATTCTGGTGAGTATTCAACTTCTGTGGGTAACAGTACTCACACAAATACGAAGTCTGGCCGTTTAGTACCGCTCAGAAGCCCTGAGTTAGAATCTTTGTGGTGGGTCTCAAATGACCATTTAAATGGTATTTGTAAAAGACAACAATTTTTCCATGTTTGTTCTTAAAAATGTTGTAATTTGGGTAACAGTGATATTGCTAAAGGGTAAGATGCAGCCAAATTATTTTTAATGCCTAACAGCAGTTAATACAGAACAACCAGGCATGGTATGTTCTTTGGTTTTCTCTTTAAGGTTCTTAGAGGACAGTGGGCTCTGATTTGTAGAGCTGAATGTCTGCTATGTTAATGACTGTAGACTGAGAGCAGATGTGCAAGTTCCGGGTTTTGAGTTTTTGGAAGATACAGTGTTCTACCTGTTGTGGCTTCATTTATGTTTGAATACTTGGGTTTTCAGTGGAGGAATTTGAAGGTTAGGGATTAAAAAGTGTGGTGAATTTTGACAAACGTTAAAAAGATCCTAAATGTTATTGTATTTTGGAGCTTTTTCTTCTGCTCATATTTCCAGGGTTCAAAACAAATTCTGTTACTTGTGGCTTTCCTCATTTCCAGACAAACAATAGTAATCATTCATCTGTTGCTTATCTATTGGGTTTTTTTGTTTGGTTTTTTTTTTTTTTCTTCCCTAACTGACTGGGGTTTTTGGTGGATGGATGATGGGTGTATCGAAACCTTAAGCAGGGAAATCTATTTCCTAAATTGAAATTAAGCTGTAAGGGCACCATTGAAAAAAGTGACCTGAACCGGTCAGTGATGATATCTAGCAACTCTGTCTTCCACTAAACCTTCACTTTAGTCAATTTGGACTTTGGGTCTGGTGCTGAACTTACCCTTTTTCTTGTTTCTGCATTTGGAGAACAGTTTGTAGTGTTCGTATTGCACAATGAAATGTTTCAAATCAATGGAAGTTTTGCCACAAAGTGTAAACTATATTTCTCCTGCTGCAACCCCCTGTCATCACCAGTTACTATTATTAAATTGGTCACTTCTTTGATTTCTTTAGAAGATGTTGTCCAAATGAGATCGGGTTCAATATCTTATAAAGGAGCCAAGGGATTATTTTGAATTGTTCTTGGAATCCCACATGTGGTAATGCTAGTTTTATACTCATTCATTCCTTTAGGGGGGAAAAAGAGGTGGTGACTTACTGTACTGGGACAATAAGTCTGGAGCAATAATTAATCTTTTTTCTTTTTTCCTTCCCTTTTTTCCTCATGTTGGTTTTTTTTTTTTTCATTTTCTGCTGCTGCCCAAGGATTTATTGCATGATGCTTCTGCTTATTTATAAAGTGAGGCCCTAATAATTGTCAGTGGTTCAGGCATGGTTTTAATCTCTGTACAACTAATTGATGGTATTCTGGGACCTGGATCGGAGATGCTAAGATTGAAGGGTGATTTTTGTCTTTGTATGCCCTTGTCTGAAAGGAACAAGTTTTAAGTTTTAGTTCTTGCTTTAATCTCTTCTGTTGTCTTCCTTCAGGTTTCCTGGGTTCTATATGCTGCATGTATCCATATGTCGCTACTTAAGTGAAACCACTTTTCATACCAGACCTGCCTCTAAAGGGATAGACTATGCTTATCATGGGCTTCAACAAGCTGGTCTCAACATCAGTACATGCTTCTAATAACAGTGTAGAAGTCTGCAGATCAGCATTTTAATTTAATTCTATCAGCACCGGCCTCTTGTTTAGTGGTTCAGCAGCTTGATTTCTTCCTGTAGTTCTGCTTTTTTGTTTTTATTGCTGAAAATTCCTTTCAGCTTGCATGTGTGTTAATGCACAGATTGTTAATCTTGAAAAATCTGTGAAGAATTTTAAGAGCGAATCTGCACCTTTCTGTATAGTACTGCAGTGTACTGCAATCTGCAAAAGAGCTAGTGAATCAGTACACTCTGATTCAGTAGTTCACGTTGAACTGCTGTTTAGTTGTGCTTTAAAGCAACAGGGCTATTGATTGCATACTGTGTACATAGCTAAATGATACTTAGCAACAACCACAAAGACCAAAACAACATCAAACCCCACCATACAATTCAGACAGGATGGTAGGATGGCAGTAGCTGCCCTGACAGGTGCTAAGACAGCTGCTCAGCAGATGCTGGTTCTTTGGACATTATGCTGAGGGTATAGGAATCTTCCTTTAAAATTTGGAAAAATACATGGATTGTGAAGACACCCTTCTAGAATGAAATAATGCATATTTCTGGTCCTGTGGGGAAAAACTGAGTAAGAAGTGGTGCAAAAATAGTAATTACATGGAACAGACTTGCCAGTATTGCTTTAGGCACTCACTCTGTACAGTTAGTTGTAGAAGCAAGTGAGAGAAATCAAGTAAATAAGGGAGGAACAGGTGTAGTAGTTGAGTGATGGATTTATGTCAGGTAGTTTGTGCATATGAGAACAAAATTTTTCACTAGAAGTATTTTTCTTTATTTACTGGCCAAGTCCTCTGTAGATTTTAGATTTAGCCACTATATGAATCAAAAGAAATATTTCTAGTCTCCAAATAATGACTGGGGTTTTTTTCTTCTTAGGAGAATGAGGGTTTATTGGTAACACTGAGTTGGTATTCTAACAAGAACTGTTGGGTTTAGGTACAAGTCAATGCAATTTAACCATGGTCCTAGCTGACCAAACAGTGGTTTACAACTGATGCCTTAGCTAGAATTCTGTGTGCATTTAGTAGTTACTGCCCAGGTTCTTGGTGCTTGGTGTGAATGTAAAGGGAATTCGTGTCTGCCTGAAGAAGACCATATTGATTAGTTCTTAGAAAGCATACTTGCTATTTAGGTGTATGTTGCATTCAGTATTAGCAAAAATTAAATTAAACCAAGAGAAGACACAGGGCTATAGTCACCACCTGAGTTTTGTTTAAAGCCTCCTACATTCACTGAAAAAGGGTAGGATGGAAATGTAGGCACTTGTTTGTATACATTTTTTATGTAGGGGATGCTTAAAATACAGTATTCTTTAAACTTCTACTGGGCTTAGGTACCTTTTATCTGCAGCTAAAAAGAGCCTTTGCAGTATATTAATCCTTCAAGTCTTCAGAGGCTTCAAGGCTCACTGTTGCAGTGGGAGGAGGGTGGCTTGTGTTAAAAACAGTAATAAGGAAGTGAAGGGAAGTGGATGGATGGCTAAATTCCAAGGGCATTAACAGCTCTTCTCTCTTGTATCAGGACAGCAGGCTTCATTGTAACTGACTTTCTGGAATTAGTTTTTTTCCTCTGAAATGCATGCTTGAACAAAGAAGTATTCTCTATTTCCTATGGATTCCTTTTGTAATCTGATGCTTTGTAGTCTGAGAGGGATACCCCATCATCTGTGTGCCAATTCTAGGCATGACACCTCCTGACTAGGGAAGCGAAAGAGGATGTCGTAGAGGAAGAATTCCTGCTTGCTGGTATTTGAAGTCATCTGGCAATGTAGACATTATTATATGTTCACCTCCATGCACTCGGAATAGGGTATTGTTTGTTTTGCTTTGTTCCTAAATTCATCTTCTACTGGGAAACACTGCCGGTGTGGAGAAAGCATCTGAGAGACTGGGTCTAATACATCAGTGGTTACCCTTTCTTTCTGTGGCCTCACATGCTTGAGTCAAGAGACTAAGTGGCACACTCTTCCAGGTGTATTTTTGGGAACAGGCGTTGCATATTTCACTATCTGTTCCACAAAACATTCATGTGGTACCTGTTCCACAGAGCATTTAGGTGGTGGCCAGTGCTCATATCGGCACTGTTAAGGTACAATTGATATACTTGGTGGTAAAGCAAATTTAAAGCATTTCTCCTGACTCTTGTATCAACGGTTACAATTACCTAGTCAGTAAGTCAGATTCTGTGTTCCAGACTTATTATATCTAGACTTTTTTCCAGAATCTGAGAAATACTAATTTCTTCCTTTTGGGAACTGTTCTGTGGTAGAGTTTATTGGTAGCTTAGGCCAGAGTTGCAGCTGCAATCCTGAAGAGGCCATTCTGCCTGTGATGGTTTTTCCTTTCCAGGTGGGAGCCATTTTTAGCTTCATTTCCCATTGATTACTTTCTTAGTTGGGGTGTGACTAAATATACCTTCCACTTTTAATTTTGCTTTTAGCATTGCTTTGCATGTGCTGTTTTAGACTGATCTTTGAATGTCCACTGTTGGAACTACAAAAGTGAAATGCAAACCAATGTCTCGCTGGTTAAATTTGTTCCCAGTCTGCAAGGGGACAAGGACAGTACCATATTCTCCTCAACATAGGAGGTATTCCTGAAAGAAATAAAAAAGTTTGAAGGAGGGAAAATAAAAGACAATGAGGTAATCTTATATACTACGTCTTAGGCAGTCTGTCTCTTGATTCTTGTCATCTTGACGTGTTTTGCAGTGCAGTAAGCATAGCAGATAATCTGTCTGAGAGATGTTACCATGCTGGATGTAGTTGTTGGACAGAAATGGTAGTCTCTGTTAGGTCACTTTATATAGTCTATTTTAGGGTGCTCTTTATTATTGGAATGAGTGTTATTTAATATACATGAGTCAAAATCTCTCTGCTATTTCAAATGTTAATGCCTAGGATGGTATTTACCTTACATTTGAAGGGTAAATTGCTGATTCTGTAAAGATGCAATGTCCTTCAGGAAACACTATTTTGCCATTATTAACAGGCATGTTGCAAGCTACAAAAGCCCTCACTGTTGCAGGGGAGATAAGAAGAATGTAGGGAAACACCATTCTTTACTGTTCAATGTACTCTCCCTGCCACTCAGCTGCAGTGTTTTTCACCAGCATATATGCATGTTCTTCCTGCCATAGAGCTCATCGTTGACCCTCAGAAACTTATTTAGAAACTACTTGCAAAGGTTCAGTTTTGCTTCCTTCTGCTAGGTTAGGTTCTAAATGCAAATCTTACATCATACCTAGTATTTGTATTTAGTTTCCATCTTTCTTGATCCTGGGTCCCAACTCTGAGTGGAAGAAGTCAGTATAGCACCAGAGCGTGTGCTGAGAACCATGTCTCAATGTCTTTAACACTCAGGCTAACTTTTCTAATGGAGCCATCTTCCTTACTACACTAAGCTAGACTTCTTGACAGCTCCTTCAAGGGAAAAAGTGAAATTGCTCTCTTGTCTGAATTTATTTCTGCATTCTCCCTTGTTCTAGGAAATACGTCTCCTCTGCTCATCATCTTTGAGTATGTGAGAGGATCCAATTTAATAGGATGACACAAAGGGAAACTTTGCTAGATTGTATTTCACAGATTAACTAATGGTTTAAAAAGCTACTCTGTCATTCCAGCAGACAGCTGTATTTTAATGCTACTGTTGACTTACTGAGAGTTAGTGGAACCCCCTGGGTGAGAGAATCACAGGATCTTCTAGCTTGGAAGGGAAGTCCAAATCCCCAAGACCTCTGAGTTTGTGTGAGGGAAAAGGTGGCAGGATTTGGGAAAGAGGCTGCGTTTCAGTTCAGAGAAGCAAGATAGGTGGGGATGAGATGATAGTGGGATAAGAGGAGGGTAGTAAGGCACTAACAGTGAGGTCTGGGCTTAATTTCATTTCACTGAAATTGAAGGGGAGTTAGTGCAGTATTTGGGAACTTCTTCTAAGTCACTTGTGTCTTAAGGGTAGGATTTGAAAATATAATGAGAAGTTTCGTATTGTCTCAATATTACCATACTGTGTCAGGTCTCCATAGCATTTATACAGGAAACTGCTAGAATCTAACTCAGTGAATTTGCAACCGGTTGTATTGGGGGGGTTAAATCACTAGATAGTAATTTTTTAAAATCCAAATGGCAGCAGAATTTGGCCTACACCTTGCAGGTGAAGCTGGCAAAGCTGTGTTTCCATTTTGAGCAATGGGCTTATATTTTCATCCTTGGCTTTACACTGTTTGTCCTGTGTGATTAGATGGTTTTCTTATGGGTTTTTGAAATGCAGACGAATCAAAAGTATTTGTGATTAGGTGCTTCCTCAGGCAAGTTAGGGTAGTGTGCATTTCATTCATAGGCAATAAGAATTCTCCCTCTGTTTCCTAAATTGGTTTGCTACTTGTTGAAATCTGTATGTTTGAAGAATGTCCTGTTCCACAACTTCTGTTTTAATTAACTGCAGACTCTTGCTGTCTTTCTTGTGATTAGCAATTTCTTCTGTTGCTAGATATTTTGATTGTCTCTCTTCCTCTGCCCAGGCATAAGCTCTGGCTACTTTTGATGTTTCTGTGCTGGGTAGTTTTTCCACTTCCATATTTTCCTCGTTTATGCATTTCAAGTGTAGCTTTTAAAACGCTGTCCCTCACAAGAGACTATAGTACTTTACCTACTTTATATCTACTGATAATCTAAAGTATGTACTATCTTGAGACATTCCTTCCAAAGAGTAAACTTGCATTTTGTAGATGTGTTTCAAGGGCAGGTCTGGGAACTGATAAATCTAATATTTGCACGGTCTGGTTGCCCTGGCAGAGACTATCTAGAAAATACTACTTATATTTGTCTTTTACTTAATGGCATGGGTCTAGATGTGAAGGTGGCTAGAATTCAGTAGTACAAATTCTGGGAGGTCCTTTCCTTTTTTTATTCTCTGGGCTCTTGGTTGTTGTTCTCTGTAGAAGGGGTAAACTCTGATGGTTGGGGTTTTTTTTTTTTCTTTTCAACTTCACTTGGATGGATACAACATGTCCTGTATGACCAAATACAATACCTTCTCCTTAAGCTGGCAGGAGACATTTTATATTACAGAAATATCAAAGGAAGGCAACATAGTACATCTACATTGTGTACATTTGGCAATACTCTAAAATATCAGTGCAAACCAACTGTTTTAGGGGAGGATACAGGAAACTCTTCTTACTACTGAAAGGATATTCTATAACTTGAGTAACACTGAATGTTTTGTCTTGTGGATTACAGGAGCCTCTTCAGTAGTCTTTGAAGCATGTGCAGATATGCTCAGTCCCTTTCCAGGACATGTGATTTTGGAAAGATTATTATAAGATAGGTGCAAGACAATGTTTCATATTCCCCAAGATCTATGTACTGACCATTGATTTCACATTTGTACCAAGCCCTCCAATAGCATGCATGATTACCGTTCAGATTTGGGATCTCAAATATGTCTTAGATCTGATCCACACGTGGTGTTTTTGTTTTAATTAATTGGTGTGACTGCTGTGCAGTCACTACTTTTAATATTCTTCTACAACAAACTTATCCTGACACAGTTACACTATAGTTAATTTCTCTTTCCTACAGGGAAATATACTCTAGTAGTATGAATGCTCTTTTATAAAGTGTGTTCATGCTGGGACATCGTTTTCCTTTAGCTACCCTGGTGTGTAGGCCATGTAATGCAAGTATTATCTGCAGCTGAAGTGTGTATTGCTGTACCCTAGAGGAGCTCTAGTTTATTTCCATGACTGCATACAAGATGTGACTGAGATCTGTACACTTCTGCAATCCCCCACGTCAGTATGCACGCTGGAAGATGCTCAGCTGGCCCAATGGGAGCCTTTACTGGAAGCACAACTACACAAGCTTAAGAGTTTTGTTCCTTGATGCTGCTGTCTCATGAATAGAAGGACAAAAAAGAGCATTTTGTGGTCTGAACTATTTCCCTTCCTTGATAAGGAACAGTTCAAATACACAGTTTAGAATATTCACCACATACATTTATATGAAATCTATTTTTACAACCTATAATTCAATAATGTATTTTTTTCTTGCATAAAAAAGTGTCTGTCAAATTCACTGTCTCCTGCCAGTTGTTATATCTGATGCTCTTAATTATGGTTGCAAATGATTGTCTGTGTGGCTTGCTGTACCACAACTGTTTCTTCTCTTGCTGATTATCATGTATCACACTTGTACTGTAGTATGCACCTGATGACTACAATGGCCTTATTCAGCTGAGCGATCAAGCAAGGAGTGTGTTACAAGCACCGAAAGAGTGGGTCTGTTTGTAACTCTTTGTAACTTCTGAAGAAGGTAAGATGCAACTGGCAGAAACTGGGTCTCCAGTGGTGAATGGGAAGGGAGCAAAGGGCTTGGTAATACAGGAGGCTTTTGCTTATGGCTTTCCCCCCTTCTTAGCTTGCGTTGTGATTCTTGTTTTAACCTTCTTGATTTTGTCCTGTTAAAAA
The DNA here is from genome assembly GCA_020800305.1 of Porphyrio hochstetteri. Lineage (NCBI taxonomy): Eukaryota > Metazoa > Chordata > Aves > Gruiformes > Rallidae > Porphyrio > Porphyrio hochstetteri. Next base: position 22,096,115 of record CM036918.1, on the reverse strand, counting down.
ATCAACTAACCTAAAGAAACAGGCCAATTGTGATCTATGTTTGATGGGACAGCATTGGTAGAGGTAGTGGGGCTGCCTGGGTCTGCTTGGATGATGTGTTAAACTTGCAGAAGGGTTTTCTAGCGTTTGTTTCTCGTGTGAAGCTTCCAGTGCCATATTTTGCTTTTAGCATAGCAATGGAAGATTTTTTTCTTGATATGGCTACAGAGTGCACACAAATATATATGCAAAAACCCCCAGGCCTCTAGCTTTCCTTGCCTGTATTATGTAGCCACCTAGAGATTAATTTCTCTCTCTTGATCTCCCTAATGCAATGTGAAATTTTACTTTTTTTTTTTTTAGTGGTTTCTTTAGTATAGTGGCTTTCTCATTCAGCTAACTAAATGGCTAGTGGTAAGTTTTTGCACGTATTTGGCACTAACGCATAATTCTTAAAGCAATTTTTTGTGACCTGTGTGGAGTTCATGATTTCCAATACTACTGTATTCCATTCAAAAAGCTACTCATTAGATACTATGTGGGTTTTTTCTCCTTAAACCATGCAATATTTTCAATAGAAAAAAACAAATACTGAGCCTTGATAGAAGTATCTTCATAGATAAAGCTACTTTCTCATAATCACCATCAGCTCAGTTTTCAAATGAGTTTTTCTCATGATACTGTTAGATCTGCTAAGGAGAAAATAGGAGTAGAGGCTGCATGGTCTGGGGGTGTACAGAAGAATGCCTGTTACTATTCTGAGCATTTCCATATTTTTGTGACATTGGACAATCTGTTTGGCTCTTGTGTTTTACCCAGATTAACTGGAAAAGCAGATTAGCAATCGGGGTCTACTATGAATGAGATGGAAAAAGTCTTTGACTAGAAAATAATTAATGGAGTTACCTCATCCTGATTTCTAAGAATTCCAAATTACAGAGATACCACTTTTCCGAACAAAGCATCTAGAAATAAATATTTGTATGGATTTGAATCTGTATTTTAAAATACTGTATGTATATAAAGAAAATAGATTTATTTTTAAACCTGTATAAATAAGAAGATAGAACTTGCATGTCTGAAAAATGAAACTGAAGAGTTTTATTTAACTCTTATCAATTATGGTGCTTGCAGAATGTGTAGATTTCTCTAACTTTCTATGCAACTCTTATAACATGAATTTCCAGATACTTACCCTGGTATTACCCCAAGGCTGCTATTGAAACTACTTTTTAAAGCTCTCATCTGTGTGTCTTATATTGCAGTTCAGAGTTAGCTTTAAACTAATATTCAGGACTGATGTGCTAAATTACTTGATCCCTAGTGGATTAACAGCAAAGAGCTGGTTTAGGACAGACTGTCTTTTAGCTCAGATTTGCAGCTCAACCCCAGACTGTGTTTGGGCACAGTGTTATTCTGAAATAAACCAAGACTACTTCCAAACTTGAACTGGGCTTCAGGCATGATGTTTTGTCTTCTGAATGCCTTTCTGCGTGCTGTTCCTTGACTAACTTGAGTTCTGTGAGAAGAAATTACATGAAATCTGTACTAACTGCTTATTTATGCTTTTAGTTTCTAAAGTGTACTGTTGCTTTTATCTCAAGAATACCTCTACTGCCTGCTGAGTGTTTGGGTGAGCAAAGCTCTGGCATGTACATGCTTTATTTTCCTATGATTGAATGTAAAGCTGATCAGAAATTGATGCTGGTAATAACAGAGAAGTCTGGTATTTCTTGCACTATACCAGGCATGCATGAATTCTTCAAAAAGTGAAACTGAAATATTTCAACCTTTTATAAAACCATGAGGACATAAGTCACATGACCTTAACTCGAATTGGATTAACGCTCGTAAAACTGGTTGATCCAGCATAGATCGTATATTTTGTCTGGCGCTGATTTCTCCAACAAACTAATCTTGTTTGCTAAGCTTTTGATCCTTCAACCTCTGGTTTTCACACTTCACCGAGATCTACTTCTAACCAACAAATAGGTCTTCCAAACTTAGCTTGGGAGGACTTGCTGCGTGGTGTGAGAAATGGCTGGGCTACCACAGGGCAGACAGGGGTGTCCACTTTAAACTCAGCGTTTTGAAATTGCCTTTTAAGAGTTCACAACAGCAAATGCACCCCAAAGTAAATCAACTCCAACAGCTAAATCTCACTTGCTGTCCTTTTTTCTTTTCTGTTAAAATTGAAAAGGTTCTTTAATTCAGTTGGACCACACCAAATGTTACTTCATTGTACCAAACAATCTTTTATGCGCTGTATACCTGTGTTGAGTTTGGTTCATCTTCCCAGCACAGAACTCTCATACAGCCGAGTTGTTTGGTTTGGGTTGGTTTTTTGGGTTTTTGTGGGTGGGTGGTTTTTTTTTTTAAACTTTGCGTGTGAGTGTTCACATGCTTTATAGCCTTTGCCACTTGGCCAGTAGTCCACATAATACAAGAATTATTCACTGAATGTCTGGACATTCTTGCTCCATTTAACCTTTATTAACATCTAAGTCTTTCTCCTCTTGTCAGTCTCCAATCTGAATTACTTCTCTGCCAAAATTTCCGCATGGAATTATGTTTACATCATTCTGTTCAGCACAACAGTGGAATAAGAGCTGATGCTGTTCTCCAAGCCAAGCTTTTAATCTTCAGCCCCTTCTCCTTCCTTTTGTCACATCCAGAATCTTTCCACCACAGACAAAGGAGTGAACAAGACTGTGCAGCATTTAAAAAAATGTGTTTCCAGGTGTCATCTCTGGTCTTAATAGTTGTTTTTTTCGTTTGTCTTCTTGTACCATTGCAGCTCCATGCAGATTCCATCCTCGTGCTTTACAACTTTAGTGGCCAGCCCAGTGGAGAGGCGTTGGTGACTTTTCCAAGCCTGGATCTAGCTAAGAAAGCAGTGGCTGAGAAAAACGGACAGCTCCTGGGAAGCCACTATGTAGAACTGTACCTGGTCTAACTAAACACTCTGGGGGATGGGGAAAGAGTGTCACACTAAACACTGTGCCTTTTGCAAAATAAGTCTTCCCTTGCCACCCAGGCAGCAGCAAATGTGCCTTTTCAGCGTATTATGTTGGAATGTAGAGTGGTTTGTGTCCTGTATTTAGTTTGAAAAATGGCATAACCTATGCCAAAGATAAAGTGAAACCAAAAATGATGCAGTTAATTTATCTAATGTCTAATATTCTCATTTAACAATAAACAAGCCCGCTCCTGGCATCTAGTTAATTCTGAAGACGATCTAATAGCACTTCAGCTATTGCAGCCATGGGAGAAATGTGTTCAATAGTATTTGAAGTGGAAAATGAAGCTTGAGTCATTCAGTTTCTTCTGTGTTTAGTTTTCAAGAGTTTACACTTGACAAAGTGTCTGGGTTTTGTACAGTTTAAATGTCTTTAGCAAGATCTTTTGGAATGCATAGCTTTCCCAGTTCAAAATGTAGATCATATTGATTTTTTTTCTGTTTTATTTTCTCCTGACTGGAAAATACCAGGATGCTGGACCCCAAATCTGATTGTGCTTTCTGCTGTTTTATTATACGTTGTTTTGCAAAAGCCATATTTGTCTTTCTTACCAATGTACTGCTGCCAACATGGAAAAAAATAAAAACAATGGAAAAACCAGGAAAATCCTCCCTGCTGACCTGTAACTCCCTGCCCTCAGCCCCAAACTTTTAATCACTACAGGACAAAAATGGCACATAAACCTGAGTACTAATAAGTTATATTTTTTTATTTAAGCATAATAGCTTTCAGATACTGTATTAAAGGTTTTGCTCTAGTTTATGTGCATGCAATTTGTTTACAACTTTAAACTACTTTATTTGTATATTATGAAACAAGATATGTTGAAATCTAAATCCTCTAGTGCATGCTTTTTTTCTCTGTATATATATAAGCTAGAAGTACTTTTACGTCATGTAGCATGTGTTTAAAAAAAAAAAAGACATCTGCTGTAGAAGCACTAAATGACTTTGTTTTTACTGTGCCTTTCTTCAAAACCATTCCAAGTGCAATACCAGCAGAGCAAAAAGTAGTGAATCCTGTTGTGACATGTTCATGGATGTCTGAATTGATTTTTTTTTTTGTTAGCGTACAATTTGAGTTGTACTTAAAAACTGAATGATGTATGCTTCTTTATATTACAACAAATAAAATATGCTTATGATGTGCAGTGGTTTTTGGAAGTAACATGCTTTGCTTTAATGTATTTTCATGGGCATCATTCTCTGATACTCATTTTACTCTGATACCTTTTACTCATTTTTCTCCTTCTTCTAAATTTAGGTAAGCATATGTACCTTGTGAGAGTGGTATGATTTTTCCCTCTTTTTCTTCCACTTTTGGCATAAGCCAGACAACCTTTCTGTGGTAACAATGGCAAGGGTAAAATATCATATTAAAATGAAGTTTCTTTCTTGCTAGTCAGAAGCCTCCCAAGCCAGATGCCATTTCATCATTAAAGCCTCCCATCAGAAGTTTTGTCACAATCAGGTGGGACTGGAGAGAAACCTTTCTTGTGATGGTAAAGTGGGGCTGTTTGAATTAGAAATCTGCTTCTGAGATTCATCCTGGTGAAGTCTGCCAAAACTCTTACTTTTAAAGCAGTACTAGAGAGGACTGCATCATTATAATTAACGTTCTCCTTGTGCCTTTGAGGAGAATGCTTCTCCTTGTTAAAATTTTTGTGAGTCTGCATCCTGGGCAATGCAGATTCTATGCCATGTAACTCCTAGTCTGCACTGCTGCATTCTGATGTGGTTCAGGTGTAGTCACCTTTTAGTTCTGGCTTTGCAATCGGTTGAGACATCTTAGTTTTCTCTTCATAGTCTGTATAAAGTTTATAGTTTTGTCAGCTGGAATGATGCTTAATCTCTCGAGGTCCCTTCCAACCCCTACAATTCTGTGATTCTGTTTTACTAAAAACATATTTAGAACTCCTTGTTGTTTATATGGGATTTGTGCTTTCTTTTAGCAGGCTGGGAAAGCTGAGCTAGGGCTGGAATGGAGCAGCACCTCCAGTGGCCATGGTTTAGACGTACATATTCCCCCTGCGCTTTTATGGTGTAGTCAAGATGACGGCAGTGTAAAAGTTCACGTTTAGTTTATGGGACTGTGCTTAAAACAGAAGTTAGTAGTGGAATCTGCCTCATGCAAAGTCTGTCTCTAGCGATCTGTTAAAGACGGTTGGCTAAACTTTGTTTTCATTCCTGTTTAGCATGAAAGGGTAGAAATGAGTTATAGAAATGGAACTCCAATGTTTGAGGCACTGTGTCTGTGTAGCATGTGAGAGGTCGGAGTTGTACCTTTTTTAACTTAGAGGTTACCTGTGCAAAGCAAGTGCCTGACAGCATTTTGGTTAGACCACAACCCAGGTGGATGTCTCACAGCAGACCTGACCTGAGCCGTTCTTTCTCAGACCTTTCTTACTTGTAGTGCGTGGTCTTCCTTAAAAGAACAGGGTCGCGAATGCCCGAGCAGTGGAACGCGTGCTACCCTGCTCTCGCCGCTGGGAACAAAAGCGGTTGTCTCTTGTGCCGGGAAGGCAGGAAGCGGCTGCAGGGCGGGCCCGGCTCGCGCTACCCTGTCCGCACGTGCGGCGTTCGTTGCTCACCTCAGCCGCACGGGGCTCGCGCCTTGCTCAGGCGCCTCAGCCGCCGGGAGAGGGAGGGGAAGGGGGAGGAGGAGGCAGCCTTCGGCTGCCGGCTGGCCTGTTACCCGTTTCCGCCGTGAAAATGAGACTGGCCCTGCCAGAGCGGTTTCCCGGGAGGTCGATTCTGGGGTGGCGGGGAGGCAGAGGAGCGTCCGTCAGTAGCTGTGGGTCTCCCCAGCAGGGCAGAGGGCATGTCTACCTCCGCCATGTCCCATGTCCCATGACTGCAATCCCTGGCTGCTGGCACAACCGGAGCGCATTAGCAGTTGGCGTCCGAAGCTCTGCAAGAGGCTGAGGAGCAAATCCCAGGTAATTAAACCCTCCTGGGCTGGAGGGTGTGAGCCAGCAGGTGGGCTGCCCCTCAGGGTTTGTGTGGATCAGCTGTGAGGGGGAAGTCTGTTCAGAGGCCAGGAGGAGGGGTTCTGCTGAGGCAGGTGTATTTTAACTGCTGGACACATCAGGTATAGCAGGAAAGTTCTAGAAGTATGTTTTACATTTGTGTGCTTCTGGAAGCATTGTGGGTCAGGTGTAATGTCAGTTCGGAGCTGCTTATCTGCATTTTGGTAGTAGAGGTTTTATAGTTGATGAGCTGACTTTCAAATCCAAGAGTTACAAACGTGTAAAAGTGTTACAACATGAAGACATGCATCACATATCATTAGATGATGGCTTGTCACACAGAATCACAGAATAGAAGGGGTTGGAAGGGACCTCGAGAGATCATTGGGTCCAACGCCCCTGCCAAAGCAGGCTCCCTAGCACATATTGCACAGATAGGCATCCAGACGGGTCTTGAATATCTCCAGAGAAGGAGACTCCACCACCTCCCTGGGCAGCCTGTCCCAGGGCTCTGTCACCCTTACTGTGTGAAAGTTCTTCTGCATGTTGGTGCGAAACTTCCTGTGCTCCAATTTACAGCCATTGCCCCTTGTCCTGTCTCCACAGACGATTGAACAGGGACTGGCCAATTCCCCCTGCATCCCATACTTAAGATATTTATAAACATTAATTAGGTCCCCCCTCAGTCTTCTTTTCTCCAGGCTGAACAGCCCCAGCTCACTCAGCCTTTCCTCATAGGGGAGATGTTCCAGGCCCTTCATCATCTTCGTAGCCCTTCTCTGGACTCTCTCCAGGAGATCCCTGTCTTTTTTATACCAGGGAGCCCAGAACTGGACACAATACTCCAGGTGGGGCCTGACCAGGGCAGAGTAGAAGGGGAGGATCACCTCCTTAGACCTGCTGGCCACACTCGTCCTGATGCATCCCAGGATCCCATTGGCTCTCTTAGCCACCAGGGCACACTGCTGGCTCATGGCCAACCTATCATCCACCAGGACCCCCAGGTCCTTCTCCACAGAGCTCTTCTCCAGCAGATCATCCCCCAGCCTGGACTGATACAGACGGTTATTCCTCCCCAGGTGCAAGACTTTACACTTGCTTTTATTAAACCTCATCTGGTTTCTCCCTGCCCAGCTTTCCAGCCTGTCCAGGTCTTGCTGGATGGCAGCGCAGTGTCCTGCATGTCAGCCACCCCTCCCAGCTTTGTATCATGGGCACTTGCTGAGGGTGGATGCTATTCCCTCATCAAGGTCGTCAATGAAGATATTAAACAGGACTGGACCCAACACCGAGCCCTGGGGAACACTGCTCGTCACAGGCTTCCATTCAGAGTCTGCTCCACTGATCACGACCGTCTGAGCCCAGTCCGACAGCCAGTTCTCAGCCCACCTCACTGTCCACTCATCTATCCCATGCTCTCTCAGCTTTGCTATCAGGATGTCATGGGAGACAGTATCGAAAGCCTTGCTGAAGTCAGGGTAGATGACATCCACTGCTCTCCCTCCATCTACCCAGCTGGTGATGAGATCATAGAAGGCTATGAGATTGGTCGAGCATTGGATCTCCCCTTGGTGAATCCATGCTGACTACTCCTCATGACCTTCTTCTCTTCCAGTTGCTTGCTAATGGCATCCAGAACAAGCTGTTCCATAACCTTTCCAGGGACAGAAGTGAGGCTGACTGGCCTATAGTTGCTAGGATCCTCCTTCTTGCCCTTTTTAAAGACTGGAGTGATATTGGCCATCCTCCAATCCTCAGGCACTTCTCCTGTTCTCCAAGAGCTGTTGAAGATGATAGCAAGCGGCTCCACAGTCACTTCCGCCAGCTCCCTCAGCACACGTGGATGTATCCCATCCGGGCCCATGGATTTGTGTGCATTAATCCCTTTGAGCCGCTCCTGGACCACCCCTACCTCAACTAGAGGGAAGCTCTTCATTCCCCAAACACTCCTACTTTCATCCAGGATCTGCGGGTCCCGAGGGGCCTCTGAAGTGAAGACCGAGGCAAAGGCGGCATTCGGTATTTCCACCTTATCATCATCACCCGATACCAGGACACCCACCTCATTCAGCAAGGGACCTACATTATCCCTGGTCATCCTCTTACTATTCACATATCTGAAAAAACTCTTTTTATTATCCTTTATGTCCCTTGCTAGCTTCATTTCCAAGTGGGCTTTAGCCTTCCTAGTCGCGTCCCTACAGGCCCTGACAACATCCCTATATTCCTCCCAGGTGCACAGACCCTGTTTCCACAGTTCATAAACCTTCTGCTTCCCTCTGAGTTTACTCATTAGCTCCCTGTTCATCCACACAGGTCTTCTGCCTCTCTTTCCCGATTTCTTACTCAAAGGGATGCACCTATCCTGAGCTTGGAAGAAGTGCTGTTTAAATGCTAGCCAGCTCTCACAGGCTCCCTTGCCTTCTAACAGCGTAGCCCACGGGATAGCTCCTAAAAGGCTGCGGAAGAGATCAAAGTTAGCTGTTCCAAAATTCAGGGTAGCTATCCTGCTTTTTGGCTTGCTTCTTCCACTCAGGATCTTGAACTGGATCATTTCGTGGTCGCTTTGTCCTAAGCTGCTCCCGACCTTCACCTCCCTGATGAGCCCATCCTTGTTAGTAAGAACAAGGTCCAGCACCCGCCCTCCCCTTGTAGGTTCCTGCACCATCTGTAGCAGGAAATTGTCCTCAACATACTGCAGAAATTGTCTGGACTGCATACGACTGGCCGTATTGCTTGCCCAGCAGATATCTGGGTAGTTGAAGTCCCCCATAAGGACCAGGGCCTGGGATCTCGAGGCTACTTCTAGCTGCTCATAGAAAGCACTATCAGCCTGCTCCTCTTGATCAGGGGTCCTATAGCACACACCCACAAATGTTTTCTTTTCTCTTTGCTGTATGCGTTTATTCCTTGCAACTAGATTTTTAAACTGTAAAGTGTTGTGGAAGCCTTATTTGGGGGGGGGTTGCTGTCTTTATTTGTGTGTTGTGAATAAGAAAATACAGAAAGCGTTAAGCTGTAACTGTTTCAAAAATAAGTGATTCCTGAAGAACTGTGATCTGTTGCTGTTTAGAATCCTCATATTCTGTAATCAGTCACAAAATCTGTTTCTCAAAGAAGCTTCTGGGTTTACAATCAGCAAAATGCCTTATCTGTACTTGTATTGCCATATTATGTAATTGAAGAACACAATTAGAGTTGTTTGTATTTCTTCTCTTGTTTTCGTGCTTCTGATAGCGCTGGTTTGGAGATGATACCCTTAGTCATGTATTTGTGCTCCTGTTCTCTTGATAGTTTCACCTAGAAATTATTTATATGTTGATCGTCCTATGGGATTATTCTTTCCAGTTTAAAGAAGTTAATTCTTACCAGTTCGATTTGAGATGAGGTGTGAGGGAAGAGTTTGAAATGGCTCTAATCTTGCAGCTGTGTTTCAAGATCAGGTGTGTTGTGTTGGAATCTCTCTGCAGAGGAGACTCACAATGGACGAGCTTCTTTTGTATGTTTATGTGAGCTAAGAGAGTTTCAACAAACTTATTTTAAAGAAGCAAACCAAAAATAAACCAGAGGCCTGTTTTTATTTTCTTTTTATATAATCAAGTAATCTAAATGGTCAAATAAAGATGATGGTATCTTAATCTAGACTTTCTAGTTGCCATTTCTTATTTTGGTGTGCTGTTATAGTCATTTTTCATTTTGCTTTCTATGCTTGATGACTTGAAAACAAAATTTGATGTTGCTTTCTGTGAATGAAAAGTAGGGTTTAAATAAAACGCCTTCCCTCTGTAAATGTTAAAGTGCTGTTATAACTGTCTGTCTATTGGTAGCTGTGCTTTTGAGAGAATATCTTTTACTTTGGGGGTTTTTTTAAGTTGTTTTTGGTTTGGGTTTTTTGTACTCTTTATTTAGCGGCAGGAGTTGGAGTTTTTAGATTTGTTGGAACCATCAATGTTTTTTTTAGTTTGGTATTGTAATGTATGGTTTTGTTTTGGTGTCTTGCCTACTGTCTTTGCTGCCAGTAGATGTCCCCTTTCGATCAGGGTTTGCAAGCATATTTGAAAAAAAGGCTTAGGGGCCCATGACTTTCCCGCTTAGCAACAGCGGCAGAAACCTCGGCATGCAAATGTTAGTAAAAAAATTAATCTGTTGTCTGCTAGTCTTATCAGAGGTCATTATGTTTCCCATAGAACAGTTGGTTTAATTACTTTTTTTTTTAAAAATGCTTTCCAGGTAGAGTGGTAGATTCACTGATACCTCATATGGCTGTTTTGAAACGTACAAATTTATTTCAAATTGTGACATTACAGTTGTATCCGATTCTATTTACTTGGAAAAATAAGCTTTGGAGAATTGCTCTGCAAAAATAAGTCATTAAAATATCTTGCAGAAATCCAGTAGAAATGGAGTGCTTCCAGCGTGACTTAAATGTGAACATGCTACTTTAGAACAGTAGAAACTATGGGACTAAGAAATTAAAACTGAATGATTCTTTGGTCTTCTGGCTTTAAGAAAGAAAAAAAATATATCAATAGCATAAAGTTAAGGATTTACAATCAACTAAAAAACATGACTGCAGCTTAAGTTGGACAGGCATTTGATTGTGATGTCTTTCTGCTCCCAACTGGTAGATCAAGTGTGGTGGTCACATTTTGCTGATTGATTTACTTGCTCTTGGCCTTGTGGTTGATTTTTGGTTTCCTTGTGTGGTGTAACGGCCTCGGTATTGGCAGGGGTGTGCTGCTTGTTCAGTTTGTCGTTGCTGGGGATTGACAGAAAGCTACTGTTCACAGAGAGCAAATTTGTTGTTCTTGTTTTGGATCCTGTTTCCAACCTACTTCAGACCCACAGCTGCTGGAATCCTGGCACAGTGGCCAGATAGACAGGGATGCCTGTACTTGCCCACCTCCTGATGCTGCCTTTGCATGTGGCTTGGGGAACTGGAGTTTAGCATGAAGGGAACCAGACTGCACATCTGTTTTGCCCCTCTAAGGCACATGTCTGATGTTCTGAATACCTATATGAGTTGATTTCCCCCCACAAAGAAAAAGCCAAATCGTTGATGTATGCTTTTTCTCATTTTCAGCCTTTCCCCCATCTGTCAGGTCATTTCCTGTGGTCATATTGAGCACCATGAACTGACAGTCTTCAGAAATAGTCTTTGTAGAGGATCACACATGCTAATCTCAGACTATAGTGTGCACGTAGTATAGACAGAGAGGTATCATAAGTTTGGGAAGGGGGTTTTAATGTTTAGTATTGGATATTCTTGTGTTGCTCTAGCACTTGCCATGTTTTGGGACTGCCTCATTTGTTAAACAGAGAATCCTGTGAAACTAGGAATGATGTGGGGAGGGCAGTTGTATAACAATGGTTCCACTATTAAAAAAATTAAGCAAATGAACGCTCTCCCAGAACACTTAACCTTCAGACACCTGAGCTGTCTTTGTACATTTTTCTTGCTTTAAAGCTTTCCCTGTATTGAGGGCCATGCTTCCCACACAGTTTAAGTGAGGTATATTTAACTCATTTAAAATGTGAACATAGCGGTAGCACTGCAAGGAAAAAGCATTAGTGTTCAAATTGAGGTCTGTATAACAAACTTGTGTTTCATTTTAAAAAAATACAGTTAGCTCATTTCCAAGGTATGTTCTTAAATGAGAGCATATAAAGCCTAATTTTTTTTTTTTGCATTAGAAATTCTGGTTCTAAAATTTTCCTCCTTCTCTTTTTTTCTTTTCCTTCTTCCTGTAATTGTAACGAGCATTTATTTACTCAGACTTCTGACCCTGCACATAAAGTGTTGAGGTAGCAGGAGCTACAAGGAGTGGTTAGAAACAAGGGAGAGTTTAGAGAAAAGTTAGTAAGGTTGAACAAATAGAATAAAGAATTTGGATTTATGAGAATGCAGCCCATCTTTTGTCAAAAGCCTGGGCCTTTTGCCGCCGGTAGACCTTCAAGGGTGTTCTTCCTTTCTTAAGCAGTAAACCAAAATGTGAACTACGTCATGTTGTTTTTATTTTGGGAGAGTAGCTTTTACAATAGACCTGGTGAAAGTACAATTGTTCTGGCTTAAATCAATCTCTTCTACTGGTCCCTACCTTCTGGCTTGGCCAGTAGAGCTTGAAAGTTTTGTTGCTGTTTGTTTTTAATTGTCACCTGTTACAAGCATTTCATTTTCTTCTTGCTGAGGTGGGGGAAAGCTCGTGTGCCTCTGCCATGGGTCACTTGTATGTGTCTATTCAGAAGAGCAGAAAGGTAGACAATGAATAGATGCTGCTTCCTTTACAGTCATTTAAGTGAGGAAAGGGCAGTTTGAGTCTCATCCTGAGTGGAACATTTGTTGCTACAACTTAATCCAAAGAATTTTTATTTAAACAGGCTCTGAAAATGTGGGTCTCCTTCCCATTGGATTAGGAGCATCCGTCTTTTTGATGCAATGTGGACCTTGTGCAATCGTGAATTTTAATGTGAAAATCCTTGCAAGCTCCACTGGATATTAGTTGCAGTAAGAGTATTAAATTACCATGTCCCTGAAAAGGTCAGGGCTTTTTTTTTTTTTTAGCTGGGGGGAATTGCTTAATTTTTTCAGACACTGAAGTAACCTATGTCTGATCATTATAGGTGATTTTACAATTTGTATTCCTGTATGTTTGTGTGTGGTATTTACCTCTTAAATCCTTCAAAAATGACTTTGCGGAAGTACATCACATTCCTGATGGGTTCTGGAGTGCAGATTAGATGATGACCTGCACGCCATAAGTAGGTATATGCTAAACAAGCAGTAAAAAGTTGGAATTATACCTGTTGGTGTTCATGTGAAATGGACCATTTCTTTTGTGAGGAGAAGACTTATAAGGCTGGCAGCTTCGATGTTTTCAGTGGTGCGTGACTTCTGCTTGACTCTAAATTTAACCATTTTGCTCAGATAAAATATATTGATGACAGAGGGATACTATCGTGTCAGTGTTCTTATGAGAGTAACCTTATTTTGTAAGAAGTAAGAAAATAAAGGATTCTGAATTTTCAGTTTGTGGGGATAGTGGGAGCTGGTTTAGAAAAGTAAGTAAATAATAACGCTGTGGGTCTAGACATGGCATTGCAGAGTCAATGCTAACAATGGGCAGTTCTGAAGGTGATATTAAGGGCTGCTTTTTTGTGGGGGGTGTTGTGTTGTTGGTTTGTCTCTTTTTTCCTATTCTGTTCACTGGCACCAGCACATCATCCAATTGTTCTTTTTTAAAAATATAGCTGCTCCAGGACAATAGAGTGGTGATGTTGTAGCATAGTAATTGTCAACTGAAGGGGACTCAAAGAGCTTCCAGCTACAGGGGAAGTTCAATTTTGGATCTTATGGCTTTCAAGAGGGTTTGTAATGACTAGACTGTTTTGACTTGTGATATAGAAATATGTTGAAGAGGCAGTCTGTAGTATCCAATGTTCTGGATAGCAAGGGGTGAGCTGGAAACAAAGGGCATTATTGCTGGGAGACCATTCTGAGGTAATTCCAGACAAGCCAGAAATGGAGCAGTAACAGTGAGGATAAGATCAGTCAAAGCACTTTGTAGATTTAACTACACCAGCTTTGAGATGGGTAGCTTTGAGCAGCAGTGCAGCCTCAGTGACACCAAATGTAGTTACGTCAAAAAGCTGGACAAGTAGGGATGAAGTTAACAGCACAGAGGTCCCTCCCCTCATGTTGCGAAGTCTCATGAGCCGCAGTGGCAACCAATTATAATATGATGGATGTGAGATTCTTTTGGAGACAATGAAGGTAAACAAAAGTGAGGGAAAGGTGGCTGGATGCAGTTGCACTTTGTTCATTACATGTCTGTCATTGAGCATAAATGAAGGTTTAGCCTCTAGATATAGAATAGGAAATTGGATCTGAAATTGGAAGGAAGAGCCAAGGAACAGCGTTTTTTATGCCAGCAGCTCAGTTTTCATCCCTGTAAAACAAGACTTATTTAGCAAGAGGGAACATGCAATATTTGTATAGATGTCACTGTAAAAAGCACAAAACTTTGAGGTATAATTATGGAGCTGGAATGAAACAGACACCCTTTGATCTTAGAACCCAATCTCTGGCATTTGAGTCAGAAATTCTAAAGAAAAGCAATTACTGAATTAATGAGTAACTTTTGAATTCTATTTAACAAGTGCAGCACGTCTTTAGAAATTCTTCTCATTCCTATGTTTCTTACCTGTTTCAGAAATATTCAGTTTTGTATTTGTGATAGATACAAAATTTGAAGGAAATACAGGAAATACTGTTTAACAGACTGTGCCACTAAAAATCAAACTCTACAAACTCTTTGTATAAGAGGACTTGCATTTTTTTCTGAATGCTGGAAACCACTGCCCTCCCTGGCCCCACTTGAATGCTTTTCTCTATTGTTCAGTGTACCCAGGAAAAAAAAGGGCTCTGTGGTTTATTGTTCATTTTTATTTCCTACCCACATAAACCATAGGGTGTTTTTTGAATTTTATTAAAAACACTCTATCCTTAGTCCCCCAAACAGTGCAACATTTGTACCTCAGATTACTTTGTCAGTGCCTTTCCTGATGCAAGTAACACAGTGCTTTGCAGATCAGCGTTGCTTAAATAGTATTTGAGTGAGTAGCCACACTGTGCCAAATGGTAAGGAGCATAAGTATGCTTCACAGGAGATACAATGTTAGAGGCCGTACTTATTATTCCTTCTTCTCTCTTATAATGCGTTCTGCTAATGTGCTTTAGAAATGGTATGACATTCAATGCTTGCTGTCCTTCAACCACTCCAAATTTGAGAGATTAAGATGATGTTTTTCACATTTGACAAAATCTAAGATCTGAAACTCAACCTTGCTGCTTCTTCACTGATGGCAGGGCTTGTAAATAGATGGCCATTAGTGATATGGAAAATACTTCAAAATACTACCTGTCACTCTGGTGGCTTTGCAGTGCTAGAAAGGGTAAAACATAGTAGTTTTGTTTGGATTTTTTAATATGAAAATGGAAGTGGCAGTTCATGCCAAGTTTGAAATTAGTACAAAATGAATGATTTTGTCCTACCTTTTGATGCTCGTAACTCTTCAGTTGTGTTGCCAGAATGCCTTTGTAGCAGCATTTGTGCTTCAAATCTAAAGGTCTTGTGCTTCTCTGTCCTTTATATATTTTCTCTTCAGAATATACCCCACACCAGTACGGTGGACACTTTGCAACCTCTGCATAGCAGGCATTTTATATTGAGTTACCTGTTGTGTGATTTTATTGTGCTATCTGTTCAGAGAAATGGGCCAGCCATCTGCCCGAAGCAATGGCCATCACTGCCCAGATTTCCTCTGATATTCCCTAAATCTAGACTTTGTGAAAACAGCTCATCTAGTTTGGCTACATTTGGCTGTATTTGAAGCACGATGTTAACATTTAGTTTAAAGTTATCTTCGTTTACGTGCAGTATTTTCATGTAGTATCTCAACACTGAATAGGATCAGCAGCTAGTGATATTTATGTACTTTTTTTTAACCCTCTCCTTCCCTCCAGTTGTTCAGGCTTTCATTTAGAAGCTCCAAGAAATAACTTTAAAAAGAAATATCATTTTCTAAGTGAATACAGTAAATGCAGTCCGCTTCAGACCAATAGTCAAACCACACATATAGCGATTGAAGATAATGTTCTCTTGATAATGCTTCATGACGCGAAAGTGTTCCTCCCTTTCAAAAAGTGCCTCTGCACTTATCTTACTGCAGAGTTCCCTAAAAGATCGCTAATGTGGAGTTTTATAAATAATCTTTTTGCTACTGCTCTAAGAGTAATTTAATAGACGTTTCTGGGAGGACATGCTGATGGGAAGATATTTATAGGAAGTATCAAGGGGTGCCTGACATCCTGAGATGCATGGCTTGGCTTTTAAGTCTGAGCTGGGAGCAGAGAGGAGGGGGTTGGTGTTGGTGGATAGGCAGTTTGCTGCTGTGCAGTGTGAGCACACTTTGTGCCTACTGTTCCCAGCCCACCCACCATGTTCTGAGAACAGCTCAGCTCTTGGACTGTTGTAAACATTGCTCCAGCTGTTTGAAGACAGTGGAGTGGTTACAGTAGTTGCTGGAAGGCCAACCAAGGCCAGCCTTAATTATTCAGACTTTTTAGAGAAAATAATTTAAATGTTCCAAACATTGAGCAAACAAAGACTTCCTCTTAATCCTACTATAGCAGGAAGCCCTTTCACTGAAGGACAGAGTTTTTTCCTTTCAGAATGGCTTCTCTTCCAAAAAGCCCTCTTTGAATCATCAGTCCTACCTGGCTGTGCCTCTGAATCCAGCCCCTTTTGCCATTTTTTTTTCTTGCGTACAAAGAGACATTTCTCCATACAAAATTCTGCAGTATTCTCCACCCACCCCCACTCCCCCAACAAATAAGGCTGTAGAAAGGTTTGGATTTTTTTCCTCACTTAATTTTTTTAGACACACACTGTGGTAAATTTTGGGATTCCAGGCTTTAAGATTTAACGCTGCCTTTCTTAATGAACCTTTGTGTCATTTTCTTCAGTTACGCATTTGTTCTGTAGCAACAGCCTGTGGTGTAATACTGACTTTCAGGTAGTACCTTTTGTGGCAGAGGAGACCCAAGACTTTCTGAGCAGTTGTTTAGCATGGCTGGTGTTTGAGGCAATTGTTTCGTGTAGTTTGGATGGTTCTGTACTGTCGTAGGAACAAGAGGGGGACACTGAATTAAATGTTTATATATAAATTATTGATTACTGTTAAATTAATGGAACTGAGAAGAGAAGCATGTGTTTAAAAACTTCTCGGGTTTGTCAACCGCCATCTGTTGCTTAAATTAATTCAATGTTTGGGCATAAATAAGGCATTAGGAGAACCTGAGTGTCTTGCAGTAGCAGCTGAATTTTGGGGCTGGAAAGGAAGGCTGTAAATGCAAAATGTTAGCAACAGAGTGGAGTGAGATAACACAAACATCTCTAACCAAAGATCTGGCAGGAGTTACTGCTACCAGTGTAGGTTGTGTTGCAAATAATATAAGCACTTGAATAGTACTATCCTACCCCCTTCTCCACACATTTGCAGTTTACTGGTTTGTTTCCTTCGTGAGAGCTGGGGACCAGTCATGAGTGCATCATCCAAACCTGTCTAATCCTGGCTTCTGAGTTCTGGCTCCTAACTGGGAGCATCTGAGGTCCTTCTTCTTCCAAGTGGAACCTGATATGGATTCACTATATGGCATGAAAGGAAAGAGAAGCAATTCCATTAGTACCTTAAATTTCTTCTGATTTGGGACGGACCTTAAATGGTGAAACTATCTGGGAGTGGAGAAGGAAATCATTGCTAAAGCTGTGAATGGTTAAAATGGTTTGACTTACAGGAAAGATCAGTGATGGAACAGCTCATAGTCAATATGTAGTATGTTGACAAAAACCGATGCTAAAAGGTGCACATAGTAACTGATAAGACTAAAATACTTTATATACGTGACCTGAAATGTCAACCAAAACATCTATCGAGTTCCAGGAACTGGGGATCACAGTATTTAATGGACAACTTGTTATCTCTGTGGGACATAGTAGAAAATAACTTGATGGAATTCAAATGATGATTGCTTAAGGAAACATTTACCTTAGTGGCCTGCACAAACTCAGATAATTCTGTACTACCTGCTTAAGACTCACTGGTATTTCAGCTAGCTGTGATAATTCTTCATTTCTTGACTTCTTATAATTAATATTAAACATCTGCATCCCAGCCAAGTGATAGTGGTCTCCCTGGTGACTAGCATGATTATTCTGAAATGTCTCATAATGGAAAGTGGGTTAAACTAAAATTATAGCACAAATTGTCTATGATACAGTAATACTGAAAAAATTAGTACATCCTTGTGTATTTCACCAAAGCTTAATCAGTACTGTGATGTTCCAGCCCTGTGAGCCTTGGATTTCAATCATGTACCAAATAGCTGGTTGCCCAGCAGGAGAGCCTATATAGGCTAGAAGTTATTTTTGCCTCTCTTGCATGTGTGCTGTCAGCTCTTCCCTTTTGAATTGGGAACCCACTGTTATGATTTCAACTCAGTGGGTGAAGTAGTGGGTAGCTGGGTCACTTACTAAAGTGTCCTGAAGTCTGTGTATAGATTCAGCACTTGTAAGGCATCCCTTATCCTAACTGCATTGCCAAATTACTTAAACAGAAGTGCAATGTAGATTGTGAATACAGCTTTAATCATAATGCTAAGAGTAAGCAGGTTTGTTGTTTGCTTGCCTTTTTTTTCTTTTTTGAGGGGTGGGAATTGTTTATTTCTACACCCATGTCTTTTTAATAAAAAACCAACCCCATGTTTAGTCTAGTTCCATTTGCACTATGTGAGAAAGCTCTCCTTTGTGCAGTAAACAGCTTTGCTCTTTCCCCTTCTGATAAGAGCTACTTAAGGGTTTTGTCTTTGTGTCTTCCACCTTCTTGGTAGGGCATCATTAGCTTTTACAGCCACTCACTCTTTTCAAGTTTTCCAGAGGATTTATACCTGTTTAATCCCTCCTGCTCCCCCCATCTTCCAGATTCTATTCTTTTATTGAGTAGGACATGCTTTTAGTTAAGATAAAGGCTGTTTTCCTTCCTCGAATGTTTCCCTGTGCGCGTGAATGTTTACACATGTTAAACATCACTTCTTTTGCTAAGAACTTGTGGGCTACCTGGGGAGGTTTCAGGCCAGGAATATCTTTCAGCCCTTGCACCTTCTGTTTGGGAGCTATTCACAGAATCACAGAATCGTAGGGGTTGGAAGGGACCTCGAGACATCGAATGTTGCTTGACATTCTGCATTTTTGAAGGTGGATGCTTGTAGAGTCAGACAACAACATATGGTACTGTTAGGACTGTTCCCTTGGCTAGGAAAGCCTTGAGCCTTAGGGTCAGTGGGGCTGCTTATGGAATACCTAGGGAGGTTTCAGGCCAGGAACATTGTTCAGTCCTCACACCTTCAGTTTTGGAGCTATTACTTGACATTTAGCATTTTTGAAGATGGACGCTGGTAGAGTTGGAAAATATTTCTCTTCTTTCCCTTTGGTGGATGCTGCTCCTTGCTGCAGAACACACTTTCTCTGAGGCCCTATATTCTACATCATGAGTCTCTACAGTGAAAGCAGCAAGATGCTGGGAAAAGCTATTTTCTGTCACTATTTATGGTCAGAAAATAGGTCAGTCCTTAGAAGTAGGAGCAGCAGTGGCTTTGCTGGAGTTTGGTAGAGACACTATAGAAGTTGTGAACCTCTGTGTTTGGTTCAGTGAAGGCAGGTCAAAGCTGTTTTCCCCACTGACCTTTCGTCTCCTACTTCTTCTTGCTTATGTTTATTTTGTGAGAATCATACTGAGAATAAAGTGACTCAGAATATACATATGGGGAGAAATAATTCAAACTGTGAGCCTAAACCTTCCTCTCAATTGCAAATAAAAGGCTGGTACACAGTTAACTTCTTGCTTTATGCCCAGCGGCTGTGCCTTTGGGAAGCTCACAAAGTACCAGCTGGATTCAGATACGTGTTTCATGAGTGCTTGCACCACATTGGCTAAACAAAAGACAGTCCAGAGATGTATCCTGAAAAATTAGTGAGAAGATGAGTTGTGCCTAAATGATTTTGTGAACTTTTTTCCAACCCCTGACTTTTCTTGGAGGGAATTAGGACAGCAGGCATAAAGATGGGTTCTCTTAAGTAACTCAATGTTGTAGCAACCCTACTCTGCCCCTGCCAAGATGCAGTTTGCCTTTTAAAAAAAAAAAAGTAATCCTAAAAAAGTCAATATGCTGTTGAGAGCAGAAAACTTGATTGTATCTAACTGTTTCTGTAGAGTGCTAGCAATACCAAATGAAGATTAGAAGGCTTGTTTAAAACAAATTTGAGAGCTTGAGCTACACATCCAGAACAGCCCAACAAGCAAGCTCCGCTTGTCTCAATGTGATTACTTTTTCTTCTTCTTTTGTTTAACATCACCACTGAGAGTTATTTTAGGCTATAGGATATCCAGTTCTGATTCTGCTTGCTTGGGCCCATCTGCAGCAGATCTTTACTGTCTCCAAAGTGGCCTTCAGTGATGGCTGAGCTACTCTGGTGTAGTTTGGATGAAAGAAGCACAATGTAGCTTTAGAACTATTTTACAAGCTGAGTGGAGATAGTTTAATGGCCTTTTTCATTTTCTCTACTTTGTTTATGAAAGAATTAGTCACTGTTTAAATAGTTAATGTCAGTTGGTCCTGTACTGTATTTAGACCGTGTCCTTCCAACTATACCGGTTTTTTATTACAATGGATAGAATTCTATTTTACTCAGCTGCTTCATACGGTGTTTGAACTGCTAAGAGTATGTGCTATTGGAAAAAACCTTGAGTGTAGTGTAAGATATATGCAAGTGATCTAAAGCAAAGACAACACAGCTGGGGAGGGAGGTGTCCAGTAGGGAAGGCAAAAATGGGACAGAAAAATTGAACAATAACCACTAGAACATGCCCTGCTTAGCCAGTGGTATGCTTACCTCTTGCTTAGTTAAAGAGTTAACTACTTAACTGCCATCTTAAAAGAATTGCTAAGAAGTTTGAGGGAGATTTTTCTGCTTTCTGATATGAAGTAGGAGTTGAGTTTTAACCTTCTGTAGTGGAAGACTGAAACTGGAGACAGACCTGCTCAGTAATGTTTGGTTTTCCTTTTTTTTTTTTTTCTCCTTCTAGCTAAGGAAGCCTTATTAGTCTCCAGTGTCATCTTAGCATCTGGATTAGTTCCAAAGGGTCAAGGCTCAGACAATCAGCAATTTAGACTCTCAGTGAAACTCTGACGACAGCCAAAAGATGTATGCATGTGTTTCTGTCTCTCCAAACCACGATGTCATTCAGCCCAGTATTTAGCCAGTATTGGATTGCTTGTTTCCTTCATTGCTTGAGCAGCTTTTCCATTATAAGTTTGTTCTGTCAGTGGTGAGGTCAGATGGCAATGATGACATTCTTGGCATGGCCTCTTTTTCTCATATCCTTAGAAAAAATAATCCCATAGTAGCACTTAATTCAGTTTCAGTATTGCCTTATTTGTCCTATTGGCCTGATGACTTGTACTCCTCATCCAGCTACTGTGACTACAGCCAGGCAAATGTCACAGGGCGGTATTTGCTATTACTTGAGTAAAGTTATCCTCACCCCTTCATCTTTGCTTTCTGTTCAAGATTTCATAAGCAAGTTTTTTATTCCTGGTAAGGGAAGAAGCAGTGGGAACACAGAATTGCACAAATACATTGGCACAGCAAACACCTGTGTGCCAATTAGTACAGCCAGAGACAGAAACAATTACTCTAGGAACTTAAGACCATCACATAGCACAGACCTGAACAGCAACTGTTCCAGGTTACGTGCAGCTGTAAGGATTAGTATCTTATAAGCAACCAGTACGCTTGGAGACACTGCATAAAAACATGGGGTGTGTGTTGAATTAATGACAGTTAAACTGGAAATCTGCACATCTGCTGTGAATTGAAACTGTGTCTGATTTGTAAATGGATGCACCTTTATTGTGGTGATATTTCTTACGATGCCAGACTTTAAAACTAAAACGTAATTCATTAAATCATACAAAACCAGTGTTTTGGAGCTGGCTGTGCAGCCACTTTTTGAAAGCACTTGTTCAAATGACAGAAGAGCGGAAAAATGTGTTCTTACATCATACTCACAGAATTTCCTACTTGAAAACACTGACATGGTGACTTCTAAAAATTTGTCTTGTCCTTTTCCAACACATTGTAAGAAAGACTTGGCTGGTTGATGCATCAGGGAGGTCACGGAATATTTACAAACAGATCCTTTTTAGTGCAGTGAGGAAAAAATTAGGAGGCGTGTTAAGAGAACTGGGAAACCATTCAGCTCTGCTGTGTTGTTTAAGTTTCTTGCAATATTGTTACCATTTTGGCAGAGAGAATCCATTGCGCCCTTTGTACCAAGCTATATTAAATTTAGGAAGGCAACCCTGAGTCTTTGTACCTTGTCCGAAAAAATGCTCAATACCAGATGAAATCCTGAAAGCTGATGTTAGCCAGTGCTATATGCTAGCTTTACTCTTGCTGCTTGTGGAAGATCTAGTATGTTAAGAAGTTTGCCTTAGGAGTTTGTATGTTTGGTACTTGACGCCACAGTTGTTAAGGTGTAGAGGTGCTCATTGTTTTTTAAAACTACATGTTTTCTTAGAAACACTGGCCTTCCCAGTTGACAGGATTATCAACAGTCCTCGTCTTTTCTGCCTTTTATGAAAAGGTCTTTTCCAAGTCAATAGTCATTTCTCATTCCACTGACACAAGAACTTTTAAAAGCCATTGTTCCCATTTCCCTCCTGCTTATTTCATGTGATAACCACAGATTATT
The DNA here is from genome assembly GCA_020800305.1 of Porphyrio hochstetteri. Taxonomy (NCBI): domain Eukaryota; kingdom Metazoa; phylum Chordata; class Aves; order Gruiformes; family Rallidae; genus Porphyrio; species Porphyrio hochstetteri. The sequence goes on along the minus strand of CM036918.1, from coordinate 22,073,777 downwards.
CAACACTGTGTTCCCAAGCAATGTTTTCACGAATGTCTGGGTTCTCTTTAGGTGCATCACTCTTCTTTGAAAACTATGGCATATTGATCAAAAATTACAAAAATGAACAAGCTGGCAGTAGCTTTTTCTTGTGAAATAGATAGGCCAGGTGGATAGGAAAGAGTTGAGTGGGTAGGAGGATGAAACTGCAGTGATGCTAGAAACAGAACTGGAGTCTGATTATTAGGACTGGTGAGAGGAAAAACGAAAGAGCCAACACCCAACAAACAGCACCAGGGGTTCAAATACTGCCAATATTTGCAATATGAACTTTCAGAGTTGTTTGTTCGAGTTGAACTTCTCTATGTGAGGGGCAGGACTCTATTTTTTCAGGCTGTCTCACCTAGATAATTTTCAGGCCTTTCAGCCCACATACTCCCCCTCTTACCTTGAGAGCCAGTCTGTCCAGCCTTTGGGGAATTTTTCCTACTGTGCACCTTGTTTTAGACCCAACTTTTTATTTTTTCACTGGTTCCCTTTTATCTTTATGGATTACATAGCTTGTACATGCAGAAGGGTTTAACCTCATTTTTAAAAAAATCTGCATTGTCATGGTGAATCTTTCTGTAAGAAAAGTTGAATGGCAACATCGCCTTTTGAAATAAATCTGCAAGGGCTGAGGCCCTTGGGCATCAAACTGCTGATTTGAGAAAGATCTAGATGTCACAATACCACTTTTAAAAAAAATAGCCACTCTGAGGTTTTTTTGGTAGTTGTTCTTTGCTTATTTGTCCACCCAGTTAGATCATTCTTCTCTTAAATGCTTGTGTTTGATTAACACTCTGTATATACAGTTGGGTTTCTGAGAGATGTCCAAAGTCTGTCTTTATGGAAGGTTTAACTCTTTCTGCAGTGTATTAAGAGGTCATAACTTAATTATTAAATTGGCACAGAAGTTAACATAACTTGCTAACAGGCTAAGCAGTGCTCAGGCAGCTTGATGTAGCTTCTGATTGGCTTAGTTAGGTACGAGCTGATACAAGTTTTCTTGTATCTATGACTGAATGCATTTGTTTTGACATATACATCAATTGCACCAGCACTTAACTAGGTACTTTTATAAATAAACGTGTTAAATGAGAAATGCCACTGAATGACTTTTTGGAGAGTGAGCCCTTGTAATGTGAGCAAGTACAAGGTAAAAACTTCCAGCTCTTACCAGCAGATGTCAGAACGGTGACAGCAAGGAAGAGAGAAGTACTTCCCCCTCATTACACACACCCCCCTCTCCTCGGTTTCCAGGCAATTTTTGAAGAGAAGAAACTTAAATAATGATTAATAATAAGAAACCAACAAGCTTCACTATAAATTTGCAGAAATAGCAGAGAGAACTTGTGCAATCTGAAGACTGACGTCTCTAAAACAAAATTCATGGTACATAGAAGCCTTTTCAAAGCAAGTATCCCTTTTCTCTTTCTTCTTGAAGTCTGGTTATTTTTTTTCCCTTCTGTTCTCTTTTACGTGTAGCAGATGTTACTGGTAACAGATTTTCTAAGAAACAAATTATTGGACAATACTCTTGGCAAATACAGTGATTTTTGTGTTAAGGATGACTGACAAACATTATGTCTTTTTAGTAGGCAGAATAAAGTTCAGCACTAACTTACGTCACCAGGGAAGTCTGTAAGCAAACCTATGTGTGCATTTGTATTTATTAGAAATCCTGTTTCTTTTCCGTGTTGATCTTAATGGCCTTTCACATACCTTAATACTTTAATCACTATGGTAGTCTCTAGTTCCTGACTATTATTCTTGTCAATTAATTAAAGCCAAGGAGGGGGAAAAATAAGTGTGTACTATTTGGAAAAGATTTCAATACTTGTTCACTGTAGCAGAGCAAGTGTTGGATTCAAAGCATACTGTGGTATTTTGAGTTAGACTGGGAGAGAGGGCAAGGAGGGGAATAAATGTCCAGGAACAAGCAGAGGGAAGCATATAGCACAAGTATTGTTGCGGAATGTCGTAAAGAAATTCCAGCTACAGTAAGAGAATGAAAAGGTCTTGATTTCTGCCAGCACTTCCTTTGGGTTTGGGTCCTGAATGATCAGATATTTCCAATTACTCTCCTGCAGGAATTGACTTTAACAAACCATTCCTTCTCTCAGCTTACCTGGCATTACAAAACGGTGTTTTGCAAGGTAGAAGTGATGTTTTCACCATGCCTGGAACAAAGTCCCCGCTGCAACACAACACACAGGTGTTAGTGGTCAGGGTTAGCCATGCTCAGCTTTACATGCCCTAGTGTGACTGCAGATCTTCTCTCTCCTACCCAATCGATCTTTAGTGAATCACCCTTTAGCCTATTTGCATCTGAAAGAAGGCTGGAATTGACCGTGAAGCATATACAGTCAATCCATAGATATTACTGGCACTGCTATATGCTAATTATATAGTCGGTAATCACACCAGAAAACATGTGGAACAGCTTTCAAACTTCTCGTGCTATTTTTGGTAAAACTCAGATATAATTACTTCTTATTCAGTTACTGGCACTGTAGCTACCCCTTTCTGTTGTATTTATAGATAAAAAAGCATTGGTGAAGGTAATTGGTCAGGACATGCACTCTAAGAAGCTAATCCTAAACTGCCCATGTTCTCACCGTGCAATGTGCGTAGGAGATCACTGAGTGATCACTGCTCCTCCCCCCTCAGGCAGGTGTGCAGTGCTAACCAAAGGCCAGAGCTTTAGCATCAGTGTCGAGTTTGGAACACCTGCATACCCCAACACACCCAGGAATCCCACAGATAAGTAAAAGATGTGGTAACAAAACTGTAATGGGGGTTTTAGACTTTATAGGGATTTTACATCTCTTTCTGAAACAGCTTAACTGCATCTTGCCTATGATAATATCTCTCAGGAATTAAAACTACTATTCATGATAAACAGTCATTTCCAAAATAATTTCTCAAAATCATCTTGCGCTCATCTAATCCGACTTGCAAATAGGAAATCACTCGTTCTGGTGCAAACTGATACTGTGCCAGTATGGCTGATCATTCATTATGTGTCCATTGGCTCACTGGTGCTGGCTTACAGTTGAGGCCCAAACACTTCCTGCTCCAAAATCTCCACTCTTCTAGGGGAAGTATTAAATGTCCCTCACTTAATGTCACAACTGAGCATAGCTCTTTACCATAGCATCCCAAGTAGGGAGTTTCTTCCCACTTGGTATTTGGGTCTGCATTTTAAATAAATGACAACACATTTGCGTTCTGTTTATTTATTTGAACACTATGATTTAAGAGCCTAAATGCAAGTTCTTCCCTTTATTTCTGCAAGTAGCACTGCAATCATAACTTACAAAAATGTTTAAAATACAAAATGTACATGAAATTACAATACAAGGCTCTGTAAACATCTAGAACTTAATCTTTATTGTCCCACATTTTTAAATATAAAACATCAATTTGAACAATTTCTGAACCTCAAGGAATGACATCCATTATGAGTATCAAAAATAGAGTTTCAAAGGTTTGTCTGTATCAGAACAAAACTGTCATGTTATTTTCATTCTTTGGTTTAAAAAGGACGGCAGTTCCCCTGATAACATGAAAGTTTTACTGCAGAAATTCAGATTGCTAGTTTATGGTAATTTCAGAAATCACACCATCCCCACCACCACCCCGATTAATATACTACCCCTTAATTTTTTGTTTTAAACATTGATCTTTGACCTTCTTTATAGAAAAGCCACATCATCATTAAGGCTTTCTTTCAGCATAATCTAAATGAGTAAAAAGTTTTGGAAAAGTACTTGGAGAGAAGGACTTAAGGGCAAGGGAGTGGATGCCAACAAAATATCAACAGTTGCCAGGTTCTGTTGTTTAATTAAATTTGCATAGTCCAATAGTGTGTGCTTTTTATATCACTAAAATTATACATGATTAACAGTCTTTACCTATGTTATCACACAAGCTAAAATAAAATTAAGACCCTTGTATCGAAGCTTTTACAAGGCATATACAAAACTGCTTTAGTATCCAAAGCTATATTTTTTAAATTTCAATTTTAAATAGGAAAGCATCTCTATGTCTACAGGCATCAAGGTATTTAAAGGCATCAGAAAATTTAGTGCATAGCAACTCCGGATTGTTTGGGCTCCTGTATTTTAGGTACAGTGTGAATTCTAGCTACTTGGAGAGCTTGCAAGGAGACTCTGTACCGGTAAGATAAAGGAGCATAAATCCCATACAGTATGAAAAGCTATTAAATTAGAATTCTCCTACCAACAATGGTTAATGCAGTAGACCCAGTAACATGAATGAAAACTGGAACATGCCTTGCCACCAGTACATGGTCTGAAGACAATTACTCAGTTTTACAGCATTGTGTGTTTTTTTGGTTTTGTTTGTTTGGGTTAAGCGTGTTATTAAGTAGGTGTTATTTCTGAGCATCTGATCCTTTTCTAGGATGTTTAATGTAAGTGGGCAGAGTAGAGCACCATCGCTGAGGGACAATTACAATATCACACTCTTCAGATTACAGCTCTGTTTTTTTTTTCTTCCTCAAATTTCAAGATTTGCACCATTAAAGATACATTTACAAAAAGGATGCTTAGGGTTCACAGCACACACACAGTGCCTTGTGTTAGGTTTAGATAACTATGAAACATCAACGTAGTGGCCTTTGGCTGCACTCCTAAAAGGAAGTACATGAAAAAAGTATAAATTCACCTGCTTAATGTATGGTCTCTTGAAAAGTTCATGGTTCAACTACTACAAAGATGCAATCACAGATACTTTAACAGTACTGCTTGGGTGCTGACTTAAATTTAGCTGTAATATTTTGCCTGCAAAAAGCTCAATGAATGCTTTTCCCCATGACTATCAGCCAGAGGGTAACATCAGTAGAAAGAACCTATGTTTATTCTGACAAGTATTATAGTTTAGCAATGGTATCTACCTTAGGACCATTTGACTGTAAATTTAAAAGTCTATAATAATTTTCTGCAGAAAGAGGCATGTGCTCTGCATGTGTTAAACCACTACAATGTCTACAATTGTCTGAATGAGTTTCAATGCAAATACACTTTCTATACTTCAATTTTTTTGACTGTGTTCATTCTTAATTTTTGTTAGTCTCATGGCTCACTCAAACTAAAACTAACATCTTAAACGTTCTGAGGTTCAGCATGTGTCTGATCTTGCTTTGCTATGATAGTTGTACCCTGTACGTTCCATATCAGAAAGCTTTGTAAACAGTGCTGTATTCTTGGCGAGGGAAATGTTTGTGGCCTAAGCAGGCAATTTCAGATCCTCTCCTAGGTTTCTAATCATAGAGGCCTGAGGCTTTTGAATAACTATGTAAACAGGTTGTTTCAATTGGATCAGATTATGTGGGTAAGGGGAATGCATCCTTTGAGCACAGCATGATGGTTACTGCTGCTATGAATCGTGTGCTTCTGTGGTAGTTTCTGCTTCACGCACTTACAATGAAACATGGGCAAATTATACGACCTAATCACTAATTTGCAGTGTTACTTTTTAGCAAACTGATATTTATCAACAGATTAAACTTAAGGAACTGTAATTGTCACCTCATTAGGACTTTCAAGTGGCATGATCAAGCATACAGCATATAGAAGATACAGATGTGATCAAATTATTTATTGCATGGAGAACTTTAATGCCACTGAATCAGTGATTTCAAAACCCTATTCTGTAGGGGACAATAAGAACACTTAGACCCTCAGCAAATAATAAAATTTCTCTGGTGTCTAACATGGTTGATGTTGCTGTTCTTCAATCTAAAATTCTACTGCTCAAATTTGATTACAAATGTAACTTTCTAAGAAAAAGCTATTTCAAGAAGGAGCCTGTGCTAATAAAGAACAGGAAGATTATCCACGAAGTTATAAAAGTTAAGTTTTGGAATGTCATTTCTATCCCAACACTTTCATGATGGAATGGTCTTTTTGCAGCCTATCAAGTAACATTTTCAGTTTATAAACAAGTGCAGATCTACATTTGGCTTTGCTTCCTATGAATCTAAGAAAGAAAACACTACAGTATTTGTATACGCAACAGCTTCCATGGCATTGGCTTTGGGTGACAGGTACGATTTGCCGCTGGAAGAAAACATTAAAAAAAATTAATATAAGCTTAAAGGCTTTCCAAAATGACCAAAAGGTGTTACAAATCATCAGTTACAAACTATACTATCTCTAAGGGAAAGCAGCACACTGAAGATGTGTGTTACATCTTTTCCCACATTCAGTACTGTGAATATTATAAGAGCAAACTAACATCTCCACACATTTGAAGCACTTAAAATATAAAAGTATTCTATTTAAATGCAAAAAGCAAAGCTTGTTTGTAACTTTAAAACAGTTAAAATATCTGGTGTAGATTCTGTGTGTCCATTTTAAGAAGTCTCTTTACAGCATCTGAGGAACTATAATTATAAATGCTCTGTCTCTACATCAAAAGTGTAACCCACTAAAAGGGCTTTGCAAGGATCCACCGTTCCAGTTCATAAAGGCCACAGAGTTGGAAGCACAGTAAGTCTAAAGAAGAAGAGGGTGAAGAAATATTCAGTGAGACTGTTAAGTTTTCATGGATATTTAGTAGTGAGCTTATTCATTACTGGCATCCATCAGATATTCTTGTCTCCAGAGATCCAGGACATGTACGTGTAGACTGGCTAGCCACTGTTGTTCCATGTGACACTGAGATCTGTGACATATCTCTTCCTATGATCTCATTCACTAAAAAATAAAAAAAAAAAAAGTAACTTGTTTTCCTGCTTTCCAAAAAGGCAAAACATATCAGTGTATCCCTTTTTAAAATGAAGCATTTCAGTGCTAAGCTGCCATGCAGTTACATAACAGAGGATGAACGAGGAACCTAACTTCACTAACAGTTGAAGTAGAGCAATGCAGAGCAGTCGAGACAAAAATGTCCTAGTTTCTCTTAATGTTATGCTATGTACTTACCATAATCCATGTTGGAGAATCTCTGAAACACTTTAAGAAAATAAGCACATGCATGTATGTATGACAACCCAGTAAAGGAGAGGCACAGCATAGGCCAGTTTAGTACACATTTCCCCACAGAACTCATTCTGTTCAAGCGTGTTACAGGCACAGTGAATATCTCTAGTAACTTCTGGCTCCTTCAAGCTACTTACAGAACTTCCCCAGAACTTGGATTTGTGTTAATACAACATTAATGTTCTTTTTAATGCTGTATACCTATTTAATTGGCCAGTTTTCTTAGTACTTGCATTCTAAAATGGCAGTAATGGCAGTAAGTACTTTCCGTAGTTAATAGTCAACTTTTCTGTAGTGAAGAATTAAGATTGACTAACATGCAGGCCACATCAGTTTGTGTCTGTGAGTGTGTCAAATCAACTAAGATTACTCAACTATTACACTTAAAAGTGAGGGACACCATGGTGAATATGATAATGCAGTACTTAATTTATCAACAAATTACAATTTTTGGAGTGTTACTTTAAAGCCTATATAATTGATTGCAGTACAATTGAGTTTGGAAGATGACAAAAGTAATTATTTTAATGGATAAATGTAAATGCAGTGATACGAATCTCCATTTTCCAAAATCAGCAACAATAAGATTAACTAAGAATAATTTTCTAAGTGTTGATGAAATAGTAATGACAAATTTTAGATAAGGATTAGATGATAACCAAAACACAAACTATCAACAGTTAGAAGAGACAGTCAATCATGTTGTTTTCCATAGCTGAATGGCAGTAGGAATAGAGTATTCCTTGCTCAGGAAGAGAATATGGTGAATTACAGTAATAAAAGAAGAGACTTCATCATGAGTTTGTTTGGACCCTCGAAAACAGGCCTAATGGGGTCCTTTTGTTGAATAATGACTATGCCTAGGTCAAAGTAGAAATTTTTTTGGTTTGCTAGTAAGCAGCTCTTACTGAAATCTTAACAGATTTGGAACTGAGGTTTTTGCTCTTTAGTTCTCCACTGGGTAACTTTATATTGATGTACCTCAGCACACTTCTAAATGCTTCCATAATTTGCTTTAGCAGGATTTAGCTTGCTACGAACGATTCCTATCTGGTAAAGGCATATCAAAATCAATCTACAGGTAGTGTAATTTGCTCTTTATGTTTATAGAGTGTTCAACAGTCGGAACATTGCCTTTTGCTGCAGCAGTAGCACAAACAGGTCTGAAAAAAAATGTAGTAATGCTGTGAATGCTCTGAAGTACGTGTAACATCTGCAAAATACAACTCAAAATACAAATATAAAATATTTGTTTATATTCTTTTAGTTTGCTTAGGAAAGCTTTAAAATTGCCTTATGGCACATACCTGTATGTAACCATGGAGGCAATATTTGCTATTTAAAAGTCAATCAATAGCTTTTCTTGCACAAATGCAAGGACAATTTGTTAAAAATACACATTATGGCAGCTCAAAGGTTAAAACAGTTCAGACAAACTAGTTAAAACTAGTTCTCTCTTGCATTACAAGACTTGCAATTAATGCAAAAAAAATCATTCATTGAGCTTAACTGACACTATGACATTGAGAACTGTGTGACTGCAGGTTGGATATTTTTCAATAACTTTATTATGCCAACACAATGCATAAATAAACAGTTGTTAAAACTAAGACTTTTAAAAACAAAACCAACCACAAAATTTAGAAGTTCACTTATAAGAACTGTGTTCCATCGGTTTCTGTCAGGGTACTCATCAGCTTGCTCTAACTACAGGACCTCTAACAGCTATTATCAACTGTCTGCTACTGAACAGTTGCTTTGTGGAAATGAAACACTGTAGCTGTTCAGTGCTGTTAAAACTTTGAGTGGCACACTAAAAAGGCATGTAGCTACCTATCTCTTATATTGTGAAATGATTAGACCGTTACTTTAAGTTTTGATAGATGACCCGTATCTGTAGTAGGCAACAGCAGAACTGGTCTATATCCTTGCAACATTTTGTAGTTCCCACAGGCAAAGGTGTTTATTAACTGAACAGCTTGTCGGCATGCAGCATTAAATTTTCCTTAAATCACGTTACACTGCGAATACACTAGCTGGTCACGGGGTGTTTTATTTGCCAAAGGTTTGAATAACTAATAATGTAGACTATTAAAGTTACAGATAACTTTTTGTTGGTTTGTTAGGGTTTTTTTAATATCAATTTGTTTAGAAGCAGCTGCTTTATAGCTCAGTCAGACAGCCCTGCCTGCCATAACCTTCATTTTGCTGTTAAGAGAATTTTTCTTCGCAACATTTTTAGCATGCGGCCAATACAGATCTGCCTGGCTTGTATGGATTTACCGTAGAAACATCTACTATTTCGAAGGGAAATGCAGGATGCTGTCTTCTTCCCAACAGCAAATTCTAGTGGAGTAGTTTTACTCTCCAGTGATTTTGTTAAGATTGGTAATTTATAACTCAATCAGTATCCAGGTATGGTTGGTTTTTTGTTTTCTTTAAAAATGGTAAGTATTGAAAATGGTGTTTTGACAGAGTGCTAGCAGGCCTAAATAGAAGTCCAGCATCCTCTTCCTGCTGTGTCTGGCAAAGGTGTGTGTTTCACTTTGTCAAAGACCATAGCCTCCTGACTACGTATCTTCCTAGTTTATACTTTCCACGAGTGTCTTTCCATCTGTCTGGAAATCTGTAAGCAAAAAACGGATGGGGAAGCCTGCAGACTCTGAAAGGCTATATGTTAACTCAGGTTATGTGCAGATAATGGTAAAAATTCTTCAAAGCAAGCCCTGCCTGCAGAAGCTAGCAGCTGAGACCAAAGTGCTCTTAACCTTTTGCAGTGCAATAGTCTACCTGCCAGGTTTGAGACAACTGGGTGGGGTTGTACCATGACCGATGCGATTAACAGGTAAAGTGAGGAGGTGTGGGCCCTGCCTGCCTGGCTGCGCTCAACATGCTTGTGAGCACTGGAAGGGATGAATGGGGACACTGGGGGGATACCGAACTAGCATGCAGACTAACAGATGGAGGAATGGCCTTTAAATCAGGAAAGCAGCTTTTCTAGAGAAAGCTGGTCCTTTAAAGCCTGAAAAATAAAGCATTGTAAAGAAGCATCAATATTTACCAAAATTAGGCAGCCTTGAAGTCCTTTGGAACAGCTCATTGAAGAGATGTACAACTTGGCTTTAAGGCAGCAAATAATGAGATGATTGCATGTATCAAAATTGGGACACATTTGGCTTTATATGAAGGACATCATGTCTTTACTGGTATTAGTGTAATTAGCTTGTCTTTCTGATAGTGGAATGGTATAAATTACACAAATTTAAAATGTCAGTGATGATGTTGGTAAGAAGTTAAAATTCTGCACAGAAATGGACAAAAGTGAAGATAAAATCAAATAATGTTTTCCTTCTTGTATTAATTTCTGTAGGGAAAAAACCTTATTAGTTTATAGACTTAACTAGAAATCCAAAGGGTTAGTAGAATGTGTGATTGACCTTCCTCCACTCTGGGTCAATCACAGAACATTTAGTAGTCTGCGATTAAAACTGAAAACTTAATTAATGAGCATAAACTCAGGTTTTCTATAATGTTGTCTAGCAAAGTCCAAGTTCTTGGGTGACAAATGGAGGGAGGATGTAAATTTCAACAGTCCTGAGTAAGGACAGAGCTCAGGCTATGCTGATGAGGCTTTACAAACAAAAGAAACCTTTTTTGTACTTTCAGAAGCACACTTTATCCCACCTTTCCTGTTTTTAACTATAGGGTGCATGGGCTACGCTGTCCTAGAAATACAGCTGTGTTGTAGGCAGATTCCTCCACTATAAAAGTGACAACTCCATTTTCAAAACTTGTTTGGCAGATATGGCATGAATCAAAATGCAATACAGCTTTATTTATTTATTTAAAATAGGCTGTGGAAAGGAAATAATTTTAACAATTTTCCTATGTCTATTTAATTGACCTCTGGCAGTTATCCCAGATTTCAGCTGTTACTTTATTTGCAGGTTTCACCTTTTTCTTTCCTAATATACACAGTGTAAGCTGGCTGGTAAATTTATACTAATAGGTAAAAATAAGACTCTGCAGAACAGCATTTAGCACTCTGGGGAGAAGATCTTCTGCTCCAGAGAGATTTGATTGGACCCATAAATACTGGTGATACTGTAATACTGTGCTGCAAGGCACCTGGGGGCTCAAGCCGCTATAACCTTTCAGAAAAATTAAGCAGCACACTAACATCAATATCCGTGGAACAGAGCAGAAGACAGCTGGCTCTGACATTTGAAGGTGCTGTCAAGCAAGAGCAACCACACATTCTATTTCACAGGTTGTTCCCATTGTTTTGATTTCATGTAGCATTATGTTGGCTTTAAGTCCCTACTGATTGCACACATGAAAGACAGCTGAGCACATCCCCCCCCCCCCCCCCCGCCCCCCCGCTTCTTTTAGCCTTTTGTCATTGAAGGCTTGCACTGGGTCAGCTGATAAAATTATTGCTCCAGCTGTTTGCAGCATGAGCAGCCAGACGGTTCATAAAGATCTCTTAAAACTGTTGCAATCCAGAGTTTTAAGATAAACTAGAAGTAGCTCATCCATGTGTGCAGGAAGTGACACCTACAGCCAGGGCTAGTAATCTTACTTGTCCCAACAGAGAGATGTGTCCTGTGAGCAGGTACTGACCAACCTCTCGGGAGACGTTACCCATGTTAGCTGATTTAAACAGAACATAGTTTTTGCTTATGAAGCATGACAGCATCATGAAAGCTGGTGCTTTTAACAGTCAGCTGCTGAGTGTTTTGGAAAAATGAAAAAATTATGAATTGAGAATAACAAGTTCTTAAAAGATGGTAAGAAGATGTAAGATCTGTGCTTTTTTTCCCCACTGGTTTGTTTAATCAATTCACGATGTCACTTCTAATTTATTCTCCTAGTGTGAGACCAATAGATAATTTGTCGGTCAACTCATTTAGTAAGATGGTACAAGTATATATTTTATATTAGAATAAAACCATGTTTAGATGTAGCATGACATGCAAGATATCTTTTTAAATCAAATGCCAACCAAATACTAATTGCTCTGTACTTATGCTCTGTTTTGTACTGGAGCATAAAGGACAATATAAGATCCTGCACTGGCTGGGGAGTAGACTAGATGATCTTTTAATATCCCTTCCAACATTCTGTAATAAGCAATTCCTGAACCTAAAGGCCTTTCTGGGAAGTGACTTCTTTTCCCTTGCAGGAAGCTAATAGTCTATAATCAGCATCTATATTTTCAATAGGATGAGAATCTCTCTGATAGGCAGTTACCAAGCATTTCAGGTTTTTGTTGGTCAAAGATAATGCCTGAAAACCTCCATGGAGAACTACATGCAAACTGTTCAGATTAAAAACTGCTACTAGGTGTGTGCTAGGCAATAGTAGAGACCTAGGAAAAAGCATAACATGTTTGTCTTAGGGAATTCCTGAGCCAGAGACAGTACCCTTTGTGCTGAATGGTCCCATTTGGATTTTTCTTCCCAGGGTCCTTTAGGTCTGTCTGTGCAAAATTCTGTTATCCGTAACAAACTGAGACACGAAGTTCCAAAGCTTAACTACGTACAGCTGTAGCAATGCTTTTTGTATCTATTGAAGTGGTTGCATGACTACTTGATGGATGCCATTATTGCTTTGTCTCCCAAGAAGGAGTTTTCATTACCTTTTCTGTGCCACCCATTCATTTTGTTATCTTTAGCATATTATCCTTGTTCATTTTTATGGTGGGAGAATCTTAGCGGAGTCAATGAAACTTCTGTTCCAAATCCTCAGTCATACTTGTTGTCCTTAACCAAGACACCCCAGCAAATAGCATACATACATCTAATTCTTTTGTAACATCAGGGACAAGATGTGGGCACGTACCAGATACATATATAGCACCATTTGTTCATTCTCTGCTGGTTTCCTAATTACTCCTAGCATTTATTCACCCTTTTAAGACTACTTCTAACACCACTGAGCAGGTCCTCATAGAATTGTCCATTTAAAATTCAAGGCTGTGTTAAAGGAGAACAGTTCAGAGCACTTGTGACTGTATCTATAGAATTAGGTCAGGTGATTTTCCCTGTTACCCTAATTTCTACTCCTTTAACTAACCAGTTTTAATCACAAGGTCTTCCTGTAGAGGTTTATAGACAGTTTGGGTTTTTTTTTTATTATGAATAGCTGAATAGCATCAGTGTCACATTTACCAACTTCCAGTCCTCTGGCTCTGAATCAGATTTAAGCAAGAGGTTATACATCACAGTGAACAGTTCAACTCTTGCTCACTTTCAGAGCTGTTGCCTGGCATGTCAGACAGAGCCAATTCCCCTTGACCAGGTATGTTTGTTCTGAAACCTTTCTACTGACACTTCAACTTGAGACAGGTCCTGCAACACATCCCTTTTCCAAAGGACTCTGGCATGAGAATGCAAAAAACTAAGTTCATTTATCTGTTTTTAACTGAAGTCCTGATTTGTCACCTGGTGGTCAGGGTTCGCATTTAACCTAATGATTTTCTTGTTCTTTACTGGTTTCTGCATTTGGAAGCAGTTTGCAGTCTCATTGCAGTGTAGTTGTACACTGAATCTGAAAAGAATGACAGAATAGAAGGGGTTGGAAGGGACCTCGAGAGATCATCGGGTCCAACCCCTGCCAAAGCAGCTCCCCAGCTCATATTGCACAGATAGGCGTCCAGACGGGTCTTGAATATCACAGAATCACAGAATCGTAGGGGTTGGAAGGGACCTCGAGAGATCATCGGGTCCAACCCCCCTGCCAAAGCAGGCTCCCTAGCTCATATTGCTCAGATAGGCGTCCAGGCGGGTCTTGAATATCTCCAGTGAAGGAGACTCCACCACCCCCCTGGGCAGCCTATTCCAGTGCTCAGTCACCCTCACTGTGAAAAAGTTCTTCCGCATGTTGGTGCGGAACTTCCTATGCTCCAACTTGCAGCCATTGCCCCTTGTCCTATCCCCACAGACCACTGAAAAGGGGCTGGCTGATTCCCCCTGCATCCCCTGCTTCAGATAATTATAAACTTTGATTAGGTCCCCCCTTAGTCTTCTCTTCTCAAGGCTGAACAGTCCCAGCTTACTCAGCCTTTCCTCATAGGGGAGATGTTCCAGGCCCTTAATCATCTTTGTAGCCCTTCTCTGGACTCTCTCCAGGAGATCCCTGTCTTTTTTATACCAGGGAGCCCAGAACTGGACACAATACTCCAGGTGGGGCCTGACCAGGGCAGAGCAGAAGGGGAGGATCACCTCCTTAGACCTGCTGGCCACACTCTTCCTGATGCATCCCAGGATCCCATTGGCCCTCTTAGCCACCAGGGCACACTGCTGGCTCATAGCCAACCTGTCATCAACCAGGACCCCCAGGTCCTTCTCCACAGAGCTCTTCTCCAGCAGGTCATCCCCCAGCCTGGACTGATACAGACGGTTATTCCTCCCCAGGTGCAAGACTTTACACTTGCTTTTATTAAACCTCATCTGGTTTCTCCCTGCCCAGCTTTCCAGCCTGTCCAGGTCTCGCTGGATGGCAGCGCAGTGTCCTGCGTGTCAGCCACCCCTCCCAGCTTTGTATCATGGGCACTTGCTGAGGGTGGATGCTATTCCCTCATCAAGGTCGTCAATGAAGATAAACAGGACTGGACCCAACACCGAGCCCTGGGGAACACCGCTAGTTACAGGTCTCCAGTCAGACTCTGCTCCACTGATCACGACCCTCTGAGCCCGGTCTGACAGCCAGTTCTCAACCCTCCTCACTGTCCTCTCATCTATCCCATGCTCTCTCAGCTTTTCTATCAGGATGTCATGGGAGACAGTATTGAAAGTCTTGCTGAAGTCAAGGCAGATGACATCCACTGCTCTCCCTCCGTCCACCCAGCCGGTGATGAGATCATAGAAGGCTATGAGATTGGTCGAGCATGATTTTCCCTTGGTGAATCCATGCTGACTACTCCTCATGACCTTCTTCTCTTCCAGTTGCTCGGTGATGGCAACCTTCATAAGTAGTTCACAGAAGGCTTGTAACTAACTTACCCTTTTGACCATCTATTTTTAAAGTAAGCTTTTATTGTTTTTCTATAGTACCCCCCTTGAAGTTTTCAGTCTGTAATGTTGAAACAGCTATAAACCAGTAAGATTTTATTTATATTTTCCCCTTTTCGCCCCAAGCAGTTTCTATATGCTGCTTTGAACCAAATAAAGAGATATTTCCCCCTGTGGGTTCTTCTCATGACTTACAGCTCCATGAAGCAGTCATCACACTTACCCGTTCTATAAAGGATGACTCAAGTATTCCATTAGTGTATTTCCTGCCTTTGCAGATTGTCTGATCTCCTGCAGCACACTATAGTTACATTGCTCTCCTGCTCAGCAGTATAATTTAGAAGCTATACTCTTCCTAATTTAAGCCTGGAAGTTAAATCTGTACACATTCTGTACTGATAGTTAGCTTGTCTGCTTTGACACTAAGCATTCTTCAAGCTACAGAACCATTCAACTTCCCTGTGTAAACATCTCTCTTGCATTAGTACCACACTGACTATCTTTCTTACACCAAATATCCAAAATACCCTTTATTTTAATCTTTAACAAATACAGCGCTTCTTGCTTGTATTTATTGAATGCTAGTGTTTGTAAGCATCTTTCACTCTTGAGGCTCATTTTCTGTATGTGTGCCGTCTTCAAAAGGGACCTATCAGTGTACATTTTGTAATTCTGAGATAGAGGTTTCCCAGCCTGTGCGTCAGTCTTTAGTTGATGGTGCTGGTATGTCAGGTTATTTTTTTATTAACTTTGAGTTTTGATTTTTCAAGAACTCCTGCTCTTCAACAATTACTCTGTACCTACCAGATTCTGAGTTGCACAGGATATAGTCTAGAAATAGTCTTAGCTTTGAGTGGTATTTTGCTAATAGATTTGCTATTTCAAGATACAGAAATGTCAACTTAGTGCACAGTCCTTTTCCTACTTCTGCCATTCTGCATAGTAGCTACTTACCATACTGATAACTTTTTCATATGTAAGGAAAGCAGAACTAAGTCAGTATTTCAAAAGCTGGTAAAAGACCAATAATGTGATTTATTTGAGCTTTATGGGCAACCTTAAGATAAGTCTACATATTAACTTGTGTGAGCACTGTATTAAGGCTACATACTCAGAGCTTAGTTACTTTACTGTGTACAATCCCAGATGTACTGTATGTTTACAGATATTCTCCTGTAAAAATCTATGGGGAAAGTGTGGTGTGTGTGTGTGTTAGGAAAAAAAGGACAGTATAGTTCTTTCGCACTTTAGGTATTTTGGTATTAAATGAGTAGAATGAGTATAAACACAAACATGACCAGGATATCACATGTCAATTTCTAATATTGTTGCTATTTAGAAGCATCATAGTGCATAATTATGTCTGAAATAAAGAAGCTGAAAGCATCTTAAAATAAATCCAGGTGATCTTTCCCAATTACAGCACACATTCAACTAGAAATCTGTAAGTCGTGTGCACTACCAAACTGACATTGCTCCGTACTTAAAAAGTAGCAGTGTTCTTTAATTTCTCATGGTTACCTCATCTGGCCACTCCACAACCTTGACTGTGTTCGGCTGTGTGATTTTCATACCCTCTTCTGTTATTTGACTAGATCCTACAGCACTCAGGAAGTTCTGTGACAGGGATATACTTCAAGTGGAGGTTTCTACTGACAGAATGTACACCTGGTTCACAACTTGTGAATTTGCAACTGTTTCAGAATATACAGGTGTCCAGTTAAAACAGTACTTAAGTATTAAATAGCGCTTTTCACTTGGTAGATGTTAAGACTATTAAAACACTTTCCCCTTTCCTCTGTGCTCCAATTGCAAACATTGAAGCATTTCAGTAAGCAGACTCACCCTCTAGATTTTCCACATAGGAGTTGGACATGACTGCTGAATGTTGAGTCCATTTCTCTGTTGAACCTGATGGCTGGTATTCCAGGTCAGAGATAAAACTGTCTGTGTCAGAGAAGAAGACAGACATAACTACTGACTGGACTAAACCAAGAAGTTACAGTTCACTCAACCAGGAAGTGACTTTCAGTTTTCTTTTAATAGTACTAATTTTAAATACCCAGTTTCATTCACAACTACTACGTATGCTGACATACGGAACTATTTATAAATTATCAGCGTGCCTATTAAAACCAGTATCACTTATCTTGTATACTTAGTTACTTTTCACTTAGCCGCCAGAGCCATAAAAGTAATGGTTAATATTTTTGGATGTCTACCTAGTTGTATCATCATAAGTCTTATACTACATAAATTTCATCTTAGTATTTGTCTTAGAATACTCCACTTACAGTTTTCTCAATCTGCTTTACTTACTGTGGTCAATCTGCTGTGCCCCTTGACAGAACCTCCACTGAACAAAGCAGGCAAAAGAGTACTAGTAAATAAAATCTTTATTTTTCTCTTTCCTGCCCTTTAAGCAAAGGAAACTGTTGCAGTAGCCAGTCCTTAGCTTCCCTGTTACTTGTCAGACTGTCTGAACACTTTGTCAAAAGTACTGATCTGCAGTCAGGCCACACACAATTTGAAGTATTGGCAAACTATTATCTTGGCATAGGTGGCTCTATCAGACCAAGGCAACGGGGGAAACTAAGGAGGTAGAGGAGATCTGTAGTCCACTGCATGGCTTCTTGGAGGAAAAATGAATGTGGTGTATTACTTTAACAAGTGCATGCTTATTCAGTTATGATTAGTGACTATGGGGAGTTGACAATGTTATATGGTGTAGGGTTTGAGTTTCTTGGGGTTGGTTCTTTTTCTTTCCCTGCCCAAGAAAGATTTTCCAGTTTAGCAAATCAGACTTTAATACAACTAACAAAGTTACTCTGGACACTGGCTAATTTGTGCCTTCTGGACAGAGCCATACACTGCTGTGCCAGGGATGGCTCTTGGGAGAATGAGAGAGTCTCTTTACTTCCTCCTGAAATTCAAGCAATTCAAATTATTATTCTTTGGGTGACTCCTTATGCTTAATTGTTTAAAGCTTAAAGTTACATGTATTTAATCAGGAAGTGGAAATCACTCACTGAAAACGTCCACTACCATTTTGAAGCAAAGGAGTACATGATAGACAAATTCTTCCCAAATAATAGGAGATCAAGAAAAGTTTTCCCACCAACTGTGGTAGAAACAGCAAGAAAGTGACATTTAAATAAAGATCTAATGAATCCAGGGAGATGGATTGAAAACTACCTTGGGATGAAATAATTAACTTTTACATCAATCTTTTTTAAAGCTCAGGCTTTCAAAGAAGCAGACAACACACGCTGACAAAAAAACCTCCAGAGGAACAGTGAAGTTAATTAGCTCTTTTAAGCAACAGTCCCTGTACCATGAAAGCTGCATAGCCTATACAGTATGGATTATCTGTCACTTGAGCAAAGCAATACGATTCTGAGCAATTTTACTAATTAATTTCATAGATAGAGGGATTCTGAGGTTTTTAATGTCCTAACAAAGCTGATGACAGTATTTGCTTTTATAAATTTCTGCCAGAATGTGTCTTGTGTAGCACGTGTAACATCCTGCCAGCACCTTCTGGAATAAAGCATGCACTTGCCTCAGGGACACAGTATTTGTTGTTTGTGAAATGTGATAAATAAAGCAACAGCCTTTTCAAGTGTGTAATTAGCAGAAGGATTTTGTTCAACACACACTTAAATTAGAACTTGAGGTCTTGGGCTAAACATACATTAAAGATACCTTTCTACCTCAATTTTATAAACATTTGAGAAAAATTTTTCCTTAAGTACTATATTTTGTACCTACCACTAAAAATTAAAATATTTTAAAGTAAAAATCAAGAAAACCAACATATTACAGGTCTATCTAACTGATCAAAAATGCACACTTTTCTGAACCACTGCTTTGTCTTGGCTCCTCCCTCAAGTAAAGAAAGGTTAAGAAAAACTTTAAACAACTCAATTATCTGCACCAGATTTGGGTCAAAGCAGTAAATCGGCTTAAAATTAGAATTTTACTAAGGGTACAGGCAGACCAAAAAACTACCAGTTATACCACTTGGTTTTCAGAATCCCTTCCTACAAGAGCCATGCGCTATCTGATTAAAAGTTTAGCCTGTATATCCTTTGCTACCACTGAGCTGAAGTAGGATCTGCAGGCAATGGGACTTAAATGAGAAGATGTACTAGCTTTAGAAAAATAGATCCCAATAAATATTCTAGAATGCACAATTGTTTTCAGTGTCGCCAGAGTAAGTAGCACAGAATGTTTGGGGTTTTTTAGTACATAGCAGACTGTATCAGCTGTCTAGGTTTGGTAGTATTGCTGCATCCACCTAGGAACTGATTTGTTTTAGAGGACAGATCAGTGAATTGCTGGATATAAGTTGTCTTTTGTCAATTTGAGGTAAGGTTCTACCAGCAGCATTTGTTAAGAATCCCTGCAGCTACGTCACAGGGGTTAGTGCAGTATATTTAGCCTGGTTTTGACTCCACGTGACTGGCAAGAAGCACAGTGTCAACTTTCCCCAAAATAAAAAAAAAAAAAAAAAAAAAAGAGCCCTGCCAGGCTATAATTAACCCTCAGTCTTCTGTGCTGTGGAACAGCCAGCTGATGCTCTTGGTTTGTGACCAAACCCAGTCACGTGGCAGGAACATGTTTATGATGGCAAGCTATCAAGGACATGTTGGGTTGCCTTGCAAGTTACCATTTCAAGCCGTAAGACAGACTTTCAGTAATTTCAGGTTTGATGCCAGCCTAACCAATTACCTTTTTTTGTTTAAATTACCTGTTAAAATAACCCTGTATGAAGTGCAAGGAGGGTATCATTTTCCTGTGCACGTTGTATTTATAGCTATATAGGCTGACTGTGCCTTCAGAGTCACAGACAAGCTCTGTGGTTATTTGGTACAGTAACAAATATCAACCTTTTGGTCACACTCTGTATTTATCTATCGCAGTGAAACCAACGCATTTAAGTCCTATGTTTACCCCTTTCTTTTACCCAAGCAGATGAATCTAACATAGGAAGTATTAAGCGTGAACCTTTCAGCTAGAGGACACATGCTGTGCTGCGGAAAGCAGTGCAGAAGTGGCTAAGTGTATTTTTTGCCAGTGTCACAAGGGCATGCCTAACTCCTCCCAGTTCTGCTACTATTACAAATGTCTGCACCATGACATAGATTGAATTCACAGAGAAGTTTCTAACCTCTTCTAATTCTTAAATGGTAATCTTTTTGCAGAGGTGCAACTACTTGAGCTCACTCTGAATTAGTTACAAGGTGTTCTGTGGCTCTCAGAGGCAAATAAGAAGTTTCATATGCTAGTTGGTTATATAAACTTGAGGATTTATCTGGAGTTCTTCACACATCAGCAGACTATACCTGGTCTTCTGAATAGATGCCTTTCTAGCACAGACTTTATGAACACAGTGAATGAGACCACTAGATGCAGTCATGCCATGCTTTAACTGCTGGCTACCCCGATGGATGACATCCATCCACTGTTCCTCCCTGTTCCAACCTTTTCCTTTCAATCTACTGCTCTGTACCTGGATCTCCATTTCCTTCAACACTTATTTCACATAACCTGTTTCTAAAAGAAGATTCCAATTTTCTTCCACTGTTTCAGGTTCCACATTATCACCTTACTCAACCTTGACATCTCACTGCAGGAGCCCACAAACTTATGAGAAGAATTGTAAACTACTTTTAATTGCTATCTCCATACTAGTTGACAATATATATTTAATAGACAGAATACTAAGGAGGAGTTTGAACACAATCTTCCTAAACAATTTATACTAGTATAATTTTTGGAATGCCTTTTATCAACAAGAATATTCTGATAGTTCTGTGTACTATGTAGACTAGAGTGCTTGTCACACAAATCCATGTCAGGCATGCTGCAGGATGCAACATTTGCTCTGTGCTAAGGAGACAGCAAAAATCAACTTGAGTCAAAGAAACCTTGAGTTTGGTTTGTACATCTCAAGCTTGAGTTATATCAGCAAGGCAAGAGATTTTTGAGACGCTCTCTTCCCTACTGAGTTAGATTCTAGAATTCAGTATTTCTTGTGTTTTGTAGACCTTCATAGAAAGAGCTGCCTCAAGTAATAATGATGTCTTAATGCATAAGTTTTAAAGATACAGAAATACCAACTACAGTAATTTTCCAGTACTTCATTAGTTTCCACTATGATTCTCGAAGTTAAGCTGAAGCTACAGTAAAAAGCTACCTGTAAAGACGTACAAATTTTCTAGCAAAGATCAGAATAATCTGAGCTTCCCAGTAAGAGAATTTATCAACTAGTGAGTTACTGCAGAACTATTAAAATGAATGAATGTGAATGGCTTAGAACGCTACATGGAATGTGTCTGACAAAGCAGACTTCCTGCTTTTGGTATACAAAACAGTTAGAGGATTTTAGTTATGATTTATAGTAAATCTGCACACTGGACTTTCTAATCTCCAGCTGTATGTAATGGAGATGCAATGAGTAACAAAATATAAGAGGATTAGTGGAAGGTCATCCTGATTTCCTGAATACAGCCTAACATAATATTTTTTAAATGGTTAAATAGAGCTGTGCATGTTAGAAATCTCATCACTGTAGAAAGCCATGAAATCCAAGGTAAACTCACTCCTAAACTGCAAAATTCAAGAGATTAAATTTTAGATCAACAACATTACAATAGTTTTAAATCTAAAACTTGACAATGGGATAGGTAAAACATCACACTAGGTGCGCTTCTTAAAAGCGGAGTGGAAAAACTTTTCAAGGTCTCCTCTCATAACTAGACTGAGTCTAGCTATTGATTAGCTTTTTTAACAGGTGGGGAAGAAAAGGGACCTTTATCAGATGGCACATACAACAGAGAAGGGTATGGATGATGGACATGGGAAAGGACAGCCAATTGCCTGTTTCTTGTCACTTCAGCTGCCTTGTTCACACCTATCTGCAGCCCTAAATACTCTGTTGTCTATACAGCGGAATTGGGCAGAGGGGGCAAATAAAGAGCAAGAAGCTGCTTTTATGTAGTTCCAAGTCCAAAAGTTTACCATCTTGTGCAGACTGGCTATTGCAAAGACCTAAGCAGAAACAAGTACTGCTTTTCAGAACACCTTTTAAGTAGTAGCATACAGTACAAATTACTTTGAAAATGTGTTATCTTTCAAATATTTTCTGTAATATTTTAGTTTCACATCTAGGTGACCTCATGCATTTTCACCCCTTGTTTCTTCAAGTTAATTAGAATGTTTCTTATAGGAAGTAAGGATGGGAAGAAGGAAAGCCAAACAAAAGCACAAATTCAAGGTGGAGATTAGAAAAGCCTGAAGACATCAACCAGAGCCTGCTGAAAAATAAGTCAACAAAGAGCCAAAGTTACTTAGAGAAAAAAGAAAGGGGAAAAAAAAAAAAAAAAAAAAGGAATAAATTCCACTTTATGCAGACACCCAGGTAGAGGATCTGCCTGTTTCACTCGTATCCTGAACTCACAAACTGAAAGAGCAAGCCTGGTTTGCTCTAACTGGTAAAGGGCAAAGGAATATAACTGCACTGAAAGAGGTACTGTGTTCTGGCCATTGGCAAGTGTATCTGACTTTCCAGAGAAGCTATAAGCATAGCTGTATCCAGACATGTTACACCTCCAGGAGCTGCTGGATCAAGGCTAATCCAGATACTCTTGGCTTCAGCCCTGATTGATGAAGCAGCCTTGCAGTTCTGTGTGAAGTAGTCAATTTGGGAGTTTTTTTTGGTGTGCTATGACGAAACAGCCTGTATGTTGGCTGAAGACACAGTGCGATTTACTTTTAGGAGCCTAAGGGAATTAATTTAACTAGTACCCAGAGCCCCACTTCTTTAAGTGTGGGCTCTTTACGTTTTCCCTGGTTTTATTTTTAAAAATTTTTAAGAATTTGAAATCATACTCAATTAGTCCTCGTTACCAAGTTGTTTAGCTTAATCTTGCCATGAGGTAGCACTTCCATACTATGGTCATTTTTTTTTTTAAATAGTTTATTTTCTTGGCAAAGAAAATACCTACTATTCTAAGTTTAAGTAATGTGCACTATTTTAAAAGATTATTTCTGCTGTCAGGGTGTTTTTGTTTGTTTATCTTTTTATAAGACTACTAACTTAAAATATTTAACATCTGTAATCCTGCTATGATTTATAAAATTTTCAGTTGGCTTTGCCTTACTGTTTTGAGAGGTTTACTTGCCTTAATTGGTAACTCTTAAAAACCTGTTTTCAAACAAAATACAGCTTTCACATTTGAGAGATTAGCTGGCAGAACATACTGTATCAACATTCACCTATGTATGCAATTGTGTAGCATATCTGATTTGCTATTTGTGTCTAGCTGCATTGGTACAGAAATTAAAATACAGTTAACTTCAGAATTTTTCTTTTGTGTATATTTTTTAAACCACAGTAATACGTTAGGTACCTTAGAAAAAAAGTGTTCCTGTCTAAACATGGGGTTTTTGTTTTTGTTTTTTTTTTTTTTTTAAACTGATTAAGCAGAGGAGGTATTTACATGTGTTGAGAGAACTGAGCAGCTTGTTTCTTGTCACTATGCCCTTCAAGATTTTTGTAACAGCAGGTTTCAGGCTAAACATCTGATTTATATTTGCAGAATGGAAATGACAAAAAAAGCAATCATCAAATGGTGGTAATATTAAACTGAAAAGATGATAATCTCTATGCTTGCAAATTTATTGTTGCTGCCAAGTGCTAGTTTAGCGTTTCAAACCATATTCACTTTTCCATATAGGAAGCATATAGTTGAATCATCAGTTACCAGACCTTCTCTGAATGTCTGCAGTAAGCATTATTTAAAACAACCGAGTGAATAAAGCTGTAGCCATCTGACTCATATGCATATTGATTATACTTCTCTAAACTGTCAGCAAGTGGCCTCGCTTTTAGTGTGGCTCTTGCAGCTTTTCCTGTGATTTGATGTCTTTGTAGCACAGAAACAATTCAGTAATTTCATTGCATTAAGCAATGGAAATAGTTTCTAAGACCAGCTAATATTTGCAATATAGGGGAAAAATGGATTTGACTACTGTACAGTCAATTTCCTTTCTGAACAGGTATAAAGAAACTGCCAAGATAGTCATAAATGCTAAACACGTCTGCTTATACTGTGAAAAGTTTCATTACAGCATTAAGTTGTATTTTATTTCTACTTTTTTTTCCCTGTGGATGTGGAGGGAACAATGATGAGAAAAAGGTAGGTTCTCTAGCACTGAACAAGAAAATACTGCTTTTCTTTTTCCATGTTATGTTCCGTAAAACCTTGCTCTTCTCTCAGCAAGTCCTTGATAGAATCAGTCCATTCCATCCTTTCTAAATAAAGTTGACTGATAAACAGTGTTTCTGAAGAGAGCGCTTTGTCTGCTAGGGTAGCCATTTAACTTAGAGCTCAACTGTACTATCAATTTCTCTCATTTTCCTCCTAGTGTGCTGTACTGTTTAAAGGAATTTCTTGCTAAATTTTCTTACTACTGCCTGGAGGCAACAGCAGCAAAGCTCCATTTATGCAAGGAATGGGAACTGATGTGGATCTTTAACAAATGGCCTAAACTTAAGTCTTTACAGTACTGCTGATGCAATGAAGTAATTCCTAGGGATGATTTAAAAAAAACCCCAAAACAACATAAAACCAACCACCACCACAAGAGTTAGGGCTCTTGTAGAAAAGAGATACTAGTAAGGCTCCCATCATGAATACCAAACACCTTTTACACACCTTTTAAGGCCAGGCCTTCTGTTCTTCCAGTCTTAGTAATATGACCTGCTCTTTAAAGTGCTTTGCCTAAAGTAGTCTGACGTTTTGGATCTGATAGCTCTTTCTTTTCACTTTGTTGGACAAGTTTTGTATACTACTGACTGCCCAGTTTTTAAAGGAGAGAATGTTATAGCCTGGCCTTTAACACTGGAATGTCCTTGTTCTGTTTCTGTTAAACAAGTGAATTTCTCAAAAAGGTAGCCAGAGTGGTAAGGAGAACGTGAACAGCTGCTGTGAGCAGAGGTGCTGAATTATGACAACATATCTACAGATTATCTGTGAAGAGACTAAGTGCCAAAATGCATGTGATATGTTTTCAAAATCTAGCCTGCCCTTCAAAACTGGGACAACTCCAAGAAACAACACTCTAAATTACATTCATGCAACTTAAATATATCATTATGACTTTCATTTGAACAGGACAATCAGAAAAGGCTTCAAATCAATTCCTTGTATGGAAGGTGTCAAGCCCTGTTTTATGACACTGAGTCTAGGGACAACTTAGACTGAGTACTCAAACTGTATGCCTACAGGTTCACAGCTGGTATCATTAGTTTTAAATAGTCTTCACTGCAGACACAAAACAGAACCCCATTTTGACAATACAAATTTACTTCTGTGAAAAGGAGTGTGCTCTCAACAAACCCACTTTCTAGCCTAGATTATATTCCAGTACTAAAATACTACATCCACTTACCATCATCTAGTGTGATGTCTTGTAATCCTATTGTTTGAAAATTCAATTCTCGATCTTCAGGTTCTGGTTTAATGTTAATAGCTGCCCCATCTGGTGAAAATGGAGATGAATCACACAGAGTATGGTGTACTAGGGATGACGCTGCAGTAAGAGCTCCCAACGCTGGGCTGTGTGCTTGAGGGGAGTGCTGTCCCGAGTGGCTTACAGTGGTTGGCGGGGGAGACGAGGCAGGTCCTGAGCTAGGAGATTGGTAAGGCATAGGCTGAAGCTGGGGTGAAGAAGGTCCAGACAGTGGTGAATGGACCAAAGGATGGGAAGCTGTTGGGGATGGGGATGACGCAGATGCTGGATTTGCAGAATGGTACGGGACTTGCTGCAGCTGGGGAGAAGACTGCCCAAGCGGCCGGTTCATTGCAGAAGGGATGGAGCCCTGACCAGCACTTGGGCAGTGGTATCCCATTGATGGTATGTGAGCAGATGATTGTCCTGAATGAGCCGGGTGTGCTAGTGGGTGCCCTGTGGTACTCGATGTTGACACAGAACCTGGATTTGAGGAATGAAACTGCATTGGTGGTAGAGCTTGGCAGCTAAGATTTATCAAATGAGGTACAGCTGTGTCTGGCTGAAATGAAATAGTATCAAATCCTTGGCTGGAGGCAGAGTTCATAGGAAGACCAGACTGTCCATTGTATACATCATTAGACTGCATAGGCTGGTAAGAAGGCCTCACAGGAGGTGTTGATGTTACCTGAAAAGACTGAACCACAGCAGGAGGCAAAACATGACACTCTTCACTGGGACTAAGGTTTCTACTTTGCATATGTGGCAGGTGGGGTACTGGTGAGGTCACCATTGCTGTGTATGGTGGCTGAACTGGACACACAAGGTTCCTGGGTGATGTAGACAGTAAACTGTCATGCGGATGCCCTTGCTCTGGTGAAGGCAATTGAGTTCGGATAGAATGCAGACCCTGGACGTTGCTTGTGTGAGGCAGGGCCAACGATGGAACAGCAGACAAATCCACCTCATCTCTGTGCTCTTGCTTCATTATAACTAGAAAAAGTAAAACACTGTATTGGAATTCCAACTCGTGTATACTGTGATAAATGCACACACTAATTGCTGTTTAACAGCCACAATAGTTTTGTTAGTGTGCTTGCTCCAGTTTCCCTTCTTTTGCTCTGCTTTCATTTTCTTTGATCATATACTGCTGTATTAACTTTTAATAGCCAGAAGAGCACATATACCAAGGCAGCCACCTTCCCTTTTTAAAACCCCTCCTATGCAATGAAGGTTTTTAAAAGACATTCACAACTCAGCCAGAGAATGTCCAGGACACCGAAAGGATACAGCTCACTGGGGAGCTGCCACTGGGCTCCACTGAAAACAGGCAGCGGAGTTCAGCGTCAGACACGCAGAAAAGGGGAATGACAGTTTTAGCGGGCTTTAAACTTTCCTTAGCCTCTGATCAAGATGGCAGCTGAACCAGTGCCTGGTATTTTAGTTACAGCAGCTTTTCAGCATATCCCCCAATTTCAGTGATGGCAAGAATTGATCCTGTAATACGGAGAGTTAGAAAATCAACGCATTTTCAGTTACAGGATTGTTTTTAAGCTACTGGTAGGGTCATGAAAAGATTTTATATAGCAGTAGAAAAATGCTCACGCTTTTAAATGCTCAATTATTACTTTATTTGAATAGTGTATTTTATCAACTGTTTAAAATTCATTTTGTCTATAAATATATATAAAGTGTTTGTGCAATAACAATTGCAGTTATAATTAAACTTCTTATTTAGGCAGTGACTGTCATTACTTCATTTCACCGTTCAAATATAGTTTGAGATGTGTATTGTAACTATTAAGAGCTGATGTTATTCTTAAGAATGGTTGAAAAATCCTGCATAAATCCAGTAACACAGTTAACCAATTCTTAGTATACTGGATACCTAGGTATCATTACTTAAATTACACATGAAAGTTTGAAGTATTAATTTTAGAGCGCAAGTGAGCAAAATGTACTTAAATTGTATAAACTAAGAAGTTGGCTTTGTTAGCGTATACATTAGCTTTAAGAAGTCTATATTAATATATTCATATTGACTTTAAGGACTCCTTCAGATAACTGACTTCAAGTCCTCCCAAGAGTACTAAAGGGTCTACTGCCATCGCTGGTACCTTGTGGTTTCTGATTTCTCTAAACAGGAATTTCTTAAAAAAAGGAAGTAAGGAACAGGCACTGCACATCTAGTGGTAACTGCTTCCTCATACCAAATGCAAGGGATTAAGATATTTTAACTGCATGTACAGCTTTCACTTCTGGATAAATTAGAAACTGTTTCCTCTCAATGTGCTGCAATGTGTGAGGAAGGAAAAAAATTTTTTACAATCTACCTTGCACGTAAACCTGGGGGAGGGAAGGCTTTGACATTACTGATCTATTATTCTATGATCTCACTATCCACTAGGTCATCACTAGGGTTATATAAAGAGCAGCTTCTGAGATTTCTATGAAAATGATGAAAGTAGAACGCAAAATATTCTGTAAAAAGTGTAACAAAGAAATGCCTGGCTGCAATCATAGTCCTGTAACTTATTACTCCAAATTCCAGCTTTTTAAGCTTCTCTAAGCTGTTTAATGAACAGCTCAAAGCTAATCTTATCTACCTGCCAGAAGTACAAGACCGTCTGAACTACTTTCAAATGTAAAAAACCACCCAAAAACACTGTTATTTTTCATTTAATACCTGGGGTGTAAGTAAAGCGTTGAGACTGGCTTTTTTTCCTCTTGCCATTGCAGAGATAAAACTGCACCTGAACTGCAGCTGTAATGGTTTTGTTATGGTATGGAGGAACTTCAAGTATGATGTTTGCCTGTATGAAAGTTGAAAAAAAAAAAAAAAAATATTGCAAAACTAAAGGAAACAGATTTCAAAACCGGTAAACTTCAAGTCTATCAATATTACATAGTAAATCAGTACTATAAGCAAACTTATTTGGAGACTTTTTTCCTTCTTATAAACACAAGTATTCTGAAGGTAATGTTTTAAATTAAACAGACATGTTGTCTAAAGGATACTGTGTTTATCTTCCAGGGCATTAAAACCCCAATACTTTGGCAGGCAAAGAATTGCTTTTTTGATCAGTAAGCTTTTAAGAAAAATTTTAATGCACTGGAAATTATTTGTCATCTTAACAACACTATCTTCAGTTTTCTGTTTTCAATTTTCTACTTTTTTCACTGCTTTCACAACAAGCATGCTTGTTCCAGTTCCTTCAAAGCATCATCTTAGTGGCTACTTTACAGTATTGAGCCAATCTAGAAGTCTCCAGTTGTCTGTCTGAATCAGCCAATGATCTGCTTACTTTACTAAACAAAGTCTAAATTTCAGAACAATGAAGATGCCTAGTTCCTCATTTTAAAACGGAAAGCTTTCTAAAGTAAGAAAAATTGTTTCTCACCCCTTGACACTTTTCCCTAATTATTTTCCCTTCTACCTCCCACTGAGGTCGTCCATCTGTTGAGAGAAATTTACAAATAATTGAAGGAAAAAGCATTTTCTAAAACACTGAAATACTTAATCTTAAAAATACTTAAATACATAATATAAAGCTGCATTCATTTTTCAGTCACAGAGCCCATTCAACTGACAGATATTTTGTGAACATGGTGTAAGTAGGGGTGCTTTAGGAGTTTCAACACTACACTGTCCCTAAGTTGACTGTAGGGTTCCGCGGTTTAACAGAACCTGCTGATTACACACGGTTAGCCTGCATTCCAAAGGACGCAGTGAGTGTGCTGTAGGTGTAGAGGGATTGGTGCCCCCTCCCCCCAACCCCATTTTTCGAAAAACTTTTTTGAAAAGTAGTTAAATTACTGCTAACACTTGTGATTATTTAAACAAACGTGCTGATGACTTATAGGTTAAGTTACCACACAAGAGGTAACATGTGCCATATCTTCATGCACATAGCCACAGCCACATGTTATACATTGAAACCAAACGCCCTCCCCAAACCGAAAGACCCCACAGTTCAAATACCAAGCAAGTTGTCCCTGCTGCAAGGGCAGTCAGAGACCTCTGTGACCCTCCCTCTGCTCTGACCTGACATAACCCAGTCAGTATCCTGATCCTAATGCTCAGTTCTGTTACTGGGCTTGGGCTTTGTACAGCTCATCCAGAAACCTACTGCCTAGCGGCAGTACTTCTGTAAAAGGTGTTTGAGTTGTAGTCAGTAGGCTTTAGTACATAACCCCCCCACTTATGTTGTATATAATTCTTACATATTTATGAAAATAAGATGTGGAAGAATTGGACTTGGTTGCAGTCTTATTTTTAATGACTGTCTTGGTATTGTTCAAATCAGATATTCAAGTCACAGCAATGATAATATAAATTGTTCAAGTGTTATGCTCTCTGTACATGTACGTTTGCTCTCTGTAACGGACAGTCAGGGAAGAAAAGGAACTGCATGTTTTAAGACAGCTATCCCTAAATTTTCAACTATTTTTCATGTATTGTAGCCTAAGTAAGAAACAGTAAGATCTGTGGTATGAACTGTGAACAGCATCTTTCAACTATACACAATTCAAAGTTACCCAGCCTGTAATTGTCTTCTTGAATCAGACATGCTACGTCTTCAATCATTGCAACCAGCAACCAGGTCAGTGTCCAAATGGAAACTTGTGATTTAACTTTTTTTTTTCTCTTTTTGAAAAAGCCATACTTCCTAAAAACCAAGCTAAGGTAGTGTGTTTGGTTTTGTTCTCAATGGGAAAAAGCAAGAGAGTATTTACCTTGTCCTTTTTCAAAAAATATAATTTTGGATTCTGGAAGAAAATTGGATCCTGTCACCACCATTTCATGGCCTCCATTTACTGAGCAACTATTGATGCTGTACTTCTCAATCTGAGGAAGTTCTTGAGCAGATCGCTGAGCTTTAAAACAAAATTAAGGGAAAAATTATTATTCACAACTTTAATAAGTGACTTTTATGATCCTAACTTGAGGAGTCGGGGTGAAATGAAAGCATCCACCTATTTATGTACATAAATAATTTGTGTATGGCTTATCTCCATTTTTAAATTATGTTGAAAATATATAATTATAGAAAAACACTAAGCAGCTATGAATCCCAGCAGTCTCTATTACTATAGCAAATCAAGTTTCTAGTTTAGGAATACTGGTTTAAAATTTACTTCAGTATTTTATAGACAAAATTAATTCTAGGAGAAGCAGTCATGTTTTGTTTCCTTAGTGCCAGCATTTAACAAGTGAACTCTCTACAAGTTCAGCTGTTCATAAGATGATACTGTATAAAGCCAAGTAATGGTACAGACTCTTGTAAATGAGATGGCATTAGTTCTTCCTGAAATTAGTATTTACTCTCACTGCACTACCTCAGCTTCCACTGCTCATGTACAGGAACTACTGAAACTGCTAGCTGTGGGCCTGCAGTGTTCGGTTTAAAACCCAAAGCATTGTTTTTCCTCCAAACCTTCAGGCTGCCATTTAGCAAGTACCATCTTTAAATAAAGACATATTGTTTCTGGCAATTTAGCTCTTGACCCACAATGGTTTTTAACACACATTTGTTATATTTAATTCTGACAATTCTGCATGTGTCGGTAACAAAATATTGTTAGAAGGACAATACCACCGACACATGCAGGAAAATATGAGTATAAAGTACATATAGTTAAAGCAATCTTACAGCATTCAACAGGTATGGAAGCAGTCTGCAGAGATAAGACTTTTCCACTAGGTTGTGGGATGTGAACACGAAACACAAGTCGCACTCTGGTATTCTTTCTTCCAATATCTGTCTCTCCTTTACGTAGCTCTATATCTGAATTGCGAAGTTTCAAAATACCAGCACAATCGATACTGGAGATAGGTGAGCACGGATGGATTAGAAGAGAAATGGAAGAAAATGAATCAAACTATTGCCAAGGTATATACTCTGTAAGCCTGTCTTTTGTTAACGAATGAGGAGCATTCTATTTTTTCCTCATATTATCTTATTTTTAACTTCCAAGATTAAAAGATTTGTTAGTGTCAAAAATAGCAGTAAGCATTCTGTTGAAACATCTTGTCTAACCTTCAAAAGATTATGTGTTATTGCACATCGTTAACCTACTTAAAAGTAAGTTATTTAACACAACAAAACATCCTTTACAAGGAAGGAGAGACCTATATTTAGTTCTACCTTAGGCAGGAGAAGAATGACAAAGGTGTTGCTATTAACTCCCAGCTACCCTTTCACATAGTTATTGATTATTCATACGAGACACACATACTTTAATCGAGTAACATATCTACATAAGGTTGTGAGGGGCATTATCTTGCACATGACCATGTGTTCACAGCATTCAGTGGAACTAGCATGAAGTCTGTAACTAGGCAAATCCAAACCTACATAAAAAAGAAATGTGCTACGTCAACAAATGGTTGTGCTTTCCCTCTGTTTACAGACCCTCCAAGCTACACAGCTATGATTTAGGGTGGTCTATCTGGCAAGACCTGGAAAGTCAGAATAATGCAACTGCTAAAACCAAAAAATAATCAAAACAAGGAAAAGGCCTACCAAGATCCCAGAAATGAAATCACCACATTCAACCGAGAAACAAATAACTAAACTGTAGGCCTGTATTTTTATGGAAAAAAAGAAGTAATGTGTATCTAAAAATCAACCAACCTTTACTGGCCAGAAACACACACCTACACTGTGGAGTCAGACATGTATATATACACACACACATATATATCTGTATGGAGATATGTAATCCCAGAAGCACCCTCCCATCTCCTTGTCCATCTTATGACCTCCCCGCTTCTGAATGCTTGTCTGCCTTCATCACAAGCCGTGTTTTTGGAAAACATGCTATTCTACAGGATTTTTCTTTTACCTATTTACAAATTAATAAAACTGAAACAAGATGCACAGCAATTAAACATACCTGGCTGACATATTATTTTCAGGAAGAAGTGGTATTTCCAAAACTTTTGTACTGGCAATTATTATCTCTTGACTAGCTGTTGCAACTGTTTTTCCAGTGATTCGGTGCACCTGGTAGAATGCATGAGGCCTTAAGTAGCGGTCATCTGCTGTCCCGATGAACATTTGTAGGTTTACTGGCTTTTCACTGTAGCCCAGGAGCTGATGAAAAAATAGGTGTAATATTAAAACATTAGTTAATGTTCACTGCATTTATGTGTGCATAATATAAATACACAACTAGTACAAAGACTTAAGAGTCAGAGTACTGTTGAATTACAATCACCTCCTATCTTTTCAGGAATCAGAAAGTGGTGTACTGATATCAGTCTATCCCCCAATACAGTATCAGCAACATTTACCAGAACAACCAAATCATAGAATATCTTTATCACTTTTGAATCTCTTAAGAGAATCACTTTATCTACAGAATTTCTACATAAAACTACGCTATGTTATAGGCACATTTCTGATATTGTTTTTAACTCAAGCCAAATTGTAAGTTTTACTACGATTCACCTACTTTCTGTAAATACTAAAAAATATTCTAAAAATTAGTTTTTCTACGACGGAAACTAGTGCATTTATGAAACTTAAGAGGGTTTGTGAATGCAGATGTATTATGTTAGGATAAATAAAATATTTTAAAAGCCAAAATTTGATAAATGTTTATTCATGCATCTTTCCTTTTCTTAAATATAAGGCTAACCACCCAGGTACTCAGTTGTTAAAACTACTTATTACTTGAGCTACCAGTAACACATTGAAACATCAGAAAAAAGAAGCTGAAATCCTCTGAATAAGATGTTACCAATGTACTACCATAAAATTAGCTTGTTCTTTTGGAGTTTAAGGAAACAAATTTAACCAGCAGGAACATGTGTTTCCTTTAGCCACTGCAATTTTAAATCAAAGCCTATAAACGTGCTTTTTAAATCCATGAAGTTTACTCCACCTTCCTGCAACTGCCAGACTGATACATGTGGCAAGTCGTACAATTTCTAAAAAGCAATGCAGCAAATTTACATTTCATTGACTTTGACATCAACTTATGTTCAAACTGGAGGGAGGGCCAGACAGTCATTCTTTGAATGTGGTTTGTTTTGTCAATATTTTTGTCTCTAGGGAGAGTTATTTAGTAACACAACAATATTATCCAAGCTCTTTACAGACCTAACACTTGAAAAACAAACAGAACCATGTCAATTTAACCTACTCACAAGAGTAATGCAATGTCAGTAGTCAGCAGTACAGACACCCCAAGCACACCTGCTCCCAGAAATCGGTAGGTGCAATGTACTTGATGTGCTACAATTGGTAGTAAGTTTTATGCCCCACAAATGAATGCCTTGCCT
This sequence comes from Porphyrio hochstetteri, assembly GCA_020800305.1. NCBI lineage: Eukaryota > Metazoa > Chordata > Aves > Gruiformes > Rallidae > Porphyrio > Porphyrio hochstetteri. Next base: position 22,039,917 of record CM036918.1, on the reverse strand, counting down.
GGTTTTTGTATTCAAGTTCAGTGATGAGAGCACCTACCCCTCTTGATTGAGAGCTTTCTCAATCAAGAACAGAAAATTGGCTTCTGACAGAAGTCTGGAACTTTAGAGAGCCATTCTCCAAGGTCTCTGCCTCATACTAATGCTTTTGCCCAAGATGTGATGCTCATCAATAATCAGTCCATCTAGATGCAACAGTGCTGTCCCTTTACCCAATGAGGTGAAATGTGATTGAGAAGCACAACAGCCCAAATGCAGACCACCTAAGAGAAATAAAACTGAGCTTACTTAAACCCAAAACAACTAAGGCTTGTTCGTCACACCTCTGTATCCAGCACACACGCACGCACAATCTAAAATCATTCCTAAACGAAACACAGTGCAGACAAGCTACAGCATATAACTGTTACTGACCAGCATTGTATTATCTGGAGCAGCTGACACAAAAGGTTGATAGATCGACTACATTATTTGTTACAATCCATTACATGAGTTCAGTCTCAGAGAAAATGATGCATGGAGATTAAAGAAAGCAAATGGTTCGGAATTAGTGCTTCTAGTGCTGTTCTGGGCTGGGGATCCCTAGATGACTACTGCAGTAACGAGATCACATTGCTTTTCATGCTTGCAGACAAAGAAGTCTGAATTCTGTTGTCCTCAAATCTGTTCATTTCTGGGGCCATGTACAACATCTCCCAGCTGTTGTGCCTTGAAAAGTCACAGAGAAATGGGTCAACTTTAACCATAAAACATAGTCTACATTTGTACTACATTGCACACAGGCTACAAATGAAGTTGCACTAAAGCAGACTGGTTTCTGTCTTTCAACTCAATGAATGCCCATCTGTATCCTTCATCTGATTCCAGCTGCCACTGAAAATTCATGCATGTTCTGGAGAGCAGAACAAACTGACTTAACGGTAAGCCAAGGAATTGCATCTCCTCATAGGTGTAAAAAGCCTCACCCCTTCAGGCCCTCATTGTAATGAAGGAAAAGTATCTGCCACAATGCATCAAGCAATCTTTAAAAGTCACAGCACCTTCTATCAAGTACCATGTCCTGCCATTTTCATATTTTCAGCTAATTTCTTACATGATCTCATGCATTTCATATGTATGACTCTTGTTCTGTCAAATACATAAAATCCTCTTTGTTCTCACTGGAGCTCTCAGTACAAACATATATAAATCCAGAAAAAAAAGACCCCAACAAACACTGATGCAGGACTCCAACGTCCTTACAAATTTTTTTTTTTTTTTATAAATACCAGATTAATATTTTCATAATTTCTGAGTCTGAACTACTTTAGTAGTTTAACGATAATTTAAGGACATGTATTTGTTTAGAGTTTACAGTAGCCACCTTATCCCAAGTTCTCAACCCTGCAACTGCACCATCCATTTTTTCTCTGTTAAAATTAGATCTTAACACAATGGAATACAGCCTAAATGTGATGTTGGTTAAACACGTTCACTCTGACACTGTGAATTATATAAATTACAATCCAGACCTATTAAAAATTTTTAATAATTTCCAAATGAGGTCAGTGTGACAAAGCTAATTTCCAGGTCAAGCTATCTCCCCTTAAGAGACATGAACACTAGTTCTAGAGACACTGGTCACATGAGAGTGAAAGGAGGTGGAGAATACACATAAAACTAAGCTGGGGTGTCCACAGTCAGTGGAGAAACTCTCCTCTACAGAAGCCAACACAGAAGAGGAGTTTAATGTAGTGGAGTTAATTTACCCCATACGAGCAGTTCCAATGGCCTTGCCTAAGAGGCTCTATTCTGTATTTGAATTGCCCAAAGCCAAGTAACACTACTTTTGCTTACATTATTGTTAACACAGGTCCCCCCTGTGCTCACTCAGACACACTACAGCTGACATGTGAGGCCTGGTTTCTGCAAAGCCTGTGGTGGGAACTGACAGAAAACACCCACCCCACCAGATGATTTATATAGCAATAGCTACCAGATACATTTTCTGTATGGTGCCATCCTGATACAAGCTTGTGCTTGCTGATTGGCTCACATCACTGCAGTACACTAGCTGTAGCAAAGTAGAAATTTGAAACTTTGTTACTATAGTTTCAGAGAAATAATAAATACCCCACAGCAAGACCCTACACAGTAGTACCGCCTTTCTAGTTACTTTCCTTCTGGTTTATATATTAACACAAATGAAAACAAACAAGAAACCAAATGCCCCAAGGAAGAAGATTATAAAGAAACAGAAAACACTGTTATAGTAATTTACAAGAGACCTATACATGTTATAATACAGAAATATATAGCTAGGGCATTTCATAATTAAGTCTCCTCTAATACCAACAGACCAAAATCCTGAAAATTTCATAGAAATTTACAAAGCCACACTGGTGCAGAATCATAGAATCTATACCTTGGTTAGACAGCAGAGACTTCATAAATTTATCATTACAGATGATTTATTCTGTTTATTCAAGGTTTAAAATAAAAAGAGAACAGCATAAAAGAAAACCAATACAAAGACATAAATACAGCCAAGGTGTGCAAATAAGCATGGCAATTAAGTAAGAGGAGGGGTGGGGAAGAAAAGACTTACAATGCAAATTTGTGCTTAAGAATTAACATTTTGTCAGCTCTTGTCTAGTAAGCAAGCTGTCATACCTGGAGTTGTCATGGATTCTGTAAGAGTAAAAAGTCAAATGTTTACAGAGCATCTGTAATCGAAGAGAAGAGCCTGTGGGGGCCAGTGAGCTAAGGGTAGGTAGAAAACAATCCGATCACTTGTGGAGAGGATGCCTGCACATCCCATGTAATTTATATTACATAATCATTCAAAGCCTTCAGTGAAACCAACCTGCTGTGCCTAGCACCCCACTATTGGAGACAGCCTATGTCATATCATTCCTGAGAACAGAGGACAATGCTGGATTACTTGCTTAATTCCCCTGGAAGTACTCCTACCTTATTAACTGCAGGCACACACAGCAGTTCGCTGAAGAGTATGAGTCTTCTGAAGTCCATTATATGAGTAATTCATGTGAGAGTAAGTCTTGGATATGTCTCTCCCTACACAAAGCCTTTACACAGTAAGTAATGCAGAACCTTCTGCCCACCACACTTGGTCCCGATTACAGACTGAACTATCATGGAATCCAAACTACCTCTTGTCTCCTAGGAATCTGTGCCTCCAAAGAAATTGTGCTATTTAGAGCCTGAGTTGCCATTATTAATGCAATGCCTGCCTTGTGAATAACAGAGGCTTACAAAAATCAACTCCAAATCTGGAAAAGTGACATATTTTGGAACTTAAAATTCATTCTTTTTCAAACAGAGTTTTGCTCTCATTCAAAATAACGTTGATTGTTCATAGTTCTATTGACAGCAGGCTGACACTATCTTATTACCTCATCTGCTTTATGCATAATTCTGTATGTTGAACAGCCCAAACATCTAATAATTGCTAGTTCTTTGTCAGTGAAGCTACCCACACAATCAATTTGAAAGAACAGATACTACATTTTGATCAAATACCTAAAGAAGCCATGGTATCTCTACCTTTAGCTCACCTTAGTAAAGAATATACGAATAGTACAGACATATATGAGTAAGATCACAGTGTCTCTATACAGACCATAGGTATTTAAATCTGCTAAGTGCTGCAGAATCACCACAGTGAAGATGTATTATAATAAACACCAGCCCACCCAAGATTCACTAGCGGGTCACTTGCAGACAGACAGTAACTGGTCACACCACTGGTCTGTTTTCAAGCATACTTTCCAGCACCTACTCTGCTAATGTGCAATGCACACTGCAAAAAGCCCCATTTACTACAAAAAAAAAACAAACAAAAAACAAGGATACACCACTTTCCCAGGAGCAGCCAACTGTGTGCTGCAGATAACTGGTAAGTTACTGCACACTGTCAGTGCTGACCTCCAGAAACCCTCCTCTGTAATAGAATACCAATACACCACCCACTGCTTTGTGGAGGAAACTCAGCCAAGTTGTTTTTGTATTTCTATATCGTTTCCATAGCAAAGGTCAGTGCATGCGTAAGTTAAACTAAAGCTGGAAGGCTAAAGACTGAAGGTCACTACAGGATAAGCCAGAAGAGCTTCATGCCAACACAGTTCCAGTTCCAGCCCTATTACTATGCTGCATACAGTAGACTCATGCACGCATGTCAATACTTAGTTTACAATTTTTACCAAGTAACTGCAAAGACAGTAAGTTAATGAGAAAATTTCTGGATCATCAAGAAGTATTTTATAATCACAAAAACATTCACACATTCTTAGTGCATATAAGGAAAATCCTTTTTAAAAATATGTAACATTACACAGTATATAGGTCAATTTTATCACTGAATACGGCAGCATTTAAATATTGAATTGTATGGTAGTGGTGAGAACCCTTTCCTTGCTGAGGAAAGCAAGTCAGTCACATTAAGTAAGAGGTATCAACCTGGCAAAAAGGAATTTAGTGTTCCTCCAGATTACATGCAGGTTATATTGGGACCACATTTGGCTCACATGTCATCAGTTGCATACTCTGATCTAAAAGAAAGCTTGCAACACACAACTAACTTGAGAAGACTAAGATTTAGAAGTTTAACTTCCCCTCCCTTTTGTAAATTAAGAAGGTTCTGTCTATGTTTTCCATTTATCGTTGTGGGCCAAGTATTATCAATCTGCATTCAAATGTAAACGTTAATTTATCCACCAGATGCGAGTTCTTAAGACCTGTAACAAGACGTGAGAAAAACACCCAACAGAAAGACATATACTGCACAGCAAACAGGCACTGACCAGGCAACACTACTATGCTGTGAAGTAGTTCTTCTGAACCAACCCCCCCTTTGTTTACTTACAAAAAATCCAACACCTAATACTGTCAACTGAGTCCAGAAGTGATGTCAGGGTACCACATGTCCACTCTCTCTGACTGAAAACTAAAGAAAAAAAGGAACTAAGACTTGGGGAGAAGTTAGAAAGATAAATTTATTAAGTGCTATGCTCAGCAATCAAGCAATACGATACTAATGACTTTCAGACAGTGCCAAAACACTTGTGATTGCATTTTAAAAGCAATTTTCCAGCAAAAATTTCCAGCATTTATTAGGAAACTGCCATGTTTAACCAAACCTTCACTGGGGTTTAATATTCATGTTTTAGCTTCTACATACCTTTCCTTTGCTCGCTAATTGAAGATGATTCTATCACCACTTCAGTGCTCCTTCCCCTCTGCACAATTAATTCACTGCTTATGGCATTACTGGATTGGTAACGCAGGCTGATTAGAAATAAAGCTTTTACATACAAATAGGCCTCCCTAAAAACAGGGCAGTCTTAAAATACAAGACTATGTCTGGGGAACAGTTTGTGGTAAGTTCAGTGAACAAAAGACTCAATTAACAACTCTAGCTTTACCAAGTGTAACAGCATCCCTTTAAAAATTCGCAGTAGAAACATCAAGACAGGGAAGGAAACACACAGCTGTGTAAAGAACTACAAGCACTTACTTCATAGATGGAGATTTCCTAGGCCTTTCAACACGCTGACTGAAAAGCATGTTGTAACTAGTTATTTCCTCCTTGATAGCCTCATGGCAGCTGGCTGCATCTCAGCAACTGCTGTATTCCTTAGAACACTCCACAGTTACAAGGTAAGGAGGGTAAGAGAGGAGAATGAAGTTCCCATTACATGGAGGTGAAAGGAAACAAAGCTGTTCACTCGAATTAGGTATCTTTACTTATACCTTGGAAGACTGAGTAAAGATATGTCGTAATTCACTATGAAACCTAAACAATCTGAAAGGAAAAGAACATTCACTGATTAATTTTAGTCTGCTTCTGAACAGTTGTTTACCAAACAAAACCTGTTACACCTCACTAAAGTAAAATAATTTTTTTTAAAAAAAGAACCTCATTTAACAAAACATCCCCCCCAGACCTGCCTTTAAAAACTTTTCCCTCAAACAGCAGAGATGTGACCCAGAAGCTTGGAGTCTTTTGGAGAGCAACATCAAGAGGCTCCGGTGCATGGCTTTGAAGAACCAAACTTTGTTCTTCCAACATTTCCCCACAAGAATTTCAACTTTCAGGTGCTGTGCTGCAAAACAACTACTGCTGGTATAAAAGCTGAAGGCTCCTCTGCCAATTGAACTGCACACACCTATTAACATTGACTTGTGAATAAAAGCAAAGGATGACAGTGTCACGTAAAGGGTGTTGGGTCTGATGTGTGGCTGGGGGAGGCCCTCCCATTGTGTCACGAGGTTCAGAAAGGGCCTCCTTCTCCTTAGAGCAAGTGCAGCTAGGTCCAGTCTTAGTCCCAGACTTGGTCAACAGTTTATGTCTAAAGGATTATACGTATAACCACATAGCAGAGTCAATGTGTACCTGTCAGAGCCCCAGAGGACTTTCACTGAGACCTCTTGCAAAGATAAAACTCACAGAATGTTTACCAAAGCAACAGATATAAAGAGTTTGGGACTGACAGTAAGTGCACGTACTGCACCAGCGCTAACACAGGACTGATTAGAATTAAAATGCTAATGAACTGCTGCCCTGGGTATTCTCAGCAAACAGGTGAAACCGCAGTGCTTAGCAAGAAGGTGTCCCTGTCCAGGGTGGATGGGAAGGAGCACAGCCCCCTTGACCACCTACTCGGGGGCTTCAATTTCTTCTCTCCCCCCACCCCAGGGTAACTTCCTCAAAACCCTTTGTACCCCAATCTTAGCTGTTCCCTCCCAGGGCTGACGTTTACTATGATTTGGGTGGAGAGTCAAGTACTACAGTCACCTATGTTTAGCATGTACTCCTGTTTACTCATTAGCATATTTAGGGGGTGTCAACTTGAATATTAATTTTGCAGTTAAAGCGAAAGGTCTCCCTCCAGGCACTACAGCCTTCAAAATTCTGTGTAGAAACCACCAATTTGTTTATTCCACACACTCTAGCCAAAACAGGGCAATCCTGACACCATAAGCCTCCCTCCTTTGGCTGCTTCTTACACCAACACTGCAGATCTCCCTCCACAATATTTGCATGAGATCAGCAGACACCTGTGTTTTTAACCTCTCAGATGCAATTCCTACACAAAGATCCAAAGGTGTGAAGATGAACAAACTCTGTAACAAAAGACACACGATGACTAACACCAGCAGTACTATTTACCCTTATTTCATCAACAGTTGCATTTTAGAAAGCTTGGAAAAAACCCATATATATAAACCCAAGAAATTAGGCGTTGAGGGAAGTTACAGAAAGTCAGACTGATCAGAGTCATCCTTGTGGCCCTGCAGAGCGTCAGTAATCGCTGCCCTACAACCTTCAAAGGAACATTTCTAAGAAGCTGGAGGAAATAACGGAAGAAGGCTCCATCCAGCTCTCTCAGGCCATACCCCAAACACTGGCTCAGAAAGTCCTAACGCCACAATGGACTTTTCTTTAAATTTCTTTCTGATTCTGCAAAGGTTATCAAGTTATAAAAAGTTAAATGTCTGCTTTTTAAAAAAAAAAAAATGTTATACAAAGCCAACATCTACCTCCCCTTCCTGAACTGCAGTACCATTTTCTATCATTTGATTATTTGATGAGCCTTTCCATCAATTGAGGAGGAAAACCATGCACAGCAGGCTCCTGCCTCTTTTGCTAAACAAACTTATCACATCGTAGACTGACTTGGAGACTCTAAAATTGTACAGACTTTTGCTGTTCTGAAAAAATGCTGAAACATAAGAGAACAAACTTTAATAAATGTTTTAACAGCCATCACAGATGCAAACAGGCCCTGCAAAGGTCTAAAGCAAACATGTAATTGCAAGTATCAGTGCATTATTGGTCATGATATAATATTTTTACACACCATATAGAGCATCCTTCAAGTTTTAAAAACTTGGATTTCTATTTCTGAATTTTACACTCTCTCACACGCTCACTGCTTACAGACAGGATTGAGAGTATTTTACATACCAGTTTCAGGCATATTTTGAAGAGTATTTTAGCTCAGAGTCCTGTCCCATTCTGTGCTGCCCAAAAAAGGAGATCAATTCATAGCTAAATTAGCATTAGGCTAACACTACAACGTCACACAGTCAAACCCAACTTGCCAACACAACACACTACCCATCCGTAGCTTGCTCTACGCTCTGGAAGAGCTATTCCTGAAATACTAACTCACAATGCCAAATTATGTTATGGACAGATTTTGGATAAGCTTTTCCAGGCTAGAAATAGGTTATTCCCACATAACCTATAGAAAAAAACTCCATACCTTTGGTTTATTTTGGAAAAAATGTAATACTTTTCTGCATTGTAGGAAACATAAGTTACAAAGAGCAGACAACTGTGTCACCCAGCGTGTCATTGTTAATGTTTTTCACATTAATTGCTGCATTTTCTAGATCAAGCATCGAACATATAGTAGATGCATCAATACGGCATTTACTATCTATTCTGTGGATTCTGGAGCAGTAGATGCCTACACAGTCATCAGATTGTCCTTGAAAGATATATACTTTTAGACTCTCACCCACAGGTTGATGTTTATCCCCAGTACAGCCCACTACGTGGTTCACACAGGCTGAGACTTACCTTGTGCCTTCTAGATTTATCTGCAGGTTGTTGTCACCAAACAGTAGGCAATTACCAAAAGTTGTAATTACATTTAAAATACTTAAGAAAGCTCAAAAAATTGTAGAAGTCGACAAAGAATCCCAGACAGGCTAGAGTTGGAATGGACCACAAAGCCCATCCAGTTTCAACCCCCGCCGTAGGCAGGGACTCCCTCCACTAGCCCACACTGCCAAAGCCCCATCCAACCTGGTCTTGAACAATGCCAGGGAGGGGGTGTCCACAGCTTCTCTGGGCAGCCTGTGCCCTCACAATAAATAATTTATTTCTTACATCTAATTTAAATCTACCCTCCTTTAGTTCAAAGCCACAAGAACATAGCATACCAAACAAGCTGGTTTGAAAAAGAAAAAAGTAATTTTAGGTCAGAAAGCTAAAATATAAAAGTGAGAGAGACAAACAACAAAACAAACCACAACAAACTATTCCTGATAGTCACAGGGTAAAGCTCTACCTGCTCTCAAATACCTAAAACATTTCTGATCATCAGCATTCTCCAAGTGAAGGCTCATGAAGAACACAAACCATTTTAGATAACAGTAGAATCTCATTCTAGTGAATTGCAAGTGTAAACTTGATTTTATTAAGTACAATTTGACCTGTGGGAAGGGTAGGAAATTCAAGCAATGATGATCATTCATTTAGAGTCAGATGAAATGTGGCAGCTATTTGTTTAAAAGGCTTTGTAGATGGGCACAGTGAGTACTCTAACATAGTGACTTGGAAAGGGTAAAGCTGGACAGTGCTCAGAGGCTTTCTATGTCTCCTGACAACGCAATACCGTATTTCTACAGAACTTGATGACATGAAGTTCCACCTGCCCTCTTTCTGCTCATGAACCATTCCGTCAAGTTATTTATTCCTTCCCCGTGAAAAGGGTCGGCTTTCTCTTGCATCTCCTAGCAAGGTTTTTCCACATGACACTGATTAGCTGGAACATGCTCCCAATAAAGCAGAGATTAAACCAACAGGTATCTGTAATTTAGAAGATTTTGTCCCAGAAAAGCTGAAAACAAGAGAATTTCATTACAGAACTTGCTTCCTTAAAGTCAATGGACTTACAAAGCAAAGCATGATGCTCCACTCATTTCATTTCCTAACATTTGGAAATAAGCTGATTAAACTTACAACAGATGATGCCAAACTTGTCAGAAGATTAGTCTCCTAGCAACAGGTATGGCACAGTATTAGCAATAGATTAATGACGTGCACTAATAGATTAATGGCTTGAAGCTATGCACTATCTTAAAATCTTTATCTTAAATAATCTATCAGCCGCATATGCAGAACTACAGAGGTTTCAGAGTCTAGAAATAAAATATTCTAGTTTTCTATAAAATAGCATTCAAAAGCAAAAGCAATTGTGTCGCAAGCAAATACACACAGGTCTTCAAGCACCCAAAGAAGTGGCAGCTAGGCTTGATGATCACTGCAGGTCCCTTCCAACTGAAATATTCTGTTCCGTTCACCTACATCCTTTCTCATCCCTGATATGAGTTAATAATATATGGCTATTTCACAGAAGAAAATGCTGAGTACTTTACTGCAATGATGACACAAATAGAAGCAACTGGTATAAAGATTAGACCATCAAAAAGAAGAAATTTAATTCAAATTATAATACATATCATGAGCTACATTTGTGTAATAATCTTCTGGAAGTGCTGGGATAGATTTCACAGTTGTATTTAAAGAAAGAAATTTTCATATGCTTATGGCTATTTATTTCCCATGGAACATGGCCCTTAGTACACTGTTTTTCCTAGCAGGGAGTAAAAAAGTTAATATAAATTGACGTTTTGTTTCATAAAAACTTCCTCTCCCCTATCAAGCACAACCATTAATTTCTAATACAGCTGGAAGAGACCAAATCACAAAACAGAATATTGATTTGTATTCATTTTAAACAGGCATAGAACACCCATGTGTTTAAGCCTGAGACTGTCAGACACATAAAAATACTATCCTCATTTTTAAAACATTACACAGAATCACAGAGGTGGAAAAGACCTTTGAAGATCATCAAGTCCAACCATTCTCATCCTAAACTAAACCATATCCCTATGTACCTCATCTACCCTGTTTTTGAACACATCCAGGGAAGGTGACTCGACCACCTCCCTGGGCAGCCTGTTCCAGGCCCTGACAACTCTTTCAGTAAAAAATTTTTTCCTAACATCCAATCTAAACCTGCCCTGGCCCAGCTTCATGCCATTCCCCCTTGTCCTGTCACCTGTCACCTGGCTGAAGAGACCATCACCTATCTCTCTATAACCTCCCTTCAGGTAGTTGTAGGTGGTGATAAGGTCTGCCCTCAGCCTCCTCTTCTCCAAGCTAAACAGCCCCAGCTCCCTCAGCTGCTCCTCAGAGGATTTGCCCTCCAGCCCCTTCCCCAGCCTGGCTGCCCTTCTCTGGACGTGCTCCAGGACCTCCACGTCCTTCTTGTGGTGAGGAGCCCAGAACTGGACACAGTACTCGAGGTGTGGCCTCACCAATGCCCAGTACAGGGGCACAATCACCTCCCTAGACCTACTGGCCACACTGTTTTTGATACAAGCCAGGATGCCATTGGCCTTCTTGGCCGCCTGAGCACACTGCTGACTCATATTCAGCCTGCAGGCACCCAACACCCCCAGGTCCTTCTCTGCCTGACAGCTCTCCAGCCAGTCTCCCCCAAGCCTGTAGCGCTGCATGGGGTTATTATGTCCCATGTGCAGCACTCTGCACTTGCCTTGTTAAACTTCATCCCATTGGTCTCAGCCCATCGGTCCAGTCTGTTCAGATCCCTCTGAAGAGCCTCCCTATCCTCAGGCAGATCAACACTTCCTCCTAGTTTAGTGTCATCTGCAAACTTAGTGAGGGAGCATTCAATCCCTTCATCGAGATCACTGATAAAGATGTTGAACAAGACTGGACCCAGGACTGAGCCCTGGGGGACGCCACTCGTTTCCGGCCTCCAGCTGGATTTTGTTCCATTCACCACCACCCTCTGGGCTCGGCCACCCAGCCAGTTTTTAACCCAGCTGAGGGTCCACCTGTCCAGGCCAGTGGCAGCCAGTTTCTCAGTCAGAATGCTTTGAGAAACAGTGCCAAAGGCTTTACCGAAGTCCACGTAGACACATCCACAGCCTTCCCCTCGTCCATTAAGCGGGTCATAGCAAAGTATTTCCCAATTCTAATGCAAATGAGGCTTGTAAAATCATTGTGTATGTCACATCAATTAAAAATCTGTTTTTTCTAACTTGTGTCTAGTGCTGCAGCTTGGCAGCAGCGAGTTCTGTAAGCTAAAGAAAGCTATTGGTCAAATCTTACACACATCAGTAAAACAAGTTCTCAATGCACATATCAGTGCAGCCATGGGTAAGGAAAATAAAATAAATGAATGTGCCTCACAAAAGGTCAGCAGAAGACTTATTGTGTCAGCTAAAACCTCTCAAGTTTCTGCCCTCGCTGACGGTGTGTTCAATTCCATTGCCACCACCTTGGCATGTGAAAGTTGCATCTACTTGTTCTCCACTGACTACTGCAAAACAATGCTCCACGTGAAGAAGGACGTTCAGCCAACTTTCAGATTCCAGCCTCATCCAAGCATCCTCAATTCTCTCTAGTTTGAAGCACAGACTTCCCTGATAGCAGAGTAGGATCAAGTGCTTAAGAAATCTAGTAGGTTTGACAAGAGGAGAAAGTTGGAGCTGGTTAGGCCATGGAATTGTGATAAGAAGGAAAACACTGAGTTTTCACAACATTGTAGTGTACATGCAAATAGGATGAAGAGCTCAGATTAAGAACAGAAGCAGAAGGATAAGGGGTCCAGGTAACCAACCCTTCTTTTGGAGGGAGAAAAAGGAAATGTACAAAGTATTAAGAGGAAGAAAGGAGGAATTAAGAAGTTTGAGGTAAGCGATCAGAGAAGAAAACAAAATTTGATAAATAACCCAAATAGTATGACTAGGAGTCAGGCTGAGAGAAGAAATTAATCAGATGAAGAGTTTGGAGGGAGGAGATTGCTTAGCGAAAATGGAGCAGACAATCCAGGACATTTAAATGCTGCTACCCCTTTAGTGATGTAGGTAGAATATAAGAGCTGTATTCAAACTGATGTAGTTATAGAGCATGACAGAATCTGCTTGCCAGAGAGGAGGAATAAAATATAAGGAGAAAAAGCAGGAGCATGTTTATACAAGAATATGAGAGTAAGACTGGAAAGTCATTATGTCAATCCTATTAGCAGTTTGTCTCTAGTCTCAAATTATAACGAGTTACTTACAACTATTGGAATACAATAAGAATATCAGAGAAGTTTTTAATGTATACACTACTACAAGTGAAGGACTAAGGACTTAAATGTTGACAGCCATTATGCTGGAAAAGAACAAGAAATATCCTGGATTTTGGGGAAAAGTAACCTGTAACCTTAATGTAACCAGCCTTTTTTTTTTTCCCCCATTTTTCCTTAGAAAGATTTTATAATAGTTGTCTGACTTGGCTTACAGATGAACAGTTAAGTTTGATCTTAACCTGGTTTGGGATTAAGACAAATACAATTAAGCAAGACTGAGGTGAGTAAGTAAAGACACACTGCTTTCACCCTAGGATGTGGTGAATTGATCAATCAAGGCATCTTCAAAAGTCCCACAGTTCTGCAGCACAATCTTCCCTATGTCCAGTGAATGAGAGTGAGGGTTCCCTCTCAAGCTACTGGCACCACAGGTATTAGGAGACATAAGTGACTAAACATTTATGTGAATATTAACAGAACATATGGGTACCATTTCACAGAAACAACCTAACAAAAACACAGAGGTATTTTTAAGTGTTCAGAAGCTGTCTCAACACCAAAAGAAAGATGATTTCTGATTCAAACCATGCTATATTGTTTTCATTGTATCTTCAACTAATCTCTTACCATGACTTTACTTACCTGACCCCATGAAAGTCCTTCCTCCTTTAAGTTCATGTTGAATACATGAAGCTACACTATTGCATTGTGAGTCCATTCCCAGGCATGAACTGCATACAGCATAACATTGTGACATGCATTGTAACTGTATCAAACTGATTTTTACAACATCTAAAATGAACTTCAGTATTGAACAAGTTGCATTTAAGGGAAAAAAATCCAAGGAGGACTGTGAGTTTCACACAAGGTAACAACTCACAGCACTGTAAATACCAGCAATTGGAGTTAAAAACTACCTCCTATTCAAGAAAGCAGACCTCCTACCTTCACTACAGGGTGTCCTCCAGTAGACGCTTTTACTGCTCCTCGGCTTCCTTCTGTTTCATAGTGAGCTCTGTGGTGAGTTTTGGGCTGGACTTCTATTTTCAGTTCACACTGCCCGTAGTGACTCGGTAAAGGCCAGTCAAGAGGTGGCAATGAAGATGTGCTGCAATCAAGCCGAGCACACTATGGTTAAATGAATTATGCCATTTGGCCACAGTACAGAGTAACTTCACTGTTAAATGATGTCAATAACGTCGCTTTCCTAACAAATAACAAATAAGTAAGAATTCGCCTGGAACTATTACTTCAAAGTCCAAAAATTTTGCTGGTGCATTAAAACCTTCAATGAAGTATTTCTTTTGCACTTGTCAGAGAGGAATTTCTTCCTTCCAATACCCAATACTAGATTAAGATGGGTACTGTATGATTTACCTGCCCCACATTACCAGTGCTATTCTAGAATGCGTCTATATTAATTTTTAATCCTCAAATACATCCACAATTAAGTCCAAATGTTTAGAGGGAAAAGTCTAAATTCAATCTGAAAGTCATTAAGTTTTAACTCTCTGCATTATTATCTTCCAGTTTGTTTGGTATGTTTTTCTAAGATTGGTAAGTACTGCCCTTCATTAAATGTCATTAAAATGAACATTATACGATGACACGAAATTTTAAAACTAGTAATCCTGTATAAGCATAAAGACTTACTGCAACAGTCAACAAAGACACCTAGAGCACATGCTTATCTTATCCACAGATGATATACACTGTTACACACAACAGCAAAGTGACTTCAGGGAAGGAGGAGAAGAAAATGCTGTAATAGAAGTAATGTGGAAGAACCTCAAAGGGAAGTAAGCCACGTGGTATCACCGATGTTTTCATACCTACCCTTTTACCTGCATAGACTTATGGACTTAAGGTTCTAATAAGATGAACAGTCAGATCTGAGTCTGCAATTACCTGGTAGAGCAAATTAATTTATGGACATCTTAAAGCGAACATTTGATAGCACTGGGTACAAAACAAGAACATTTACAATAAAAATAAGCTTCTATTAAAACAATTACTCTGCCCACCAGGGAAAGCAACTTAGGTTTTACAGAGATGGACAAACACTGGTTTGTACTGCCACCTAAGAAAGCTCAATTCCATTTCGTTCTGCTATACAGGAAGTCAGGAAAAACCCCACCACCAATTCAAAGACATGCAAATTTCCAGAAACACAAACAGCTATAGGCCCAGGAAAGGTAAATTATACTTTCTGGAAGATTTTCTCAAGACCTATAAAACATATCCACAGTTAAGAAAAAAGGTAATACTTGTACTGAACCAAAAACAAAAACAAACAAAAAGAAAGAAAAAGAAAGAAAGAAAAAAATAAATCTCTGTCTTCAGCAAGTATCTGGATGGACTTGGGCTCAGCCTGCAGCACCATGCATCTACCATTTACCACACAAATCACTGTCACTAAGCACAGAAAGAGGGAGAAGAAACGGCACCACTTGCTGGCCGTCTTCTACAGGAGAACAACCTATAATATAATCCTCTTGACCTGCTGCTTCATGGAGTACCTGTGCACTTCAGGAGAAAGCTAATGCTGTAATATATGCCTTCTCTCCTGAAGCACCTTTCCGAGAGCAATTAGAGGAACAAGAATATTTCCCTTTCTTCTTACTGAAAGGAAGAAACGTGAGCAATAAATCATCACCACAAGCTTTCAGCGTACAGCAAAGACTTCTTCCCCCAGTAAGGAGGTTTGATGACTGGTCCTTCCACAGCAACAGTATTTACTGGGTAGGAGAGGACTGGTGATGTCAGCAAAAAAAAGAAAAAAAAAGAGCCAACTGACAGGAATGCAGTGTAAGCCCAATCCTTCCAGATACTTACCACAGGCCAAGACGTACTGCCTAAACGCTACTAATGGCTATCAACTAGACCTTGACATTCACTTTTATAGCTACTGAAGAAGAGGACTCAAGTCTTCAGTCTGAAAAAGGAAAGAAAATGTGAGGATTAGAAGATACTAAATAGAGCTTAAAAAGAAATGTAGCATGCGATAAATTTTTCTTCACTATTTCTGGAAATCTTCCCCCCACCCTATAATCAAATATTCTCTGTCAAAATAGTTGGTATACATCACTACACCACAAACAGATATGGTCCCTAAGAGAGTTTGGTATAACATGAACACCACAGACCATACACCAATTTCTGGGAGGTTTTACTATTAAACTCAGTTGAGAAAAAACATTTCTTGCTTGTGACCACGCTCCATACAGTGCTTGTGACACTGTCCATACAGCCTTTCAGAGAGGTTTACTCCTTCTGCATCTAACTAAAAAACATGGCAGAGGCTGTATCAGACTCCATCATCTCCTGAAACAGTATTTGAAATACGAGAACAAACATGGAGACAGGAAAATAACTAAGTCTCAAGATTTTGACATTCTTTGAAAACAAATAGAAAATATCAGCATGAGGGAGCAAGGAAGCGCATAACAAATGCACAGATGCCTAAAACATCAAAAAATTGGAAAGCTTTCAATTTATTTTCCAAATAAATTACATAGCCTTTGAGGCTGTGCTGCATCAAACCGATGCTTTCTAGATGTAGCAGGCTAGAGAGTTACAGCTGCTTCCCTTTGGAGTTTGATGTTGGATGCCCACACTACCTTTTCTCCGAATATTTTTCTTGCTGTCTCCATCACCGTCACTGCTTAGCAGCAGTGGAATCTAAAAGGTTTCAGGGCACACTGCCATGCACCTTTCTGTCCTGTGAGGGTAGCAGTTTAATCACAGAATCACGGAATCGTAGGGATTGGAATGGACCTCGAGAGATCATCGGGTCCAACCCACCTGCCAAAGCAGCTCCCCAGCTCATACTGCACAGATAGGCGTCCAGACGGGTCTTGAATATCTCCAGAGATGGAGACTCCACCACCTCCCTGGGCAGCCTGTCCCAGGGCTCTGTCACCCTTACTGTGTGAAAGTTCTTCCGCATGTTGGTGCAGAACTTCCTGTGCTCCAATCTGCAGCCATTGCCCCTTGTCCAGTCTCCAAAGACTACTGAAAAGGGGTTGGCCAATTCCCCCTGCCTCCCACACTTAAGATATTTATAAACATTAATTAGGTCCCCCCTCAGTCTTCTTTTCTCCAGGCTGAACAGCCCCAGCTCACTCAGCCTCTCCTCATAGGGGAGATGTTCCAGGCCCTTCATCATCTTCGTAGCCCTTCTCTGGACTCTCTCCAGGAGATCCCTGTCTTTTTTATACCAGGGAGCCCAGAACTGGACACAATACTCCAGGTGGGGCCTGACCAGGGCAGAGTAGAGGGGGAGGATCACCTCCTTAGACCTGCTGGCCACACTCTTCCTGATGCATCCCAGGATCCCATTAGCCACCAGGGCACACTGCTGGCTCATAGCCAACCTGTCATCAACCAGGACCCCCAGGTCCTTCTCCACAGAGCTCTTCTCCAGCAGGTCAAAAAATTATGCTTACACTTTTTTTTTTTTTTTTTTTGAGGCAAATGCTCAAAACTGGATCAGTGCCCTAACTATCTTGTTTTGAAAGGCAAAACTTTTTACTTCTAACAATTTACCAGAGCCCCAGTTGTCTATACAGCCTCTTCAAACAGAACTACTGGGAGGGAGGCAGAGCAGGAACTTCCTAGCCAGCACTGTCACCTTCTCAAAGTCACATGAACCCATGAAATTGGACGAAATTTATAAAAACACAGAATACAGTCTACAAACTCTTACTGGTTTTTTGTTTGTTTGTTTTTAATGTTACGTAGAAATATCAAAATAAAAGAATCATGTCAGTCTTTGGGGGGGGGTGACAGGTAACAGGTTTACAGATATTTCGAACACTTTTCAATATGAAGCAACATTCTTTTTGTATCAGATGCTGTGTATGAGAAAGCAAGTTTGAAGTCACTAGCTTTACTGCACTTAAGGCTTTGTTCTCAAGGAAACACTGTTCAGCTTACACTATTAGGAGAGGATCAGCAGTAAAACTGCTAGACTTTTAACTCCCCACACTTTATCAGTTTTCAATTGT